>JAJHZJ010000249.1:6217818-6951562 GCA_023548195.1 Bettongia penicillata ogilbyi
TCTACCTATTACGTTTTTCTTCACTCTGATGTTTGAACTTCAAATGTCTTTTTATCCTTGAAAGTCCTCCATTTTGTTAAGAGGTCCTTTTTTTGCCTGTGGGATTATACTCAGTTTTGTTGAATAAGTTATTCTTGGTTGTAAACCTATGAACTTTGCCTTCTGGAATATCATAATGTAAGCTCTCCACTCCTTTATTGTCATGGCTGCAAAATCAAGCTTTCCTTGATCCCCCTTACCCAGAAATGATTTTTCCTTTCTTAAATATGTTGCATGTATTATGCTTTTATTTTCTATTATGTATCATAATTATTTGTGTCACATCCTTTTTGCTAAGTTATAGACTCGGTAAAGGGAGGGAGCAAATGTTATATAATATTTGATTTTGCCCCAGAGCGTAGAAAAATGTTTTTTTACACAGTAATTACTTAGTAAATATTATTTGAAATGGAACTGAATTACCAACTGATAAAAAAATAAACAGTCACTCTCTGTACTCCACATCTTATGACTGTAGTTCTTCACTGGTTTTATGTTTTAAGACCATATGGAAGTAAAGTATTAAGAGCTGTCAGTTTTCTTTGCTCTTCCCACAGATGTAATGAAAAGCTGTGCTGACTCATGTACAGCTTTATTTCATGTTATGTTGGGCTCAGTTGTGTAAAATTAGCAGATTCTGTTTTCAGCTTTACTGCTTCCCAGATTGGTTTTGGGATGATTGTTGATAGTGTTTGCTGAGCCTGTTATATTTCTTGTTTCAATAAAAAGAAAAAAGCCTTATATTTTTCTTTCACAAAGGATTTATAACAGCATACCCAACAGTTTGTCCCTTGTGTTTCTTAGTCTTCACTAGTGGCAATTTGTTAAGCCTGGATTAGTTTAGGGATAGACAGTATTCCTTATCTGGTATGTTTTTCCCTAGTGAATGCTTACAGAAGGTGATGCTGTTTTATGAATGAGAATTTCTCCTTCCTTCCTTCCTTCCTTCCTTCCTTCCTTCCTTCCTTCCTTCCTTCCTTCCTTCCTTCGCTCTCTCTTTCTTGTATGTATGTATTGTCATGTATGGGAATCATCTAAGGAAAGGATACCTTAGTCAAGGGGGTAGTTTTAGGGGGAAGTTTCCTGTGGGCAGCTTCCTGTACTACCCTACTTCATCTTCCCCATACAAAATAATAAAAGTTTAAAGTTCCCAAATTCAGCAAACTCACCAGTGATAAGAATAAGATAACCTTCCCTTTCTCCCACCCCCAATATTCCTACAACTCAGTGATTGCAGTTTGAGACACAAGGGTTTAAAAGTTTTCCAGTGTGGATGATCCCCTTTTCCAAAGCAGGTGGAAGCTCTATCACCAATCACTTCCTGTACCTCCTTCTTCCCCCCGTTCCCATAACCTTTAGATCCTGTCCACTTCTCCTGCCATTAAAAGCACTCAGCTGTTGGAGTTAAAAATCACGATACAGTCCTGAGGGGGCATGCTAGCAGGGAAAGTTGAGACCCATGAATTTTACCATCTCTTCGTCCCAAGAAAAAATGAGATGGCTATAGAGTGAAATATGCATGGCGATCAAGAAAGTGGAGAAGAGCAGAGACCAGAAATGCTTTGTTCATTAAAAGTAATCAATACAACATAGGAGATGGGCAGCCATTAGAAGAAGGGAGAGAAGGTTTAAAAGAGACCCAAGTGCAACTGAACCCTTTACAACCGGATGCCAGGGATCAGATTATGGACTAAGGAAAACATTTTGTGAAAAGGACAGTCCTACCCAAAAGAGAAGGAGCATTAAGATTACAGATTAGGATCACTCGATCATAGATTTAGAGTTAGAAAAGACTGAAAGGCTATCAAGTCCAACCCCCTCATTTTATAGATGAGGAAATTGAAGCACAGAGTGGTTACATGACCTGCGCAGGGTCACACAGCATAACAAGTGACTGGGATGAAATTTGAAACCAAATTTTCCTGATTCCTAATCAGAACATTTCCCTCTGTATTCCACTATCTTAATTGAGAATTAGTGTGAAAATAGATCCTAGAGAGTACTTAGCAGGTATGTACAAAAGAAAAAAAAAAGGGTGCAAAGAAAATGACACTTCTTGGAAAGGAGTATTACACATTTATTTCATTGACATAAAAAAATGGTTGAGATAGGGGCAGGAAGCATGGGTGGGAGTTTTAAATATGAGACTTATAAAAATAAACCTATGGAGCTGTGGTTTAGGCAGGAGGAGTTAAGAGGAGAAATATCAGTTTTGGATTCATAGAAGCAAAAGAAATTGTAGAAACTAAGTTTTGACTTTAAAGAAAAGGTAAATGAATACATATATGCATATGTATATATATGTATATATATTCATGAGTGGTTGGTAGAAGAAAATGCAAACTTAACAATTATAACCTTAAATATGAAGGGATTAAATTCCCTAAGAAAAAGAATATAGGAATGAGAAAGAGATTAAAACCCAACAATTTGATGCACATAAGGAACATTTAATACATTCAAACACATAATGGAGTAAAAGTGAGGGAACAAAATATAAAATGCTTTAAGGCATTTCAAAAAAACATGAATTGTGCAATAAAAATTAATGATCATGCAAAGACAAAGAAAAATTACATTTGACTTGGAGACAGAAAATTTTTTTCATAGAAAATTTAAAAAACTGTTAAGAGTTGGTATAAATACGTGACACAAAATACTAAGCTGTTAAAGTAAAAACCAGACAAATTGTAAAAGACATTAACAATAGAAAACTTTGGGAGTGGATAAATCCAAAAGAGAAAATTAGAAGGAAAATATAAAGCTGAATGAATTATTGGATAAACTAGATTTGACTACCCAAAGGTGTACCTTCTGATTGGGAATATTAAAGAATACATTTCTAAGCATCTGATAGTACCTCTATAAAAGTGGTCATGTTCTGGGGCATAAAGGAATGATAAATAAATGGAAAAAGGCAAATATAATAAATATATCCTTTACAGACCATAACAGTGAAGAATGAAGAAAATATGGACAAAAGATACAGAAGTAAATGGAAATTAAGTAATGATAATTATGTCAGAGGTAATGATAACAGCGAAACAATATACCAGAGATTTTAAGATGTAGTTAAAGTAGTCCTCACGTGAAATTTTATGTGACTGAAATAGAAAAAGGGAAGAACAATGAACCAAGTATGCAATTTAAAGATATAAGAAAATGAAAAAATTAGCAATCCTCAAGGAATACAAAATAGGAAAACTAGAAAGACCATAGAATTAAAAAACCAAAACTACCAGAACAAAGAGAGAAGTCATATTACCAAAATAACAACTGAGTAAGGTGAATTGGCAGTTGAAAGATAAAAAATAATTATTAGATATTAGTTTGCAAATATATGCTAGTAAAACTGAGAATTCAAAAGAATTTGATGAATATCTATAAAAAAATCAAATATTCAAACTAACAAAATAAGAAGTAGTAATCTTAAACCTAAACTTGGAAAAATATATTGAGCAAGCCATAGATGAATTGCCAAAGAGAAAACAATTATTCTGCCAAATTGTTTTAGAAAGAATGCTGTCAAACATTTAAAGAGCTATTAATACTTACACTACAAAAATTATTCTCAGAGATAAATAAAGTACTTTAACAAACTATTTCTATGAGACAAATATGGTTTGGATATCCAAACAAGGGAAAGACAAAGCAGAAGGTGAATTTTACACTAATTTTAGTAATGAATGTTGATGCAAAAATTTTAAATAAAATCCCAAATCTTGGTAGGTTTCTTTTAATGTCTACTGTTTGAGTCTAGTAATTCAACCAGGTTCAAATCTACTCAGTTGTACTATCTTGTAGCCCACATCTCCCCTTGTTCATAAGGTTAGTATAAAAAACTTGTCAAAATCTCTGTTGAAACATGGATACACTCTATTGTAGCAGAATGATACAGAGAACTAGTACTGGATTTGGACTCAGAGGTCCTGGGTTCAAATCCTGTCTCTACTACTTAGTACTTGTGTGCTAAGCAAATTGATTTCATTCTCTGGGCCTCATCCATCAAAAAAGAGGGTTAGGCTAGATGATCTTTGAGGTTCCTCCAAGCTATAAATGTTGGATCCTTTATTTCCTGATGTACTATGTATTTCCTGATGTATTTGCACAAGTGAAAAAGGAAACGTTAACAATGCCCCAATCTGTGATAACACAAAACTGTTCTTGATGAAAGCCATATTACCTTTTCATGATAATCATTTTGCTTTCTAAATGCTCACAAACACGTACCTTTCATTAATACATTTTAGAATTTTGCCAGCAATCAAAATCAACTCTCTAGCCAACATTTTCAGAACTCTATCCTTTTGAAAATCAAATGTTACCTGTCCCTTTCATCGGATGGGCTCACAGTATGCCTATCCACCACTTCTTTCGGTACCTGGGAAGATAGTATTGTTTCCCTCAGATAGGGTATGAACAAAGTGAGTTTGGAGATTGTCTTGCCTTTCTATATGTATCCCTAGTTCTTAGCATGATACTTGGGATATAGTATGTTGCTTTTCATTTCATTCATTTATACTCATTAATTATATTCAGAAGGTAATTCAATATGAACAAGTTGGATTTATGTTTGTTTTCACAGAGTTAGTAAAACTTGCCAGGATTCAACATTTTTTTGTATTTTATTTACTTTTTTAAAAAAAGTTTTAATATTTTATTTTTTCTAATTACATGTAAAAACAAATTTTAACCTTCATTTTTTGCAGTTTTGAGTTCCAAATTCTCTCTTTTCCTCCTCTCACCGTCATAGAGAAGTCAGCACTCATTTATGTTAACCTTGAAAAGCATAGATATTGAGACCCTTCTTTAATATGATCAAAAATATTTAAAACTAAAAACTAGCATTGCTTGCAACAGAGAAGTACTAAAACTTTGTCATTGAGTCAGGTAGAGATTTCATATAAGGATGAACTTTCTTCCCATTATTATTTGCCATAGTTGTAGATATGATAGTTGTAGCATTGAGGTTAGAAAACAAAGCCAAAAGTATAACAGTTGATAATATTTGAGACAATAGCTACAACAAAATTGCAGGAAAATAGATCAACAAAAATCATCAGCATTTCTTCATAGTACAACAAAAAGTGGAGGAAAAACCAGTAAGATAAATTCTATCCAAAATAATTTCAAAATGCACAAAGTTCTTGAGAGTTAACTTACCAAGACATACATATGATTTATGTGACTATAAGTACAAAATATATTTTACAACAGTAAAGGGAGACATAAATTATTGGAAGATAGTCACTGCTTAAGGTTGGACTGGGCCAATATGATAAAAATGACAATACTGTCTAAAGTACTTAGTGCTGATCAAATCACAAGATTTAGTACAAATCAAATGAGAAGTAGTAAAAATAAAAGTACTTTAAAATAAAGTAACAAAGCACATTTGCACAGCATTTTAAGGTTTGCAGAGCACTTTAAAAATAAGATCTCACTTGGTCCTCACAACTCTTTGGAGGTATCATTATAATCCCCAATTCATATGAGAGATGAGGAGTAACTGAGGTAGATAAAAGTTAAGTGACCACTAATTGAAAAATCTGGAATGCCAGGGGTAAAAGAGAAAAAGTACAAATGGAAGAGACTTCTCAGCATTACCAGGATTTAACCTGCAATAGAAGTCATCAAAACTATTTGGTACTGGCAAAATAATAAACCAGTCAAGCAGAAAACACATCTGTGGAACACACTTGATAAGCAAGGAACAAAAGCTGTTTCAAGATATTAAGGAGTCTGGAATTTGATAAGTCCATTTAGTAAGAACTTCCTATGTGGTTGGCCCTGAGAAAGGCAAAAATAGCATCTGCCTCCAAGTAGCTTAAGTTCATTTGGTGAAAACAACATGCAAACACTTTTATACGTACAAAATTTATGCAGGTTAAACTCTTGGTAAGCCATTAGCATTGGAGGGAGTGGAGGGGAAGGAGGGGCCTTTGCAGATTTGATTTGAGTTCTGAAGGAAATTAGTGAAGTCAGGAAGGAGAGGTGAGGAAGGAGAGCATTCCAGACATTGGGACAAAATCAGAAGATGGTTGTGTTTGTGTGTTTATCCTTTGTTGCCGAAGAAGACCATGCCATCAGAGAAATAATGACATGACTTACACATGGCTTTGTTTTGAGTGAGGGAGGGCTCTGCAGGTCACCAGCCTCACTTCTCCTCCAGAGCCATCTGAATCCAGTGACTAGATACTCATCAGGATGACTGGAGATGACTCAGGATGAGGCATTTGGGGATAAGTGACTTGCCCAAGGTCATATAGCTAGTGAGTGTCAAGTGAACGTTGTATGAAAGGAACAGCAAGAAAGATAGTGTCAGCTGGATTGTAGAATGTATGTAGAGGAGTAAATCTTAAGAAGGCAGGAAAAATTATGCAGAGGGGCCAAGTTGTGAAGGACTTTGGAAGCCAAATAGAAGATTTTGTATTTGATCCTAGAGGCACTAGGGGTCATTGTGCTACAATAGCCATTGTAGTTTTATTGGGTAGGGTGTGAAATAATCAAACCTCTGCTTTAGGAGGCTGTCTTTTGCAATTTGATGGACTAGAGTGAGGAGAAACTTGAGGCAGGAGACTAACCTGAAGGCTATGTCAGTAATCCAGGTGTGATGTGATGAAGGCCTGTACTAGAGTTGTAATTTTGTCAGAGAAGATAGGGGGCCATATACAAGAGGTGTTTTGAAGGTAGAAATGATAGGATCTGGCAAAAGATTTGATATCAGGGGTAAGAGTGAGGAATTGAGGATAATACCTAGGTTGGGAAAAATAGTGGTCCCCTTGACAGTATAAGAGAATGATATACCCCCAAACATAAATTATTAGGGGAAGGAATTTCTTTTTGATAAGAACTTCTGGGAAAACTGGAAAACAGTTTGGCAGAAATTAGCATTAAGATCTGACTTCTTAACCTTTTTGTGTTGCATATCCCTTTGGTAGTCTAGTGAAGACTATGGACCCCTTCTCAGAGTAATGTTGTTTATGAATAAAATAAAATGCATAGGATTACAAAGAAAACGAATTACAGGGGGCGGAGCCAAGATGGCGGAGTAGAAGGACGCACATTTACGAGCTCCAACCCACAGCCCATAGAATTAATGTAAAAAGAGATCCGCATAAATTCTGGATCACTGAAAGGTGTGCAGAACCAGACTGGAAGAGATTTCCATGCCAGAGAGCCCTGGAGACCCGTCCCCAGGGTCCGTCATGTCCCGGAAAGCGGACCCCACCCCCAGCGCTACCCTGGCCGCAGCCCCAGAGAAGCTGACCCTTGCAGGCTTCAGGGACGGAAGCTCCGGCAGCCGGGAAAGTTCCTCCGCCCACAGAAGCTACAGGTCAGTGAGAGAGACGGCAGGCTGGAGGAAGGGAGCAGGGTGTGTCCGTGACTCGGGCCCCCTCAGGAGGAAGCGGCAGCGGCAGAGACGGTGGTAGGAAGCGGCGGAGGCAGAGGTGTGGGCGGCAGTGGAGGCAGCAGCAGCGGAGGCCGCCGGGACTCCCTCAGCAGCAGGCAGGATCTTCATTACGGAAGGTCTCTGCATAAACAAACTGAGGGAGCTGAGCCTGTGAGGCAGCCCCCCCCCGCCACCCGCTCCATTCCTGAAGGTCTCTGCATAAAGCCCCTGAGGAGGCCGAGCCTGGGAAGCGGCCCTGCCCCCACCCCAGCACCAGAACTAAAGCTTGCTGCAGAAAGCCCATTTGAACCTCAGACCCCAAGCACTAGCTGGGCAGATCTAGGCGGGGGTGGACAGGAATCTCAGAAGTCAAGTAACTGGCTGGGAAAATGCCTAGAAAAGGGAAGAAAAATAAGACTATAGAGAGTTTTTTCCAACAAATGCAAATGATCCCAACATTCGGATCTGAAGACGAGGACGTATTCTCGCCATCGGGGAAAGATGTGGAGGGCGGGGCCTCAGTACCCCAGACACCCCAGGGGGATGTCAGGTGGGCTCAGGCCTTGAAAGAGCTAAAAAAGGATTTTGAAAAGCAAGTTAGACAGGTGGAGGAAAAGCTGGGAAGAGAAATGAGAGAGATGCAAGAAAAGTATGAAAAACGGGTCAATACCTTGGTTAAGGAGACCCAAAAAAATGCTGAAGAAAATAACACCTTGAAGAATAGGCTCACTCAATTGGCAAAAGAGGTTCAAAAAGCCAATGAGGAGAAGAATGCTTTCAAAAGCAGAATTAGCCAAATGGAAAAAGAGGTTCAAAAGCTCACTGAATTTAATAGTTCTCTCAAAATTAGAATGGAACAGATGGAGTCTAATGACTTTACGGGAAACCAAGAAATCACCAAACAAAACCAAAAGAATGAAAAAATGGAAGAGAATGTGAAATATCTCATGGGAAAAACAACTGACCTGGAAAATAGATCCAGGAGAGACAATTTAAAAATTATGGGACTACCTGAAAGTCATGATCAAAAAAAGAGCCTAGACATCATCTTCCATGAAATTATCAAGGAAAACTGCCCTGGCATTCTAGAACCAGAGGGCAAAATAAGTATTGAAAGAATCCATCGATCACCACCTGAGAGAGATCCAAAAAGAGAAACTCCTAGGAACATTGTGGCCAAATTCCAGAACTCCCAGGTCAAGGAGAAAATCTTGCAAGCAGCTAGAAAGAAACAATTTCAGTACTGTGGAAATACAATCAGGATAACTCAAGATCTAGCAGCTTCTACATTAAGAGATCGAAGGGCATGGAATAGGATATTCCAGAAGTCAAAGGAACTAGGACTCAAACCAAGAATCACCTACCCAGCTAAACTGAGTATAATACTTCAGGGGAAAATATGGTCTTTCAATGAAACAGAGGACTTTCAATCATTCTTGATGAAAAGACCAGAGCTGAAAAGAAAATTTGACTTCCAAACACAAGAATGAGAAGAAACATGAAAAAGGAAACAGCAAAGAGAAGTCTTAAGGAACTTACCAGAAGTGAACTGTTTACATTCCTACATGGAAAGACAATATTTGTAACTCTTAAAACTTTTCAGTATCTGGGTAGTTGGTGGGACCACACACACACACACGTACACGCATGCACGCGCACACACACACATGCACACACACACAGAGACAGAGAGCACAGAATGAATTGAATAGGATGGGACCATATCTTAAAAGAATTTAAGGTAAATGGTGAGAGAGAAATGTAGTGGGAGGAAAGAGGGTGAAATGGAATGGGGTAATTATATGTCATTTAAGAGGCAAGTAGGAGACTTTTTAGTGGAGGGATAAAGAGGAGAGCTGAGAAAAAAAAACAAAACAAGAAGTTTACCCTCATCACATTTGACTAAAGGAAGGAATAAAATGCATACTCATTTTGGTATGAAAACCTATCTTACAGTACAGGAAAGTGGGGGAGAAGGAGATAAGCAAGCGGGGGGATGATGGAAGGGAAGGCAAAGGAAGGAGGGAGCAATTTGAAGTCAACACTTGGGGAGGGACAGGATCAAAAGACAGAAGAGAAACAATGAGGGGCAGAATAGGATGGAGGGTAATTCAGTTAGTCTTACACAACACGACTATCAGGGAAGTCATTTGCAGAATTACACAGATATGGCCTATATTGAATTGCCTGCCTTCCCAAAGGGAATGGGTGGGGAGGGAGGGATGGGGAGAATTTGGAACTCAAAGTTTTAGGAACAGCTGTCTAGTATTGCTGTTGCTACTAGGAAAGAAGACATACAGTTAATGAGGAATAGAAAGTCATCTGGCCCTACAAGAGAAAAGAGAAGATGGAGACAAGAGAAGGGAGGGATGACAGAAGAGAGGGCAGATTGGAGATAGGGAAAATTAGATTGCTTGGGGTATTAGGGTGGGGGGAGGGGATAAAAGGGGAGAAAATTTGGAACCCAAAATTTTGTGAAAATGAATGTAAAAAGTTAAATAAAAAAAAAAGGAAACGACTTACATTGAAATACAAATTCATTGAAATTCTGAAACTATAGAGAAACAAGTTTATAAACCCCAGGATTAGGTCAACATATTAATAGTCTCATAAACTAAAAACAAATATATAACCTAAACATAAAAGGCCATGTCATTAAAAACATTGGAATGGGTACCTTCACAACTGTGTGGGAGAAAAATTCTTAACAAAATGTGAAGTAGAGGAGATTATAAAAGATTAAAAAGAAAATTTTGACTACTCAAAATTAAAAAGCATTTGCATGAATGAAATTGGTGAAGATAATTAGAAAAGTAGTATAGTTCAAAAGATAGAGTAGTATGGTTCAAAAGATAGTTTGTGTAAAATATTGATAAAAGTCTGATGTCAGAAGTATACAGGGACTTGACACAGATAGAAACCAAGTACCATTCCCCAGTCTTCAAAGGATAGGAATGTTTTTTTTCTCTTGTTTCCAAGCTACTTCTTTATTTTAATATTCCTCAGCTATTTATAGGGACAAAAATCTTAACTTCCTAAATGCTACTAATGGTAGCCAATTTAAATATATGTATGCATGTACATATATTTATTCATTTTCAGTTTTCAACATTGACTTCCATACGTTTTAAATTTTCTCCCCTTGCTCCCTGCTCTCTCTCCCCCAGATGGCGTACAATCCGATACAGGCTCTATGCATAACATTCCTGTTAAACACATTTTCACATTAGTCATGTTGCACAGAAGAATTATAAGAAATGGGAGAAACCATGAAAAAGAGAACAAAGCAAAAGAGAAAAGAGTCTGCTTCACTCTGCAGTCCAACTTCATAGTGACATGAACAGTTTTCAAAAAAGATTTTTGAACTGATGAATAGAAAGCCAGTATCAAAATCGGGAAGACCTGTCTCTGATATCCACTGGTTATCTGACCCTCGGTAACACACTGAATCACTCAGTGCTCTAGACAATTCACTGTTAAGACTGTAAGTCATAGGGGAATGGCTGAATAAATTGTGGTATAGAATGTAATGGAATCCTATTGTGCTATAAGAAATGATGAACAGGAAGACTTCAGGGAGGCCTGGAAGGATCTACATGAGCTGATGCTGAGTGAAAGGAGCAGAACATGGAGAACTTGGTACACAGCAACAACCACAGTGTGTAGGAATTTTTCTGGTAGACGGTACTTCAGTGCAATGCAAGGACTTAAAAAATTCCCAGTGGTCTCTTCAGGCAAAATGCCTTCCACATCCAGAGAAAGAACTATGGAATTTGATCACAGAATGAAGCAGATCATTTTCTTTTGAATTATCTTTTGGTTTGTTTTATGATTCTCCCATTCATTTTAATTCTTCTATGCCTCTATGACTAGGGTGAAAATGTATTTAATAGGAATGTATGTGTAGAATATGTATGTATAGAACCTATATAAAACTGTATGCCATCTCGGGGAGGAGTGGGGAGCAAGGGGAAAAATCTAAGATATAAGGAAGTGATTGTAGAACACTGAAAACAAATACAATAATAATAATAAAAAGACTAAGTCATAGAACAGGTGCAGAAGTGCATTGGTAGAAGGAATCATGGGTCTTGTCCTGTCACCACATGACAAACATAGTCCAAGTCATTAGTGGTAAAGTAAATGCAAATTAAGATGACCCTGAGGTTTTATCTCACTCCAAACAAATTGGCAAAGATAGTAAAAGGTGAGAACTCTTTTGGGGGGAAATTGCAAGAGGCGAATTGTTGGAGAGAATTGTGAGAAGATACATGGTTCCAGGGTCCTTTATTTCAACTTGGAATTATGCAAGAACTGCCCCCACCCTTTGATCTCTAGGATAAGCAGGCTAAGGAAGTAAAAACCAGAAACCAAAGATGTCTAGTATATACCAGAATATTCATAGCAGCATTCTTCATAGCAAAGAACTGGACACAGTGTCAGAGCCACTGATTAGGGAGTGGCTGAAAAAAACTATGGTATATATATGTAATGGGATGTTAATTGTGCAGTGAACAATGAGGCAATAAGAGAAATACAGAAAAACGTGGATAGATGTATGCAATCTACTAAACAGCAAAATAAGAACTATTGGAACAGTATGCACAATAACTAAATGAAAAGGTCAATAAATGTGAATTGAACTCTTCAGTAATAGAAAATCCAATGAAGAACTTGGAGAACAAATACTGAAACATATTTTCCCCTTCATGGCAGAGAAGTGGGGCCTTATTAGGGCAGAATGTTGTGTGTATTCTCAAATGAGGTCACTGTAATTGTCTTTTTTTTTTTGCAATAACTTTTAATTTGTTACAAAAAAGGATTCAGTCATGGTGTGAGAAAGAATTGAAATGATTGTGCTGTAAAGACAAAGGACATCAATGAGATATGGATTTGTAGAAAAGAGATTATTTGAATGTGATGGTAAGGCCTGTTGTGTGAGGTAGATATGTAATAACTTCTGAAGATATCATGCTTCATGTAAATTTATGGAGGTATCTACAGCAATTATTAATCCAGTTCACTATTGAAAAACAAGTATCACAGAGAAGTAATTCTTTTTCTAGTTACAAATATAGTATAGTCCTTTGAAATCTCCTTTGGAATGGTGACAAGAAGTAAAATGAAACTTTGAGAATGGTTATTTATTAGGGAACACGAGACCTCAAATTTCATTCCGCCATTGTAGCCCTACTTTCTCATTTTAATGCCCACATCCACAGTGGTGATGGTAAAAAATGTCCCTTCACCTACTGCCATCTCTGTAGGTGTAGGACATCACCTTTCTGTTTATTGCTTGTTGCAATTTGGCTTGTTTACAGACAGGATTGCTCTGTGAGCGCTTCCCAGTGGAGGTGTGTGTGTCTAGAATCAGAGTGGCAACCAGAAACAGCATTCACACATGACCTGTGAATTGGCTAATTTTGACATGCAGTTAGTTAAGAAATGATTACAGCCTGAGGAGTCACGACCTCAACTTTTCATCAGCTCCATTGGATTGTGCCTCAGTTTGGAAATGAAGAAGGTATAGGGGAAGTTTTAATTGTACCTGTGTGATTTATCCCTAGTCAGCTCTTTAATTTCTTCTGGCTGTCTGAGGTTTCCGACATGCTATAAATTTCCCCAACTTTTTCATTATCTGCAATTTCTTTATGACTCGTGAATCGGAGTGGAGAGAGAGTGTGGATTTACAGCGGAGATAAACATGTCCATAAAGTCTGTATCTGTGTCAGTAATTGTACTGCTGTCAGTGACTGTCCTGTTTTACAGGCCTCTCTTGGGAAAGGAACAGGCTTCACTACCAGTAGCAATGGAGAGCTTGCTTTTATTTGCATTAACTTTCCAGGAGATTAGGTTGGAATGGTTGGGACAGAAATTGAGACTGGACCTTGGCCTCTTGTTTTTTCTGGGTGAATGACTGACTAGAACAGTCAAGTTTTGGGGGAAAAAATAACAAGTTCTAACTATGTTCACAACCTCCTAAATAGAAATGCTGCTGTTATTGACATACTTGTAAAAGCTTTTTTATTTTGAAGTACATGTTTCTGGTTTCTTCTCTATTCTACCCTTCTAAATAATTAGATTTGGATCAGGTTGACCAGTATTATCTTATGTTTCAAGCACATGACTTCTCTCTTCATATGCAGCCAGAGAACTCAGTCTTTCTCCAAAATGGTATTGTTTTAAGGTTTGATGAAGACTATGAGGGCCAGATTTGCCACATCCTAAATTCTAATTGTTAATGGCTCTCTCCTTACTGCAAGAAATTGTGTATTCATGTGATTTTTGGTAGAAGAAAAGGAAAGCATTCTCAGTTATTAAAAAGATTTTTCAGTGATCTAGGTTTAAAAACATGGTACTTTACTAGCTCCCCTGCCTCTTCATTCTTTGGTCTTCTATACTGGCTCCTTTTAAGATGGACTATGGTGGTTTCCCTTAAAATGAATGTTCCCCAAGTTTCTGTCCTTAGCTCTCTTTGCTTTCCCTTGGCAGTATTGTTCGTTCTCTGCCATGACTTCATAAGCTACCTATAGGCTAATGACTGCTAATTCTCCATCTCTGGCCTTGACTACCCTGTTGGGTATTTGACCCACATCTCCACCTGCCTAGAGAACATCAACTTCTCGATGTTGCATCAGTGTTGAATATATAACACTGAACTTAAATGTTTTTCCATCTGAACATTCTTCTCCCCAGTTTCACTATTTCTGTCTTTGACATTACTATTGACCTAGTCTCCTGTGTTTGAAAATGTTGCTGTTTTCTTTTCACTTTTTCTTCTCTTTCACCTTTAATACCCAGTCATTTACAAAACCCTGTCCACAGTCTTTCTCATTGGCCTTCATTATTAAATACTGGCGTTGTTACAGCCACTTTGTTACAGATCTTCCTGCTTCCAGTCCCTCCCCATCCTTCACACTGCTGCCATTTTTATCTTCCTGTTGCATAGAGACTCATCATGTCACAATCTAGAATCTTTATTAGTTCACTGTTTTACCTCACATTTAGTTCACAATGGTTATTGTTAGAAACACTTTGTAATCCTTGAAGTACTGTGTAAATGAGTTATTAACAGTTATTACAGTAGTTAAATATATGAGAGTATTTGTTAAATATAATCATAGTTATAGAAATTAAATATATAATAATAATAATATAATAAGTACTTTAGCCTTACATTTAAAGCCAATCTATTGCCACCCTACTTTTCCAACTTTATTATGCCATTTTTCATATGCTATGTTTCATCCAATCTAATCCATTTCTATTCATGCCTTGTGTTTCTCTACTTTCATGCCTTTCCTCACAGTATTCCTAATTCTTGGGAAAACCAGTCTCCTACTTTTTGAATTCCTATCTGTCCTTCAAAGCTGTGTTGAGTTGCTCTCTTTTATCAAGAGTCTTCTCATTCTTTTTTCCCCTCAAACCTCCTTCCCACCCCCATATCATAGAGAACTTTTTTGCACCTCTCATGCATTTATCACATGTAATTTTTATTAAAAATTGTTATGTGTGTATGCTACATCCTCTTACTGGAGTGTCAGCTCCATGAGGGGATGAATTGTGGCTTACCTTAATATTGCATCACCTTTTGCACTTAACAAAATGTGTAATAAATGTTTGCTGAATTGAATACAAGAAGCATTGTAAATCTCAAAACGCATCAACTTTTGATTATTTGAAGACTTATCATCCCTTTACTTCCTTTGCTGGCCTTTTGTACATTCATTGATCATTAGCACCTCTACTAGTAAGTGGACAGAGAATATTAAAGGATGTTAGACTCAAGGACTTTTACTACTTGCTTTGCCTGTAACAGTAGTGAAAAATTTGGTGTTAAAAGAGCTATGACTAAATTAAATTTTTGTAATTATCTGTGGATTTCCAGAATGTATGCTATCTCCTTTTGCCAATTCCATAGTTTTACTTTTAGCTTAGAAAGCTGATATAGTAGAAAAAATAATCCATTAGTGTCAGGTTCCTGAATACTGGCTCTTGACAATAACTCTGTGACCATAGTTATATTACTTAAACTCTCTGAGCTTTAGTTTTTTTAATTCAGTAATATTTGTGATACCTGCTTCAGAGTTGTTATAAAGAAAGTGCTTTATAAACCTAAAAGAGCTATAAAGTATATTATTAATATATATTTTGTAAATGTCTGATAAGGCTCTATCTTGGACCCTCTTCTCTTTTTTCTCTTTGCTGTGTCACTTGGAGATCATCTCATTAGCTTTCATGGGTTCAGTTATCATCTCTATATTGATGATTCTCCAATCAATTTATCCAGCCCTTATCTGTCTACTGATCTCCAACCTGTCATCTCCAACTGCCTGTTGGACATCTTGAACTTGATGTCTTGTAACATCTTCAACTGAACATGTACAAAACAAAACTCAATATTTTTCTATTCTAAGCTTTCTTCCCTAAGTATTAAATACATTTTCACCTTAGTCATGTTGCATAGAAGAATTAAAATGAATGGGGAAAATCATAAAACAGACCAAAACATAGTTCAAAAGAAAATGATCTGCTTCAATCTACGATCAAATTCCATAGTTCTTTCCCTGGATGTGGAAGGTATTTTGCCTGAAGAGATCATTGGGAATTTTTTAAGTCTTTGCTTTGCAATGAAGTACTAAGTCTATCACAAAAATTCCTTGCACACTGTGGTTGTTGCTGTGTACAGAGTTCTCCTGGTTCTGCTCCTTTCCCTCAGCATCAGTTCATCAGGCCTCTCTGAAGTCTTCCTGTTCATCATTTCTTACAGCACAGTAGTATCCCATTACATTTCTATACCACAATTTATTCAGCCATTCCCCAATTGATGGGCATCCCCTTGATTTCCAGTTTTTGGCCACCACAAAGAGAGCTGCTATAAATATTTTTGTACATGTGGGACCCTTTCCCATTTTTATGATCTCTTTGGGATACAGTCCTAGAAGTGGTATTGCTTGGTCAAAGGGTATGCACATTTTTGTAGCCCTTTGGGCATAGTTCCAAATTGCTCTCCAGAATGGTTGGATCAGCTCACAGCTCCACTGTGAATTAGTGTTCCAACTCTCCCACATCTTCTCCAACATTTATCATCTTCCTGTTTTGTCATGTTAGCCAATCTGATAGGTGTGATGTAGTATCTCAGAGATATTTCTTTCCAGCTTTTAAGAGCATCACCATCTTCCCAGAAACTGTGGTGGTAGTGGGACCTCCTTGCACTAAAAAGGTATAGTCCCTCTGTAACTTAGAAGATGGTTTCATGATTGCTTGTGGTCAAAAAAATGATAAGCCACTTTGCATTTCCTTAGATTTGTCTTCAGATATGTGTGTTCATCCTTTGTTGCTGAAGAAGACCATGCCATCAGAGAAATAATGACATGACTTGTTTTGAGTGAGGGAGGGCTGTGCAGGTCACCAGCCTCACTTCCCCTCCAGAGCCATCCAGTGACCAGAGGTAATATTTGAACTCAGGTCCTCCTGACTGCTGCACTGGTGTTCTATCCACTGCACCACCCAGCTACCCCCAATTTTCTATTAGTAAAAGGAGGAAGGGGAATAAATGGTCTCTGAGGTGCCTTTCAGCTCAAGATTTATGATTCTATGCCTTAACTAGAGATAACCACAGCGAAAGAGGACCCAAGAAGGGAAAAAAAATCAAAACTGATCAGTGCATGTGATAAAAGAGCTATTCCTGCACAATAGGAAACACTGTATCTTAGTAACCCCCCCCTACCCCACCCTGGCCCAAACTGTGTGTGTAGGCTTAAAAAATTCACCGCACCACTGTCTCCTATTCTCCTTGTGATCATAGTTGGCTTTTAAGAGCATCTTTCAACAAATCTCATTTGGTTGTGTAAGTTTTGTGTGTAGACTCTCTCTTTGAGTCTCCCACTGATTTACTAGAAAAAAAAATCACTCATTTGGAGCGGCATTTGACAACAAATGGAAGCATTAAACTAGACAGAAAAAAATTAATCAATTTTTTTTTTCTTTTAAAGAAAAATAGCATCAGTTGAGAAGTGGGAAAATGTAACAGAAACTTTGGGGAAGAACTAGAAGTTTAGATAGCATTGTTACTTAATGTAAATCTTTCCAGTTAGGTTAAGACATGTGAGTCTTTGAAAACTTAGGGTTATTTCTATACCACAAAGAGGAATTGGATATCTTGGCAACCATTAGAATAATACTTCAGTCCCACATGATATTAACTTCCAAAACATTTCTTACTGTGTCAGATTAAAAAATAAATAACTGTCCACTGGTTTTATTTATATAAATATTACTGCTAAATCTGCCATTTGTCTTCAGTATCTTTAGTGACTCAGGTAAAAATTCTGGTGGCAGCCATTTTGATGAACGATTCCATTTTTATTTGTACATTTAAACTTTTCCAGAATCTTTATATGTTGAAACTTTATCCCTTTGATTTCATCCTAAGCAATAGTGTCTGTTTTCTATATTAAATTAATAGTGATTAGGATTCCTAGTCAAATCTTACCAGAGAAATGTGCCTTCGGATCACTCAGGATGAAAAGTTTAATACTACTAAGAATCTTCAAGGAAATCGTTATATAGGAGGGAAATGACAGCATTCTGACTGGGGGAAGGGGGTTTCTTGATTGGAAACAAAACAATTTATGCCTATCTGGTTCTGTTCATGCCAGTATCACTTGTCAAGATCTATAGAAACAGGGATTCAATTTAGCCAAATCTTTCTTTAATGTGTCATTTAGAAAATGAAAAAAAAGTCATATGAATGCTGGATAATCTTTCTACTCCTCTCAGAAACTGTTGCAGGTAACAGATTTGTTTGTAACTTTCAAGAGCTGCCTCAGTCCTACGTTACCTGTTACCCTCTTGAAGTAGGCCGGCTTTACTAGTCTCACCCTCACCCATGCTTCCTAGTCAGTCAAGCTGAGGATTTAATCCATGGGTAGTCAGGCTTAAAACTGAAGCACATGTGGAATAGTGATCTGATTTTTTCCCATGTAAGTATTGAACTTGTAGAGAAAGAAGTCTCCTTTTAGATAAGCATCGCCATTTTTTTTAAATGAAAGAGTACCAGAATGTGAACTTCCTGCGTTTTTGTTTGCATCCACACTGCACGGTGCTTTGCATGTAATAAGTACTTATTAATAAATGCCTTTTCATTTATTAATTCTTCTGACCAGTGCAATAATTAATAACAATTTCAAATGTTTAAACAGTATTTGAGTTGAGTGGATACTTACTTATCAGCTTTAAAATACCATTAAATCTTTTTTAAAAATACATTTCATTAATAATTTTTGTCTCGATAGCACGGTTTCTCCTGTGCCAAAGACTGAATTCTGTCTGGTGACAGAAAAATAAAAGCAAAAATTCCTAATTGACCAGCAGGTTGTACAATATTCTCTCATAATAGTACCCTCCCTACCTTTCTACTGAGAGGGAGGAAGAGAAAGATAAGTTTAACTACCTTTTCTCCTGAACCTTCACTGGTTATACATAATGGCAAAATTCTACTTCCTTTTCTTGTCTTTTCATTTCCATTGTTGCAATCATTCTCCTTATTTTGTTCTTTATCAGTTAATATATCTTTCCATATTTCTCTAATTATTCATAGTTACCATTTCTTACTACCCTTAACTATTTTCCATTGTATATAATGTTTTTAGCCATCCCCTAGTTAATGGGCACCACTTTATTTCCACTTTTTTTGCTACCATAAAATGTATTGCTTTGAATATTCTCATATATATTGGGGCTTTGTTTCTGTCATTTTCTTCCTTCTGCTATATATGCTCAGTAGAGGGATCATTGAGTCAGAGGGTGTAGACAGTTTGGTCCTTTCTCTTGCATAATTATAATTCAAAATCCAAAACTCTTGGTTCATTTCTCATTACTATCAATGCATTAGTATATCTTTTTTATCTTAATCTCACCACTTACTGGTTTTCACTTTTTGTCATATTTGCTAGTTTGTGTGGAATGAGGTTAAACCTTAGAGGTATATCAATTTGCATTTTCTTGCTATTACTGATTTGGAGAACATTTTCATGTGGTCTCTTATAGTTTGCAATCTTTTCCCCAAAATTATTCACATCCTTTCACCACTTATCTATTGGGAGAATGACTTTCAGTGTTACATAAAATCCTTGTGTATTTTATCAGACTGTTTTTAAAAATGATCTCTTCTATCCCTTGTTTGGTTAGAATTTTCTCCCTGGAACTGTGGGTATAGAATACTGTCAGATTTAGTTGATGTATTTGTTAGGGTTTTTATGAACTGCCTTTTAAAAAAATTCTTACAGGGTACGGTTTGCTGATTGGGGAAGAGGAGGATATATTTGGAAATGAATGTGATGTAAAAACAATATATATCAACAAAAACTTTTAATTTTTAAAAATAGACAAATAAGAATCCAGTCTCTAGCTCTATACCACCTCAGCTCCAGCTGTCATTCTTACTTTCTCCCCACTGGAGCTTTTCACTCTACTCGTGTAATCACCCTGGGGGTTTGATAGGTGCACTTTGATCTTTTGTATTGACTGGAACCAGAGTAGGTGTCTATCATACTTTCTGGCCTCCAGCTCCAAATCATGCCCATCTCTAATCCAGCCAGCAAACCCACCTCTTTCCCACCAGAAGCTTTCTTCTTAACTTGCCCAGAATCAGGCTTTCATCTCTCTTCCTGTCTTCTAGCTCCAAACGATGCCATTGAATGAATAGCTTCTTCCCTCCTTATTTCTTCTAACTCCTCCATATGTGTTATCATCCTCATTAGAGGGTCCACTTCTTGAGGGAAGGAACAAACTTGCTTGTTTTTGTATATTTGGCATTTAGCACAATGCCAGGCACATAATAAATACTTAATAAATAGTCTTTACCTATCTAAGAATTTTCTGACTAGGGGTGTGGAATACTATTAGACTTGTGTAATATGTTTATTGTGTAATATGTTTATTAATTTTGCTGACCTGCTTTTTTATTTCCCTTTAAAAATGCTCCCCCATGTTTAAAAATTCTCCTTAGACCCCCTTTCCCCTACTAGCTTTCATTCTGTATTTCTCCTTCCTTTCTTAGCCAAAGTACTTGAAAAAGCCATTTCTTCTCAGTACATTTACTTCCTCTGCTCCTACTTCTTTGTAGTCTGGCTTCTTGACGTCACTCAACTGAAACTGCTCTCTCCAAAGTTTCCATTGATCTTATAAATGCCAAATCTGATGGCCTCTTCTCAGCCCTCATATTTGTAAAAACATTCTTGACCACCTTTGCTTTCTGAACAAAGTCTATACTCTCTGAATTTTTGTAATTCCTGGCTCTCTTTTTGCTAAATTGTCATCCATATTCTGACCACTGCATGGGCTTGCTTGTCTTTTCTCTCTACACTACTTATTTGGTGACTTTTTCAAGTTTAATGGATTAAATTCTCTTCCTAATGAAATTGGCTCCCAGATCTGTATATTCTATAGACATGTCAAAACAACATATCCAAAGCAAAACTCATTTTTCCCTTAAAACCTGACTCTCTTCTAAACTTCACTATTTCTTTTGAGAACACCACCATCTTTCTAGTTACCCAGATTCACAACCTCAGTGTCATTCACAACCCTCATCGCATATATCCAGTCTATTGCCAAATAATGTTAATTTTTGACTTACATCTCTTGTATAAGCCTTCTTCTCTTCATTCACACAACTACTACCGTAGTTCATCTTTACAACCTTTTGTTTGTACTTTTGCAGTAGCCTCCTATTTGTTCTGCTTCTCTGAAGTCTCTGCTTCACCGATTTATCTTCCATTCAGCTGCCAAAGTGATTTTCCTAAAACATAAACCTGATCATGTCACTCCTGTACTTAATAAACTTCAGTGGTTTCCTTTTGCCTCTAGACCGAATTTAAACTTCTCTTTTTAGCTTTTAAAGCTCTTCTAAGGCTTTTGGAAACAGTTCAGTCCCAGATAAACTCTAAAATATAGATTCTTGGAGTAAAGACTCCCTTTTTTTGGCTGAAAAAAATTGGAAAACCATTTGACAGAAATTAGAATTATACCAGTGGCATATATCACATACTACAGTAAGTTAAAAACAAATGGATGCCCTCTATATCAGAAAAAAATTAGAAAAGAAGGTGATCAGGTACCTTTCATAACTATGGCTAAGGGGAGAAATTAAAAAATTTTTTTTTGACTAATAGCTTTTGTTTTCACATCACCTGTATTTTAATCATTTTGTATCACCTGTATTTTTGAAGGACCTAATGATCCTCTATCCATCAAGCCATCCTTTTAAATACAGTGATAGAACATTTATTAAGCTCTTATACTAAGTTGAGCACAAGGGTTACAAAGAAGTTTCCATTTTAATAAAGAGAAAACATGTACATATATAAGTATATGCAGAATAAATACAAAAACAAGGTAGTTTTGAGAGGGAGGGCAGTAGCAGCCAGAGAATCAGGAAGGTGATAGTAGGTAGATCTGATCTGACATCTTTGGGGAAACCTAGAATTTCAGGGAGACAAGACAAGAATCCCTTCTAGGCATGGGGAACACACAGTATAATAGCACAGATATGGGAGACAGAGCATCATGTATGCAGAATGCCAGGTAGGCCAATAGTGGTGTAAGGAAAAGATTAACATAAAAGAAGACTGAAAAGGTAGGAAGGGTTAGCTTATCTCGTTTGCCATCCCTAACATGATACCTTTTTCTGATCCCTTCAGCTGCTTGGGCCTCCTGCCCCTTCCCACCCCCAAGTTACCTTGCATTTAGTTTTTCTGTATTTTACATCCACTTGTATGTGTACATGTTATGTGATGCTTGCTTATAAGGAGCATGAGTTTTCTCCCATTTTTTGTCTGTGGATCACCAGGGCCTATCACAGTGTTTAGCATGTTGAAAGCACTCAAAAAATGCTTATTAGTTGATAGTGAATTATAAGATCTTGAAATTGGATTTTTTTAACTTGGAGTCTGTGAATACACTGTGTTCAATAATTTTCTTTGTAAGTCCATTTATTTTGTATTATGCATTGAAAACCATAATTCTGGGAATTGGGCCATAGGTTTTATCAGACTGATAAAAAGGTCCATGATGCACAGAAACCTTAAGAATGCCTGTTTGACCTCAAAGGCTTTCCTTGGGCTTCAGGGCCTCATTTAACTTTCTCCTCCCTTCTTTTCTGCCTTGCTCTTCACTGGCTTGGTCTAGTCTAATTATCCTACTTTTCTTCCGAAGACAGAAAAGTTCAACAAGCTCCCCCCAACTTTCATCTAAAGAATTCTTTTCTCTAGAAATTCTATCTCTGTTAATCAGATATTTATTTTTACATGCTTAGGAGAATACAAAAGAAGTATTACCTTAGAGGAACTTGATACCTTTTTTGTTTTTTTGAAAACTAAGACCAACAGATCTGGAACAATAAGACCAATGCAAGATGATGAGTCATTAAATCCAAAATACTATAGAAGTTTAAGTGGAAGGTACTGTTGACATCTGAGAATCTCCAGGGTAGTGCAGCTTCATGAGGAATGAGCAGATATTATGAGCTAAGTGTCTTTCTTAAGTGGAGGTTTTGAAGTTCCTGGCCCTACAATTGATGCTGATAGTGTTTCGAGCATACAAGTGACATGAGGAAAGTAATGTTTAAGAAAAATTAGTCTGATATTTGTGTTTATTCCAACAGATGGATTAGAGGATAGAAAAACTGTAGTCAGAGAGGCCAACTAGGCCTCCCGTTACAGTCATTATTTAGGATATCAGTGGGTTAAGACAGTAAAAATGGAGAAGAAAGGAAGTCTTGATAAGCTATGGCAACTGCCTGGAAAGAGGCCGTGAAAGAGGGAAGTAGGACTCCAAGGTTTTGTGCCAAGGTGACTGGGGAGATGGTGGGGCCATTGATAGACAAAGTAGTGAAGAAGGGAAATCCTTTGATGAGGGAGGGGCCAAGAGGAGGGGATGTCAAGTTTAGATTTAGAACATGTCAAGTTTGATATGGTGGCTAGAAGTATGATTCTTCCTATTCTCTGTGCAATTTGACTAAATTCTTCAACTCAGAAAGAGATGCTTATCACCAGCATTGGTACATAAGACAGAATTCAGCTTACCTAAAGATACCTTTTGGTGACAAACTAGCTCTTTTTTTTTTCCTTTTTCTCCCTGCCTTCCCTTCATCTTTTCATACTGTCTTTTACTCTCTTTCCTTTCTACCTTGCCTTATTTATTAGTACTACTTAGCTCTCCAGATGACATTCAGCATTAAACAGTACCCTGATATAATGCAAGGTTCTGTCCTGGGCCCTCTTTTCCCTCCATACTAATCTATTAGTTAATGTCATCAACTCCCATGCATCTAATTATTATCATTTTTATATTGATAATTCTCAAAACTATCTATCCTGCCCCAGCGTCTTTGTTGACTTCCAGTCTCACATGTCCAATTACCTTTGCATCTCCATTAGACATCGTAAACTCAATACACCCAAAACTGTGCTCGTTATTTTCTCCCTTAGACTCTCCAGACTTCCTGCTTTGCCTATTATTGTAGAGGACAATGCCATCCCCCCAGTCCCTCAGGTTTGAAATCTTAGTTATCCTCAACTCCTCAGTCTGTGGCCAAGGCCTGTTGATTTTACTTTTGCAATGTCTTTCAAATATACCCCCTTCTCTCCTCTGATAGTGTCATCCCTCCAGTACAAGCCTTCATCTCCTCACACCTGGATTACTGCAGTAGCCTGTTGGTGAGTCTGTGTACCTCAAGTCTCTCCCCACTCCAGTCCATACTCTAGTGAGCCATGAAAGGGATTTTCTTAAAGTGTAGCTATAATCATGTCAACCCCTCATCCCCGCAGTGAATAAATTTGTGGCTTCCTTATTGCCTCCAGAATCAAATACAAAATCCTGTTTCACATTTAGAGGCCTTTACACCCTGGTGTTCTCATACCTTATTCCTTGCCACTTGCTCTTCGATCTGGTGACACTGGTCCCTTGGCTGTTTCACAGCAAGACACTCTATCTTATCTCTAGGAATTCTCTCTGGCTGTTCCTTATGCTGGAACATTCTCCTTCCTCATCTCCACCTGCTACTTTCCCATGCTTCCTTTAAGTCCCAACTAAAATCCCATCTTCTACTGGAATCCTTTCCCAACATCTCTTAATTGTAGTGCCTTACCTCTGTTAATTATTTCCTGTCTATTCTGTATGTAGCTTGTTCATTTGTACATATTTGTTAGCTTATTGTCTTCCACGTTAGACTGTGAGCTTCTTGAGACCAAAGACTGTCTTATTCCTTCTACTGTATTCTCCATGCTTAGCACAGTACCTGGCACATAGTTGGCCCATAAATAAATTGGCTGACTGATATAAATTCTCTGTCGTTATGTATGCAGTCAGTATCTATACTGTTATATGCTTTATTTATTCCTTTTTCTTTGTAGGCATGTCATCTATATTTCAGATCATAGTGTCCTAAAGGCATGGGTTTCATCTTACCTTGTGTAGCATTTAGCATAGCACCATATTTTACATAGGTGTCTAATAAATACTTGAATAATAGAAACATATGCATATTCACAAGTATTTTGCAGAGTAAGGAAATCCTTGTGTGGAAACTCCCTTCAGTTGTGTAAATTTGTAGCCTATAACTTACTACTTAAGTTTTAAAGAGTTTTGTGAGCTACACAGAAATTGCTTGATTTACCCAGAGTTTCAAAGCTAGTAAATGTATGAATCATGTCTTTCTGACTCCAAACTCTGACCTCTCCAACCCTCCACACTGCAAGTTATGATGGGACTAATGCTGTGTGTATGTAGGGACATATATGTGTGTGCATGTATGCAGTGCATACACAGACACAACATACAGATACATACTTTTGAACTTGTGCATATGTATCTGTCTTATTTAAAATACAATATTAGACATTGATGAGTGATGGCAGCAGAGGAAGAGTCTGGGAATGGTGATGGAGAACAAGAAGCATGTGACCTGCATTCTCCTTAACCTCCTTCCAGTAACCTCCCTCCATGTTGAAGAGCATGACAGAATATATAATCAGTACTGTCAAGGTCAGCAATGCACACAGTATATTCTGGGAGACCAGATCTTTGTGGCCATACAAACTCAGTCCTGGTGCTATTGTCACAACGCATTTTGAAAGTTGTGAGTCTATAGGTTGTCTGTGGTCTAAAATATAAGTATGAGAGTAGTGGGAAATAAAAGGCTGAAAAGGCAAGTTGAAGTGAGATTATTTAGGTCCTTGAATGCCAGATTAAAGAATTTGAACTTTATTCACTTCATAGTGGGGAGCCATTGAAGGTTTTTGAGTGAGAGAGTGCTGTGATCAGAGCTATGCAATAGGAAATAGACTATAACTAATTTAAGAGATTTTTTAGTGATTGAGGTGATTCAGACATGTTTAAAATAGTGAGAGGCAAAGAAGCAATTAGGGAATGAGAGATTGAAGAAGGAAAAGAGAAGATAAAGGAAAAAGGTTCCAGAAGTTCAAGAAATGATGAGATCAAGAATATCAGTTAACCTCAGAATGGGTTCACATGCATTCCTTGTAAGACAAAAGAGTACTTGTGAGTGATCTTGTGTTGGATGATGTTCTAAGATGGAGCAAGGCCACCTGGCAGAGAATGAAAGTGACCACCAGGTGATTGATCAGTCACCCTATAAACATTTTTAATTAAAACCCTATTCTGGGACCAGCCTAACTTGGAATATAATGAAACACTTATGGACCATAAAATTAAGTAAAAATGATTTAACTTTTAACAAAATGTTAAAAGAATATAATTAACTAAAAACCGACACTGATCTCAGCTTCCACATTCACCACAGCAGAAGTGCTGGGGTAGAAAAACATCCCACAGAGCAGTGGAAAGTCTGCCAAACCTCAGGAACATTAACTCACATTCTTGGCTTTTTATACCTCTAGTTCTTCAAGTCAGCCAGTGAAGATGTCCTCTTTAAAAGGAAACCATCCCAGCTTGTCTAATATGAGTGTTGTTCAAACCATAAGTATCTATTATGTGCTGGACACAGTTCTGGGAATGCATAGACAAAAAAATGAAAGAATCTGTGCTCTCAGCCATGGCACCTTATGTTAGGGGAAGCAACATGCACATAATCATAGTATCATGGATTTAGAGCTAGAAGAGACCCTAGAAGCCATCTCTTGTGTGAATCCCAGGGAGATTAAGGCCCTGCCAAGGGACTTTTACAAACAGTAAATGACAAAAATAGCATTTATCCAGGTTAGTATTCTTTTCGCTGACTATCAGTGTCTGAGAATGTACAGAATAAGTAAAAATAAACAGAAACTGGTCAAAGTAAGTGAATTGATAAATTTCAAAAGAAATGCAAGCTGTCAACAACCATATGAAAAAGTTCCAAATAATTAATAATAAGAGATAACAACTTTGAAAGACTTAAGAATTCTTTCTGATCAATGCGATAACCAATTATGACTCCCCAAGACTAATGATGAAACATGCTTCCCACTTTTTGCCAGAATGAAGCAAATATTTTCAGAAATGCCCAATGTATGGGTTGTTTTGTTTGACTCTACTTATTTGTTAACAAGGGAAAGCTTTTTGTATAGTGGGAAACTGTAAGGGAGAGTGAATGAGTGAGTAGTCATACTGAAGACCAACCCCCTCCCCCTGACTGTTTGCTAGAAGTTCAATTTCATATATATTCTTTTTCTTTTCTTATTTTGCATAGTGAAACATTGATGTTTGGCACAATCCTATCAAAAATAAAAATGTGTAAAAATAGGAAGGATGAAAAGGGTTGAGTATTGAGGAGGTTGAAGAGGTTTGAAATGGCCACTCTGGAAAATTAAATTAGATAGGGGCCAACAATAGATGAATAAAAGGATTTTTCAGCAGAACCAAGGAGCTAGCTTTTGTTGGATGGTAAAAAATGTTTAGTAGAATTCAAAACTATACTGGATAACATGATATGGAAGGAAGGATTATTACCTACATTTGTAAAGGGAATATTCACGCTGATGAAATGATAAATCTAACTGAAAGAATCACAGTCATTTTGTTACCTGCCTTGAAGATTCCAAACACTGTTAAAAGAAGTGTGGGGATAGGAAATGGACCTGTGATTTCCTTGGAACTCTTAGAGGAAACCATGCCAATGTGGACCATCACCTTCTTTGCAGTTTGTAATCTTAGTTGTCTAGAAGAAAGCGCACTTACATACACTAAAATAATTATAGCAGCACATTTTAGGGTGAAGAATGGGAAACAAAGCACATACCCAATGAGTGGAAAATTGTTAAACAAAGTGTAGTACATGAATTTTTAATGGTACATGCATGAAATATGGTACATCAATATTACTTTCCTGTAAGAAGCAATGTTATGATGAATACAAAGAAACATGGAAAGATTTGCATGATTTGTCTAATATGAGTGTTGTTCCAACCATAAGTATCTATTATGTGCTGGACACAGTTCTGGGAATGCATGTTGCCAAGAAAATAATATACACAATTACTACAACCAAATAAATGGAAAGAACAATTACAAAACAATTTAAAGTAAATGTTACAAAAGTGCAAAGAGCAAACATGACTCCAAAGAAGGAGTATGGGAAGATAGCTTTATCCAGTTCCTTTGCAGAGGTGATTCCATAGATACAGAACAGTGCATACATTTTCATATTTTCTCAAAAAATTGGTTTTGCTGATTTTTACCTCTTCCTGTTTTTTTCCCCTTTTAAAGTATTATTATTACATGGAATCAGTGGCTCTCTAGAAAGGGGCAGGATACTGGGAGAAATTTTGGTGATATGAAAAACGAACATTATTAATAAAGCTTTTTTTCCCCTTATAATACAAAAGCTGGCCACAAGCTGTCTACTTCTTGTTTTTCTAATGTATTTGCTCATTGCTATCATCTGTACTTTATAGCCCAGCCATACTGGCTTCCTTGTTTTCCTTTACACTGAAGCTCCGTTTCCCCTCACTGTGCCTCCCCCATTCTCCCTCCTCACCTCCACTTGGCTTCCCAGTTCTCCCAGTCATCTGCTAGTGCTGTGTTCTCTAAGCTTATCTTCCTTTTACTCTGTATCTTGTATATACATCACATGCACATGCTATGTACATTGCCATGTATAATTCTTGAGGGCAGGTACTGGTTTTTGTTTTCTTTTCATGTTCCCAATACTTTGCAAAATGTCTAACATAAAAAATGCTTAATAAATGTTGGATGGTTTGAAATCTCCTCACAAAGTGATATATCTGTTACTACATCTACTAAGTTCTTAGCAGTGTTGGTGGAGGAAATAATCACAAGTCCTAGAAGTATTGAAGTATATTTAAGTTATCTGTAACAAATTTCATGTTTAATACTAATAATAGCTAGCATTTATATAGCAATTAAAGTTTTACAGAGTAATTTACAAAACTAAGGTAGGTGCTATTATTCCCATTTTACTGATGAGGAAACTGAGACTGAGAAAGGTTAAGTGACTTGCCTAAGGTCACACAGCTTGTAAGGTTCTGAGGCAGGGTTTGAACCCAGGTCTTCATATATTGAAATGTATTCAAATATATGTTTTGCTACATGGATTATTGATGTGAAGCCTTTTGTTATTTATTTAGTTTTGATGAGAATAAATTCAGGATATTAATTTTGGTCCCCAGAGCCCTGTATTATGACAGTCCTTAGGTAGCCTTTTAGGCCAAAGAAAAATCTATTTTCTGTCATAATTAAATTTGCTTTCTTTTACCATATGTACACATTAGCTCTTAACACTGTAAAGTAAAACTAGGCAATAGCTTTATGTGGAAGCAGTTTTTGAAAACCTTGTCCATAGAAGTAGATAAATTAGTAGAGGAGGTAGTTTATACTGCTTTGAAAGAGTTAAAACAAGCATCTCACTGTTTAGACTTGGAAGGGATTCCCTCAATTTCTTTGCAGTGCTTTGTTCATAGCAGAAGATAACCCTTCTTGTGGATAAGTGAGTTTTTTAACAGAATCAAAATTAAAGCAGCCTTCCTTACCATCTCTATTCATACTAGGGCTGCCTGGGAATGAGTCCACTTATTGGGTAATATAGCTACACCTATCTTCTGTGACACTATCTTTACTGCCTCATTAACTCTTGAGCATTAGAACAAGATAAAAATGGCCTAAAGCTTCTTATCTGATGTCTGACGTAACCTGCTGAAAGCTGGAGTGCCATTAGTTTATGCTGGAAGTCAAATGCCCCTCTCCAGTGCAGGAAGTACTGATTAAACCTGAAGTCTCCCCAGAGGCCCCTGCAGCTGTCAGGGGGGTGATGGCCGTCCCTCACCAAAAGGGAAATAAGGCCAGAGGTCCCAGTGGGGTGGGCATTCTGAGAACTCACACGTGGCTGCCCCAGCTGTTATGCTTTGCCTAATGAATTGTTTTACAAGAAGAGGCTGGATATTGTCATCACAAGCTGCCTTCCTTGGGGACAGACACAGGCCTGATAATAAGTAATGTTAGTGGTAGTAATTGAAATGTGATGGCTCTCCTGGGACCTGGGCAGCCCCAGGGCTGTCAGGCACTTGTGGATTGTCCTGTCTTACGAAGATCTGACTAGAAATGTATTTTAATTGCTTCTCTTTCATACTATGGCCTGTGTTAGTGATTTTTGTTTCTCTCTTTTGTAGACATCCATAGAGATTTAAAGAAGTGATCTGGTTTAGTGAATAGAAAGTTGGCCTTAGGATCTGGAATACCTGGGCCAAATCCTGTCTGTCACAGAGTCCCTGTGACCTGAACAACTGCATGAAACTTTAAATTGCACAGCAGATTCTGATCAGCATAGGTAGAAGGAGTGTCTTTACAGCAGTGAAATCACAGGATGGGGAAAACTTGGTTTTCAGGTGTTCAGTAGTAGCTTTGGAGTTAGAGATAATGCTGTCTTTTCCATAATTAAGGTTATTGGTTTTTCAGAAGCAAAGAGGAATTTTCTTCTCAGAACTTCAGAATCCAACCTCATAAAAGGAGATGTGTGTGTGTGTGTGTGTGTGTGTGTGTGTGTGTTAGAACTGCTTCATTATAGATTTTTATTAATCTGTCCTTAATTATATATATATATGTCCACCTCTGTTCTTATTGCCCCAGTTGGTGCAGATGGACATAAATATGGACTTAAATACAGATTTCATTGTATTGGTTCGATTTTTATTCCATAGGAGGTGATTTTTCTGCTCTTCTGAAATGTTAACCTTTAGTTCTGCTAGAACTATTTAAAAATAGAAATTAGGAAATTGGAATCAAATTGTTTTTTTGACACCATAAATTCAGAATTGCACAGTCATTTGGACAGTTGTGCAGTAATTTGCATCTTGCTGTTTTTTTAAGCTTTCATACAGTTAAATAAGGAACATTTGTGTCCCAGATAGCTGGGAGAAAACAAATAGCTGAAGATGGACAAGGTCCAGAGTACTGTCTGGCTGCTTCCTCTGAAGTTGAATGGTTTTTGCTAATTCTCTACTTCAGAAGTGCCAAGAATCAAGTTATGAATGCATTAGTGGACTTGGAAAATGATTTGTCAAACAATGGAGATGAGGAATCGTGTTACTTGTATGTTACTTGGCTCACAAAGCCATCTTGGGCCTCAGTAGTTGTATTCATCATAAATTTTGATGCCCCTCCTAAGAATAGCATAGTGACCCAGCAAACTGGGATTTCCAAGGATATTTCAGGTCAGGTCAACATGAAAGGAATTTACTCTCTAGCAAACTAAAGTACTGTTTTAATTGCATCAGTTTTCTGTAGGAAATATAAATGAAGATTTTTTAAAAATATATATATATATACATAGCTGTGCTTTCAAAGTGCAAAAAAGTGCTTGTCAGCCCTTTTATCTGTGAAAAAAGTCATCTGAAAGGGTATGTGGTCATTAGCCTGATCAGATAGGTCAAACCTTGACAGCTTTAGAAGGTACCAGTTTACCTGTCCTCTGAGGAATGGAACAGTGACCCAGCTTCCAACAAAATACATGGAAAATATGTGAAACTAGAGGAGGGTAGGCCATGAGAAGCTTCGTAGAGCTGGAAGAATGGGAGGATGGGTGAACAGGGGTAGCCACTTAGGAAGAATGAGTACTAGACTGGGAAGGGGAGAGTGACAAGGCACATGAGGATGGTGTTGAAACTGGCTCCTGTTCCCCTCTTCCCCCATCTGTGGGCCCCAAGACATTTATTCAGTTTTTTCTTTTTCCTCTTGGACTCCCTCATGGCTACTTTTCCTCAAATATAGAAAAAGTCTGTTTCTAAAAATTTTGTTTATCTTTATTTTAAACATTTAATTTGTCTCTTAAACTGTGGACTTACTGGGAATGGAGTTGGGAGGAAGCATTTCATTGAAGGAGAGCTTCCCTGTGGAGGAGACAAATGTAGGCATAAAAACTGCAGGTTTTACAGAATACTGTCATTGTTTGGGAACTTGGAGTTGAGAGAGGGAGAGGAAGAGGAATTCATTTATTGTCATGAACAACTTTGGTAATCTGGAAAAGCCTGTGGACACATTCTTAGAATAATGATTTTAAAAAAAATTCATATTTGAAAGAAATGCTAAATTTCAGTTAGAGGTTAGTGAAAAAAAAGTGCATTTTTTTCTCATTGAAGTTCATGAACTCCCTGGAATCTATCCATAAACTCCAGGTTAAGAACCTCCAATGAGTAGGCAGTGAGTCAGCAGTAGAGTCGTGGCACATAAAGGGGGCTGAACAACCCAGCTCAACATACTACCCCACCACTGATGGAAGTGGTAAGTCATGTTTTATATGATACTGTTTATTGGCCTCATCTTAAGAAGTTCTGTGTCAAATTCAGTGATTAAATATAGTCTTCCTATACTAATTTTTATACTAACGCCGTTATTCTGACTTTTTTAAGGGCTGGTGACAATTATTGTTTTATTGGGGTCATTTTTTCTGGAGGAGCATGTCTTTGGGAAGAAAGAGTACAAAGCGGAGTTCCTCTCGTTTGGCAGTTTTGTAAAGTCTGTGAACTACTTCTCAAATAAGGTTTTTAAATGTATTCCATAGTAACCAATTAGATTGAAATGCAGGTTTCAATTATTAAATAAATATTAAACAAACCAACTAAAAAAAAGTTCATAGACTCCAAGCTAACAGCTTCTACAGTCTCCCTCTCTAGTTCATGCCCAAGGCTTCTTGATGACATGCTACTATTCCTTAGCCACAGATTAGGGAATTGGGTTCCTTGAGCCAATCTGAAGATTACCCATCTCATAAGTGAAAAGGAATTGAACAGTCCACTTCAGATGACAGAGATTGGGTGAATTTAGAGTTTACACAGTCATTTCCTGGAGCGTTCAAACAAGTGAACAGGTGGGTGAATCTGTAGTAAGAATTCATTGCTTTAGTCAGAACCTGCAGTGTTTACAATGCAATGCATAGAACTTTAATTGGATCAAGCATTGCTTTTGTATCTTCTAATTACTGTACTTAATTTCTTGTTCCAAAAGGAAAAGAAGGAATGCTTTTTGGCAGATGCCTTTTAACAGAATATGCTACAGAAATTAAATTTTTCCCCAAAATTTGTAATTTCTTTTAAATAATTATTTCAATTAGATCCTCTGGGGAGAGTTAAGAAATAAGATTTCTTCACTGGAATTTTTCCAATCAGAGAGGGATAACCTACACTTGCCATATCCAATCTGAATAGTTTCTTTGATGCATGTAAAAAAACCCCAACTTCCTATATAATCAACATCTGCTATAATGTGGCAGCATAAAAAATAAACTTGTTGCTTTCTTGATATTCTCTCACTGCATATAATCCTGGGAAATTTAGATGCCTCTCTGTTTTAAAAGATTTTGTGGTACCGCTTGAAAGATGAAGTTTGGTATGGTTTTGTTTTGTCAGATTTTAAATTTGCTAACTAATGTAAGATGGACAGTTTGGTGTAGTAGGTAAAGAGCTAACTTCACAGTCAGGAAGACTTGGTTTCAAGTTCTGCTTTTGTTTTCTAAAAAATATGCAATTAATGTATTTATCTTTAGTTTTCAACGTTCACTTCTGTCAGATTTTGAGTTCCAAATTTTCTTCCCCTCCCTCTGTTCCTCCCTCTCCAAGCCAGCATGCAATCTGATATAGGCTCCACATTAAACATAATTTCACATTAGTCATGATGTAAAGAAGAATTAGAACTAATAGAACCATGAGAAAGAAGAAACAAAACAACAAAAGAAAAGAAGAGCAAATAGTCTGCTTCCATCTGCATTCAAACTCCCAAAGTTCTTTCACCGAATATGGATAGCATTTTCCATCATGAGTCTTTTGGAGTTGTCTTAGAGCCTTGCATTGCTGAGAAGAGCTAATTTGGTTAAAGTCAGTCATCACACACTGTAGCTATGTTAGTGTGTGTTGTGTTCGGCTCATTTCACTCAGCATCAAGTCATATAAGTCTTCCCAGGTTCTTCTGAAGTCTCTCTACTCATCATTTCTTATAGCTTAATAGTATTCCATTACATTCATATACCACAACTTGTTCAGCCATTTCCCAATTGATGGACAACCCTTCAATTTCCAATTCCTTGCCACAAAAAGCGCTGCTATACAATATTTTTGTACATGTCAGTCCTTTTCCAGCTTTTATGATCTTTTTGGGATACAGACCTAGAAGTGGTAATTGCTGGGTCAAAGGGTATGCACATTTTTATGGCCCTTTGGGCAGTTCCAAATTAATCTCCAGAATGGTTGGTTCAGTTCACAACTCCACCAACAATGCATTAGTGTTCAATTTTCCCACATCTTCTCTAGCATTTATCATTTTCCTGTTTTGTCATGTTAGTCAATTTGATAGGGGTGATGTATCTCAGAAATCATTTTGATTTGCATTTCTCTAATCAATAGTGATTTGAAGTATTTTTGCATATGACTGTAGATAGCTTTAATTTCTTCTCTGAAAACGGTCTATTCATATCTTTTGACCATTTATCAATAGGGCAGTGACTTGTATTCTTAATAAATTTGACTCAGTTCTCTATGTATTTTAGAAATGAGGCCTTTGTCAGAGATATTGGCTGTAAAAATTATTTCTTAGCTTTCTGCTTCCCTTCTAACCTTGGCTGCATTGGTTTTGTTTGTGCAAACACTTTTCAATTTATTGTAATGAAAATAATCCATTTTGTATTTATAATATTCTCTGTCTCTTGTTTGACCATAAATTCTTCCCTTCTCCATAGATCTGACAGGCAAACTATCCCTTGTTTTCCTAGTTTGCTTTCTAGTATCAATCTTTATGTCAAATCATGTACTCATTTTGACATTATCTTGGTATAGGGTGTAAAAGGTTGGTCTGTTCCTAGTTTCAGCCATACTATTTTCCAATTTCAAATTCTGTGTTGACATAGACTGTGTGAGCTGGAGCAAGTCATTTGACTTTTTTTTTTCAGTGCCCCAGGTGACTCTCAGACCTTTAAAGTTGCAGAACAGTTGCTTGTCTTTATGGATAAAGGGAGTTTACTCATCTAGAGTTCCCTACATCAATGAAACCACAAGGTCAGACAAAAAAACTTCCTGACCTATTTTCTGTGGCTCCACAATTCTTATTTTTCAGTTTTTCTTGTGTTTTATTTTTGTACTCCACAAATAAACACACACTCAAATGCACTGTTGTTGTCCACCAGATTTGTCTTGACCCTGGTAGTCTGACATTGGGGATTTTCAGTTGACAGGTCAGAAGACCTTGGGTATCAGTAGGACCATATTAGAACAAAAAGGAACATCAGAGGGTGGCTCATCTATGCTTTCTGTCTTTTACAGATGTGGAAACTGAGTCTTTTGGAGGTTAAGTAACTTACCTGAAATATCACAGGCCATAAGCATCAGAGCTGCGATTCCTTAGCTACATCTATGATTTAAGCCAAAATAGAAATAGGCTTAAGACTCTTAAAACCATGACCCATTGTACACCTTGCTCCCTTGTTCCTACTTTCTGCCAAAGAGCATTCCCTCAAGGAGGTATGAACTAAACAGTTCCTGCTAGGCCTGTCTGGTCTTGACCAAAACCTATGATATGATCCCAAGGATACCTCAAAAGTTATTAGAATTTGAGATCATCATTATTAAAAAAGATTTATTAAATTCCTGCTATATACGATGCATCAGGATTGCAAAGTATAAGGCATGGTTCCTACCTGCAAAAAACTCATGGTCCATTCTGGGAGATAGTATACATATGAAAAGATAAACTTCAGTATAGGGTAGCATGTAACAAGAGCCAAATGGGTAGTTCAGCCAGGTGGATCAAGGGCTGGACCTAGAATCAGGAAGACCTGGGTCCAAATCCTGCCTCCAAAACATGATAGCTTTGTGACCCTGGATAAATCTCTTGACTTCCATCTACCTCGGTTTCCTTCTGTAAAATGGGGATATTAATAGCATCTACCTTCCAAGCGTTATTGAGAGGATTAAATGAGATAAGATTTGTAAAACTTTTTGTAAATTTTAAAGTGCTATATAAATACTAGATAGTGGTAGTAATAGTAATGTCAGAGCAGACTCAGGAAAATGGTAATCAGAATGCATGCCATATTGGAGTGAGGAGAGGGATGGGGAGAAAATTTGAAACTCAAAATCTTGTGGAAATAAATGCTGAAGACTAAAATAAATAAATAAATGCAAGGATTAACTGGGAAAAAATAGTAAAGTCAGGAAGTATAGTGGCATTTAAAGAAGGAAGACATCACTGTATTCTAAGAATTTTCTGTATGGGAATATAGATTAATGAAATAGGAAAAGAGAAAATTAGTAAACTGAGTATTGAATTTAGAAAATAAGCAAATAAATCCCAAAGAAGAAATCTTGAAATTTGTACAGAAATAAATAAATTGGAAAATTTATTTTAGAATTAACAATGCTAAAAGCCAATTATTTGAGACTAACAAAATTGATAAACCTTTATTTAACCCAATAAAAAAATCAAATTAACAAAATGGAAAACAAACAAAGTGAACTCACAACAGAGAAGTAAAAATAATTCTTAGGTCAGAACCTACTGTAGACAGTTATATGCTAGCAAAACAGAATTTAAAAGAAATAGAGGATTATACAAATGTAAAACATCCAAATTAACATAATATGAAGTAGAGATCTTAAAGAATCCAATTTCAAAAAAGAAAATTTAACTAGCTATAAAGGAACTACCAAAGATGTAAAAAACCAAATCTAGCCCAGATGAATTTGCAGGATTCTGTTAGAATTTTAAAGAATCATGAATATCTCTGCTACATGCATGATTTTCAAAAATTGAGAAAGAAAACACCCTACAAAACTCTTATGAGACAAATATACTTCTATTATCTAAACCAAAAAATGCTAAAGTTAAAAAAAACCCTTTAGGTCTAGGCCTATACCATTAATGAATAAAGATTCAAAAATTTTAAAGGTTTTGGCCCATCATTTGAGAGGCGAAGGGCGACACGCAGGGTGATATGGCAGTGGAGATAGGCAGTTGTTGAGTCTTCCAGTTGTACCCAACTTTTTGTGACCCCCTGTGTATAGGGTTTTCTTAGCAAAGATGCCAGAGTGGTTTGCCATTTAATTCTCCAGTGAATTACCTTTTGTCAGAGCTGACCTGGGTAACCTGGCACGGCTCGTGATTTCATTGAACTATCTAAGCCCCTCTGCCACAACAAGAGGGAGATGTTCATCACTTTTAGGTATAAGTCCCGTACACCTGGAATGCTCTCCTTCCTCATCTCCACTGCTGGCTTCCCTGACTTCCTTCAGGTCCTAGGTAAAATCTCTCTTCTAGAAGCCTTTCCTATCCCTCTTAATTTCAGTGCCTTGTCTCTGTATCTTCAGTTTATCCTGGATGTATCTTTTATGCAAACAGCTGTTTGCAGAGTTGTCTTCCCCATTAAACTGTGAGCTGCTTGAGATCAGACAGGTTTTTGCCTTTCTTTATATACCCAGCACTTGACACAGAGGTCTGGCACACAGTAGGCACGTAATGAATGTTTGTTAATTGGCACAAGGGGGAGGTGGGAGAAGTGAAGGCAGCCCTAGTCTTATCTTGCATTTTCTAGGACATGCTTAATGATAATAATCCACATTCACTGGAGCACTTTTTAGATATTCAAAGAGCCCCTCTCAGTGATCTTGAGAAGTAACTAGGGACGGTTTTATTATCTCTCCTTTACAGATGAAGAAACAATTGCTGATAGGGTTAAGGAATAACTCCTTAACCACATGAGTCAACTAATGTGGGATTTGAATTTGAGTGTCTGGACTCGAGTCCAGCACGTGATTCACAGTACATCCCATGGTGCCTCTCAGGGTCTGCTGTGATTTTGATGATGCCTGTTTTCTGTACTAAATGTATTACCATTTACCAGAGCCTCGGAAAAATACTTGACTTTTGGACTGTGGTAATGTTTAGTCTGTGACCTGCTAAATGTTAATGGTCTATGACAAGAGGCTGTGTTGTGCCTAAGACAGTTTAGGATTCAGCATTGAAGCACTTTTTGTGCTGGTGGTCACTGTGCCTAGTAGCACTTCTTTAAACAAAAGTCCTTTCTGGATTATCCAGAACTGTTTTCTAAATGAGAGATTCCCTGATTGTACAGTCAGTGAGCCGTTGTTTGATGGCTGGAAGTCTTTGTGTTGCAGCCATTTTACTTGTAAGGGACTTTGACCTAAAGATTCAAAAGCAAGAGTGAACCTCCACAGAAGACTCTAAATGTTCTTTTTCCTATTTTCTTAATAAAGAAGAATAGCAAATGTAGTAGTTACTGTTTGGTTTGCGCTTCTGTTGTAGGTATTGATTTATTTATTTGCTTTAATAACAGATCTTTTACCTTTGGTCATTAATGTCTATTAGGGAATGATAACATGTTTGAAATTCTGTGTGTAGTTAGCATTTTATGCATGTCGCATTTTATTGCCGGGAGACTTATACTTTGTCAATTGAATTTTTTTGTCAGTTGATTTTTTTAAAAAATAAGTTTTTATTGATATCTTCTTATATCATCATAGATATCCCAAGTATCTTCTCCCTACACCACTCCCCTCACCTCATCCCTCATAACAAATAGTACTTTTTAGAGAAGAAACACCTGTTGATGTTTGAAAATCAAGGCTAGGGGAAGTCTTAGACTAATGTAATTAAATTTTATAAAGGAATTATTACCAGGACTCTTAACTTATTAATTTTCTAATTTTTCCCCCTCTAGATCTTAACAATTAGCTTCCATGTCAGGTTTTTAGCTAGACAGTATAAAATCATTCTTGCCTGTTCTTGCTGCCAACGGAGGGAAGCAGTTACATAAATAGACCAAAAACCAGTAGATTATTTAAAGCCACTTATAATTTGGCTTGGGGAATACATTATTTGATTTTTTTTTCTAAAGCAGCACACTTCTCTTCCTAATTATGTTTTTTCTTAGCCTAATAATAAAGGTAGCTCACATTCTCTGCATATAGTGGCTAATGGGAGGAGGTGGCCCAGCAGCTTGCTAACTGGCAAGGAGAAGACAGTCTGAGATTTTGACAGAAAAATTGACCAAGAATATAATCTACAAAACTATAACTAGAAATTGACTTTGTTCTTCATATAGCATTAAAATATTGACTAAGTTCTTTATGGATTGTATATTTTCTCTTTTCTCAGAAGAATTCGCTTCTAATTACTGCCAAAATCATGATTCTAGGTTTTATGTCGGCCTGTATCCCTGAAACACGTTCTTTACTCATTGTACCTATGGGGTCTTTAGCTTGGGTTTTAATGTTACCCCCGAGGGCCTTTTAATCAGCATTGGCCTGTTTCTAGGCCCTTCATGGTGAAATGTTAATTGAATGGAACCATTGAAATTATAAGGCAAAACTGGTCCATAACAATCTGAAGATTTACAATGGTATCTAGTTGCTATTCTGACACTTCATTTGAAAAGCAGTTGTTTAAATAATTTTGCTTCTTGTTCCAGTATGCCATTGGTGTTAGTTCTACTAAGAATTATTGTCTTTTAACACACTAAGGTTCTCAGCTGTACTCCATTAAGGGCCACTTTTCTGCCAATCAAAAGACAGCATCCCTGAGATTGATTTTTGTTCAAATGAGAAGTAATACCTGCCTCATGACAACATTTCAAACTCTTTTATGTAAACAGAAAGCAATCAATGAGTACTAATCCTGGGGATTATGTGGCTCTAAATCCAGTGGCTAGAGGTAGGATCTCAGCAGTGTATTTCCCTGGTTCCTTGCTTTCAAGTAGCAAACAAGCCTGCTCCTGTCCCTGAAAGCTTTCTTCCTGCTGCTGCCTTTCCTGATGCTCCTGAATGGAATTCAAAAAGACACTTAAATTTCCATAAATAAATTAGGAATTCAGTGGCTTCTTCGGGCTAATCAGGGCAGGCTGATAAACCTTGCTAGCTGTTTAATAAATGAATTGTGACCTATTAATATGGACGCCTCAGGAATTCACCCTGGGGGAAGCAGAGCAGTGAAATAGAGAGGGGCACGGCCCCCTGGGAAATCAGGGCTTCATGTTTGCAGCTTAAATATCTCTGTGAAGTATCAATAAGGAGGTAATTGAATTTTGAACACAAACATGAGTGCTGGATAGATGAAAGGAGGATAGGGGGAGCCTATCCTCTCTTCTCTGCCCCTTCATTCTCCCCTCCCCTCTTCCTCAGAGACCATTCTAGTGAAGATAGATGCTAAATCCATTAAATAAAGATTAGATTCTGTCGTAGTAGAAAATGGCAGCTTAGCTAGATCCCTGGGCAAATTGGGACCTTTCGCAATACAGAAAATTAAAATATACATTTTTAACAAGGGTGCTCTCTCCCTGGCAATAATGTCTGGCCAGCTTCTGGGATTTACTGTTCCTTCAGACCAGCTTTGTTTGGGTGGATCACTTTCCCTTATTAATGCCAGTCTTCCCTGTATTCCTAGAGCAGACGGCTAGTTTTATTTATTTATTTTTAAAGCTTCTATCCAGGCCTTTTCTCTAGCATCAAGCTTGTCTCTAATCACAGGAATGGGAAGGAGATTAGTTTCCCATGAATTGAAGGTAGATAAATGTTCCTTCCTCTTAAGTGGTGAGTCCAGGAGAGCCCTATTATTTGTATTTCATGGGTGATTGGAGGCTGTGCAGGGGGACAAGAATAAGGATTAAAAACAGAAATAAATGTTGACATATTAGATATACTTTACTTGCTTTTATTTCTTCCAGATAAAGCTATTAATTTTTCCACTTCATCCCTCTGTTTTAAGCCCAGAGAAGAATTGGCCTCATGATTGCAGGTCGTAATGGGGGTCCCCTTTAGGGGGTGTAATCAAAAGGTAGCACCAGACATTACTGGTGCCTTTGCAAATACCCAATAGCCATAATTATGAACTAGCCCTTAGAAGTGTCAGGGTTCTAATGCCCTTTCCTTTGGCTTTTTCATTAACCTGCAATTAGTTAGTCGTTTCCTCATTGTCAAGTGTGGAGTTGGACTAAAGGAGGCTTCGGTGTGGAGGAGGAAGCCCTGAAGTCACAGGTTCTGTGTTGTTGATCTCAGCTTTGCCACTTCTTATGTGACCTTGGGCAAGTCACATCACTTTTCTGGACTGCAGTTTCCTTATCTGTAAAAAATGGGGAAATCTGTAAAAAATTAGTTAACTTAACCTTTATCTGTGACTAGGTCTATAAGTCTACTTTCACCTGCGAAATTCTTTAAATTCTACTTCTTAAATAACTATTGTGTGTTCAAAATTGCCCTGTGCTGTGGTAGCTAAGCAAAAAAGCCAAAGATTATATCCCCGCTTAAAGGAGTTCACAGACTTGGCGATGGACAAGAAGGAGGAAAAACGAATTAACAATATAAAACTAGAAGCCAGGAAATGCCACAGTAAAATAATTAAAGGCATGGAGATGGGATTGAACATGGCATATTCTTTTTTTTAAATTTTATTTGTTTTCAGTGTTCTACAATCACTTCCATATAACTTGGATTTTTTCCCCTTCCTCCCCCTTCCTTCCCCTTCTTCCCCCCAGATGACAAACAGTTTTGTATAGGTTCTACACATACATTCCTATTAAATACATTTTCACCTTAGTCATGTTGCATAATAGAATTAAAATGAATGGGAGAAATCATAAAACAAACCAAAACATAATACAAAAGAAAATGATCTGTTTTATTCTGTGATCAAATTCCATAGTTCTTTCCCTGAATGTGGAAGGTATTTTGCCTCAATAGACCTTTGGGAATTTTTTAAGTCTTTGCATTGCAGTGAAGTACTAAGTCTATCACAGATATTCCTTGCACACTGGTTGTTGCTGTGTACAAAGTTCTCCTGGTTCTGCTCCTTTCCCTCAGCATCAGTTCATCAGGCCTCTCTGAAGTCTTCCTGTTCATCATTTCTTATCGCACAATAGTATTCCATTACATTCATAAACCACAATTTATTCAGCCATTCCCCAATTGATGGGCATCCCCTTGATTTCCAGTTTTTGGCCACCACAAAGAGAGCTGCTATAAATATTTTTGTACATGTGGGACCCTTTCCCATTTTTATGATCTCTTTGGGATACAGTCCTAGAAGTGGTTTTGCTAGGTCAAAGGGTATGCACATTTTTGTAGCCCTTTGGGCATAGTTCCAAATTGCTCTCCAGAGTGGTTGGACCAGGTCACAGCTCCACCAGCAATGAATTAGTGTTCTAACTCTCCCACATCTTCTCCAACTTTTATCATCATCCAAACATGGCATATTCTTTGAAAGTCAGGAGACTCCCTTGCCTAGAGGAGATAGAGCTTAGGCTTCATTAGCCTCCTATGGGAGCAGTATTAAGAAACAGAGCTGAGTAAGTAGGGCCAGCTTATCTTCATAAGCTCAAAGCCCTTTGGCTTTGAGAGTCAGGAACACAAATTTAAATTTAATTAAATTTAAATTTAATGAATTTGAAAACAGTTTTCTATTGAAAGATTTTAAAAGAGACCAATGGGATATTGAACGTGATGTTTAAAGAACATTAGTCTGGCAACAGTATGCATGAGAGGTTAGATAGGGTGGGCCTAGACTCTAGGAATCTGTTATTGTAATACTGAAATGAAATCATATGAGCTAGGATGGTGCCTTGAAGAGAATGAGATGAATATGAGAGATTTCAAAAAATAATTAGTTGGATTTGGTGACTAGCTGGGTATAGTAGGTAAAATTAGCTTTACCTTTTCCATCATTAAGATTTCAAGTCTGAATAATTCAGAGATTGGTGGTGTCATTGACAAGAAAGTTGGGTTGGGGAGCTATTTTTCTGGTGTGCATGACGATTTTTAGTTCTAAGTTTAGAATACAAAACTGCCATTTTAAAAGTATTGAAGTTTGTGCTTAGGAAATCCATAGCCTGCTTTACCTCTAGTGATTAAAAGGTAATAGATCATTTTTGTGTTTATGAGTTGTTGAATAAGAGTCCATGTACAAAAATGAAACCAAACTATAAAGCTATACATTCAATCAATTGACATTTATTAGGTGGTCCAAATACTGTGCTAAGAACTAGGAATACAAAAAGAGGCCAAAGATAGTCCCTGCCCTCACAGAGCTTACAACCTATGGAGGAAGCAACATGCAAACAAGTGTATACAAATGTATGTATGTTATATATGTATATATGAGATACATAGGAAATAATTAGAAGAGGGAAGGCTCTAGAATTCAGAGATGTTGGGAAGGGCTTCCTGTAGAAGATGAGATTTTAGTTGAAACTTAAAAGAAAGCTAGAGAAGTCAGTCAGTGAAATTGAGGAAGAAGAGCAATCCAGCTGTGGGGGACAGCAAGAGAAAATGTCTGGAGCAAAGAGATGGAGTATCTTGTTTGTGGAAGAGCCAGGAGGGCAGTGTCACGTGTATGTGGCAGAAAGTAAGGATTTAAGAAGACTGGAAAGGTAGGAGAGTGCAAGGTTACAAAGGGCTTTGAATGCCAACAGAGCATTTTGTACTTGCTCCTGGAGACCATAGGGAACCACTAGAGTTTATTAAGTAGGAGCATAATAAGGTTGGACCTGTTTTTTAGGAAAATAACTTTAGTGGCTGTGTGTTCATCTTTTGTTGCTGAAAAAGACCATGCCATCAGAGAAATAATGCAGTGACTTGCACTTGACTTTGTTTTGAGTGAGGGAGGGCTGTGCAGGTCACCAGCCTCACTTCTCCTCCAGAGCCGTCTGAATCCAGTGACCAGATATTCATCAGGATGACTGGAGGTGACCCAGGATGAGGCAGTTGGGGTTAAGTGACTTGCCCAAGGTCACACAACTAGTGAGTGTCAAGTGTCTGAGGTGAGATTTGAATTCAGGTCCTCTTGACTCCTGCACTGGTGCTCTATCCACTGCACCACCTAGCTGCCCTAACCTTAGTGGCTAAATAAGGATGGATTGGGGTGGGGAGAGGCTTGAGGCAGGCAGACCCACCAGCAGGCTGTCACAATAATCCAGGTATGAGGTGAGGAGGGCCTGTCTTAGTGTGGTGGCAGTGTCAGAAAAGAGAAGGGAATATATTAGATGTTGCAAAGGTGAAAGCAAGAGACTTTGGCAGTAGATTAGATAATGGGGGTCAGAAGGGTGAGAAATAGTGAGGAGTTCAGGGTGCCTTCTAAGTTTCAAACCTGAGGCACTGGGAGGACAATATACTCCTCTACAGTTATAGGAAAGGTAGGATGTAGGGAAGGTTTAAGAAGAAAGATAATGAGTTCAAGATGTTTAAAATGTCTACTGGACATTTAGTTTGAGATGTCTGAAAGGCAGTTGGAGATGCAAGATTGGAGGTCAGCAGAGAGATTGGGGCAGGGTAGGAGGATTTGAACGTAGGGATGGTGATTAAATCCATAGGAACTGTTGAATTCACCAAATGAAGTAGTGTAGAGGAAGGCAAGAAGAGCACTCGGGACAGAACCTGTGGGTTAGAAAGCATGATCTAAAAGAGGATTCAGCAAAAGAGACTGAGGAGAGACAGTCATAGGAGAGTGGTATATCAAGGAGGAGGGGGCGATCAGTAGCGTCAGGGCTGCGGAGAGACGAAGAAGAATGAAGACTAAGAGAAGGACGTTAGATTTGGCAGCTGAGATCATGGGGTAACTTTAGAGAGAGCATTTTCAGTCAGAAGCTGAGAAGCAAGTTAAGAAAGACCAAGGTAGAGTTGCCTCTTGTAGCTAGTCTTTTCAAGTAGTTTAACTAGAAAGGGCAGAAGAGACAAGGGATTGATACTTAGCAGGGATGAAAGGATCAAGTTAGGGTATTTTAAATTTTTGTTTTATTTTTTTGGTTCCAAATCCCTCCCTCCCCTATCCATTAAGAAAGTAAGAAATATGATCTTCCTTATTAAGAGAAGGCTTTTTGAGGATGGGGAGATGTGGGCATGTTTGTAGGCAGTAGAAGAGTCAGTAGACAGGGAGAGATTATAGACATGTAAAAGAGTAGTGGGGGTAATAAGATGATCTATTGGCAGAGATGAGACAGGATAGGGTCGCTGAACCAGTAGAGGAGTTAGCCTTGAGAAAGGAGTAAGGCAACTTTATTATGTGAAACGGGGTGAAGGAGGAAAATGTGGCAGGAGGCATTTAATCGATAGATGAAGAACAGGGGAGAAGAGGGAGTTCCTAGTGAAGGGCCTTGTTTTTTTTTCTGTAAAATGTAAAATAAGAATCTCACCTGAGAGAGTGGGAGAAGGGGAAACTATGAGAGGTTTGAGAAGGGATGAAAAGGTTTGGAAGAGCCGAGCCACTGTGGAGAGTGAGTTGATGAGAGGTATAGTAGGATTGCCAAGCAGCAGGGAAGACCCAGCTCAGGTTATGTAACATACATTTGTAGTGGACTCAGTCAGAATGGTTGTGTGATTTTCTCCACTTTCATTCAATAGCACGTGTGTAGGAGCGATCCAGGATTGAGGCTTAGCAGGATAGGGTTAGGGGGCAAGGGATTCAATATGCTTTAGGAAGGAGGGTATGCTCAAAAATTTTTTTTTTTGCCAACATGATTGTGTGATCAGAAAAATTTAGAAATCACTAGTGTAAGATAGTGAAAAGTTAAGTGACTGGTCCAGGGCCATAGAGCTAATGTGTATCAGAGTCAAAACTAGAATCTAATTCTTCCTGACTTTCTGCTCACTTTCTCAGGCTGCCTCTCGTAGGTGAAATACACATATGTCCGCAATATTAACCAACAATTAAAAGACTACGATTTTCCTCCTGTATGGGCAGAACTGCTCATTCAGATTTGTTAGGCCAGCGCTCATTCGAAATGCTTCCTTTTCACCTGATATTACCTTTCATTCCACAAGTATTTCTTAAGAACCTGCTAGTTAAGATTGGGTTTTAATCTCTAACATGCCCTACCCACGGTAACATTTTTCACTTACGTGACTGTTTGCAGACTTTGTATAAGATGCTCAAAGGACTTACAGTTACAAACAAAGGTTTGCCTGTTTTACAGCACTGTATGGTAGTTTTGAAGTTATCGGGTGAAAATTACTTTTAATTGTAGTTGTTCACAGTAGATTGGGAGAACTTTGCTTCTGAAAAGTTCTTTGAGGTATATTATTTTTGTTTCTAAATGTGTTATCTTTTGGGAGAGGGGTAGGGGCAGGGGCCCACATGTTTTTCACAGACCCTTTTATTTGTTATCTTCTAAACATTTAATTAACTTACTATTAGCATTTCTGTTATCCTTTGGAAAAGTTAAGTTATACTCAATCTAAGACTTCTGCTGTGGTATTTTACCAGACATGTTTTTTCAAAGTGATTTAAGGCAGTTTATAATCACTCCTTGCAGTCTTGAGGCCAGTTTTCAATTCATGTGACTCATATATCCTAGCCAGTTTTAATTAATTTTGCAAGGAAGATGTCAGGAGGAACTATCACATGCTTTCCTATAATCAAATTATTTTCATCTATTAGGCTTCCTTTGCCCACTACTCTTGGTATTGTCACAGCAAAACACAAAAGTTTCTTTAACCATGCTTATAGATTCTTAGTGTGTGTGGCCCAGCTAATCTTTTTATGTTTACATATGTTCTGATTTACCTCTTTTGTCCATTTATTTGTATTTTAATGCCATTTTTTTTCTTAAAGCAGGACATACATTTATGGTGCTGGTGGTAAATGTAACAGACCAGGCAGTATCACCTGACTCATACTTCAGTAGGGATAAATTGGATGTGTTCATGATCTCATCAGTGTGGATACTATCTGATCTATAATCATTGTTTCTTAACTTAGAATATAAGTTCCTTACAGTGAAGGATTGTTTTTTTTCCTTTTTATCCAAACTCTAAGCACAAATAATAGTCACTTAATAACTGCTTATTGATTGATTGATTGGTAGAGGATCTCCATATTCAGTAGAGGCCTGGAGGCTTTCCTTCTGGTATTTTCATAACTGCACTGGCAACATTTGGGTAGTGTGTGTCATCCCTTGCTCTCTTTACAGAATAGTCCTGTCTTCTTGTCTGATCATCCAGGTATTATTTAATGATGCCTTTTATCCACTTCGTATTTGCAAGTAGCTGCCAGTTACATTTTCTGTAGCTGACTTTTACCCATCTTCTGTGTTGCTCTTCTTTTGCCTATAACCTTCTTCCAAGATCATGGTAATCCATTTATTCATAGCAATCAACCTATTGTGTTTTTTTTAAAGGCAGTCAGGATATATGACAGACATAAAAGTTGACAAAATAAAAAAAAATTAAAGATGCAAGGAAGAAATTACTTTTTGCAGCTTTTGATAGGTATAGAAAATATCACAGAGAATAAAATGGACTGTTTTAATTACACAAAATAAAAAAGTGTTTGCACAAACAAAACTAATGCAGCTAAAATTGGAAAGGAAAAATATAACTAGAAAAAAAGTCTTTGTAGTTAGTTATTCCCCAATCCACAAAAATAGGTACTTCTTAAAGAAAGAAATCCAATGATCCAAATGACTTATAATTGAAGAAATACAAATTAAAACAACTCTGATGTTTTACCTCATATGTATCAGAGTGGCAAAAATGGAACAGAACTCCAGCTTTATTAGAGGGGCTGCAGAAAAATAAGCACACTGATTCACTGTTGTCGGAGCTGTGAATTGGGTCTAGCTGTTCTGGAAAGCAATTTGGAATCATACACTTTGACCCAACTTTACCATTACTATAGGTATACCTCAAGGAAATCAAAGTAAAGAACTCTTATATACAAAAATATTTATAGCAGCTCTTTTTGTCACAGCAAAGAACTGGAAGCTCAGGAAATATGGTTTAACAAATTGTTGTATATGCATGTAGTGCATGATTTGTCATAAGAAGTGATGAAATACACTGTTTTAAAGAAACTTAAGACATTTAAGCAAGCAAAATCAAGAAAACAATTTATGAGATGACAAAAACATTATTTAAAAAACAAAACAAAACTTTGAAAGACTTAAAGTCAGTGGAACGATCATCAGCTATCCAGAGGAATAAAGATGAAACATGCAGCTCACCTCCTGAAAGAGAGGTGATTGAGCACGAAATGCAAAATGAGATAAACATTTACAGACTTGATCAATGTGGGAATTTGTATTGCTTCATTGCATATTTATTATAAGAACTTGGCTCTCTTCTCTTTTTTGGTTTCTCCAATTTTGGTTTGAAATGGGATGAAGGAGGAATAGGGATAAAATAGCAAGAAAGAAAAGAGAGGTATTTACCCATGTTTTAAAAAAGATGCACAGAAGGAATCACAGAGAAGTAAGACAGCTTTGAAACTTACAAGTTGAATTTATTATATTTTAAAAGAAAAGCAAGCCATAAGATCCACAGTTTCACATATAATCTTTTTCTCTTCTACTATGTATTTGGAAATTCCATTTTATTAAATCTTGAAGTTCAGAATTAAAAAAACATTTAACGTGATTTTTTTCCAAAATTGTATGAGTATAAGCCAATTAACAATTCGTGTGATATTGCCCAGTGTGTCTGTTTATCAACATGAACAGCATACAGGTGTTCCCTGCTTTGTTGTTATTCATCCGTAATAAAACTTCATTGTTTTGTGTTCAGAATTTTCCAAAGTAGTTTATTTACCTTTCCTGACTTAAAAAGTATTAGTAGTAAACGTAATACCTGCAAAAAGAAGCAAACATATTGGATAAGGAACAGCACCTTACACTTCACCCCCCCACCAACAAGTAGTACCAAAAGAAATTAACAAATAAAATACTTTTGTCTACATCCCCTTCCACCCAATTCTCCTGCCCTAAGTGCTGTTTCCTTCCTTTTGCTCCCCCTACCTCTCCCTGCCTGTGTTCTGAATGTGTATATAATTCAGTCAGCATGCATAGGTTCCATTATTGCTTGGGTTGCATTTTCCATTATGTTAATATGCAGCCATTATTTGATAATTCTCCAATTACTGGAGTGAAATTTTAAAAATATATATAGCCTTTTTTTTAATAAAACACTTTTCAGAAAATTAGAATTACTCCAATATTTAGTCACCTAGTAGTTTAAAGTTTTAGGAAGACAAAAGCCTAAGTAGACCATTGATTATTAGCTGCTGCTGATTTAGGAGACAGGGTTTTATTTTTTTGACATGGGACTGTGCATTCAGCTTTAACCCTGGGTGGTCTCTCGGAGGAGAGTTAGGTTGATGGATCTTCTTTTCTGCCAGTCCCTTATGGCATCTTTGAAACGCAGGTGTTGCTTGTATGGCACTAGCATTTGGGGAGTCAAGCATGTACCTCTGATCAGGGCTTAAATTCTGAAAACCACTCAGGCTAGTGTCTCTCCTGGGGAAGATGCCGTCATTGGCTGTCTATGCTAAAAAACTAATTATCAACTTGCAACAAATTTCATTTAACCCAAATCCCTCTAGGATAAGGTATAGGTGATGAATGTTCCCAGGATGAAGGCTGAGCTGTCACTTGACTTTTTAATGAATTGTGTATATGTGGGTATAGCAGTTCATACTATCTTCCTTATTGTCTAGTTCACCAGAACAAAAAGTCAAATCAGAAAAGAAATGAATTAGATTTTCAAAAACCTAAAAGGGTTTTTTTTGGTGGATCATATGTAATCACTAGGAAAATAGATGGATCTTTTTGGGGAGGAGGTAGTCTTCTTTCTGTCTCTAGATAGACTGGAAGTTCAGCAACTCCTCACAAACCTGATCCCCCTACTGATTGTCATGAGAGTTTTGACCTGCTCCAGTGCAGAAATCTTATGGCCAATGACCTAAAATCTACTAGTTTCAAAGCCTCTTCAGTGGTAGAGATTACAGGTGTGCTTTAGCACACCCATTTTGTTTAATAGATCTTAAAGTATCTATGATAAACAGCTCTCCATGACTTTTTTTCTTTATTATGTTACTTTTGAGGGGAGAATTTGATTATATTCACATCTTATGATATTTGTGGGTTTTTTTCCTAGTTAAGAAGATAGAACTTAGGACCAGTGTTTTGTGGATGCAGGGAGGTAAATTTCAACTTGATGTTTGGAAGAACTTTCTAACTGTGAGAGCTGTCAGGCAAATGGAATGGGCTGTCTTATTAAGGTAGTCAACTTCCTGTCACTAGTGGTAATTAAACAGAGACTAGATGAACATATACACCTCAGAGTTGCCATTATTGAGCAAGAATTTGGATTAGATGGCCTGTCAGGTCCTTTCCAACTCTCCATGATTCTTATTCCATGATATCCTTTCAATAAAACACCTGTAAAAAAGCTAAGTTAAAATTTCACCTTCTTTATCTTCAGTCTGAATTCGGTTTTCAAAACTTTTCTGCTTTCTCTTGGATTTATCGTTCTGTTATTTGCACTTATTGAAAATAGGTAATATACTTAGTATTTCCCTTGATTTTATAAGTGATAAGATACAGTCAGCCTGCCAGTCAGCAAACATTAATTAGGTATTTACTGTATGCTTGACACTGTGCTAAGTGTTGTGAACACAAATCTAGGCAAAAAAAAAAGTCCCCATCTTAAAGGACCTTACATTCTAATGGGAGAAGATAGTGTATAAAAGGGAGGTTGAAGATTAGAGAAGGGGAAATGTGCCGATGCAGGGGCAGGCACATGCATGAGACAGGGAAGGAGTGAGCATAGATTAAAATGGTGGTCCCAGGCCAGAACTAATTAATCAGAGGAGGCAGTCACAAAGCAGAGACATCTCCAGAGCCAGGAGAAGAGATAAAAACAAAGGAAAAATACAGTCCTTTCCTTCAAGGAGTATACATTCTAAAAACTTAACATCTTTTTTGCTATAAACTTAATGAACATCAGCAAACATGGACATTTCACTATACATGCAAAGAATAGACCTGTATGTGAAACTGTGAACTTGTTACATACAGTTTTTGTTAAATTTATCATGACACTAACAAAACTGCCCTGCTTGTGTCCCTCCTTGTTCTTTCATTGATTTTCTTCTCTTCTTATTCACTTGCTTCACTATCACTACCCACCAGTTCTCCTACTCCCAAGTGGAAGCCCTTCCTTGTAACCAATATGGATAGTCAAGTCCATAATGTGTTGGTTTATTTTGTACTTCCTATCCATCATCTTTCTGCCAAGAGATAGGAAATATGTTTCATCATCAGTCCTCTGAAGTCATGTTTGGTCACTACATTTATTGATGTTCAGAAGGCTCTCAAAGTTGTTTTTGTTTACATGATTGTAGTCCTATAAATTAAGCTTTTTGTTGAGTTGTTTTTCTGCCATAACTTTTGGCAGAGATACTGGAGTGGTTTGCCATTTTCTTCTCCAAGTCATTTTACAGATGAGGAAACTGAGGCAAACAGGGTGCAGTGGTTTTCTAGTTACTTCAAGGTCACATAATAGTAAGTGTCTGAGGCCAGATTTGAACAAATTAAAGAGGAATCGGTTCTGATTCCAGAGCTAACATTCTATCCACTGCACCACCTCAGCTGCCTAAAATTGGGCTTTTGGTTCTATTCAGGTCACTCTACATTCTCTTTTGTAATTCTTCCCAGATTTTTCTGAATTTTTCATATTAATTTCTTATAGCACAACAATATTCCATTGTAGTATTATGCCATGATTTGTTTAGCTATTCCCCAATTAATGGATATGTTGTGTTTCCAGTTATTGGTTACAACAAAAAGTGATGCTGTAAATATTTTTGTACCTATTGTTCCTTCTTTCTTTGATGTCTTTGGGTGTACCCAAAGAACTGATCACCTGGTAACTATAATTACTCAGTTTTGGTTATAGTGCCAAATACTTTCCAGATTAGTTTGGTCAGTTCAATTCCAACATCAAGCAATAGTTTGTCTTTCCTCTAAGAATTGGCATTTTTCTTTTTTGTCATATTTGTCAATCTGATGGATGTAAAACAGCTTCATAGTTGTTTTAATTTGCATTTCTATTATTATTGTCATTTTCACCTAGTTATTGAAATGTTTATTTTTAATATTCATCTTGAACTCCCTAAATCCTCTCTTAATCTTGTTTCCAGTATTAAAGATGCTAGAACTTCCTTTGTATCTCCTTTCATGATTTTTAAATCATTCTTGAGAGGGTCTGTGATATATGGCCATTCTCTCTTCTAAAAATTTAGTTGCTGTTATAATGTTGTTCTTTCCTTTTAGGAGATTTTCCCCTTTCTTTTCTTATTATTCTAGCATTTATTCTTCTTCATATCTTGCATTTTTCTCTTCTTTTTTTAGGAGATTTTTTTTCCTGTGAAGATTTCTCTTTTTTACCCTCTACAGTGATACTGTTCTGTCTTTACTGCTGTTTTGGCCCTTAATTTTATACTGTCTTATTTTTATTTAAATGTTTCACATGCTAGGTTGTAAGTTTTTTGGGTGGGTGAGATGCAGGTAAGACTGTTTCTTTGTATTCGTCACAATACTTTGCAGTGCTGGGGCTGTCATATGTATCAATAAAGCTAGATGATTATGTTATATTATTTCCTAAAACTTCTTTATGGTATGTATTCTAAGATTGCCTTAGTATAAACTTATGAGAGAATCATAGATTTAGAGATAGAGCTTCAAGAAACTAAAATTCATCTGTCTGATTATTCATCTGTTCATTTTTATTCTGAATTTAAACACCAAAAAAAGAGCATTTCTCTATATTAAGTAGAGCACCAAAAAAAAAGAGGATTGATTGTATGTGAAACTGTGAATACTTCTTGCCCTTAAAAAATGTAATTAATTCAACACATTGCTTTCATGACTGCCCTGTTTTTCTGTGTTGAGAACGTCTCTTCTTGCAGTTGACAAAAATTTTTCTCCTCTTTTTTACCCCCAAATTTTGAAATTTGCCAAAACCACTTCACTGTTCACTGCCCTTCTGAGTTACTTCTTTTAGCATAGTGCTAGGCACCTAAGTTGACCCTTATTAAGTGATTGCAGAATTGAATTGAAAGTGCTTAATATGTGGCTAAAGCGGAATGAAAGTTGTTTATGGGAGTTTAGGAGGTTGAACTGGAAATTGAAGTTGTGTTTGAAGATAAACTATATACCTAAATATAGGGTGAAGACCTTCTAAGTATGAGAGCAAGGATTGAGTTGGAAAGCAAGGTTGGAGAATGACTGGAGGACTTGTGATGATGCGTGTAGATAGGAGGACATGAGTGAAGTGAACCACAAGAGGAAACGTAATTCCTGAGTGATGATGGCAAAAGGTTAACCAGGATGTCCCAGTAAGGAGCAAGGAATGCACCCATTCCGGGGAGCACTAGCACAGGTGAAGTCGATGTTGGTAACAGTTCCCAGTAATGCATTGTTTTTGGAAAGAAGCTTGGGTTTCAATGAGTGTAAGAAGATTTTTTAAAATTTATTTACTTATTTTTAGTTTTCAACAATCATTTCCACAAAGATAGATATAAAATGAACCTTAAAGATATGCAAATTTATTTTCTTATTTTTAATTCTCAGCAAGAATTCAGCTTCAAATTAAAAATCTATATCTCTAGTTTATAAAGGAAGCCACTTCTATTAAAATAAACAGAGTTTATTTTGTGGGTTTAGTGGAAAGTTGAGCAGTGGCTGTGGGGAATGTTTGTGGCATAGAGAAAGGCTTCTTAAATCTCTAAGAAAGTCATATACATACATATATATATATATAATTGCAATGAAAAAAAGGGCAGAGCATAATCTTTGTTCACAACCCTGCACACTTGGTGTACCCCAGGCCTCAGTGTTCTTTGGATTTTGTGATTTCATGTGTAAGATTTGTATTTTTTTTTAACATCAGTATTTCTGTGTGTTCTACTTGTAGATGTCAGATCTAAGATTCTTAGGATATAAAGTTCCATTAAAAAATAATAATAATCTCAGCCCCTCCTTCCTCTACACTTCCTCCCCCATGCACTCATTTTGTATAATATGGTAATGATATCACCGTAGCAGTAATTACGGGTCATCTTCATTTCTTTCATCTCTGCCGGTTCTGATGGCTTCATTCCTTTGACGAAGAAGATTTGGCTCCGGGTGCTATGATTATTTTGTTAAGCGTTATTCGAATAGACAGGAGTGAGAGAAATTAATCAATCCAAATGCAATTAGCATCATGTTTAACCCAGTGATGGACGTCTCAAGGTGAAACAGCCAGGGGAGTTTCAGACATTATTATTCAATCCAGTGGCTCTTATCTAAATTATAATCAAGAGAGGTTTTTATTGGCTTCACCGAGAGGAGATGTAACTCTTTCCCAGCCCTAGGGGTCAAAAGATTGGGCCTTCTTTTTTCTAGGACTCTGACTTGACTAGTGCTAGCTCTTTAAAATAGGCATCTTCTCTTAATAGCCAAGTCACCTAAAATTGTCTATATTGTGCTATTCTTGGTGTCCTTTGGCTTGAAGTGGTCTTTAAAAAATTAAATCTGTAGCTATATTAGGGACTGATAACCTGTGGCAAAGTGGCATTACTGGTATCTGTTGTTTTTTGCACTTTTGTTTGTAAAGTCATTATCACTACTCTTTGTCTAAACCTCACAAAATGGATTGTTATAGTGGGATATTATCCTGCTTTATAGATGAGGGAATTGAAGCCCTGAGAATTTGATTAGTTCAAGGTCATATAATGAATATGTCTCTGAGATTTACTACCATATAAGGGCATGGGCAGTTCCTGACAGATCTGTGGATAGTCCTGAAAATGATAGGAATACATTGCTTAGATCATTGATTCACGTTGCTCTTCATTCAGTTAATTTTTATCCCTGAAAAAAGGAAATGGATACATCCATGAAGTGGGCTCTGAGATAAAGTGAGAAATAAATAAAATTATGAACTTAACTCTTATTCCTTGAACACAAGTTTTATATGTTTGGAGAGAGTGGCATGGTGGTTATGAATTTGAAAACTAGTCTTATTTTGCACTTAAGAGGGTATAACAAGGAGAGATGATAGAAAAACATAGGCTTTCATCCGAATGTAAAAAAAAATTTGGGTACCTGACAAAATTTTTCCTTTTCTACCTTCTGTATCAAAGTAATCATGGTTGACATTGAACATTCATACTTGACGTTTTAAGACTAAATCAACTGGTTGGATATCTTTGTCTTATTCAAGGCCAGTTAGAAGATTTTTGAACATTGGTGCTGCACAGATTTGTCTAACTGCACAGATGAACGTATTGTTTATTATTGCTACATTCCCTGGGAAGGAGCCATATGTTAAATTTAAGGAAAATCTTTAAATGTAGATTTAATTTCCTGATTCACTAAGAATTAGCCTTCTCTTAAAAGTCTACCTTTTAAAAGAAATTTAATTCAACATTTAAGTTCCTGCTATGTGCAAGATACTGTCAGGTGGTAGGAATACAAAGATGAGAGATTCTCCTTTGAGGAGGCAGGTGTATTTTATCACCACTTCCCTTGAATGAGGATTGGTTATTACATCTACTCTGGTTTCTGAAAATTTTCATTTTAGGATATATCTCCTAGTTTCATTTTCTTCATTCTCTATCAATTTTATACAAATCTCCCCATGTTTCTCTTAGTTACTCATACTTGTCATTACTATGTTGCAATAATATTTTTATTCATATGCTACAGTTTGTTTAACCATTGACAACTTTATTTTCACTGTTTTGCTACTCAGAAAAGTAGTGGTATCCCTACACCACTGGAACATAGTAGTAATTTCTTTCACATAATTCCAAATTGTCTTCTATACCATTTTCCAGCTCTACCACCAGTATGTGGCTAACTTCTTACTGCTACTCGATTAACTGTTTCTGACTCTTAGTAGTATCTTTGACAATTTGTTTGTAAGGTAAAACTTCGGAGAAGTTTCATTTTATATTTTTTTTATTTTTGGTGATTTGAAGCTTTTTTTCATGAAAGTGGTCACTGATAGTTTGAATTTCTTCTTTTGAAATCTATTCATATGATTGACCACTCTATTGAGGAGTGGCCCTGAATCTTAACTAACTATTTATATCAACTCTCTATGTATCTTAGATATCAAACTTTTTCTGAGATACAGCATCCTATAAGGTTCTGAACTTGGAGTTAGGAAGACCTGGGTTCAAACTGTGCTTTTTTCACTTGCCCATTTTCTGACCATGGGCAAGTCCCTTAACTTCTTTGAGTCTTAAGCAGTTCTCTACACCTTGTCCCTAAATTATAATCTGACCTGTGTGGGTGCTTTACCATGAAATAGAGATCCTTGATGTGTTGATGGATCAGATTTTTATCAGTGATGGCTAATGCAAAGACATTTTCCCCACTCTACATTTTTTCTTTTCTAGTTGCATTCTAGTTACACAGTGCATGTAAAAGTTTTTAAACATCATTTATTTCACCTGCATACTATGAAAATAATGTGCATGCATATCAAGGACATTCTCAATATATGAGAAAGAAGCAGGCAAACTTTTGTAACTTGTATCCTACAACAAGTCATTTTTTTAGAATCACACAGGTAGGTGAAAAGTTTAGAAAATAAAAAATTCCCTATGCTTTCTGGTTGCTGATTCAAATTCAGGAAACATTTATTAAGCACCTTATGCCTGTGATGTACTATGCTAGCAGCTAAGAATACAAAGGGAAAATGGAAAAACTCTGTCTTTCAGGAACTTACACTCTACTGGGGGAACAGCAACATACACAAAGATAGATAACCATAAAGTATGATTACATATATCAAAGTGACATGTTCCACAAATATATCTCCCATATTTATCTGCGATCTCCTGTGGTTAGCATCTTTCCAACAAATGCAGGTTGTGACCCATCTATGCCCTTTTGTTCTCTACGGCTCTTGTTAGCATCTTCCTATAAGTCAACCACACAAGAAGTCTTTTTGATGTACTGGGGTGGTCCTCTCATCACCTTAGCATTGCATGGTTATAATAGATGCCAGTAGAACATTCATATTAATTCCCCTGCACTAACCACAAGACTACCCTACCTTCTTTTCCCACTATGCATTTTTAATGATGTCATAGTTTATGCCACTTTTGCGCAGTTGTTGTTGGTGATATGTTGCAGTCTACTCATGCCCTCTTCTCTGCATGACTAGAAACTAATTTTTTTTAGAGATGATGTTATTCTGTAGCAGCCACAAAGCATCAATATTATTGTTTTTAAAAGATGTTCAGGGATAAGCTTTGGGGTGATTAAAAGCACTGTGTGGTTTCCCAAAGGCAGTCCAGCCTGCTCTCTTCCTTTTCATTTCTGAACCTATATAACACACAGTGTATACTTACAGCTGATCTACCATTGCATATGCTAACTAATGTGATGAAAACACTAATTAGGCTTATAGTTCTCAATGCAAGCAATCAAACTTCATCAGTCAGTATGTGCAGATAATACAAATATCAGCCCCTTCTAAGAACAAATCACTAACCTGAGTCTTATTGGTCCCGAGAAGCATCTTTCATATTGGTAACCATGACTAGGTCTCCCCTCTGCCCAGCTGGGGGCCATGGGATGTTGGTTTTTTTCCAGAGTAGTCATTTGGCAAATCTCTGTATATCAGCAATGCCCCCGCCTTGGACACTGGTTACTTGAGTCTCAAGTTGAAGGAATACGGAAACCTAGCCCAGTCATGATCCAGGAAGAGACTAATGGCTATCTCTTCTGCTGGATTTCTTATTTCTAGCTGTCAGTGTTTCTAATTTATTTTCCCTATGACTTGATGAGTAGTTTATTTTATAAACTACTAACAAATAGTGTTTATGATATTTTTCTATTGGTGATCTATTCTCTCAGAGAGGGTCCATATACTTGCTTATCAGTTATCTGAGAGCGCAATGTTTTTTTCAGTGTCAGACCACACAAGTGCATATATTCTTATTGAAAAACAGCTTTCTCAAAACAACTCAGTCAAAAAATGGCTTCGGTTTAGCTAAAAGTTGATAAACATTCCTACTGTCATTTTGAGATAACAGAACATTGTCACTGTAGCCCAGCTCTTGGTCTCGCATTGTCTCTTCAAGATATTTATGTTGATGAACCAGGTACATGGGCTGTCAGCTTGTCCTGACAACAGTCGTTCTTCACTGACCTGGACAGGTAAATGTGGATCTCACTTAGAAGTTTGGTAGTGTTCATGGGCTTGATACAGTTGTCACATTGCCTTTGCTTTGGATTGCGTTTGGTTCATTGACCTGTCCATATGGTGAACCACACAAGGTTCCTTGAACTGTTTGCAGATTGTTTATTTCGTTTGATCTTCTCAATAACCCTGTGAGTTATTTCCTGTTATTGGCTCTGTTTTATAGATGAGGAAACTGAGGCTAAGGTACATTAAGTGCTTTTCCAGAGTCATGGATGCAGCCATTGCACTCAGTGCTGGGAATACAAGTACCAAAGCCAGTAAAGCTCAGACTTCAGGGAGCTTATGTTCGAATGGGTGGTGGCCATGAAAGTTACAGGGATAAAGAATGGAGTCATAGGGCAATTAATTGGGATACTTTTTTCAGTGGTAGTTTTGATTTGGTTACTTTTCCCTAAGCTAGAAATGGAAAAGTGAGTAGGAAAGGTTATGGATCCAGTTGGCTGGAGAATAGCATGGTAATTCTGGACTGGGCTGATGAAAATGCTAGGAGCAGGGACCCAGGAGGAGACTAAAATGCTGGGTCATGGTGGTGGATGGAGTTGGCACAGCAACATGGCAGGCAGATGTCCAGGGAGCAGGACGGTGAGTTAGGTTTAGATTAGGTTTATAAACTCCTACTGGTAAGGAATATAGAGTGTCAAGGCATGGGGTCACGGACAAGGTACAGTAAAAGATGTCAAGCAAAGATAAATGACATTTTATTAATATCATGCAAGTATGAAGTTGGAAAACGTAGGTTTACCAAAGGTATTTACCAGTATCCAATACAGAGGCCAATACTGAAATGGGATTCCTTCTAAGTTTCCCTGGCTTTGTCAAGTTCTAGCAAAAATCCTACCTTCTACAGGAAGCCTTTCCCGATCACTCTTAATTCTAGGATCTTCCTTCTGTTGGTTATTTCCACTTTATCCTGTAAAGAGTTTGTTTGTACATAGTTGTTTGTGTGTTGTCCCCTCCATTAGATTGGGAACTTCTTGACAGCAGAGACCATTTTATGCCTTGTTTTTGTCAGCAGTGCTTAGCAGTCCTGGTTCGTAGGAGGCACTTAATAAGCATTCGCTGATTGACTGTAGATAGTGAAGTTCTCCATATGTTTCTACTGGTAGATGATATACCGATTACATGAAGCCCCATAACGTTGCAAAGCCTTCTCATGAGATGTATGTGTGGAGTATTCACACCTCTTGTGGGGATCAGGGGGTTTTGCTGGCCCTTTTCAGGGCTGCTCTTTCCCCTTTGGTGTTCACCTTCACCCAACTCTCACATGTGGCTCCAAAGAGCTGCAAGTTGCACAGCAGCCATACTCTGGTAAACCATCTCATCAAACACCTAAACCAGGTACTGAGTAACTGAAAGGCCTCAAATTTGGTGAGTTAAGGGGGTTTCTATCAGAAGTATATGGAAACTTTCCCCTGCAGAATGGGCAGATGAGAACAGTTTGTTCCAACTGCCCTGGAGGTGGCTGAAGCAGGTACTATAGAACACTTAGAGCTTGGTTAGCCTTCAAAGACAACAAAGTTGTAAGTTTTCACATGGAAAAACCAGAATGGATGAAGACTGCCTATTGCCCAGATTATGATACACAGTTAAGAGAGCTGAACCTTCTGTATATCTCTGTCTTGGATAGGCAATATCACTATCTGAAAGGCTTTTTAACATTTTAAAGAATGTACTTCCACCATTGTTAGTTACTCTCTGAAGAAGCCTTTATATGCAACTGTTTTCTAAGTAAGTCTTTATTGCCACCAGCTGGAAGCAAGGACTGTCTGTCATGATAAAAGAGGAGCAAAACTCTCCCTCCACCCTCTCATCCCCCAATATTCAAAACCTTTCTCCTAATTCTTTTGTATCTATTCATTGTGTGGTATATACTTGACTCTCAGTGGCTACCTTCTTTTCCTGTTATGGATCAGTCTTCAAGGATGCAAAAGGTTTTTTAAAAAGTAGCCAGATACCATAAAATTGACAAATGCCATTACTATTCCAAAGAAGCCTTCTCTGTGACTGGTCACTAAGACATCGCTTCAGGACGTAGATTTGAATTGAATAGGATTTCTGAATCTCCTTTCTGACTTCTAGCCATGAATTGTTGTCCAGCATAGCTCAGCAGAACGCGACTTGGAGCTGCTGGCCTTATGACATGGCATTTGATCTTCTGTTACAAATAGTGTTTCACAAATACAAGTCATTCACGTTACCGTTGGCTTTATCCTGACCGTCCATATGTCTTCCAGTGCATTTGAGTCGTGTTGTTCTTAGCAATGTGGGAGAACCATGGGTAATGATCCCTTTTATCCTCATTGCAGTTTTCTTGTTATTTAGCAATACTGGCAGGAGTATCAGGACCAGTAGTTTTCATTTGGGATTGAAAACCAAATGTTATGTCTCTATTTGATTAAAAAGTTACTTAACCTTTAAATTGTTCCCTACATAAAGATCCAGTGGAATTATGCTATGCAGCTGCCTAGAAGTTAAAATCTGGAAAATCTTTGTAATGAAACCCATATGTCATGGGGAAAGGATGCAAAGCCCTGGCAGAGTGGGCTGATCTTACAAGAGATTCTGTACCCAATCTTGTTAACCAGGGCGACTGCGGGTAATCCCTCATTCCCTCACTCGTAAGAAATCAATCTATACCACTGAATGTTTTCCAACCAGCCGCCACAAAATTTACTGCAGAAAGCAGTTTGGGGACAGTCATCATGGAGAAGGAGCCAAAGGCAAGGCTAAATAGCAGTGTTGCAGGATTGGAAGTTCTAAAGAAGAGGCTATATTAAACCTTGTTCTTCCCTTTCATCAAGAACAGATAGAGTCCTCCCTTCAGCCCTGACCTTTTTAGGTAGATACCTGAGAAATTGGGTTTAGAGATCATGGTCCCGTCACTCAACTGGCATAGGAATCCCCATTATTTACAGCTATAATGATTCCAAGTCTTTGTGTCTGTGAAAGTCCTGGGACAACTGGAAAGGAAGTAATAAAATTAATCTAAATTTAAAGTTTCATCACAATTTACTCATTCAGCATAGTATACCAATAGTGTAGTATGCTAGAAACTTCTTTCCCATACTAACTGGAATAGTTCATTTATTAACTTTGTGGATTCTGTATCTTTTGTTTATTTGTCATTTTGCATTGTATGCACTGCTGCATAAAGTTGTGTAAATCATGATTTGACATGGAAGAGTCATGTTTCTGTTCTTCACAGCACAGATTGTGGCATTTGCAGATTGACACATCTTCTGACTTACAGGCGTTGTAATGTGGTGGTAGCATTTCCTTCTGATTCTTTTTTCTCTGAATAAAAAGCCTAGAGTCATAAATGTCTGATTAAAAAGGTCAATAAATGGCTTGAGATAAGACTAGTTTTGTTTAGGAGTATTGTGGTATTTTGTCTTGCTTTTCCCCATACCTGTAGCACAAAAGGAAAACTAGAAATTGAGAGAGAACTGGAAAAAAAATGCTTAGGAGGAAATAACCTTGCCCTGTTATAGAAAACCAGGAATACATATTATCTGTAATTGTTGAAAACCTGAAGGAAGGATAGAAGCTAAACAGGACTAATAGAAACATTTTGTAAAATTTCCATACCATTTCCATTTCTTTATGGAAAAAGAAATTTGGGATCCTTGTTGGGAGATTTTTAGTGATATACATTTAAAAATAAAAAACCGTGTGTGTGTGTGTGTGTGTGTGTGTGTGTAAAAGAAGAATATAGAATAGCAGAAAGCTGTCTCCTGCTCCTAATGGGATTTTATAGCAGCATGTGTGTTTGTTTCAGAAGTCAGAAATGAACAGATGTTGGTATAAATTACCTCTGTGTCTGATGTCTTGCAAATTAAAAGCGCGGTTGGCATCACTAAACAATTTCCCCAGGTTGGGGGGTGGCATTTAGCGGGTGGTGATTATTGTAGCAGGTCTGTAAGAATCTTTAAGCTGCAGCAGAGCACGATAGCGTGGATAAAGAAATGAGGAATAAAAGGAGAGGTCTGTGAATTAATCAGAAATGTTAACATCTCTGATGACAAGTGAACAGGAGGGCACGTGCTCTGGAGCAACCCCCAACCCACAGTAATTTCTCTCTCTGCACAGAAGGGGCTGGTGCTTGCATTCTGATTTATAGGGCACTGCCCTCTTTTGGGGAGCGGAGGTGTCATGCATTCGTATATCTCCTATATGGGACTGGCAGGAGAGAAAACTTTCTCCTCTCCCAAGTAGATGATGATGTCTTTTGAATTGCTTCTCTCCTTTTACAGTGGTGCCTGCCACTTCTGCAATTGGATTAGGTGGAAGGGGGAGGAATGATTGAAGGGGAAAGGATCTGTTAAATTCAAGAAGTACAAGCCACTGGAAGAGATTGGAAAGTTCTTTTTTTCTTTTAAACTCGCTTGATCTGTGAATTAGATTAAATCTTTCCACATTGTGGCATCTTAAAATATTGACAACCTTTCCTTTTGGAAAGACATTGGAAAATAGAAATCCAAGGGATATGGAGGGAAAAGTGCAGCAGGGTGACTGTGTCATTAGTGAGACAGTGCTCCAGTCCCAGATGCTTTGGTTGCAGGAATCCTAGCCAACTCTGAATTTCTGCATTGCCCCATGGCAACTTTCAAGAGCAGTTGAACTAGCTGTGTTCTAGAATCATTCATTCTGTGTGCTTTTTGAAAGTCCTCAGGCAACAGGCCCCCTAAGGCTGGCAGCCCAGTAGACTGGGCCAGACTTTTTCATTCCACAAATTGGATTAGACTATCTGCAAAAAGGCGGAGACTGATTTGTGTGATGATGCCGAGCTAGAGGAAGGAGTTTCTATGGAACTTCTGGAAGCTCCTATCATTGCTACTTCAAGTCTGGGGTTAAAGGCCTCTTCTACTTCCCATCCATCTCCATCAAAGTGTGTTGAAAAGTGGAGTTTGAAGCGCCTCAAGTTTGAAGTTCTTCTGAAGGTGTCTGCCATCTCTGTCCAGTGAAGAACGTTAGACAGCTCATCTCTAAAGGTCTTTCCAATTCTGTGATCCTGATCTTAGTGCAAACTTGTCAGCTCCTCTGCAGGACTTAGCTCCTGGCGTCCCCTTTTCTTGTTTCCTTTTAATCATGGGGACATTGCTAAAGCTGATGAGGACACTGAGCTGTAATTGTGTCCACTATAAAGTCTATAATCAGATAAAGCAGAAGAGAGCCATGGCCAGTTTGAGAAATCCATCATTTTTGTTCAGAAACTACTAGAACTTCAGGAACTCTTATTATTATCATGATCTTCTTGGGGGCTGTTTTCTCATCTATAGGTGGGAAATGGGTTTAATAATATTTGCATTACTTTACCTCACAGGGTTGTGAAGAAAGTGCTTTGTAAACCCTAAAGGTCCTTTAAATCAGAGCTTGTTGTTATGGCTGCATTTTTAACCTGAAAGACTGTTAGGTGGTTGTAAGTAGCCATTGTCTTTGGAGTGGTTCACATTCTTAGGCCACGCATAGGAACTAACTCCACACACTGAAAGACCTCTCTGAGACTCCTGCTACCTGAAACTTTATGGGATTTCCATTCTGAGGAAAAGAGTGCCATTGTAAGTTCTGAGAACTTGGTTGAAATTGATATGGACTGAGCTTTTTACAAGGATCGCGCTCTGGCTTTCCCAACTCTTGTCTTCTGTTTGGTAAGAGATTTTTGTTGTTATGTTCTCTTGCTTATAGTGGCATTTGAATCTCTTCTTGTGACCAGTCACTGACCATGGACAAATTACTTCATTTCTGAACCTTGGTTTCCTCATTTGTAAAATGGAAATAATGACTCTGGTACTTTACAGAGCTGTGAAGATCAAACGTGATAATGTATGTGAAGTATTTTGCAAATCCTGTCCAGATGCCAACCAGCTTTAAATCTAGGAGTAGAAGTGACTCAGTAAGAGACGAATGACTGCCTTACTCTTTCAGATAATTCCCATTCCTTCTCATTCCCCTAGACAGAGCCAAAACACTTTTAGGAATAACGAGCCAAAACAAAACAAGCTTTTTACATCATAGGATCATTAAATTATCAGAGACTTCAGAGGTCTTCTGCAGTAACCCCCTTATTTTACAGATAAGGCAACTGAGGCCCTGGGAGATGACTTGCCAGGATCACATGTAGCAAGCATGGGTAGGACTTGAACCCAGCTCCTCTGACTCCAGAGCCATTGCTGTTCCCACTGTACCAGGCTGCCCATTCCAGTGTCTGGGACTATCACTTAACACTTTTCATCAGTCCTGAAAATGGCTGAGAGAATAAAATGATGATTAGATCACATAGGGAGCCCATTTGTGCTCCTTTGACAGAAGGAACACAAGAGAGAGCTTCTAAGTAGTGGGTCTTGTAATTGAGAAATGTTCCATTTTCAATCCAAAGCCTCATGTGTAAGAAAGTAGCTGCATAAACCCTGTTGTGGCTATAGCACCAGAGATTGATGGTGCTGAAAGTCAGAGAGACACATAAACCCTGCCTGGCTATATTAAATATCTAGGAACTGACAATGCCAAGAGAGAGAAGACCAAAGCTCTATAAACTCCACTTTATTATATCATCCACAGATGAACTGCACTGAGGGAATATAAACTGCGTTATATTACAGCATCCAGGGACTACCACTCCTGAGAGACGAGGGCAAATGAGCTCTGATTTCAGTGTGAGAGTATAAACATCCAGAGGCCAAAAGCATGGAAAGGACTCTTCTAATTTCAGTTGTATCATAAGCAAGTCCTTTGAGATAGAGAGAACATGTTAGATTACACCATTCACAAATTGATAATACTAAATAAGGAAGACTATTTTTCTGCTGTTATTGAGAATTCCGTTGTTGTCTTTTAAGAGTAGAATGGGGGGTGATAGCCTGTGGAAATTTTTTCTAACCTTCTAAAGCTCTCAGTAGTTAGACTACAAAGTGGATCCATGCAAACAACTTTAGAATAACTTTGCCAAGTTTTAGACAGCTCTTGGTTTTTTTAACTTACCACAGATATGCTTGGTGTCCGAATTGAGGCCAGTTTTAATCAGTTTGTCTTCTCTGATACCATTACCAAGTATAATGTTTACATTGACCCTTCTTTTCCTTTATAATTTCAGCAAGAGAGATGACTCGGGGAAAATTCCTCAACATTCTGGAGAAACCCAAGAAATAAGCCACAGCTTGTGAATAAGATATTCAGTGGACAATGGATGTTCTTCCTTTCTTCCAGTATAGACCTGACAGCTGCCCCCACTGCTTCCTCAGGCCTGGGGGACATCATTGAGAATGCACTTCTCTACTGCTTCTGTGGTTCCCCTTCTTGTTGAGGAGACTGGTCAGGAGAAAAGGATCTGCTCTCCATAAGGATCATCATTTACTGTTGTTCCATAAGCATTGAGACCTTGACATTCCAAGACCAGATCACCAGAAATTCTTGTTTTATTCTTAAGAGTGAAGTCTTACATCTCTATTTATAGAATGATTTAGAATCTATGTGGGACCTTGCCCTGCCTCCTTATGATCCCTTCATTGGTCTGATTTAGTGATACATCTGGTCTAAATCATACTGTTTGAATTTGCTACATATTAGATGGGCTCTTTAGTCAGACTGATCTCTTAGACCAGTTGTCTGTGATGAGAAAAGATGACTGACTGGAGATTTGGAATTGGCCCACATAGGACATTATATCTATCCTGAAGTAGCCTAGTATGTTCTAGGTCCTAAGCATCCATATCCTAGAAATAGGAGCTTCCTGACACATCATCTGATTGTAAAATTCTTTACCTCTCATTATAGCTTCATTTCTCATCATGGCACTTACTCTTCCTTCTAACTTGTTTTCTGATGAGGGGTAGGAGGGGGTTGATGGATTGGTCCTTCTAGAGTTAGTTTGGAATATGAAAGCTCCATGATGGGAGCTTATATCATAAGCTATCATATTATATCCTAAAATATCACAGCTCCATGATAGTCTCCCAGTATCAAACTACTATAGGAGGCAAAGAGAAAGATTCCCCATTGTTTATGATTAGCTATGGCAAGCAGTTCTGCCTCAGCCTCCTTCAGTGAGTAGCCCAAGGTGGGAGAAAGTGGTGCTATGAAAAGAGAACAATTTGGATGAGAAGGATTGTCACTGTGTTGAGGGGCAGTAGTGTTATCCTTATAGCCATATTACTTCATCTGCATTAAGACATTTTGGCTAACAGAGGAAAGATTTCCTGGTGCAGATGTAACTATTCCAAAGCTCTATAACCATGTATGTTAGAGAGGATAGGTTAAAACCCCATATATGGATTGAAATATCAAATTTTCTCCATTCCCTCCCCAAAAGTCTACATTTTGCCAGTTTCCATGTTATAATGTACATTATAAAGAAGTACATTGAGAATTAGAGTTTTCCAATGGCAATTTTTCCAATGGAATATCACCAGCCAGAATATTGGTTTGGTGGTAGCAAACTGTCTTTCTTTGAATGTGGAAAGACTTGCTGGTGTTCTTTGGTCTTAATTATCCGCAGTGGTGAGCAGAATTTTCTTAGCTCATCTGAGGTGACACCATTTTTAAAACTTCTTGATTAACCCTTTTTTGATACTTGTGCCCTATTTCCTGTAGTAGAAATTACTATTGGGTTTTCTCTCCAGTAAGATCAAGTTGCTTAAAATAATTTCACCTAGTGAGAGGAGAAAGAAAATTAAAGGAAAATGAGGAATGTGAGGAGAATGTTCTGTTTGGTTGCTACATTTGGTTTAGAAACTAAAACATTTTGTAGTTTCATTTTTGAGTTAAATATATTGCTGACATTCCTTTATCTCACTAAATGCGGTTGAACTCTGTACATATTATATATATGTATATGTAATCTCGCTCATATGTATGTGTGTGTTCATGTGTGTGTGTGTGGCCCCAAAATAATTGTCCTAATGTTATGTTCTTCTTTTGCTGTGTATTTTGGAAAATTGACAACTTAGGCACATTCAGTGCTTTGGGAAATTAAAAAAAATATGAGTGATATTGGAACATATGCTTAGAATTTATGTCTATAATCTGAAACTGTCATTGGTTTCCTGGGCCACTTCTGTTTTTTTATCTTAGTTTCTTTCTTGTTCACAGCACTTAATTGTCCTTATCAGTGCAGCAAAGTAGATGCTTTAAAATTGCAATATTTATTGGTTTTGTCACCCTTAGAAGTGTTAATGATGTATTTTTATATTGATAATATTAAGTCTATGTACAGTGTTTATGTATGTACTTTACATGTGGGCAGATTATAATTTGTATATGGTGGTTGCTGTCATAACAAATGTATCTCACTTTATAGCAGGGCATGGAGTTTTTCTGAAAAGTTTCAAGTTACATATTTAAACCCTAGACATCAGTGGAAAGCTCTGCATTTAATATTAAAGAACCCAGTTATTGTATTGGGGTATATTAAGTATCTAGAATTCAGCTGTTCTTTAAATATAAGGTACTACTATAATATAGTGGAATTCTAAATAGACTCTATTTTAAAACAAATAATCCAGGGATGGGTATTCTCATTCATTACCTTACTGCTAAACAATGGTCAATGACAAATTGAAATTGAACCCTGGATTAGTGCAGATTTGCACAGGAGGCCCCTGTAGTATTTTTCTGGACTCTTCTCAACATTAGTACCTAGGTCTGACCCTAGGCAAAGTTGTGAAGTAGTTGATTTGCCTTTGGCATGCATAAGCCCTTCCCTTTCAGCACCTTTCATTTCCCCCAAGTGCTATCCTACTGTTGCTTCCTGGCTAACCTGAGAGCCTGTCTGATTACTGTGTTCCACCTAGTCCTGCTCTCCTTAGACATCCACATTATAGTTGTCATTTGTGGACGTGTCATTGCCCTTACGAGACTGTAGAACTCCTTGAGGTCAGGGAGTATATTGTTTTTATCTTTGTATCTGAGTGTCTAGCACAGTGCACCAAACATAAGAAATGTTTATTAAATGTTTATTGAATTGAATGATACTCTGTGCTCTCGATCTTTTCTTCTCCCTCACATCTTCTCCTCCCTCCAGCCCCTAGTCAGAAGTTACCTCGGTACTGTATTACATCTCAGGCAGCTGTGTTACAGGAAAACAACTCTGAACCAAATCCAGCCATGGTTATTACTGACGTCTGCCCTATATGGGGCATCTGTGTTTTAACAATTCCTGGATGTGTAAATCCTTAATTTAAAGAAATGAATCTCTGCTAGGGTATTTCAGGAACAGTTATAGGCCAATTAGAAAAATATTTGGCTGCCTGAGAGACTTTAAATCATGAGAAGAGACTTGGAGCTAAGATAGATTCCTGAATGCAAAGCAGACTGTCCAGCTCTCACACACCTACTTCAGCAGAAACCTGGAACCGAATAATGATCAAAGAATCCGAAGAGAAACTGTATTGAGTGATTCTTTCCACCCTAAAACTACACAAAAAGTCATCTAGCAGCCCATGGGTCACTAGAAATGGGGGCTGCCAGCAAAGCCTTTGCCAGTGCAGCCAAATAAGCCGACAGCCTCCCCATGCACGTAGAGAGGGGCCGGGGACACGTCTTGTGGCCTGAAAGGCTATCTGTATCCCCAGTGCTTAGCACAATAGCTGGTACATAGTGAGCAGTTAATAAATGTTCATGAACTCACTGTATGGAAGGAAGGCAAGCATGCTCTGAAAAATCCCCTGAATAGTTGGGCCTCCATACTGAGAAGTTAATCCACAGATAATGGCATTTACTAGTGTATTGTGGCACCTGTCAGACCAGCACAGATCAGGCACCTAGAGGTTCTGCGAGTCTAACACTCTGTCATAAAGATCCCTGAAGACTCAGATTTCAAAATGTCAGAGATCCAGTTGTATCTAACCATGGGAGAAGGAGGTCAGCATAGGAATCCAGGTGACCCTAAGTGAGATCCTGTTGGGCCGAACAACCCACCTAAAAGCACAGCATGGTACAGAGATTAGCCCTTACACAAAGCTCTAATTAAATAACCAAAGCTAGAGGTATCATCATAATCACTAATCTTTATATAATGCTTTAAGCTTTGCAAGATGTTTTACATAAAATTTCTAATTTGAAGGAGTAAAGTGATATCAATTAGCATAAAAAATTATTGAAGCTATCTAAAGACAAGTAAAAACAAACTCAGGGGGAAAATGGATTTTCCACAAGGACTACATCAATAGAAGAAGACATGAAGGAAGAACTAAAAAAAAAAAATAAAGCTCTAGAGGAAAGAACTGGAAGGAGAACAAATGCATAGAACAGAAACTGGCAAACCTTCCTGAGTAATAGCTTCTTGGATGAAAACTTGAATACATAAATCAGTAACTATATGAGATAGCAAAAAATATTTAAACAAAATCAAAAAAACTGAAAAAATAGAAGAAAATATGGGATTCAAGAACAACAAACCTAGAAAACAGGTCAAGGAGAGAGAATCTAAGAAGGATTGGATTCACTGAAAAACATGATTAAATCCTAATTAATGATTTACTGAAAACATGATTTAAAAAAATCTTAGATGCTGTATTTCAAGAAAGTGTAAGTGAAAACTACCCAAATCTCTAGAGGGCAAAATATAGAAAGAGTCCATTGGTCACCTCCTGAAAGAAACTCCCCAAAGGAAAAGTGCCAGGAATGTTATAGTCAAAATACAGAGCTCCCATGTCATTCTTTGTACTTATACCCCAGTACCTAACACAATGCCTGGCACATAGTAAGTATTAGTACTTAAGTCAAGTCAAGTCAAGTCAAGTCAAGAAAATCTTAACTCTTCTGCTTCAAGCAGAAAGAGAACTCCATGAGATTTCTAGATAACTTTAGTCTCCCTTCAGTACTGCAGTATACTATTGTTCCCAAGCTTTTAACCCTTTGGAACACTCAGAGACACAGCAAGATGATAAAGCCAGTGCAATACCAAGATGCCCATATTATGCAACTTTACAGAAGGCCTGAGACCAACACCATTTCTGACTTCCAATTGGCCTGTCATGGACAGAACAACTTTCCAGCTGGGGATTGTGCAAGGAGAAGACGGAAATGGGTCAAGGTCAGCACTTGAATTTGATCACTAGGAGATGGGAGAAGAAGCTCAATATTGTAATAGAGGCCTAGTCCCAGCCCCTCATCCAGTACTAGAGTGGAAGTGTTATACAGAATACAGAAGGGACAGGACCAAACAAGATGTGCCTACCTCAACCAAGATTGTAGAAGAAAACAGATACTAAAGTGTCAATCCAAGAAATGAGACTGGTAGCAGGAATAAACAGAAAAAAAACTGAATACTCTGAAGAAACACTATCTGTGAAAGAAAACCCACAAGGTAAGAGAAGAGATAAATTTCATATGTATAAATACTCAGAGGAAAAAAAAAAGTCTTAGCCGTAAGGATTCTATTTTTCAATTGTGGGGCAATTAGTGTTAAATGACCTTCCCAGAGTCGCACGGCTAGTAACTGTCAAGTGTCTAAGGTCAGATTTGTATTCAGGTCTTCCTGATTCCAGGGCCAGTACTCTATCCACTGCCTCACCTAGCTATCCCACTCACAAGGATTCTAAGAGTGACTGAAACAAGTGAAGCAAGATACAGAATGCAAAATTAGAATCTTTGAAGAAAAACTTAGAAGGAAAAGAAATAGCTTAAAATAGAAGTTGAAAAACAATCCAAGTAGTGGACTTCCAGAAAAATAGAATGAACAGTTCATTAGACAAGATAAAATTCTAAATTCAAAAGACTGAAAAATTAGAGGAATATTTAGTATTGCTACTGTGAGGTTAAACAAAGAGACTTAAAAAAAAACTCAGAAAACTATGAAAACAAAAAGAAACTACTGGATGATGTATTTTAAGAAATCATTTTATAACTGCTCAGATCTACTAGAACCCATGGCAAAAGGAAATAGAATCCATTTGTCACCACTTTCAAATAAAAAACCCAAAACAAAAATGTGATTATGCTATGTGCTGAATCTAGAGCTCTCACAGCTAAGACAGGACACTACAAATATCCAGGAAAAAAAAAGTTCAAATACCAAGGATCCACATTTAGAATCACAAAAGATCATGCTCCAACTACTGTGAATAAGAAGAAATCTTGGAAATTGGTACTGCAAAAGGCAAAAAGGAAAAGACTCACAACCGAGAGTGTGCTGCAACACTGAGTATGATCCTACAGGGTGAAGATAGATTTATCTGAATAGAAAACTTAAACTTTCCTGATGAAAAGGCTAGAGTTGGGTAAAATCTTTGATACACAAACACAGGAGACAATAGAAAGATACATTTGAACAATTGGAAGGGGTTAAATGATGATGAAGTACTTTAATGGGGAGCAAGAGACAGGTATCCCTTTTGTTCTATTTTTGAAAGACCAGGAGGGGATTAGGGGCACAGTCAGGAAGAAATAAAGAAGGAGAAAAAACTATTTCTTACAACTGAAGTGTAGAAGAAAAATGTATAGAAACTGAAGAAAGCATGGAGAAGCAGGTATCTCATGAACCCTACTCTTACCTAAACCCCAAAAGAATTTGTACACATACATAGAGTTTGGAATAGAAATATATTGAACTCAGTGGAATTAAGCAGAAATATGGAGAGGGCAGAGAAGGGGGTTTAAGATAGAAGACAGAGAATAGTCACAAGCAAGACAAATTTCAGCTAGGACTGATATATCATAAAGTAGGGATTAAAAGGAGAGGGGGAAAAGAGTGAACTGGTAAAAGCCAGTGATCAGGATCTAGGTTAGGTAAGGAGCAAAGTTGAATGAGAACACTTAAGTTATAAATTTTTAGTGTTCATTACATTTTTATTCTTTCTCTACCTTCTTTGTTACGCTGGGTTGAGGCAGGGTGCAGAGGAAAACTTATATGTGATTCTGTGAAATAACACCTTTGGGAAAGGAAAAAAAAACCCTAAAAATCCAAGACGAAAGTTGTCATATGTAGCAGAGTTAGAAGGATGACTCCCCATGTGGGACAGGTTACATGGGTAATCAGCCTGCTAGTAGGACCAGTTGCCAAATCATCATACAACTATGACAACTAGCCTTGACACAATTGATAAGTTTTTTGCAATGGAACACTTCTAAGACACAAATACACTTGTCATCAGGGGCTTTTCACTGATTTTCAGAATAATATTTGCATGCAGAACCAATTTTGTACAAAGACAATAGTGACAATGAGCATTCTTCTACATGTTAATAGATTTCTTTTTCAGTTTTCTAGCCCAAACATTTTCCTTTGCCTTTACCATGTTAACCACCACCCTGGTAATGCACCCAGTATCTATGAGCGTTGATGTCCTGCAGAAGTATATTCTAGTACTGAGAATCAGATTTTCAATTTTAATCAAAATATTTACTTGGTCTTTTGATTCTTTGGATGGCTACTGTTTAGTAACTAGGATATTATGAGTGCTTGGGGAGTATAAACTAATGATGATGTCAAGACTTCCATCTTCTCTTTTTCTTACCTTCCTTATTACCCATTGATCTTTTTTATGGATGCTTTATTATTGTTCTTTTCTTGCTTAGTTACTTCTTATGACAGATCCTTTTTATTCTTGTGCCTTCAATGGGGGGCTATAGTAGTGCTGAATTAATTTCATCCATTGCCCCTACGACTTCATAACAACATCAATAGTTTCACAAAAAGCACAGAATGAGCTCCACAAATTTTATTTTCAGTGAAGTGCTGCTCATCGTATTCCTTTAGGACTCCTAATTATTGAAGGTTAATAGCTACCGCAGGTTGTAAGAAGTTTGAATAGATCAAAATGAAGAAATCAAAGTGATATATTAGATGATTTACTCTTCCTTATTGTTCCTTTTAAATAATTCATTTCCATGTCCTAATTCCATTTAATACATATCTCTTAATCATTTATGCACAATTATGCTAGGTTCTAGAGACCTGGAACCAAAAATGAAAGTGTTCCTGCCCTCAAGGAACTTAAATTTTGTTGTGGGGATACAGCCTGCATCAAATAAATATAGTCCAAGGAAAATGGATCATTCAAGGCTTGGCCTTTAAAGAAAGGCAAAGATTTTGAGAGACAGAAATGAGGAAGGAGTGCGTTCCAGGAATGAGAATTGACTTGTATAAATGCTTCAAGGCAGAAGATGGAATATTAAATTCGTACTATAGCTACAAGTCCAATTGGATTGGAATGTTGAGTTCATGAAGGGGAGTAGTATGGAATAAGGGTAGAAAGGCAGGGGAAATACAGATTATGAAAACCTTAAATGCCAGACTAAGGAGTTTGTATTTTACCTTAGAGGAAATGGGGAGTCACTGAAGGCTTTTGAGAACGAGTGGTCATGACTTGTGCTTTGTATCAGTATGGAGGATTTGGCATGTATTTTTCAATTTCTCTTCTTCATAATCATGAATATTAGTGAAGTTCACAACATTTTGGTTCAACAGGTGTCCTTGGTGTACACGAATTGTTTTATTGCCCAACCAATGAATTGTGCTTTGCCTAAACCTGTGTGCTCATATGGGAGTTCACCAAGATTATGCTATATTTACATCCTGGAATATCTGACAGACTCTCCTACACCAGCTCCCAGCTTTCTCTACTCTTTTCACAATGTTTTCCCTACTTGTGCAAGAAAATGGTTGGGCTTCCGGGCACCAGATGAACTACTGGTGGAAGAAGTGCTGGCCCAAGCTTGTTAATTAGCACAGCAACGGCATCACCAGTGCTCCATCAGCCAGCAAAGGCAGTAGAATCTTCTCTCCTCCCATCAGTGTTTTCCCCCTAATGAGAGCTAGAAGAGGGACCCTCACAAAACAGTGCCTCAGAATAATATTGGGCTTTGTCCTTACGGATAACAAGAGCTGACAGGATCACTCCGGACATTTCTCTTTTAATTAGCACACTTCCAGCATGGTCTGAGCCAACAAACAGAGAAAAGCGATCGGACAACCGTACGGAATTGCAAACACAAAGAGGTCCACTCCCGGTAATTAGGTGAGACAATTGCTCAGTCTTTTCTCGGCTGGAGTTTGCCACTAAAGCTCTTGCTGTTTTGGTCCCAGCAACACAAGTTCCATGCCTCCCTGGGACACTAATAAGCCCCAAATTGTCTTCCCGCTTCACATAGTTCAAGCCAGATGTCTGACTTGGAGAAAACTTGACTAATGAGGAGGTCCGAGTGCTTCTCTCTGTTCCAAGCAGCCGGCCACTGAGAATCAAGACTTGTGGCCATTGGACCAGGAGGAAACAGGGAGACTAAAGGTCCTCCGGGGCTGGGCCCTCTGTCACTTGTCTATGAGAAGGACCAGAACTCTAGAGAGCTAGAATGTCTGTTACCTGTAAGAGGTCAAGTTCCTGATATTTGTCCTGTTGATTATATTTGCTGTTTTTTATCTCTTATTCCTTTATGTTCTTCTTCACTGATTTACCTGTTTCCTTACAAGCTATTGACGAGCAGCCTTCCCCTTCTTCATATACTTTGTATTTACTTATCTGTGTGCATTTATGTTCTCTTTCCTCCTTCCCCCAGGTGAATGTACTGGGCAGGGACAATTGCCTTTTAAAAATTTTGTATCACCAGCACCTTGGACAGTATCACGCAAGCAGTAGGCACTTAATAAAGCTTACAGATTTGAATTCATGTCGTTTGTATATTACTTGTTGTACACCTGTGGATTGTGGTTTTTGTTCTGTCTATAGCCACAGTTTTGCACCCAGTAGGCACTTAATAAATGCTAGCTAGATTGGATCAAATTGCATCCATCACACCAGTTCCTACAGCCACATGAAATGCTAATGTGTAAGTAGAATAGATATAATCCCTGCGCTCAACCAATTTATGGTGGAGGAGAGGGAGAAGGAGTAGTCATAGTAATATAAAGAAGACGAGGAAGAGAAAGAGGAATTGGAGGGGGGAGGAAGAGGAGAGGAGGGAAAGAAAGAAAAAATAATCAATGAATCATTTTAAAAAATAGAAGAATGATAAAGGAAATTCCATAGTGGATGTGACAAGCAGGATAGCGTTGAAACTACCATATTAAATTTGAATTATGTAAAAAAAAAAACCAAAGAAATCATCTGAGGAAAAAAAAGTTCACAGTTTTATATATAATTCACTTTTTTCTTTGTATATTAAAATGTTCATTATTGATGTTTATTAAATACAATATATCTGTATATGTGTGTATATATATATACACATACATGCATACATATATTACATGTATTATATTGTGTATATATACATTTTTTTTAAAGGAGACTATGGTTTCCTTGGTGGGACAAACTGTTGGTAGGAGTACAGAGGAGCATGTGAGAGACTGACCTTCATTTCTTTAGTCAGTAAACATTTGTTAAGTACCTACAATGTGCCAGGCACTCTGCTCAAGTGCTAGAAAGTTCCCCTTGCAGATTTCTACTAGAGTAGTACCAGACATTAAGGCCAAAGAACCAGTTTCATGGAAACACTACTGAAGGAATCTTGGTTCTGTTGTAGAAACAGTGGGATGCAGGCCTGCAAAACCTGTGGAGGGTAGGCTCTCTGACACACAGGTTCACAATGTGGTATCTTACAGTGGCTGCAGCTGAACAGCAGAGAAGGGAATTTAGCATATATTCAGTGGGGGAAAGGGTGCTCATATGTCTTTACTTCCACACACAAAAGGGTCCTACTTCAGACCAGAAGGACAACAATATGTATGTCCTGCAGTCGAGACTGAAGGAAAAATCTGTGTTTAATGGTAGAGGGTTTTAAAAATATTTCTTCTACAGTAAGCACTTCAGATAAAAAATAAAATATTAAAAACTGTGTATGCATGATTGACATTCTCTTAACATGAGCAAATTCGAAGTATCAGTTTACAAAGTACAAGTCACAATAAATGAGCAAATTCCTTCCACTAAGACCTTAGTAAGTGCATACATGTGCACATATTATACACACATAGGCATGTCATACATGTGTACAGTACACATGTTGCACATACCACATATGTGTAATATATTATTCATGCCTTGTGTTTTGCATGCACATCATATATAACACAAATATGCTCACTGTTTTGTACTAAGACTTCAATGAGAAAATGTACACGTGTGTATTACATGGTACTATGAGAATGTGATGCATGAATGTGCCACATAACATGTGCTTTACACATGTGTTCATGCACAAAGGCCAAGGGAATTTGCTTATTGTTTTTTGTTTCTCGTGAAGTAACGCTATATTACTTGGATTTTGCCCACATGAAGAAAAAAATATCTCAAGCATAACTATTGTGTTCCCTGAGTTATGAAGGTCAATAAAAGAGCTCAAAAAGAAGAAGAAGCACCCAAATATGATCTTATGTAATTTGTAAGTACCTATTGATCTCATTTCTCCCATTAGAATGTAAGTTTCTTTAGAGCGGAGATTGTGTGTGCCTTTCTATCTTCCACACTTAGCATAATGTTTGGCACATACTTTAATAAATGCTTGCTTGTTTGATCTAAAAAGAAGAGCTAATTCCTATCCATCCATATTCTCTTCATTACCACTGGTATTCCACTGGCCAGTCCAGGAAGCAGAGTCCTTATCTCTTCTCTCAGGGTCTTCCTCCAAATAAGAGCTAGAAGAAGGGCCTTCACAAAATAGTGCCTCAGAATAATATTTTTTCCTCTAGCAACTAGCCACCTACATTTCCCTGCTCTCTCTAAGCTTACAGATTCCCCTCTTTCCCCATTAGAGATTCCAAGAATCTTTCTAACTCCTACCTCCACTCCTATAAGCTCGCCAATGCCAAATGATCAAGAAGGTTTTTAGCAGATACCTACTGTGTACTGGGTACTCTTCTAGGCAGTGGGGAGAGTTACAGATACAACCAAAGAAACCAAAGGCTTTCTCTTCCTTTTCTCCCCACCATAACAGAAACAGGTTCAATAGTAAGTCATTTTTGAAAAATAACTGTACCTAGCATTTTCCTCATTATCATTTTGGAAATATGACCTTCCATATCATGGGAGTCATTTAGAGTGAATGACCTGAATTTCAGGATGAGCAATATGTGAGCTAACCACAAATGATATCTCTAGATTAAACTAGATGATTTTTTTTTAAATCCATATCCTCTCTTCTACTATGACCTCTAGCTGATTTCCACAAAGAAGGTGACCCTCCAGTATTGTGTTCTTGAGTGTGGCACAGAGTAAAGAATGTGAGAATTGGAACCAGGGGATGTGAGTTCAGATTCTGACTCTGTTCCCTGCTATCTTTAAATAATTTGAATAAGTTATTCAAGTGTACCCTTGAATAATTCACTTTTTGGACCAGCTGCTCTGTAAGATAGCTTCTAGTTCTGAATTTATAATGCTATGCCATATTTAGGAAATTTACAATTATCCAGAATCCAGACAACTACAGAGCCCAAATAACTGACTTTTGTTTCATATTTTACTTTTATAAGAGATGAGTATTAAGCTGTGATTGAGAATCTAGTCATTAAAACAATGTCCAAAGCTTGCTATACATTTTAGCATAGATTTGGTTCCATCCCCTCAAGCTTCTGCATTGATAGATCTTTGTAGTAGTTGCTGATAAAGTAGTCAGATGACTCTGAAGCCCTGTAAAATCCTGGAGGGCTAGTGATGCCCAGTGGATACAGTGTAAGAAAAACTTGAATTCAAATCTAGTCTGAGACACTTAGAAGCTGTGTGACTCTGAGAAAATTGCTTAACCTGTATTTGCCTCAGTTCCCTCACCTGTAAAATATGGATCATATTAGAACATGCCTCACAGGATTGTTGTGAGGGTTGAATGAAATAACATATATAAAGTGCTGCATAAATCTTGAAGCACATGGAAATTTATTTACATATGTTATCCTGCATCATTTAAAAATATTAAATTAGGCTTAGCATAAATTTTAATGTTGTATACTTCATTGTGATTTAGCTCTTTAAAAACTGATGACCTTCATTTCCTATATAAATAATATCAAGTCTTCTTTACTTCTATAAACTGAGTTTTATGCTTTGCCTGCAGTAATCAGTGAATGTTATGACTAGGCATACAGTAGGTGCTTAATAAATATTTATTGGAGGAGACTGAAGCTGTGTTGTTGTTCATCCTTCAAAGATCCTCAAAGAGGATCAATGATATCAACAGGGTGATGTCTTGACTTGTAAGTGAATTTGATTTAAGTGAGGAAGGACTGTGCAAAGTTATCAGCCCTCACTCTCTACTCTACAATCATCTGAGTCCAGTGGCAAGACATAGGTCGTGACAACAGGAGATGACCCTGGATGGCAGTAGTAGACCTTGGCCTTTTTAAGCTAAGTGGAGACTGAAGGCAGAGTATTACCAAATCCTCAGAGGTGATGAACTAAGATTCTAACTGCAGAAGTCTCAAAACCATCCTGCCTAAAATGTACATGAATATCTTCTATCAAATGAACAACTAGGACCATCGGAGTTTAGAGTCAGAAAGGCCTTTAGAGACCATCTAGGCAGCAGTTCTTAACTTGGGGTCCATGAATTTATAGGTAGACCGTATTTCAATATGACTGGTTCCTTTTACAGTCCTTTGTATTTGGTTTTATACATTTAAAAGCATTATTTTGAGCAGGATCAGTAACCTTCCCCAAACCACCAGAGGGGTCTATGATGTAAAAAATGTTAAGGACCTCTGTGTAACTCTCCTCATTTTAGAGATGAGGAAGCAATTTACCTGAGCCCATGTATGTATGAAGTGGCAGAGCCAGGAATCTAAGCCAGGTTTACTGCCAGTCGGTCAATAAATATTGATTAATGTCCTAGGCTGTGCTAAGTGCTGGAGGTACAAAAAGAGGTAAAAGACAGGCCCTGCTCTCAAGGAGCTCACAATCTCATGAGGTAGACCATATGAAAATTACTATGCACAAATAAGCTATATATAGGATAAGTAGGAAATAATCAACAGAAGTAAGGTACTAGAATTAAGAAGGATCAGAAAAGGTTTCCTTTGGAAAGTGGGTTTTAGCTGGGACTTGAAATAAGCCAGAAGATAGACATGAGGAAGGAGAGCATTCCAGGCATGGGAGGGACATCTAGAGAAAATGCTCAGTCAAAGTGATGATGTATTTTTAAGGAACGAACATTTTACCTCAAGGATCAAATATCAAATCTTCTCTTTGGCATTAAAATTCTTGATAATCTGACATCCCTCCCCACCTTTCTAGTCTTCTTACACTTTATACACACACCCCACTTTTACTCAACATACTCATTGACCCAGTGACACCGACCTCCTTTCCATTCTTTACACAAGACGGAGAACTTTGTATTTGATCCTCAAAATGAAGTGCTCTTTCCAATGAACACAGTGATGCTTCTCATCCCCTGACTTCCCTGTCTTTTTCCTCTCAGTTTCCTTCCTCCTTTTTTCCTCTCTCCAAAAATTTTTTCCATGGTGTAAACTTCATTTTATTTTTTTAAACTGTCTTTTCTGTCTGATAAAAGTTCCAAAAGGTGAGTTAACCCCCTTCCTGCCATTTTTACCTTTCATTTTTACCAGAATTTTCTGAATAAGTGCAACTTAACCCCCATAGGCAGTGATCTGCCTAATTAGTATCAGCATGGGAGCTAGAGGTCAGCAACCCAAGCCCTCAGGGTAAATGGCCATTCTCAAGGACACCAGCTGTCTCGAATCAGCAGATCAACACAAAGGAGGTCAAAAAGAAAAGTCAAGTCTAAAGATGGTGACTTTGACAGCTATAGTTCAGTGAGAAGCTCCTAGGGCTTTGGAAGCTCATAGGACTTAAATGATAAAATATCATTCAGTGGTTCCCAGTGCTTTCTTGTTCCAAAAGCTCCTTTCAACAGCAATAAAAAATATATTGTGAACCTGTGGGTTATGCAGTATATTTCTCAGTTCTTCTCCAATTACTTACTAGTTAAGGACCATTAAATAATTTTTAGTGTGTGTCTCTCCTTGACCATTCTGTCAAACCACTACGTAGGAACCACCAGTCTGGTCTCATCTCCTCCTCAGATTTTACACACTTACTTGTTATATGTTGTTTCATCCCAGTAGAATATAAACTCCTCAAGGTCATGGACTGTTTTTGTCTTTGTATCTGCAGAACCTCATATAACACTCTACATGCAATAGTGTATGTATACACGTACACATACATATATACATGTGCATAGACATGCAGATACATTCAATACGTATTTAATATATACACATGTGTACACATGCACTCATATGTACACATATACCCAGCATCCTCACTGGCCAGTGACACTGGCCTCCTTTCTATTCCTTGCACAAAACAAAATTCCCTGCATTTATGTCTGTATAGGTATTAGTTTGACTTTTATTTGCATGTGAATATTCAGTCACTGGTTATACCAGCCCTGATCACTGGGGTGACCAGTTGAAAAGCAGCCTCAGCCAGCACCCCAATATCCTATGCAAGCTCACCATACCATCATCCAATTTAGAGTCAGAAGTGAGTTAAGGTATTATTTACTCCTACCTCATTTTACAGATATAGAAGCTAGTAAGGCTGTTTAAGGTCACAGACCCTTGAGTAGAGTTATTTATTGGCACTTTAGACTCAATAGAAAAATTAGAGAAATCATCCTAACTATACTGTGACATCTCCTTCCACCTCCACCTAGACACCATTCCACTGAACTATTTCTTCCTGAAAACCTATCTTGTGCAAGGCAATGAGGATACAAAAAAAAAAAAAAAAGGAACAGTCCTTGCCTTCAAGGAACTTATATTCTGTTGGAAAACAGTATGTTCACGGAAAATTAAATACAAAATAAGTTCAGATTTCTGGAGGGAGGGCATTAGAAATGGGGTGGGAGAGATCCAGAGAGGTTTCCTGTTGGCAACTTGAAGGAAGCTAAAAATTCTACCAAGAAGAGGTCAAGAGGCATTGAGTTTTAGGCGTGGGGCACTTTATGCAGAATGGGGTGGGGAGTGGGATTAGAATGTAATATGTAGGGAATAACATGAGGCAGGTCTGTTTGACTGGTACACAGGGTGAAGGAAAAAAATGTTCAATAAGCCTAGAAGTGTGAGGAGGGCCAGATTGTGAAGGGCTTGAAGAGTCAAACAGTAGAGTTTTTATTTTATGTTAAAGGCGAGAGGGAGCCCCTGGACCTCTCTTTGGCTTTAGATATGTCAATGTCAGCTGTGTGGAGGGTGGGTCAGAGAGGAGAGAGACCAAAGTCTAGAAGACCAGGTAGGAGGCTATTGTAATAACCCAGATATGCCACAATGAGTGGCTTGGGTGCATCTGGAGAGGAGACATTGCAAAGGTAGAATTGATAAGACTTGGCAACTGATTGGCTATGTGGGGTGAATGAGTAAAGCAATGAGGATTAATCAGTCTTTTGACAAGCATTAAGCAATTATATGTTAGGCACTGTGTTAGGTGGAATGGTCCCAATCCAAGAAAATTATGAAAAGCTAGCCAATTGGAAAAAGACACACAAAATCTTAAGGAAGAAAATAACTCCTTGAAAACTAGAGGAACTGAATGACAAATGACATTATAAGTCACCAGGAAATAATAAAACTAGAAAAAATAGAAGGGATTCTGAAACATCTTATTAGAAAACCAAGGAGCTAACATTCTATCGGGGAAAATATGTATGCATATAAAGATATACAAAATATATACCGGACAAATAAAGGTAATTTGGGGGAGGTTCTAGAAGCTAGGGGAAATCAGAAAAGTCCTAGCTTTGAAGGAGGTGGAGATGAGGAAGGTTATTTTATATCATTCACGAGCTAAAATCTAACCCCAATCAAGCTGGGTTTTAATCTGCTCAGTACCACCCCCTAAAGCCATGTGCCCTGGTGGGTACAGGGTTGGGATGGGGGCAACCGAAGGTTTTGCACTCTAATTGTCCCCTGGTGGCTAGGAGTAGGGGTTGGGGACAGGTGTTGTGATCTTTGAGAGGCTTTTCCAGGCTTACAACAGAAAAGAACTAAGGTGGTTTATGGCTAATGACCCAAGGAGAGCATTTTCTGGTGGATTGGAGACTATTTCCACCTGTCTGCTCCTGCTGTCAGAGTAGTTGCAACATAATGGCTACAGCTGCTTCCTTTATATAAGGTTCCCAGTAATCTGTGGGTGCTGGATTGATGTCAGTATTCTAATCCTTGGAAAGGTAGAAGAAACAGTGAACAATAGACCCCCTCAAAGCTCACATGCTTTTGGAGTGCCCAAACCCAACCAACCTTCGGTCCCAGTGTAGCCCATATCTCAGAGCCAGATCTGATCATCTGTCTGCAAGGGAGAAGGAAATAGGACCAGGTTAGTAAATAATACAATTGTTCTAACATCTGGATTGTAGGGAAAGTGGCAGTTCACAATATTTCTGATGATGGATTCAAATTGGTTGGCTTTGACCCTGTCACATCAGAAAGGATAATAGGAGTTGGGGGTGGGGGTGGTAGGGACTGTGCGGATTGGCATTTGGCTTCACATCTTCATTAATGATCTGAAAGACAGGGGTAAACAGCATGCTAATGAAATCTGCAGATGATTGGTGTTGCAGACCCCAGAGAGGACAGAGAAATAGCACAGAGGGACCTAGAGAGCATAGAAATATGAGCAGGCGATTGTCAAATGAGATTCATCCTGGGAAAAATGAAAGCTAATGCATTGAGGTGGAATGATCAAGACTGCTATTTGGTAGAACCGGGAACCTAGAAAGCAGCCATGAATAGAAGTGGGACGAAGAAAGGTTGGGAGTTTATGTTGCTTTGTAGAGCCGAGGCAGTGGGAGGACTAAATAGACCCTACTGAACAATATCGGGCCTCACCTGGTGACCGGAGTGCTAGCGAATGGGAGGCAAAACCTTGTCCACAGAGCGTGGCAAAAGAGGAAGTTGTACTCTCCAGTTGGACTGGGCTTGGCTTCAAGGCTCCTTTCCAAAGCAGGGACCTCTGATTTTCTGTTATGCGAAATAAATATCTGCCTAATTAAATCAGGTTTCTATAGGACTGAATGTCAAGAGAACTGAAGGCTCGCAACATATTGCATGGACACCTCTGCATGGTGGAATTGTAAAGAGAATAAGGAGGAGAGGTGGATGAGTATGTTGCAGCTTGTCCTCTGCATCACTGGAGGAAGAGAAGACCTACATCAGCAAATCAGATCAAAATGCAAGGAATTTTTGGCCTTAGTTACTGGGGTGATTTGACTCATGTTCCAAAGCAGGGATTGCCAGGAGATTCTGAGAGAGCATCACAGTTACAATAAGAGTTTGCATTTTTCAGTGCTATCCTTCTAAGCACATCAATATATATCATTATCATTAAAATAATATATGGAGGGAATCAGGTTCCTGGGTAAATGACTTGTGACTGGTACTAATTAATATTTGGTGATATGATTTTGACCTGGTTATCCTTGGTTTCTCGTCTTCAAACCTAAAATGTCTGTTGTTTTGTTTCTTTTTTTTTTTTAATCTAACATTGTCCATATGTTCAGGGGCGTGTTTGAAACTCCCATGGTTTGGAAAACCATATTCTAGTTTTCTCTTGCCTAAAATCTACTCCTCATAACTAGTTGAGGCAGACAATGATAGTGACTTTGAATGAGTGGGTTAATTCAAGATTCCTGACTTTTAACTATGCACAGGTTTCCTTTAATTTCATGGAAAACATTAAACCTCCACTGTAACACTATTCTGAGAGTCTTTGTTATGGGTCTGTCTTGTGTGGTAAGAAAGAGATAGCCTCTGTTGCTTCGATAATTAATCCTTGTTGGTTTGGGCCTATGATGGTCCTTTCTACCTATATAGAATTCCATATTCTATAGTGGATGATTTAGTAGAAATATTTGAAAGGAACCCAGGGGCGATCTAGTCCAACCCATGCATGAACAAGAGTTTTATTTACAACCTATTGGAAAAGTGGTCATTCAACCTTTGTCTGAATACTAGAGAATCTAGTTCCTATCGAAGCTCATCTCAGAATCCTCTTCCTTTCTTGTTCCCCCAGCTACTAATGGTCTCTCCAAAATTATCTTGTTTTACATGTTCTATATGTACTTATGTAAAGTGTGTTGGTTGCCCATGTTTTTTGTGTGTCTACGTTGGTTTGTCCAGATGCTGCTTGCAGAGGCAGAGACTGGAGAAGTGGAATCTCTCCTTTCTCAGGAGAGAGAGAACTTTCTCAAGTTCTCCTCCACTCTGTCCCTCAAGCAGATATGGAACATTGAGGAATCATTCCCAACTGATGAGGAGAGTCTTATGCACATGAGCTTGAACCCTGGGTTGCATTTTATATATACATATATATGTGCATGTATATACATACACATATACATACATATGTGTACATATTTACACACATACATGTACATAAACACAACACATATATGTGTATGTACATGTATATCTTCTGCTATAATGGAAAGTCCTTAAAGGAAAAGTTTGTTTCTTCTTTAAGCTTTGTATCCCAGCACTTGGCACATATAAAACACTAAATAAATGATTGGTTGAAGACAAACCCACCATCTCCCAGGGCAGCCCATTTCACTTTTGAATAACTAGTTATTAAGGAGTATTTCCTTACATGAAGCCTAAAGTTGTCTCTTTTTAACTCCTACCCATCACTCTAGAGTCTGCCCTGTGAGGCCAAGCAGAACAAAGCTAATCCCTCTTCCACACGACAGTCCTTCTAATGCTTGAAGACAGCTATCATGTCTCCTTTCATCAGCTTGGCTGTCCTTCTCTGGATGTTCTCCAGCTTATTGATATCTTTCCAAAATGTGATGCCTCAACTGAATGCAATAGAAAATATATCCTGACCAGGGCAGAAGATGATGTGACTACCACCTCCTTAGTCCTGCACACTATTCCTGCCTTAACATAGCCAAAGTCATTGTAATTGTTTCCTGAATATTGCCACACCACTGACTGCAGTCCACCAAATAACCCCCATAAACACCTCTATCGTATGTATTTATGAAACTGATTTTTAAAAAAACTGAACCATAATACTCTACAGTTATCCCTATTCGTTTAGAAGACCTGGTGGATGGTCTTGCCTTTGCCACAATTAGACTGACCAAGCCATTTAAATGCTCCAGATCTCAATTCCCTTATCTGGACTAGATGGAAGTATCCTTCCAGTTTTGACATTTTGTGGGCCTCCCCCACCTCTACTGCTTTAGGCAAATAGTAGCTGTTCTCCCTGTCGTTACCAGTAGGTGGCATTTTGATTCCCTAATTAGACAACACAAGTAGTGGGTCCTCAAAAAAACTGCACTTCCATTCTCCCCAAGACAAGGAAAGAGTCTAGAAAGATGTGGCCCTGCTGACTTACCCAATACTCCAAAACCATCATTCTGGAGACCAAAGCAATGTCAAAGTGGATTTGGTATGTGGACATTGACAAGTTTTCATAGGATCTTGAGTTTTAGACCTAAAGGGACCTTGGAGGTCATCTAATCCAATGACCTCATGTTACAAATGAGGAAACCAGGGCTCAGAGAGTGAAGTGACTTATTTGTCTAAGGTCATAGAAGTAATTAGGGGAAAAAACTAGAATTTAAATTCAGGACTTCAGCCTCCAATATCAAGTTTTAATCTTTTTTTTTCCCCAACTTTGCATTTTTTTTGTGCCAATGTTGTTCCTAGTTCTAAGGGGACAATATAATTCAAATAATCCAAAAGGCAACAGAAAAATTCATCCTAGGCATTAGACTATGGCAAGTCACCAACAGTGACGTACAAGAAGCACCAAGAAAGACATTATGGAGGACATGTATGATCGGTGAGTAAAGGAGATGACGCTGTCACACATTGAAAATGAGAGATGACGATGAAACAACCTTAGCGATACCTTGGTACACCTAGGATACTTCTAAAAAAGAGGAGAAAAAAGAAGAAAGGAAAGAAGAGGGAGAAAGAAGGAAGGAAGAAGAAAGCTTCCATTTCATTGGATGCTTGATTTATGGGAAAATCTGGAGAGGAGGACACTCATACTCAAGACATCATGATTCTTTCTGAAGTATTGAAAAAGGCCTGAACACTTGTAGGTGGCAGAGTGAATAGAGTCATGGGCCTAGAGTCAGGAAAACACATCTTCCTGACTTCAAATCTGGCCTCAGATTTGATTCCTAGCTGGGTGACCCTGGGCAAGTCATTTAATCCTGCCTCAGTTTCCTCATCTGTAAAATGAGCTGGAGAAGGAGATGGCAAACCACATCAATATCTATGCCAAGAAAAGTCCAAATGGGGTCATGAAGAGCTGGGCATGATTCACCAACAGCAACAATAGCACTGGGAAGAGTTGGGATTACTATATTCCCTAGTGCATAATCAATATTGAAGTGTATCTTATGATAATAATAGCTAATATTTATAAAGCTTTTCAAGGTTTGCAAAGTGCTTTACAGATATTATCATGTTTGTTAATCTGTGATCTGACTTACAATAGATGGGCAATTCTGAAATGACCCCATATCAGTAATCAATCTTACCTTGTTCTTCAAGATATGAACAATTTCATTTTTTGGAGATGTGATTTGATGTTTGTTTCATAAAACAAAGGCCCATCTCGCTCTCTTTTTTATGTTAATATTCTTCCATTATTTTGCTGTCAATCATTGAATGCTACAGTTTCTGAAGAACTGAAAATGATTATCACCTGGAGAATATTGGAAAAGTCTGTGACTGGGTGTGAACAGGCTTCAGCACATTGCAAACATGGAGTTATTAAGTGGAAATAAGGATGTCATCCAAGAGGTATTTGAGTGAAAGAGATGGGATTCATCTTCCCAGCCTCCTCCCAGTCATACCATCTGCATTCTGGCTTCTTCTTCTCACCAGAACTTGGACTACACCACCTCGGACTTTGAGCTCCAGTAGGTGAAACTTGCCTTTATCTTGACCAGAATCAGGCCACCATTCCACTTTCTGGCTACTTCCATACCATGCAACTGGGCACATTTTCCACGGTCCCCCCTCTTTCAACTCAGCTTTCCTATATTGTTTTCTTCCCCAATTAGAGTGTAAGTTCTTTGTGGTCAGGGACTGTTTTGGTTGCTTGCACTTGTATTCTGAGCACTTAGTCAATGTTTTTCATTCCTTCCCTCAATCCTTCCTTCCTTCATGACAAGATTGAGAGATAAACTAATGAACAACCTATGTACTTCCATTGGTATCCTCTTGATGTTCAAAGAAAGGAAGGCATCCCTAAATGTATTTTCTTCCACTAGTGCTTCCACCATGCTTTCTGTATTTTGACCCTATTCCTTTTCCTATAAGAACTTGAAATCCAAATTCTAGAATTCTGAACTTTGATAGCTGAGACTTCACCTTATCTTGCCAGAACCTGACCACCACTCCACTTCCTGGCCACCTCCAAACTGTGCCACTGGGGACATACTATTCACTACATGTCCTCTCCCCTTCTAACTCAGCTCCCCATATATTTTGTCTTCCCCTTTTAGAATGTAAGCTCTTTGAAATCAGGAAGTGTTTTGCTCGCTTGCATTTGTATCCCCGGCACTTAAAATGTCCTTCCTTTTTCCTTCCTTCCTTCTTTTCTTCCTTCCTTCCTTCCCCTCTCTCTTTCTTCCTTTCTTTCTTCCCTTTATTCATTCCTGATAAGAGTTAGGAATAATCAGTGGTACAATCTTGTGCTCCACAGAATCCAAGGCCAAGGAAGGCACCCAATATTAATGGGCATACCCAGTGATGAACTCCTGAGACATGGACAAGAGTCACATAAGATGAGCTGTCATCCATGTGATCTGAATCCATACTGGGAAAACCTGTGTCAGTAAGATCATAGATTCATTTGGGTTTGAAGTTCGCCATGTCCAGTGCCTTCTGATTCTCATCTTGAAGAAAACCCACATCATGTACAGATCTGAAGCTTTGGAATTATCTACAAAAAATCCCCCCAAAAACCAAGGACAATGACAACAACAAAACCATGGCCTCCTTCATTAATCTCCAAACCATATTTTTCCAAAATATTTCAATGCAATCCAACTTTGATAAATAGTTATTTTGTGCCAGCCACTATACTAAGCTCTGAAGATTTGGAGACAAAAACAAAAATAATTCCTGCTCTCAAGGGGTTTGCCCTCTATGTTTTCACTGACTTCCCCTATTCGCATTGAAGATCCTGAGTATCAATCAGTATAAATGGAGTCACACGTAGAGAGTTGGCTCTAAAGCCATCACTTCAGACAAAAATTAGGTATAAACAAAACTACCATTGAAAACCTAAGGGTTTAAGAATCACCAATAAAATACAGTACAATGTCTTTAACATTTGGAGCTAGAAAAGGTCTTAAAAGAATATGGTAAGTATCGGGGAACAGACGGATATGAGCTGGTTGCTAAATAACTGAATGTAAATTTTATTATTTTTTTTACAACACCCAGTTAAGATATAATCAAAGGAGAGTCAGGAACTAGCATCCCTACTCAAATGGAAATAAATAAAAACAGGTTAAGACTTAATTGGCAAAAAAAAAAACCAGATAGAGATAAGAATAGTCTTGAAAAGATTTGAAACCTTCCAACACTAACACATAATGTTCTTCCTATTTTCCCATGGGGCAAGAGAAAACATAGGAAAATCAAATGGGACACAGCAGGACTTCCAGCTCCCCAGCAATGTCAAGAAGCTTCCCCTCATTTGCTCTACTCCCGTAAGTAGATTGCATAGAAACTGGATGTGCCGATGAGGAAGAAGCATTTCTAGAATCACATCCAGCCTGGTGAGATGCTCAACCTATATGAAAGGCCTGCGGAAACTGAGACTGATTGAGGGAATAGCAGATTACACTTCTTCACTCACTCACTCACTCGCTCACTCACTCACTCATTCATTCACTCATTGAGTAAAATAACTAGCAGGACCTCGCTATTTAAACTGGGTTTTTTGGTTGTTGTTGTGGTTGAATTTGATACTTAAAGAGGAGAATGCTGGGACTGAATTGTGGGAGTGTACTGGTGAATATTTAACAACCATACTTTTAAGTTTTGTCTGCATTGTTAACATTTTCTCTGCCACTTTTTGAAGTCTAGACAATCCACAAAACAACAAACCAAGACCTAATCTGTAGTTCGTCTTATTCTGAGGTTGAAATGGAGCCTGGTACAAATGGAGTTGGCATTCCCCTGCTCCACTGTACAGTGATTTTATATGGACCTTGTGAAGTTTTCTATAGAATTTCTCTAGCACTTCATTTTCTAAAGCAGATGCTGGAAAGTAAGCTACCTCATCCAAGAGTTGGGCCTAAAACAAAAAAATGGTTCCTGACTCTATTATCAAACAGGACAGGTAGGTGGCACAGTGGATAGAGTGCCTGGCTGGGACTAAGAAAGACCTGAGTTCAAACAGCCTCAGATACTTATTAGCTGTGTGACCCTGGGCAAGTCACTTCACCCTGTTTGCTTCTGTTTCTTTATCTGTAAAATGAGCTGGAGAAGAAAATTGCAAATCACCCCATTATCTATGCCAAGAAAACCCTAAAGGGGGTGACAAAGTGTTGGATGGGACTGAAACGACCAAACAACAGCTATTATCAGTCATCCCATTTGGCCTTGGGATGAGAGAAAGAAAGTGGGTTTGGATGTGAACTCACCAGGCAATGATTATTCTAGGCATCTAATCTGATCTCTCTGCATACCTGAAGTGTGAGGGAGTGCTTCTGTTATCACAGGATCCTTGAAAGTGAGAGACGCGGTCAAACTGGATTCCCCCTTCCCATGGGGGAATCCAAACTCTCTCTTTCCCTCATAATCTCTGTGATTTAGAGACAAAAACTCTCTTCTCTGGCCGCCACTCTTTACTACCTCCTTAGTCCTATCCTACAGAGTCCCTGTCTTACTTACTCTGTCCTCTTTTCCTTGTTAACAAACTTCCCTTCATCTTATTCCTCTTCTACTTACGCTCTTTGCATGTTTCTGTGAGCAAAAGCGCCTGCTTCCTCCCAGAAGATGTTGTATCCCTAGCCACCTTTTCCAGTAGTTGGAGTACCTTCCCTGGATGTGATAGCTTGGAAAGAGCACTGGTTCTGAAATCAGAGGACCTAGGTTCAGGTTCTACTTCTGAGACTGCTTTTTTGATTTTGGCCAAGTCACAACCTCCCCTGGCCTCTTATCTATAAAATTAGGGGGTTGAATGATAGAGCGTCTGAGGTCCCTTCCAACTCTGGATCTTTGGTTCTGTGAATGTGTCTCCTGACTCAGTGGGGTAGAATGAGGATTGGGCATACTACTATCAGGGGTATGCTAGAGCTAGCTGAGTTTGTGAGAGCCTCTTGTTAAAATTTCAGTGTGAGCATTTACAACTCAGAAACCAGTAAACCCTACAAATAAGTGTTTAATTTATTATTATTTTGATTTTCTAAAGAAAGTGATGGAGAAAATGATAATAATTCAGATTACACTTAAAAGTATGTCATGTATACATTTTTTCCTTGGAGAACCGTTGTTAACCACTTCTCCCCAAATTCTTCCCTTATACTCCCAGATCCTCCCTCTGCCTTTACACTGAACAACCCTCTCTTCCCTTGAAGTAATTCTATCATTTAGTCTAAATCACTCTATCCAAATCTTGATTGCTATTATTTATCAGTTTCCAGGGCCTTTTTTTTCCTTTTTCAAGATTTTACTACCTATCCATAGTTTTTCTTTGCACACCAAACTTTCCATATATATGTATTGATGTCCCCTCAAATACCCTGGTTTCCCACTTCATTTACTTTCCTTATCTGCCATCATTGAAGGGAGAAATTCTTGTGAAGAAGGGGCCCATCTTCCTTACCATCAACAGCAACAATGCTGATCAACTGCCACCATCAGGCAGACAAGCAGGGGGCCCTGTAAGTAGGAGCACCTCCAGACCACTGGGTTTTTTCCTAGCCCAGCCTTCACAAGTATCATCCAAGGTGGTGAAGGGGTCAGCCATCCCCATACACTGCCAACTAAATACCACACACCAGACATGAAATCTAGCCTCAATGATGCATCAAGGCCTCCTGAAGGACTAACAGGAGGCACCATGCGCCAAACAAATTAAACCATTATAACCACCTTGACCACCATCTCCCCTCTGACCCTGATAGAGAGAACCCAGGACCCTGAACCTGAGTCTTGGGAATAACAATGTCCAGTGCTTGCTGCCATCATTGTGGGAAGCAACCCTAATAGAGATATAGACTGATAACTGTTCTTGCAGGTGCTGAAGTCACAGTCTCTTCTTGTCACCAAAGTCCTTGGCACCGCCAAATGGTCTAGCATCAGAAATTGATATGACTCTATCGGTGGAAATGGCATTAAAGAAGAGGCATTAACATCTGCTTTGCTGTTCTACCGTAAGGACCATGGGACTTTTCCATCTGACTTGAAGCTGTAAGTTTCCACACATCATCCCGTCACTGGAATGCGAGTGCCTTGAGAGTAGGGACTGTCAAAAGAAGCCTCTTCATTGAATGGGTGTATCTCACTCAAAGTGAGAATGCTATAGGATTTAGCCTGAAAGGGCCAGGGTCTCACACTGCATCCTGGACCATCTCCAGTTGTCCTGATCAATATCAGACCACTGGACTCAAGATAGCCCAGGAGAAGAAAGTGAGGTTGGTGACCTTGCACAGCCCTCCTTCACTCAAAGTCAACTGCAAGTTATGTCATCATCTTGATGTCATGGTCCTCTTCAATAACAAAGGACAAGCACAACAACAAGAGGCACTTAATAAATGCTTCGTTCATTCACTTACACTACATCTTTTCAACACATAGAAAATGCCATACTTTTGGATTCACCATAATCCCAAACTATCTTCTATGATCTAGAACTCTCCTCACCACAACCTTCCATCCTTCCATCTTTCCCTCTCCTCCCTTACTCTTCTAACCCTATTCATGGTCCTCTTCATGAAAGCCAGATATCTTCTGCTCATGCAGTCAGTCCGTCTTGGTCTGGTCTCTGTTTTCTCTTTTCACTCTCTTGTCCAGCTCAGCTATATACACTGTCCTCCACTTTTGAATCTCTTTATAGCTTCTTCTATCTCTGTGTTCTTTGCAAAAATCTCCCACCTCTCTCATGCCATTGGGGACAATGACTAATATGGACAAAGGTTAATAACCATGGCAGCTAGTTCCATTATGAGTTTTTGTCATCTAATCTGAAATAGGTATAAATTGCTACACGGTAAATCTTTTATTCTTCCTTAGTTAATTCTCTCACTTCTCAGAGTCATTGTTTCAAACATTTCCCTCACTCCTGAAATCTCCTGTGCTATCCCAGTCCCTCTCCCTCTCCCCAGAGGATCTCACCTTCTACTTTACTGAGAAAAAAAAGCAATGAGCACTCAACACTCTGATGTCATCTCTCATTTTCTCCTTCACTTCAGTCTTCAAAGTGCTAAGAGTTCTTTCTCTTCTTTGTACATTCCCCTATTTTTGTACTTTATGCCATCACTTTCTATCTTCTTCAGGAGTTTGTCCCATCAATCATTAGCTTTTTAATATTCAGTGTATCCTAATCTGCTCCTTCCCCCAGTCAAGAAATGTGCCCGTTTTTCTATTTTCTAGTGTTTTTTTTAAAGGAGCACTCAAAACTCTGCCTCGGTTTTCACATCTGTAGAGTGGGGAAAAGAATAGCACTTACCATCCAGGGCTGTTGTGAGGGTCAAATGAAATAATATTTGTAAAGTGTTTTGTGTACTTTAAAGGCTATCTATTCTTCTTATAACTATTATTAATATGGTCTATTATGATTATAGTTTTCCTAATATTGAACCAACCTTGCATTTCTGTTATAAATAAACCTAGTCATACATCCTTAAAAAACAAAAAAACCCACCCCTTCACTTGCTCCTTCCACCTCTTGTCAGGCTTTTCTTGTTGTAGATTGCACTGTTTCACAGCGAAATTTCTGGTAAAAATCATTACCTTCATTTCCTCTCCTCCAAATCTCTTCTCAGTATTTTGCAATCTGGATTCCAATCCCATCATTGCTCCCTTCAAGGTTACTATTGATCTCTTAAATGCTAAATCCGATAGTCTTTTGTCAGTCTTCCATTATTCTTGACTTCTCTGCAGCATTTGGCCCTGTTGGCCACCCTCTCTTCCTCCATACTCTGTTCCTTTTGCTTTCATGGCACTTGTGGTTCTCCTGTCAGTCTACTTCCTTCACACTCTCTTCTGCTACCTGTGGGTATACCTATGGGTAATCCCCAAAGCTCTGTCCTGAGCCCTCTTTACCTTTTTTCTCTGTGCTCTATCTAGATGTCCACTGGCATTCCTTCTACAGTGTCATAGATTCAATTATTATCTTTATGCAAATAACCCCCAAATTTATTTATCCAGTCCTATCATTTCTGGAGTTCCAGTTTCACATCACCAACTTCCTATCAGATATCTCCTGTTAGAAATCCTATAGCCATATCAAAGGCAATGTGTCTAACATGGAATTAATTTTCTAACTTCCTGAAACCCCCTCCACATTTTTCCACTTCAAAGGTGGGTGCCATTATCTTTCTCATTTCCCAAGTTTGCAACCTCATACTCATCCTCTACTCTGACCTCTTTCCCTCACTCTCTTACCCAATTAGCTGTTAAGTATTATGGTTTCTACCTCCATAACTCTTTCCTCTTCTCTGTACTCATTGGGCCATCACCCAGTTCAGGCCCTAATCACTTCTTGTCTGAGCAATTGCTAGCTGGACTCCCAGTTTTCAGTTTCTCTTCATTCCAACCCTTCTTCTCTAAACATTGACTTGTTCTCTTTTTTTGCACCTAAGGATGAATTTTCTCTGTTTCTGGTATTTTCTAGTTCAATTCACACTTTATTGTGAGTAAGAGTCAAGCAATAGGTAAGGAGAGGGAGCAATAAGAGGCAAAGAAAAATGTCAGACAGAATTAGATTCTGTCTGGATTTTTACTCATGAATTGGACTGGTTTTTGGGTCTGTACTTATCTCTTGCAGTTACTTCTGCCTTCTAAATAACTGAAGTCAGCAAACAGTTATTAAATGCCTACTATTTGCCAGGCACTGTGCTAAATGCTAGGGATACACAGAAAGTTAAAAGACAATCCCTGACCTCAGCTAAGCTCAAGGAGATTACAATCCAATGGGGGAGATAACATACAAATAATTCTGTATTAAACAAGTTATATACAGAATAAATTGAAAATAATCAACAGAGGGAGGGTACTAGTATTAACTTAAGTTTTTCTCCTCCCCTCTTTTCCTCCCAGTGGGACCAGAAAGCCTAGCAGCCCAGAGAAATACTTGGAGCTATCTACAGGTCAGGGAAAAGGAGAAGCAAAGTGCTAGATCTAATTAGATAATTGATTTTTGTTTGTGGATTAGCTTTTTCTTGTGTTTATCAGTGTTATTTCATGGAAGGAAGTTGCTGTCAATTAAAGGTAGCTGAGCATATAGCCCCAAATAGTAAAAGACCCCCTCTAAAAAAGCCTTATTTGTGAATTTCCAGCAATAGAATTTTCAGAGCAGGGAATACATAATTGGTAATTTGTCCTAGCTCTTAGCTACAAAATTTAGCCAAGAGAGTTGTTCCCCAAAAGAAGACAAAGATTTGAGGAAATTAAGTCAAGCAAGTACTGAAGGCAAGGCAAATCTTGCAGTAGCTTGGATGGTGAAACAAACAGAGTTCTGGGTCTGGAGTCTTAAGTTCAAATCCAACCTCAGATATTCACTATGTGAATGGGCAAAGCACTTAATCTGTCTGCCTTGGTTTCCTCAGTTGTAAAATGGAGATCTACTTATAGTAGCACCTACCTCTCAGGGCCATAGTGAGGGTTAAATGTATTATTTATAAAGTGCTTAGCAGGATGCCTGACACATAGTAGATGCTTAAGAAATACGTATTTCCTTCCCCCATTTTTGTGTTTTCCCAGAATCAATTAGCACCTATAGATGCATAAAGTAAAAGTTTTGACTCTAGAGGGAGAGATTGGAGGAACACATGTCTACTCTCCAGTTTATCTGAAAGAAAGAAGTGCTTCTTGAAAGAATAGAAATGTTTTGAGTTAAAAATGAAATGGTGGGGAAAGGAATGAGAAGGCAGAGTGAAATTCCAAACTGTATGAAGAATTTAGAGGACAGAAAAATGTGATGCAGATAAAAGAAGAGAAGAAAGTCTACTGAACCTTGAAACTATGGGATAGATTTGAAGCTTTTTCTACAGAAGATTCTCCAGTACCACCAGGAGAAAGAATATCCAGTACTAGTCAGAGGAAGAGATGAGGGGTATCACGATATAGTGGAAAGATCACTTGGTTTGGAGTTAAAATACCTCACTTCAAATCCCATCTCTGCCGCTTACATGTTTGAATTTAGGCAAATCTCTGAACTTCTCTGGGTCTTGGTTTCATCATCTATAAAATAAGGGGGTTGTACTGGAAGACCCTTCTACCTCTAATCTCTAATCCTATGATGTTGGTTAATGATTTCCTTCTAGAGAGTTTGGTGGTTGCTCTATGTCTACATGAGATGAACAATTGGGAGGAGAGTTGTCTTCTCAAGGATGTAATGGATAGTCTCCTAAGACTTGTCCAACCTGTAGAACACTACCTACTTCTGGTGATTCATGTGGAGACAAAAGATGCCACTAGAAAAAAAAATAGAAGGCATTTTTAAGAGTTACAAAGTCCTGGGCAAAAAGTTTTGGACCTTTGGAATGCATTTTAGGAAAACTATTAACAACATATCAAAAGATATGGAGGTGTAGCCAAGATAGTGGACTGATAAGAATTACAAAGGTGAGCCCTGTCTACAAGCTTCTTCAACATTTTGAGAAAATGTATTAGATTGAATCTTGAGGTGGAAATACAGGAAAAAGTCACAGTGACTCATTTGTCCCGCTCAGTTTGGGACAGGGAGACAGGCAGGGAAGTCTGTGGACAATGGGACTGCGTCAGGCCAGCACTCTAATACCCAGGGAGAGATTGTGCACCAGGGCATGAGGAGGCCCTATCAGACCTACACTGAGGGATGGCGGTGAAGACAGATGTCAAGTAGCAGCTTTGTTGCTAGGTTCCAGGTCACAGATCCAAGGTAGACTGAGAAGGGCACTTGTAATAAGGAGTGGTGGTCAGGTAGGGAGGCCCTGGGCCTTTCTACTGAGAAAGGAGGAAGTTCTGAAGCCAGTGGCAGCAGCAATAACAGTGATGTGGCCCAGATCTCAGACTCAGAGCTGGCTCTCACTTCCAAGGTCTAGCCCAGCCTGCAGAGGAATAACAAGCCTACAAGTCTGCCACTGAACAACGAAGCTTCCCAGTTGGCTGATGGGGCAGAGTCCAGCAGAAGTCTATTCTTACTCAGACCCAGACACAGGTTAGGAACTTGAAGAGCTCAAAAATCAGATTTTACTCCCACTTTGGAAGCAGCAAAAACTTCCAGGTCCCCAGATTGTCCCTGAGATCTTGGAATAGCACAATACTCAGTGTCCCTAAGAAAGCAGCAAGAGAACCAGCCCATACCTTCCCTTCAGAAATGCCACAGAGTCAGTCCTAACATCATGTCTGAAGTAAAAAATAGGCTGGAAGAATGGGCAACGAAAAGCATTCCACCGTAATGAGCTATTACAGTGATAGGGATGCTCAAGACACAAATGCAGGAGAAAATGACTCCAAAATACCTACAAGCAATATTTCAGAGAAAACCAACTTGAGCCCAAGCAACTAGAATTCTCCGAAGAAATGGAGTGAGACTTTAATAAAGGTTTTAAAAATGTTTTTGAAGTGAAATGAGAGCACTTGAGGAAAAAAATTGGAAAAAAAACCAGTTATGGAAGAAAGAATTGGAAAGGTAATTAACAGTTTGGCACAAGAAATTTAAAACCTTGTTCAAGCAACAAACTCCCTGAAAGTTAGAATGGATTAAATAGAAGCTAATGTCTCCATTAGACAAGAAATATTACAACAAAGTTAAAAGGCTGGGGAAAAAAATAGAAGAAAAGGTAAGACAGCAAAACCAAAATAAAACAAAACAAAAACCTAAAACAAAACCTGACCTGGAAAACAGAGGGCAAAAAAATTTTTTTAAAGAATTTTTAAAGAATTACTGTACTACTTTAATGTTAACCAAAAAAAGGAGGCTACACACACACACACACACACACACACACACACACACACATATATATATAAATGTAATTTATTTTTAGTTTTCAGCATTCACTTCCACAAAATTTTGAGTTCCAAATTTTCTCCCTACTCTCCCCTCCCCCACTTCACATCAGCATGCTTTTTGATTCCCCCTTTCCCCAATCTGCCCTCCCTTCTTTCATATGCCCCCTTCTCTTATCCCCTTCCCCTCTATTTTCCTGTGTGACAAGATAGATTTCTTTTTTTTAATTTAATTTCTTTTTTTTAATGTTCTACAATCACAACCATAAAATTTGGATTTTAACCCCCCCACTTACCCACCACCACCCCCCTCCCTCCCCAAGATGCCATACAATTCTGTGTAGGATCTACATATACTTTCCTATTGAATACGTTTTCACTATAGTCATGCTATGTAGATGAACTAAAAAAAATGGGAGAAATCATATAACAAATCAAAACATAATACACAAACACACACACACAAACATGATCTGCTACATTCTATGAATGAATTCCATAGTTCTTTCTCTGAGTGTGGAAGGCATTTTGCCTTAGAAAACCATTGGGATTTTTTTTTTAAGTTCTTGCATTATAACGAAGTTCCATCTACCAGAAAAAAACTCACACACTGTGGTCGTTGCTGAGCATAAAGTTCTCCTGGTTCTGCTCCTTTTGCTCAGTATCAGACCATATAAGTCCTTCCAGGCCTCCCTGAAGTCTTCTTGTTCATCATTTCTTATGGCGCAATAGTACTCCATTACATTCATATACCACACCTTACTCAGCCTTTCCCCAATTGATGGGCTTCCCCTTGACTTCCAGTTTTTGGCAACTACAAAGAGTGCTGCTATAAATATTTTTGTACTTGTGGGATCCTTTCCCATTTTTATGATCTCTTTGGGATACAGTCCTAGAAGCGGTATTGCTAGGTCAAAGGGTATGCACATTTTTGTAGCCCTTTGGGCATAGTTCCAAACCGTTCTCCAGAATGGTTGGATGATCTCACAGCTCCACCAACAATGAATTAGTGTTCCAACTATCCCACATCCTCTCCAACATTTATCATTTTCTTGTTCTGTCATGTTTGCCAATCTTATAGGTGTGATATGGTCCCTCAGAGTTGTTTTGATTTGCATCTCTCTAATCAATAGTGATTTAGAGCATCTTTTCATATGATTATAGATATCTTTAATTTCTTCCTCTGAAAATTGCCTATTCATGTCCTTTGGCCATTTATCAATTGGGGAATGACTTGTATAGTTATACATTTGAGTCAGTTCCCTATATATTCTAGAAATGAAGCCTTTATCCCCAAGATTAGCTGTAAAAATTCTTTCCCAATTTACTACATCCCTCTGAATTTTGGTTGTATTGGGTTTGGTTGTACAAAAACTTTTCAGTTTAATGTAATCAAACATCCATCTTGCATTTCATAATGCTTTCTATATCTTCTTTAGTCAAAAATTCCTGCCTTCTCCATAAATCTGATAAATACACTATTCCTTGCTTCTCCAGTTTGTCCATGGTATCAATCTTTATACCTAGGTCATGTACCTATTTGGACTTTATTCTTTTTTTTTTTTTAATTTATTTATTTATTTAGCTTTTTACATACATTTTCACAAATTTTTGGGTTCCAAATTTTCTCCCCTTTTCTCCCCCTCCCCCCCACCCCAATACCCCAAGCAATCTAATTTTCCCTATCTCCAATCTGTCCTCTCTTCTGTCATCCCTCCCTTCCCTTGTCTCTATCTTCTCTTTTCTCCTGTAGGGCCAGATGACTTTCTATTCCTCATTAACTGTATGTCTTCTTTCCTAGTTGCAACAACAATACTAAACAATTGTTCCTAAAACTTTGAGTTCCAAATCTCTCCCCATCCCTCCCTCCCCACCCATTCCCTTTGGGACGGCAGGCAATTCATTATAGGCCATATCTGTGTAGCTTTGCAAATGACCTTCCTGATAGTCGTGTTGTGTAAGACTAACTGAATTGCCATCCCTCCTAACCTGCCCCTCATTGTTTCTCTTCTGTCCTTTGATCCTGTCCCTCCCCAAGTGTTGACTTTCAATTACTCCCTCCTCCCTTTGCCCTCCCTTCCATCATCCCTCCCCCAATAACTCCTTGTCCCCCCGCTTTCTTATACTGTAAGATAGGTTTTCATACCAAAATGAGTGTGCATTTCACTCCTTCGTTTAGTCAAATGTGATGAGGGTAAACTTTTGTTTGTTTGTTTGTTTGTTTTTTTTTCCCTCAGCTCTCCTCTTTTTCCCTCCACTAAAAACATCTCCTACTTGCCTCTTAAATGACATATAGTTACCCCCTTCCATTACCCCCTCTTTCCTCTCACTACATTTCTCTCTCACCATTTACCTTAATTTCTTTTAAGGTATGGTCCCATCCTGTTCAGTTCAATCTGTGCTCTCTGTCTCTGCATGTGAATGCATGTGTGTATGTGTGTGCATGCGTGTACATGTGTATGTGTGGTCTCACCAACCACCCAGATATTGAAAAGTTTTAAGAGTTAGAAATATTGTCCTTCCCTGTATGAATGCAAACAGTTCATTTCTGGTAAGTCCCTTAATACTTCTCCTTGCTGTTTACTTTTGCATGCTTCCTCTCATTCTTGTGTTTGAAAGTCAAATTTTCTTTTCAGCTCTGGTCTTTTCATTAAGAATGATTGAAAGTCCTCTGTTTCATTGAAAGACCATATTTTCCCTTGAAGTATTATACTCAGTTTAGCTGGGTAGGTGATTCTTGGTTTCAGTCCTAGTTCCTTTGCCTTCTGGAATATCCTATTCCACGCCCTTCGATCCCTTAATGTAGAAGCTGCTAGATCTTGGGTTATCCTGATTGTATTTCCACAGTACTGGAATTGTTTCTTTCTAACTGCTTGCAAGATTTTTTCCTTGAGCTGGGAGTTCTGAAATTTGGCCACAATGTTCCTAGGAGTTTCTCTTTTTGGATCTCTTTCAGGTGGTGATCGATGGATTCTTTCAATACTTATTTTGCCCTCTGGTCCTAAATGTCAGGGCAATTTTCCTAGATAATTTCATGCAAGACGATGTCTAGGCTCTTTTTTTGATCATGGCTTTCAGGGTAGTCCCATAATTTTTAAGTTGTCTCTCCTTGATCTATTTTCCAGGTCAGTTGTTTTTCCCATGAGATATTTCACATTCTCTTCCATTTTATCGTTCTTTTGGTTTTGTTTGGTGATTTCTTGGTTTCTCATAAAGTCATTAGACTCCATCTGTTCCATTCTAATTTTGAGAGAACTATTAAATTCAGTGAGCTTTTGAGCCTCTTTTTTCCATTTGGCTCATTCTGCTTTTGAATGCATTCTTCTCCTCATTGGCTTTTTGAACCTCTTTTGCCAATTGAGTGAGCCTATTTTTCAAGGTGTTAATTTCCTCAGCATTTTTTTGGGTCTCCTTTACCAAGATATTGACCTTTGTTTCATACTCTTCTTGCATCTTTGTCATTTCTCTTCCCAGTCTTTCCTCCACCTGTCTAACTTGCTTTTCAAAATCCTTTTTAAGCTCTTCCAAGGCCTGAGCCCACCCAACACCCCCCTGGGGTGTCTGGGGTACTGAGGCCCCCGCCCTCCACATCTTTCCCTGATGGGAAAAATACGTTCTCGTCCTCCCCATCAGATCCGAAGGTCGGGATCATTTGCATTTGTTGGAAAAAACTCTCTAAAGTCTTATTTTTCTTCCCCTTTCTAGGCATTTTCCCAGCCAGTTACTTGACTTCTGAGATTCCTTTCCACCCCCGCCTGGATCCGCCCAGCTAGTGCTTGGCCTCTGAGATTCAAATGCTCTTTCCCCCGGCAAGCTTTAGTTCTGGCGCAGGGGTGGGGGCAGGGCCGTCTCCTAAGCCTGGGCCCTCAGGGGCTTTCCCGCAGAGACTTTCAGGAACGGAGCGGGTGGGGGCGGGGTGGGGGGCCCCGCCTGCTGTGCTCAGCTCCCTTGGGGGGTTTTATTCAGAGGCGTTCAGCAGTAGAGCAGGGTGGGGGCAGGGCCGTCTCCCCTGCTCGGCTCCCTCAGGTTGGAAAGACCTTCAGTATTGAAGATCCTACCTGCTGCTGGGGGATTCCTGAGTCCCGGGCTGTTGCCGCCTCAGCCGCCCGCCCACGCCTCTGCCCTCCGCCGCTTCCTGCCCCCGTCTCTGCCGCAGCCGCTTCCTCCCGAGGGGGCCCAAGTCACAGAGATGCTCCGCTCCCCTCCCCTAGCACAGGCTTCTTTCTTACTGACCTGTAGCTTCTGTGGGCGGAGGGAGTTTCCCAGCTGCTGGAGCTTCCCCCGGAGCTTTCCTCTCTGAAGTCTGCTCGGGTCAGCTTCTCTGGGTCGCGGCCAGGGGTGGGGGTGGGGTCCGCTTTCCGGGATGTGATGGACCCCGGGGACGGCTCTCCAGGGTTCAGTGGAACGGAAATCTCTTCCCCTATGTTTATGCACCCCCTGCAGAGATTCAGAATTTATGGGGATCTCCTTTTACCTCAATTCCATGGGTTGTGGGCTCGGAGCTCATAAATGTGCGTCCTTCTACTCCGCCATCTTGGCTCCGCCCCCTTTGGACTTTATTCTTGTGTACAGTGTCAGGCATGGGTCTATGCCTAGTTTCCACCACACTGTTATCCAGTTTTCCCAGCAATTTTTGTCAAACACCGAGTTCTTATCCCAGAAGCTAGGGTCCTTGGGTTTATCAAACAGGAGGGTGCTATATTCCTTGCCTACTGTGTCTTGAGTGCCAAGTCTATTCCACTTGTCTACTTCTCTGTTTCTTAGACAATACCAAGTGGTTTTGATAATTGCTGCTTTATAGTACAATTTGAGGTCTGCTAGCCCTAGGCCACCTTCCCAAGCATTTCTTTTCATTAATTCCTTTGATATTCTGGACCTTTTGTTCTTCCAAATGAATTTTGATATTATTTTATCCAGCTCTAGAAAATAATTATCTGATAGTTTAATTGGTATGGCACTAAACAAGTAAATTAATTTAGGTAGAATTGTCATTTTTATTATATTATCTCGGCCTACCCATGAACAACTGATGTTTTTCCACTTACTTAAATCTGACTTTATTTGTGCAAAAAGTGTCTTGTAGTTGTGTTCATATAATCCCTGGGTTTGTCCTATATTTTATAGTGTCTACCCTAGCTTTAAATGGGATTTCTCTTTCTATCTCTTGCTGTTGGACTTTGTTGCTAATATATAGGAATGAAGAAGATTTGTGTGGGTTTATTTTGTAACCTGCAACTTTGCCAAAGTTGTTTATTATTTCAAGTAGTTTTTTACTTGAATCTCTGGGATTGTGTAAGTATATCATCTGCAATGAGTGATAACTTAGTTTCTTCTTTGGCTATTCTTATCCCTTCAATTTCTTTATCTTGTCTAACTGCTACAGCTAATATTTCCAGTACCATATTGAATAATAGTGGTGATAATGGACATCCTTATTTCACCCCGATCTTATTGGAAACGCATCTAGCTTATCCCCATTGCATGTAATGCTTGCTGAAGGTTTTAGGTAGGTACTGCTTAATATTTTATGGAAAGTTCCCTTTATTCCTATGTTCTCCAATGTTTTTAATAGGAATAGGTGTAGTATTTTGTTGAAAGCTTTTTCTGCATCCATTGAGATAATCAAGTGGTTTTTGTTAGTTTAGTTTTCCTAATATTGAACCAGCCCTGCATTCCTGGCATGAATCCTACCTGATCATAATGTATTATTCTGGTGATAAGATGCTATATTCGTTTTGCTAAAATCTTATTTAAAATTTTTTGCATCTATATTCATTAGAGAAATTGGTCTATAATTTTCTTTCTCTGTTTTGTCTCTTCCTGGTTTGGGTATCAAAACCATATTTGTATCATAGGAAGAATTTGGGAAGACTCCTCCAATTTTCAAAAATAGTCTATATAGTATTGGAATTAACTGTTCTTTAAATGTTTGATAGAATTCCCTTGTGAATCCATCTGGCCCTGGAGATTTTTTCCTAGGAAATTCGTTGATAGCTTGTTCAATTTCTTTTTCTGAGATGGGGTGTTTAAGTATTCAACTTCCTCTTCTGTTAATCTGAGCAATTTGTGTTTTTTAAAATTCTCATCCATCTCGTTTAGAATATCGAATTTGTGGGCATAAAATTGGGCAAAGTAATTTCTAATTATTGTTTTAATTTCCTCCTCATTGGAGGTGAGTTCACCCTTTCATTTTTAATATTAGTAATTTGATTTTCTTCTTTTTTAATCAAATTGACCAAAGGTTTATCAATTTTATTAGTTTTTTCATAAGACCAACTATTGGTTTTATTTATTAATTCAATAGTTTTCTTAATTTCAATTTTATTAATCTCTCCTTTGGTTTTCAGTATTTCTAATTTGGTATTTACTTGGGGATTTTCAATTTGTTCTTTTTCTAGCTTTTTCAGCTGCATGCCCAAGTCATTGATCTCCTCTTTCTCTATTTTATTTATATAGGCATTCAGAGATATAAAACTTCCCCTAAGAACTGCTTTTGCAGTATCCCATAAGATTTGGTAGTCTCATTATTGTCATTCTCTTGAATGAAGTTGTTGATTGTTTCTATGATTTCTTCTTTAACCCACTCCTTCTTTAGGATTAGATTATTTAGTTTTCAATTGATTTTTGGTATATCTTTCCATGGCCTTTTATTACATATAATTTTTATTGCATTATGATCTGAGAAGGATGCACTGATTATCTCTGCATTTCTGCACTGGACTGTGAGGTTTTTATGTCCTAGTACATGGTCAGTTTTTGTAAATGTGCCATGTACTGCTGAGAAAAAGCTATATTCCTTTCTATTTTCAATTTTCTCCAGAGATCTATCATATCTACCTTATCCACCTTATCCAAAGTTTTATTTACCTCTTTACCCTCTTTCTTGTTTATTTTGAGGTTAGATTTATAGAGTCCAGAGAGGGGGAGATTGAGATCCCCATTAGTATAATTTTGCTGTCTATTTCTTCCTTCCACTCCCCCAAACTCTCCTCTAAGAATGTGGATGCTACACCACTTGAAGCATACATGTTTAGTAATGATATTGCTTCATTGTCTATGGTGCCTTTTAGCAGGATATAATTTCCATCCTTATCTCTTTTGATTAGATCTATTTCTGCTTTTGCTTTGTCTGAGATTAGGATTGCTACTCCTGCTTTTCTTACATCAGCTGAAGCACAATGTATTCTGCTCCAACCTTTGACCTTTATCCTGTGTATATCCCCCCATTTCAGATGTGTTTCTTGTAAACAGCATATTGTTGGATTATGGCTTTTAATCCATTCTGCTATCCATCTCTGTTTTATGGGAGAGTTCATTCCATTCACATTCACAGTTATGATTATAATCTGTATATTTCCCTCCATCCTCTTTCCCACCATTTGTGCTTTTAGCTCTCCTGTCTCCCTTCCCCTCCTCAATCATTTTCACTTTTCACCACCTCCTTCTGCAACCTTCCCTTCCTTCTTTTAGTCCCCTCCCTTTTACTTCCCTTTACCCTTATTGCTTCTTCCCTCCCTTTTAGCTTCCCTCCCCTTTCTTCCTCCTTCCCCTCCTACTGCCTATAGAGCTAGTTAGGATTATCTACTGAAGTTTATTGTTCCCTCCTTGAACCAAATCAGATGAGAGTACCTCTCAAACAATGCTCATCTCCCTCTCCTCTTTCCCTGTACTATAATTTTGTACTTCTTCCTGTGATGTAATTTACTATTTTCTGCTTCTTCCTTTTCACACCTCCTGTTACAATCCCTTCACACACTTAAATCATATTTTTAACATGACATCTTTTACTTTATACCTGTTCCCTCTATGTATATCTCTTTTATATTTCATAATAGATGCACAATTCTCAAGATTAGCAGGTATCATCTTCCCTTATAGGGAGGTAAACAGTTTGCCCCAATTGAGTAACAAGGTTTTTTTTGTTTTTTTTTTTTTTTTCCTCCCTGTTTACCATTTTATGATTCTCTTGAGACCTGCATTTGAAGATCGAATTGTCTATTAAGTTCTGGTGTTTTTGTCAGGAAGGCCTGGAAATCCCTTACTTCATTGAATGACCTCCTCCTTGCCTGAAATGTTATGCTGAACTTTGCTGGGTAGTTGATCCTTGGTTGTAGTCCCAACTCCTTTGCCTTACAGAATATTGGATTCCAATTCCTTTGATCTATTAATGTGGAAGCTGCTAGGTCCTGTATGATCCTGACTGTAATTCCTATTTGAATGGTTTCTTTCTGGCTGCCTGTAGTATTTTCTCCTTCACTTGATAGTTCTGGAATTTGGCAACTGTATTTCTTGGGGTTTTAAATTTGGGATCCCCTTTTGGGAGGTGTGAATGGTGGATTCTTCTGATGACTATTTTGCCCTCTGGATCTGGCACTTCTGGGCAGTTTTCTTTGATGATTTCCTGGAAGATGTTGTCCAGACTCTTTTGCTTCATCATGGCTTTGTGGCAGGCCAATAATTCTTAAATTTTCTCTCCTGGATCTATTTTCCAGGTCAGTTGTTTTTCCAATTAGATATTTTACATTTTCTTCTGTCTTTTCATTCTTTAGATTTTGCTTGACTGATAAGGTAGATCTCTATATCTCATTGTCTGTATGTCCCAGGTGCATGTAAAAACAATTCTTAACGTTTATTTTTAAAACTTCGAATTCCAAATTCTCCACCTTCTTCCCTCCCTACCTGCTCCTATTGAGAAGGCAAGCAATTCGATACAGGTTATACATGTGTGGTCATACAAAACACTTCCATAACAGTAATGTTATGAAAGACTAACTATATTTCCCTCCATCCTATCCTGCCCTCCATTTATTCTATTCTCTCTTTTGACCCTGTCCATCCTCAAAAGTGTTTACTTCTGATTACCTCCTCCTCTCACTTGCCCTCCCTTTTATCATTCCTCCATCCCCTACTTTTGTATAGGGTAAGATAGATTTTCATACCCAATGGAGTATGCATGTTATTCCTTCCTTAAGTGAAATCTGATGAGAATAAGGTTCAATCATTTCCTCTCACTTCCCCCTCTTCCTCTCCATTGTAAAAGCTTTTTATTGCCTCTTCTATGTGAGATAATTTACCCCATTCTATTTCTCCCTTTCTCCTCCCAATATATTACTCTCTCACCCCTTAATTTTATTTTTTAGATATCATCCCTTTATATTGAACTCATCTTATGCCCTCTGTCTATATATATATATATGCCCTCTGTATATATACATATTTGTGTATAAATGTGTATATGTGTGTATACATATTGTATATGTCTCTCTCTCTCTCTCTCTCTATATATATATATATATGTATGTATGTATGTATGTATGTATGTATATATATTCCCTCCAACTACTCTAATACTGAGAAAACTCTCAAGGGTTACAAATATTATCTTTCCATGTAGGAATGTTAATTCAACTTCAGTAAGTCCCTTGTGGTTTCTCTTTCCTGTTTACCTTTTTGTGCTTCTCTTTATTCTTGTGTTTGAAAGTCAAATTTTCTATTGAGCTCTGGTCTTTTCATCAAGAATGCTTGAAAGTCCTCTATTTCATTGATTGACCATTTTTCCCCCTCAAATATTATACTCAGTTTTGCTGGAGAGTTGATTCTTGGTTTTAATCCTAGTTCCTTTGACCTCCAGAATATCATATTTCAAGTCCTCTGATCCCTTACTGTAGAAACTGCTAGATCTTGTGTTATCCTGATTGTATTTTCACAATACTCAAATTGTTTCTTTTTGGCTTCTTGCAAAAGTTTCTCCTTTACCTCGGAACTCTGAAATTTGGCTACAATATTCCTAGGAGTTTTCCTTTTGAGATTTTTTTCAGGAGGTGATAAGTGGATTTTATTTTATTTTATTTATTTTATCCTCTGGTTCTAGAATAACAGGGCAGTTTTCCTTGATAATTTCCTGAAAGATGTTGTCTAAGCTCTTTTTTTGGTCATAGCTTTCAGATAGTTCAATAATTTTTAAATTATTTCTCCTGCATTTATTTTCCAGGTCAGTTTTTTTCCAATGGGATATTTCACATTGTCATCTATTTTTTCATTCTTTTGGTTTTCTTTTATAATTTCTTGTTTTCTGATATAGTCTTTAGCTTCTCTCTGCTCCATTCTCATTTTTAAGAATTATTTTCTTCAGTGAGCTTTTGGATCTCCTTTTCCATTTGGCCAATTTTGCTTTTTTTAGGCATTCTTCTCCTCACTGGCTTTTTGGACTTCTTTTGCCGTTTGGGTTAGTCTATTTTTTGAGGTGTTGTTTTCTTCAACATTTTTTGGGTCCCTTTCAGCAAGCAATTGCCTTGTTTTTTCATGATTTTCTTACATCACTCTCACTTCTCTTCCTCATTTTTACTGTACTTCTCTTACTTAATTTGAAAAATCCTTTTTGAGCTCTTCCATGGCCTGAGACCAATTCATATTTTTCTTGAGGTTTTGGATTTAGGAGCTTTGACTTTGCTGTTTTCTTCTGGTTGTATGTTTTGATATTCCTTGTCCCCAAAGTAAGATTCTAGTCTGACTTTTTCCTCCAGTGTTTGCTCATTTCCCCGGCCAATTACTTGACTTTTGAACCCTTTGTCAAGGTAATTCTCTGCTCCCCATGGGGGTGGTACTGTCCTAAGCTTCAGGGGTTTTGTGCAGCTGTTTTCAGAAATACTTCTAGGGACCTGTAAATTTTCAGCTTTTCCAAGGTTGTATGATCAAAGGAGAGGTGTTTCCTTCTCTCCTGGTCTGTGCCCGGGTCTATGAGTGACCTAAAGCACTCTTTTCTGTCTTTCCCTCTTCACTGCTGCTACAAGCTCCACCACGCCAGTGCTCCTCCTCCTTGGACTACCACCCAGGCCTGTGACCCAGATCCAAGCAGGGCAATGCAAGAGAATTCTGCCTCAGCACTGGCAAAGAAATGCCTATTATCCCCTTCTGATCAGCCAGCTCCATCCCCTCACAATCTGTAGGCCTAGAGCTCCAGAAATAGCTGTTGTTTCTACTACTGCTACTGCTGTGGCCCAGGGTTGGGGCCAGACCATCCTACTCTCTCACACAGGTCTGACAGGTTTTTTTCCATTGATCTTTCAAGTTGTTGTCAGAGTTTTGAAGTCTACAAATCTGGAAACCATCATAGCTGTCAGTGACTCAGTCCCCTGATCCCTGCTCTGGCTTCTCTGTGTTGGCATGGCCCACACAAGACTGTACTCCACTTTCAGCCCAGAACAATAGACGCTTCCTGTCGACCTTCCAATCTGTATTGGGCTAGAGATTTGCTTTACTCTGGGGGTTCTGCAGCTCTAGAATTTGTTTAGAGTGATTTTTTACAGATATTCATAGGGATTTGGAGAAGAGCTCAAGTGAATCCCTATTCTACCATCTTGGTTCCGCCCCTAAATATAATATTTTTTTAAAAAATCTTAAAAGAAAATTCCCCAGATCTCTTAGAACCAGAGGACAAAGTGTAAAAAAGAATCTGCCAATCATCTTCTGAAAGAAAACCTAAAATGAAAACTCTAGGAATATCACAGTCAAAATCTAAAGCTTCCAAGTCAAAGAAAAAATACTGAAAACAAACAGAAAAAAGTCAAGTGCCAAGGAGCCACTTGGAATACAATATTCCAGATGGCAAATGATATACTTACCCAGAAAAATTGGGTATAAAGAAAGCTACGGGAAGAGGAATGAATTTTTAAAGAAATAGAGTACTTCCAAGCATTTCCTGATGAAAAGACCAGAGCTGTGGAGAAACTTTAAAGTTTAAACACAAGAACAAAGCTAAATATAACAAAGTAAACATGAATGAATAATGATAAAGGATTAAGCTGATGAACTACTTATATTCAAATAAAGGAGATGGTGCATGTCCCCTTTGAACCCTATCATAATCAGGGAGTCTAATTACACAAAGCTTGGGAGTTGTTCTCATGCTTTAAGACATCCAGAAAAGAATGGAAAGAGAGGAGAAGAAGAATATTCTGTGGGGGAGTGGGAGGAAGGTCAAGGAAAAGTATTTCATAATCAGAGTGCACAAAACATTTAAATAAACAAGGAGGAGGGAGTGGGGAAGAGTGGATAACACTTAAGCCATACTGTCATCTGAACCAATAGAAAGAAGGAAGAGCACACACACAGGGACAAATATTTCATTCAACTGGGAAATAAGGAGGAGGGGAAAGTAAAGGGAGAGTAAAATAAGGGAGAGATTGATTCTTAGCAAAATAAACTAAGAATGTACAAAAATATTTATAGGGTATTTTTTGAGGTGGTAGAAAATGAGAATTTGAGGGGGTACCCATCAATTAGGAAACAGATGAACAAGTTATGGCATATAAATGTGATGGAATGTTATTGTGCTGGCCTCTTATCAGCATGATGACCAACAAACAATCCAGAGGACTAATGATGCAACATGCTACCCATTTCCTGATAGAGAGATGAAGGACATGGAATGCAGAATAAGACATATTTTTTGGACATAGCCAGTGTGGAAATTTGCTTTAACTATATTATATATGATTTTTCTTGTATTCTCAAAGGCAGGGGGAAGGGAGGCTTGGTATGGGAAGGTGAAAAAGTAGGTATTGACTGATTAAAATGAATAAAATATATTATTTTTTTTTCAAATTAAAAAGGATGGTTACAAGAGTCTTGAGAAGAAAGGAGTCTATTCCATGTAAGTATTGGTGGAAGGATGGAAATTTTGGCCTGAAGAAGATAAGACTTGGTGGGGATATGATAATTGTCTTCAAGTATTTGAAGGAGACACATGAAATTCTAAGACTGGTTCTGCTTGGCCTCAAAGAGCAGAATGAGTAGAAGGAGCAGAAAGGCAGATTTCAGCTTCCTATGAGGAAAAAATGTCGCTGAATTAGAACTGTTCAAAAGTGAAATGGTTTGCCTCTGAGGTAGTAGTTTCCCAGGCACATCAGATGTTGGATAACCAATTAATGGGATGTAATAGAGGGGACTCCGGTCTAACTCTTAGAATGTGGGATTCTTTAGCTTGGTGGGTAGTGGAGGTGTATATCTTGTTTTCCAGCATCCTGAATTCATCAGCATTGCCACTGGGGTAAAAGAAGTGTACTGCTCTGAGGCATGAGAATCCTGGACCTGTCTTGGATGGTCCAGCCTCATTTTCCCTTTGTACAGAGTAGGATCATAACAGTATGAGAACTTTGTCTTTCAGGGAGACTGTGGGAACATGCTGAAGGGAGGGGAGGAGCCTCTATAGCTCTGAAAACCTTTCAGAGAAGAGACAGGTCCCTCAACTCTTGCAGAAATATGCAACATAAATACCAAACATGGAAGCATCTTTCTTTCCTCCATCACAGAAAATGTATGACAGAGAGGAATCATTGGAAGCTATAAGCAAATACAGACAGATAAAGGACTTAGATAGCCAATTAGACTCCTTAGACTGAGCATTCATCCTTCTTCCCCAAATTCTGGAAGGTAAAGGCACTTTGGGGATGTTTAACACTCTCCATTCACCTTCCATCTGCACTATTCAAGCAAATCAAGCAATACCATAGGGTAGACCTGCACAACTTGGCAGTAGGTAGGTGCCAAAATTAAAATAGACTAAAACTTCTTTGAGCCACAGATAGTTTAGTCACTAGAGACAGATTACTGTAGGTCACATGACAAACAGGAGAGAGAACATAGTGGCAACCCACCTGCAACGTTACCTGATGGGCACAATAGTGACTAGTGGAAGGTGAGTTAAGTGGGGCACAGACAAAAGTCTCTTTACATCTTAAGTTTCTTTAACATCCTCTACATTTTTCATAGGCTGCTGGAGATCCTCTCATGGTCGCTATATTGTGCAGGCCTGCCAAAGGCTGGAATCTTGTAGTTGAACACCTTGTTTTTAACTGGGGAACCTGAAGTTCTGAAAGGCTAAATGATTTGCCAAGGTCATGCAGGTAGTGACAGAGAGTCAGGATTTGAACACTGGTCCTATGTTTTTTCTACTGTACTATGATATTTCTCAAGCAAGATCCAGATCTCCTGCCCACATTTCACTTCTCAACTTTCCTTCCCTCCTCGTTCCTCCCTCCACCCCCATTGCAAGGCTTTAGTTATTCAGCTGTAAATCTGTCTTCTGATGAGGATCTTTTTCCTTATCCCAAAAAGCATTCTGTTTGGGAAACCTTCTACAAGATCTCTGCTTCATTCTTGAGCTCACGAATTTCCTACTGGTGCCCAGAAAAGGAAATACAAAGGCAGAAGGTAGGTAGGAACTTCAGGTCTGTCAACTAACTCCCTGCTCAGGTCACCTGGATAAAAATAACTAGCCAGCCATCTGCTTCTCCTTCCAGTTGCCATTTACCGTGTATGTATGTATGCATTTGTGTTTCATCTTTCCCATTAGAGTGTGAGTCTTCTGAAGGCAGGGACTACATTTTTCTCTTTCCTTGTATCCTTCAGTGCTTATTGCCAGGGTAAACACTTAATAAAAACGATTGTTGACTGACTGACCAGAACGTGTCACTGTTATTCCCATGTGGCCTTGAGAGAACCTAGTAGGGATGTCTGGAGCCCACCCCTTGTGTTCCTAGTTCTTCCCCATTGCTCCTGTTGCTACCACTACTGACTATGGCCTGGTGAAGGTCTTGCTTGCCCGCAGCTGGCTAGGGCACAGGGGGGTGGCACACAGGGAGGGAGCTGGGAAGGGAGTAGAGAAGGTTGCCCATCACCTGACTCCGTTCAGCCAATTCACTGAGACAAGATGTCAAGTTAATGAACCCTCAGGCCTGTAATTAGCTGTCAATTACCTCAAATTAATCAACTCCTCGCCTAATTAAGCATTATCGGCAGGTGGGCAAAAAACGGGCCATTGTGTGGGAGCCATGAGAAAAGCATGGCTGGCAAACTTGGTTAGGATCAACAGTTCATTCCCTGATCCACTGCTCCACTGCCACTAGGCTGGCCAGACAGGTCTTAAAGGTACACAGGCCTCTTTCCCCAATCCCTGTCACCCAGGGACTCCAGGGGGACCCTTCCGGAACTACCCTGAGCTGGCATTGTACTGTATCTTTTTTTCTATTTTCTCTGGGATTCTCTGAGCACGTGGCATACTTGGGACTCCACAACCTACTAAGATTATGGAAAGCTGGAAGAGAATTAAGCGACAACTATTTATTAAAAGTTTAATGTATTCCAGGCTCTGTGCAAACCCATGGAGATACAAACACAAAGAGTGAGACAAGCGCTGCTCACGAAGCACCTACATCTTAATGGGGAAGACAGCGAGTACATATGAAAAATAGAAGCAGTATAAATGTAAAGCTAGTAAAAAATATAAACAAGGTTGTTAAACACAAGGTAGTTCGGGAGGAAAAAGAGTAGCAGCTGCAGGGGAGGGGCAATGCTTAAGAGTGTCTTTAAAGGAAGAGGGAGACTGTGAGGTTCAAGTAAGGAAGCAACACATTCTAGGCATGTAAGACAGCTGCTGCAAGGTCATGGAGATAGAAGATGGAATGTCTGATTGGCTAACATGACAAAACAGGAAAATGATAAATGTTGGAGGATATGGGGAAATATGCGGAAATGGGAACACTAATTCATTGTTGGTGGAGTTATGAGCTGATCCAACCATTCTGGAGAGCAATTTGGAATTATGCCTAATGTGTATACCCTTTGACTCAGCAACATCTATTCTAGGGCTGTATCCCAAAGAGATCATAAAAATGGGAAAAGGACCCACGTATACAAAAATATTTATAGTAGCTCTTTTCATGGTGGCCAAGAATTGGAAACTGTGGGGATGCCTACAAATTGGGAAATGGAATACTATTGTGCTATAAGAAATGATGAACAGGTGGACTTCAGGAGATGGGATGTCATGTGTGAGAAACAAAGAGAAGGCCAGTTTAGCTGGATCAGTATGTGGAAAGGGGAGAATAATGTCTGGTCAATGAGGTTGGGGTCAATTTAACAAGGGCTTTAGAAATAAAGGAGTTTATATTTCACCCTAGAGGCAGTAGCAAGTCTGTGCAGTTGTTTGAATAGGGGAGTCACATTATGAGATGTGCATTTAAGGAGAAATCGCTTTAGAAGCAATATATAGGATGTACTGGAATGGGGAGAGACTTGAGGCAGAGAGACCAAGTGGGAGCCTGTAGCTGTACTCTAGGCACAATGTCATGAGGCTGGTGGTCATGTGATTAAAAAATAGGTTGATTCTAAGAGGCAGAAATGATTGGATATTGGCATGAAAGAAGTACAAGTCAAGTTACAATTGCGTGATGGTGGTGATTTTAACAGAAATAGGGAAGTTTAGGTAAAGTATGGTCACAGAAATTTGCTTTGTAAAAGATGGGTTTGGGGACAGAAGAGCTATATGTTCAGGTACATGGGTCTGGAATTTTTTAGAATCACGTTAGTAAACATTTAAGAGTGGAAAGAAGGTTGGATTTGGGGGTCGATAGAACAGCATTAGAATCCTGATGTGTGACCATGGGCAAGTCACAACTGTCTGAGCCTTCAATAAGGTCTTCTCAGTCGTAAGAGAAGGAAGGCATGACTTCTGCTTCCTACTTTGCAAGGCTGTCAGGAAGAAAGTCCCTTATAAACTATAAAGGGTGATACAAAAATGAACTCTTCAGAGCTACTGGATGCTGATAATTTTAAAAGATGTTTTATTGATGCTTTTTCTTAAACATTGCTATCATTGATTGACCCACTCGTAGAGTCCTCTCTTGTAAAAATAACAATAGCTAGCATTTACACGGAGCTTTAAGGTTTGTAAAGCATTTTACAAATATTACCTCATTTGGTCTTTACAACCTGGAGTGGAGGGGGAGGGTGTAGGTGCTCTTTTGTCACTGTTCAGTTCTGTCTGACTTCCTGACTGCATTTCGGGTTTCCTTGGCAAAGATACCGGAGTGGGTTGCCATTTCCTTCTCTACCTCATTTTACAGATGAGGAGACTGAGGCAAACAGGGTTAAGTAACTTGCCCAGGATCACACAGCTGATAAGCATCTGAGGCTGAATTTCAACTCAGGAAGATGAGTTTTCCTGACTCCAGGCCTGGTACTCTATCAACTGTGCCACCTAGATGCCCTAGATGCTCTTACTATTCTCATTTTACAGATGAGACAAACAGAGGTTAAATGACTTGTCCAGGGTCACACAGCAAGTAAGTGTCCAAGGCTAAATTTGAACACATGTCATCTGGACTCTCCACTATGCCACCTACCTGCCTAACAAATAAGTAGAGTTAAACAAAACAAGCTGACACATTGACCATGGCTGACAGCATCCTATGCCCTTGATATTGTCCAAGCAAACATGGGAATGAATCTATCCCCAGGTCTGGACCTACCTTACTGGTGGTAAGTCAGGACCATCCCTTCCCACTTCCTCTTTTAAGTCTATTTATCAAAACCCATCTCCTCTAGGAAACATTCTGAGTATCCCAGTTCCAAATGAACTCTCCCTCCTTTAAATCAGCATAATAGATGGGGTGCTGGACTTGGATTCAGAAAGACCTGGGTTTGAATCCTGCTCTGACATTTATAGGACCATAGGTTCTATAGAACTGGAAGGGACTTCAGAGATCATCTGGCACAACTCCTTCATTTTACAGATGAGGAAACTGAAGTCCACGGAGATGAAGCCACTTGCCCCTGGTCCCACAGGAAAGTAAGCATCAAAGATAGTGTTTGAACTCAGTTGCTCTGACTGGAGAGCTGGCTGCTTCCCCCACTTACTAGGTGTGTGACTGTTGCTGTCACTTTCCATTTCTGAGCCTCAGTTTTCTCAACTATAAAATGAGATTGGACTAGATGATTTCTGAGCTCTAAATCTATGATCCCATGCAATCTATAGTGCTTCAGCTCCCAACTCAGAAGAGCAGGGCCCTTCCATTCCATGTCATGAGAAGCAGGTTCACCAGATATACATGCTTCCAGGATTGTGTCCTCATTGGCCAGTCCCCTGTTACTTGCTTATCTGGTAAGAATCGCTTACTGAGCATCGGGCCTGGAATAAGAAAGACTCATCTTCCTGAATTCAAATCTAGCCTCATACTTGATTAATAGCTGTGTGACCTTGGGCAAGTCACTTCACCCTGTTGGCCTCCACTTCCTCATCTGGAAAATGGGCTGGGGAAGGAGATGGCAAACTACTCCAGTATGTTTGCCAGGAAAACCTCAAATGGGGTCACAAAAAGTCAAACGTGACTAAAACAACTGAACTACAATTGTTTAGTTTTTCAAGTGACTTTCTATATACCCACATGTGTAAGCATATCCATGCATACATCCATATGATGGGGATATAAACACTATATTAGATGCACACACTAATATGAGTGAACTCACAAATGCACATGCATATTTATACATGAATATCCATAAATATTCAACATATTATATACACAAGGTATACATATGCTGGTGGACAAGCAAGTATATATGCAAGCGCAGATATATTATAGGCATACACAAGTATGAAGGGCAACGATATGAGTTAGGATGGTGGCATTGTGAATCGAAAGAGGGGCACATATGACGGAGATGCTATAGAGATAAAAATGACAAGATTTAGTTACCAATCTGCAACAGTGGAGGAAATTCCTCACTGAGAACTTTCTACACCAATGAAATCTCAGGCCTGGCCAAATGTGTGTGTATACATACATACATATACATATATGTGTGTGTGTTACTGTTGAGTTGTGTGTGCGTGTTCTTGTTGAGTCCTTTCAGTTGTGTCTGAACTCTTCATGACCCCATTTGAGGTTTTCTTGGCAAAGATACTGGAATGATTTGCTATTTCCATCTCCAGCTCATTTTACAAATGAGGAAACTGAGGCCAACAGGATTAAGTGGCATGCCCAGGGTCATACAGCTAGTAAGTATCTGAGGCCATATTTGAACTCAGGAAGATGAGTGTTCCTGACTTCAGGACAGTCACTCTATCCACCACCTAGCTGCATGTGTGTCTGTGCGTGTGTGTGTGTGTCTGTGCGTGAGAGAGAGAGAGAGAGACTATATATTGGAGAAGAAAATGGCAAAGCACTCTAGTATCTTTGCCGAGTAAACCCAATGGGGTCATGAAGAGTTGCACATGACTGAGCAACAACTCTCAGTCTGTCTGTCTCTCTCTGTGTCTCTGTCTCTCTGTCTCTGTCTCTGTCTCTGTCTCTGTCTCTGTCTCTCTCTCACACACACACACACACACACAGAAGTTGAACTGGCCAACAGGGGACAATCTAAGAGGCATGCTCCAAACTGTCATTTTTGTCTTTAATCGAGCAGGTGTGAGCCTTGCAGCCAACTTCTGACCCTGTGTGTGTGACTTTGGGCTAAAGACTTTACCCTTTAAAATAATGAAGAGTCCCTTTATTGGCAGCAAAGCCAATAAATGATGACTCAGTTGATGTTTAAAAAAGAGTGAACGACCCCTCCTTCACCTATCTCTTCCTATTGGGCTTCATATTATGTCAGAACTGTTTCAAGTTGCTTCCCAAGAAGGGATGGGGGAAAAGAGCAGCTCACCTCTATCCCCACCCCAGCTTCCATTTACCTGTGAACACATGGTACCTAAACTATAACTTGGTCTTGACCTACCTCTTTTGTGGTTGATTTTTTCTAAACTCAGTGGCTGACCTAAGACAGAAATGTCCAGGCTTTGAGATGATCTTATGAGTTTTATAGGTCTGGAGGTCCTGGGTTCCACTGAGTCAGGAATGAATGGCAGCAGAGGAAGGATTCCCAGAAACTATCCCAGTGCTCTTGAAGAAAACAGTCACTGATAAGATGGCCCAAATCTCTCTCTTTTACCAGATGACACATGTCAATCCTTGTTTGGAGGGGTTAATGGCAGCCTTAAAGTAAAATGTAAAATGTCTATTAAGTAGCCCTGTAAACTCTTATATGTTTTGATGAAGTTTAAGTATCAGCCTCCCAAGCAGACTACAACAGAAGCTTTCCCAATAAATGTAGGCATAAAGCAAGGGTATCCTCTTTCCCTACTATTATTTCACATAGTTCTAGAAAGGCTAGCAAGAGTGGTAAGATAAGAAAATGAAATTAAAATCATGGTTGTAAATATAGGCTGATAAATGAGAAATGAGATAAATGAGAATTCATTTATTGATGACACTATGGTTTGCTTTTTAAAAATTCTATGGATTCAGCAAAAATGAATTGAAATCATTAGTAGCTTAAGTAAAGTTGTAGGCCAAAAACTATATCCATAATGATCAATAGCATTGCTACATAGCAACAGTGAAATCTAGGAAACAGTGAGAGAAAGGAAAATTCCATTTGAAATAACTACAAAGTATATGAAATACCTGGGAGTACATCTACCAAAGCATAATCAATATGTGAATAGATATGTGATTATAATATACTCCTTAAAAAGGTAACAAAAAGCTGAAATAACTGGAGGGGTGTTCAGTACTCATGACTGGGCCATAACAATATGATACAAATTACAATGCTATCAAAATTAATTTATAAATTTGTGCTATATCAATAAAGCTACATTTTAGGGCTAGACAAAAAAATAAAAAATTTATTTAGTAGAAAAAATATATAAAGATGTAGAGGGCTAAGGGGAGTGCAAGTCTCATGATCAAGGCCATAGCTGAGGCGAAGCCTGTTTCCATGGCACTTGTGCTTACACAAACCCTGGCAAAAGCTCTCCTTGACCCTGGAACCTGATGTTCTTGAAAATACTGATGTTCTTGCAAAAAGTTGCAAGAGGGCCTGGGAACTCAGGAACTAGCTTCAGGAGCAGGATAAGCTTTGTTACTTGCCTCGGGCGCAAGGACGTGAGTGAGTCATGGGATGGTGAGGTCTTGTCATGAGATGGAGAAGTAACGGGATGAGCTCAGCCTGCACATGATTGTGGTTACAGATTTTAAATACCCTGACCCACAGTTGAAGAAACGGATTGCTCTCTTGCTTTCCCACCTGCCTGGGTACTTCTTATCAACCAACACCGGTCGCCCGCGGCATAAAGGAAAATAATTTTAAAAGATAAGCATGAGAATGGACTAGTGTTCTAGACTTCGAACTATATTATGAAGCAATAAACTTCAAAATTATTGGTACTGGTTAAAAATAGAAACATAGATCAATGAAACAGATCAGAGGAGGGAGAATCAGAACTAAGTAACTCAACAATCCAGTGTTTTAGAAGACTGAAAATATAAATTACCAGGAAAAGAACACCTTGTCTGACAAGAATTATCAGGAAAACTGGAAAGCAGTCTGGCAGAAATTGGGATCACCATCTTGCACAACGGACTGCAATAAATTCAAAATTGATACATGATACAAATATCAAAAATTATATAATTAGAAATAAGGAGAGACAGATTGTGTACCTTTCACAGCTATGAGTAGAGAATTAATTTTTAACCCAAAAAGAGATAAAGGCAATTATTAAAAGATAAAACAGGTAATTTTCATTGCTTCTCAGTAAAACAAAACAAAAATATCAAGTCAAGTAATTTCAGTTACATGAACTTAAAAAGCTATTGCAAGAATAATATTAATGCAAGGACAAGAAGAGACAAGAATGACAAGAAGAGAAGCTGTTGCCTGGGGGCGAAAAACTTTATCAAACTCTCTGGCAAGAGTCTGACATTCAAGATATAAAGACAACTAAGAGTAACATATAAGATCCAAAACTATTCCCCATTGATAAGAGATCAAAGGATGTGAATAAATAGTTCTCCAAAAAAAAGCAAAAAATCCTGCAAACTATTAATAACTAAATGAAAGAATGCTCCAAATCACTAATAAGGGAAATGTAAACTCTCAGGTTTTAGCTTGAACCCCACCCCCCGATTTGTAGTTAACAAAAGATGGGATTAATCATTTTTGGAGGAGTTGTAGAAAGACAAGCATATTAATGTATTGTTGATAAAACTCAGTTGGTTCAACCTTTCTAGAATGCAATTTTGTAATTAGTGTGAAGAAAGTGTAATGTCTATACACTTTGATCCAGAGATCTACTGCAAGGCATATACCCAAGGAGGTCAAGGTCAAAAAGAAAATCCTCATATATATACCAAAGTTTTTATGGGAGCACTTTTGTAATATTGAAGAACTGAAAATAAAGGAGATGCCCATCTATTGGGGAGTGAACAAACAAATTATGAAACATGATTATAATGAAATAACACTTTGATGCAAGAAATGATTAATATGTGGATATAGTGAAGTATGGAAAGATTTTTATGAAGTAATCCAAAGAGAAGTAAATCAAACCAGGAAAACAATATATATGGCAATCATATACACATGTATGCATGTACAGGTATGTATATATACATATGTATGTATATATAATATGTATATATATGGAACAGCAACAAAACAATTAAAATTTAATATTTTGAAATTAAAATGGCCCATCTTGGACCCAGGGAAGAAATAGGAAGGCACCAGTCCCTATGTGGAACCCTACATTTAGTGTCAGATTTTTTTTGATGTATTGGTTGTATTAAACAACCCTCCCCCTGACACTCACCATCACCCCACCCCCCACCCCCAGCCTTTTAAAAATTGTAGTACAAAACATGGCTTTCAAGGAGTGGGAAGGAGGAAGGTATGCATTGGGAAATGGAGACAATATAAAATCAGAAGGTATTGATAACATTTTTTTTCTTAAAAAATAAGAATTTATTAATTGCTATTTTACTAAGCAATGGGCCAGGCTCTGTGAAAATTAAATGGGAAAGTTGAAATAGTCCTGCCTCAAGTAGCTTACATTCTAATGTGAGGGGAGGGACACAACATGTTCACAGATAAATAAAAGATATTTGCTAAATAATTATAAAGTGATTAAGGGGAGGTGGGAAAAGGATGAGACAATAATTAGGGTCAACAAGAAAGGTCTCTTCAAGGAGGTAGCCCTTGAACTCAGCTTTGAAAGCATCAAGGGATTCCAAGAAGCATAGGTAAAGAGAGAGGCTATTCTGGACATGTGGGGTAGCTTGTGTAAAGACACGGACTGGGGAAATGGATGTGTAGTGTATAGAGGAAAGTCATTAGTCTAATCTGGCTGGGGTGCAGAATGAGTGAAGGAAAAAAAATGCATAATCAAACGAAAAAGATAAGCTGGAGCCAAGCAGAAGAGTTTATTTTTTATCCTACAGTCAATGGGGATGCCCAGAAGGTGTTTCAGAAATATCAACATTGCAGCTGTGTAAAAGATAAATAGGAATAGGGGAAACCTGATTTCAGGGAGTCCAGTTAGGACACCAATGCAATAGTTCATTCAAGAAGTGATAAGGCTCTGGACAACCTGCCCTGGCAGTTGTGATGTGAGCAGGAAGGATATGAGAGATGTTGAATATGGTGAGAAAGTGAGTGAAAGGGAAGAGTTGAAGATGATTCTTAGGTTGTAAACTTTAGAAGAACAATGATCCCTCAAGAGAAATAGAAAAATTAGAAGGAAGGATAGGTTTACGGGAAAATATTATGAATTTTGTTGTTGACGTGACTGAATTTGAGATGAACAAGGGAACTGTTCATTAGGCAGGTCTGAAGTTCAAGTATGAGATGAGGGTTGAATATATAAATCAAAGGCATTTAATGAATTAATAAAATTGACTACAAATATTTCTCTCATAAACTTAGGACACACTCATCATCAGTGGGAAGAGGGAACAAGTAGGGAACACATGCTTGGCACATGGCACACATGTAGGAATTGTGTACAGCCAGGGTATGTGCATGCATAGAGGGGGCACAAAGATGTCACATAGGTGTCACATGCACAATAAGGCAACTCACACTTCCAGGACTGCAGGGCCACCAAGGGTCTTCTGGTGATGGCATTGTTCTGTTGAAAGGCACAGTCCCCCAGGGGTCTCCAATGGCATGTAGTTTCTACCAAGTGTAGAGTATCTGGTGGGTGCAATATCTCCCTGCTTGTCTCGTTTATCTGTTTTTTGATGGTCCTGGGCTTGACGCTGATTACTGCTAGGTGTGACTCCATGACAACATGAAGTTATAGGCAGGATATCTCTTGGCTTCTCATATCAACTGGAATTCTCGGAGGAATTCCCTATAGGAAGGATGGATTCTCCCATTGTTCTTTTGGCTTAAAGTATGCTATAATTCTTTTAGAAAAGATAAGGTGCTTTAGTAGGCCTGTGGTTTTCCTCTCCAGAAGGAGATTTCTTGTCCCAAAGACCAAGCTCTTTGAAAAACAGATTAGAGCTGCCCCAGCTAAACTTGATTTTATTTCTATTTTTTGAACTGTAATTCCTAATTACTAAGGACCACATTTTTAACTTAGATCAGAAAGTCCATTCAACTCTATGCTTTATTTTCAATGCTAAACTGCTTTCATTTGGGGACTAGGCTTCAATTTAATTTCTCTCCTCCCAACCCACATTCTCAACTTCAAAACTCTGTTCATCTCCCATGCAAATGAGTGGGAAGGATAAAACACATAGGAACAAAACCAGACCAGGCTAATTATCCTTCCCCTGCCTAAATGAATCCTTGACCTTTCATATGCATACGTGGTTAGCGACTTTTCATGTTTTAAATCCATGCAATATAGAAATAAGTCTGGAGTGTTAAGGACTAGAAGGGGAATGATTCATTCCCTTCTTTTCCTCCCTGTTGTCATTGCTCAGTCTCTCAGTCTGACTTCTCATGACTCCATTTAGTGCTTTTGTGGCAAAGACAAAGGAGTGGTGTGCCATTTTTCCAGCTCATTTTACAGATGAGGAAACAGAGGCAAACACGATTAAGTGACTTGCCCAGGGTCAAACAGCTAGTAAGTGTATGAGGTGACATTTGAACTCAGGTCCTCCTGACTCCATACCAGGTTCTCTATCCACTGGGCCACCTGCCTACCCCTCTTTTCTCCCAATTGTGCTGTAAAGATTTAGTTTCCCCTCTTGATCTGAGGGTGAAGATAAAGTCATAAGAAATGGGTCTGGGGGGTTGTTTCTGTTACAAAACCTTCCAAAAGGACCCACATGTACAAAAATATTTATAGCAGCTCTTTTTATGGTGGCCAAAAACTGGAAATCAAAGGGATACCAATCAGTTGGGGAATGGCTACCAATCAGTTGGGGAATGGCTAAACACGTCGTCATATATGAATATAATGAAATACCATTGTGCTATAAGAAATGATGAACTAGAGGACTTCAGAAAAACCTGGAAAGATTTATATGAACTGATGCTGAGTGAAATGAGCTGACCCAGGAGAACATTATACACAGTAAGAACCACAGTGTGCGAGGACTGTATCTGACAAACTTAGCCCTTCACAGCAGTGCAAGGACCTAAAACATTTCCAAAGGACTTATGATGCAAAATACCATCCACATCCAGAGAAAGAACTATAGAGCCAGAACACAGAATGAAGCATATCATTTTCTCTTTTGTTATGTTTTGTTTTGTTCTGGTTTTTCTCATGGTTTCTCCCATTTGTTTTAATTCTTCTACCCAAAATGACTAATGTGAAAATATGTTTAATAAGAATGTATTGTATAATATTATATAATAACATGATATATATTATATGATATATATTATATAGTATTATATAATAAGTATGTATGAGAACCCATATAAGATTGCATGCAGTCTTGGAAAGGGAGGGAGGAGAGAGAGAGGAGAAAACTAAAAACTTATGGAAGTGATTGTTAAAAACAAATTAATTATTAAAAAAAGAGAAAGAAAACCTTCCTAATTACTTCCCAAGTCCTTCTAGTTCTGTGATTGTGACGTGAACAAACCAGTTTGCTTGATCTTTTAGTGCTGACAGTACTGAGAGCCTGTGAAAGAACTCGTCTTGGAATTACAAGACCTAGGTTTGAGGACTGATTTCCTTGCATTCTAGCTATATGGCCATGACCATGTCATTTAACCTTGACAAGTCTCCATTTCCTCCGGAAAACAGGGATAATGATGCCTATACTACCTATCTTACATTTTAATTGTGGGAAAGTGCTTCAGAAATGCTAAAGCCAGAAGTATGAACTGTTATTAATATTATCAATAATGATGATGATGATGAAAGTATGTCGTCCTTGTCCTCCAGAGAATCAACATTTTGCTTGGGAAGACAACATGAATGCCTATCAAACATTTATCTAACAATTCTAGGTAGTAGATATAATCAGTGCCAGATTATGTGATGGAAACAAAGAGTTACTATGACTTCCTTTTACTTATTAGGCAAATCCAGCTGGTGGGAAGATGTCAATGACTTCACAGAAAAGAATCTGACCATACATGTGATTGTGCCATCATTGGCACAAGCAGTGGAAGGCCATAAATTGTATACACTGAGAACAGCTTAGCAGGAGCTATACTGTTTGTACTGTTTACTCATCCTCCCAACCCTTTCTTGCCTTGAATTAGGAAAACCGAATAAACTTAATAGGTTGGCAGTAGGAAAGGTAAACAATGAAGAAACCTAAATCTAACTTTTTACAGTATGACTTATGCTAACTGCTTAAGATGATGCTTGTCCTGGGACAAATTTCTCTTCACCAGCCTTAGTTATGGTTCCAGATCAGGAAAGATTGTGGAAAAGGAAGGACTTCAAGAATGGGTAAGAAGAGGGGGGGGCAAGTAATTGTGGATGGGGGAACTAGAACAAGTAAAGACAGACACAGGAATGATAAAAGAACATGGCATAGTAGAAAGGTCCTCATGTAGGAGGCAAGAGGAAGGGAAAGGAACTTTGAAGATGAAGTTTTGTTGGACGTAAAAGGTAAACTTTAGGATTAGAAAGGGATGTGTATGTAGATGGGTTGATTCAGAGGAGATATGGCAAAGAGAATTTCATCATAAAAACCTTTGAATTATATCATGCTGAGAAGAATTATGTTTTATGTTTCCCACCTTAAACATGAGGTACCAAATCCAGCCCCAATCTATGACACCATTAAAGACTGTCATAGCCCTCTCTCACTTCCACGTTGACCAAGTGTTTTTTTTTCTTCCTCTGCTTCCTCATTGCCACCACCCACGTCCTTATCATCACCCACCTGAGTGATTGTAACAGGCTCTACAGAGACCCTCCCTCTTCTACTCTAACCCAGATGCTGCCTTCTGAACAATCTTTCTAAAACTCTTCTTATCATCATATTTCCCTGCTTAAACACTTTCAGTAGCTGCCTATTGCTTATAAGAAAAATTCAACCCTGATCCCATAATAAATGCCCTATTCCCTGCTTACTCAGCACTCCTGTTCATGCTGTTTCTTAGCCTCCTATCCCTATCCTCCTCTATCCCTCCTCCCTGCCTGCCAAAAGTCTTCAAGGTTCAGCTTGTCCAATCTCTTCCGTAAAGCCTTTCCCAACTGCTTAGCTCCCCTGTGATCCATTACACCTTGTCAGAACTACTGTTACACTTGGCTCTGTCCATTCATCCAGCACTGGGCATACATGGACTGGTATAGGTAGTCACACCTTTCTTCCTTCCTCTTGCCTTCTTTCTCTTCCTTTTTTTAGTTCCTTTCATTATTCCTCCCTCTTTCCTTTCTCCGTCCCTCCCAGAATACTTGGACGGTGTTGGCCAAGAAGCCCCTGCTGACGTCCCTACTGCAGTCCACCCTAAATATTCTTTCCATCCAGCGAATCATCCTGATAACATAGCCAGCATTTATATAGCGCTTTTAGGTATGCAAAGCCTCTTACACATATGTATCATCTCCTTTGATCCTTATAACCCAACCAAGTAGGTGCTATTATTATAGCATTTTACAGATAGGAGAAATAAAACTGACAAAGGTCAAGTAGTTTCTTCAGTGCCACATATGATAGTCATTAAGTATCTGAGGCAGGATTTGAAAATAGGTCTTCTGGCTCCAGGTTCAATTCTTTATCCACTATGGTCCAGAAGTGGGGAACCTGCAACCACATGTGGTCTTGAGGCTCCAGGTTCCCCACCTACCATCTAGTTGCCTGCAAAATCTTTGACATCCATTGTTTCCTTTGCATGTGAGAAGTAAAGGTGGAGTTAACAGATTTACTTCAAGTAATATTTCTTCAATAATATGAAATGGCTTCACAATGAAATTGCTAGATACTTGAAAAGACAACCTGATGTAGTGAGAAAAGATTGGATTTGGATGAAGAGGGCAAGGGTTCTAATAGTTGTCTCTGCCACTTACCAGCTATGTGGCTAATCACTTGTCTCTGGGTCTCATTTTTCTCACCTGTAAAATGGAGTGGGGAAGCGTGGTACAGTGGAAGGAGAAGTGAACCCAAAGTCACAGCCGAGAGCCTCTCTTTGGATCTTGGTTCTGCTACTCGCTACCCATTTGATCTTGGGCAGGGCCCCGGGCCTCAGTTCCCTCATCTGCAAAATGTGGGGCTTGGATTAAAGATCTTCTCAGGTCCCTTCCAATTCTGGATCTATGATCCTGCGACTGGATAATCTCCAAGAAACCATCCTGCTTCAATTCCTATGATTCCATAAATCTCTCCAGGCCTTCACTGAGTTACATGTTCTGCTCCCTCTGGTGGTCAGTGCTGTGGGTGAACACCAAGGATAGGTAAGGGACAAAACAAGCCAGGGATGGGGAATTCTGGGTCTAAAGTAGAAAGGGGGAAACATCTCTACATTTAGAAGTGGTACCTCCTTCTTGGAATGATCATAGCTTAATGTGTTCCCTCTCCCTTGCCCTGTGTGTTTGAATTTGAACAGGAATCAAAGCCTTAATCTAGAGAAATCAATCTGGAGGATGAAATTTAGGCAAATGATGGCAGGTGGAATTGCTGCCTGGGGGTGTGTAGGAACTTCCCAAAGTCCTTAAAATCATATCTTGTAGGCAGTGGCCCAGTCTGACCATGTGAACAATAGGAGAGTTCTTGACTTAGAGTCAGAGGCCCTGAGTTCAAATCCCAGTGCTTCTACTTTTTACACAGGTGACCTTGGGCAAGTTTGTTTTCCTCTCTATGCCTCAGTTTTCCCTTCCATAAAGAACTTATCCATTGGCTTAGTTAAAATCAAGGATTTCAGCTCCACATCTATGGTCCCAACCTTGTTCACTCTCCCTCATACTCAACTTCCCATCACCACACATGAATCTAATTTAATTGGATTCTCATTTATTTTTTAACCTCTGAGGTCTCTAATTCAAAATAAAAGTTGTACAACACATTAGTGCTGTTGGTCATCTGGGTCTGACTCTTTTGTGATTCCACTTTAACATAGAATTTTACATTTTACAAAGGGATTTCCTGGTGCAAATAGGAAAAGAATTTTTTTTTTTTTTTGGTGAGGGTTAGGGGAAGAAGAGGAGAGGGACAGAGTTGTGACTTTGCTTCTCTAGACACCTTCCCATACTGAAGCAGATCAGTAACTGTTCTTCAGTTTGTAGTTTTACAGAGTTGCCTAGGGCATTGAGAGATTAAATGACTTGCTCAGCTTCACCTAGAAGGTTTGTGAGGGAGAATTTGAATCCAAGTCTTCCTGAATGAGATTAGCTCTTACCCCCTTGTCCCCGCATTGCAAACATTATTATTTTTGGGAGAGGCAGTGGGATGAAGTGATTTGCACAGATTTACACAGCTAATAAATGTTTGAGGCTGGATTTGTACTCAGGTCCTCCAGACTCCTGACTCCAGGGCTGGTGCTCTAACCGATGCACCATCTAGAGGCTCCTTATTGCAAACATTATTAATTCCATTTTATAGACGAGGAAACTGAGGTTTTGAAGTTGATTTGTACGTGATGGAAAATATGTACTAGAATGCGGATTTAAATCCAGATTTCCTGACTCCAGTGCTCTCTCTACTACACCAACATAATTATTGAATTGAATAATTTCTGGTTTAACACCTGCCTATGCTTGGGTTGACTTAGTTCACCAAGAAGCAGCTACAGTGTTCAGTCATTAAGATCCTGAGTTAGCTGGCCCTCTTTTACTTTGTAAAGGGGGTAAAACAAGCAATTAGTTATTCATTACCCTCGTCTGCCCATGGGACACTAATGGGCAGGGAGTGCTCTGGAGTCTACAATGAGTGAGTGCTGGTGCACAAAGGAACCGAGAGATGTGCGAATCCAGAGGCACCTCCATCCCCAACATTCAAATGGACTTTCCGTGCCTAAGCTGCGGTAGAGACTTCAGAGCACATGTTGGACCATTCATAGTGGAACACAATGTACTTTGACCCCAACATTTGATGTCACTGGTCCTCTTTGAGTACTAAAGATGAACAACCACAGCTCTGGTGCAAGGGAAAATTCTAAGCCCCTTCAGCCGTGTTCAAAAGAGTCCTCTGACCCTTGGGTTACTGCACAGGAGAAGGTTTACAGGTCTCCACCTTGCAATACAGCAGAGCGGAATGAATTGAACTCTGGACTTGGAGTCAGGTGTGAAATTCTGTTCCAAATGATTACTGACTGTGTCCTTTGGGAGGTCACCTATTCCTTCTGGACCTCTGTTTCCTCCTCTGTCACCTGGAATAATGATACTTGTAGCCCTTACCTTATAGCCTGTTGTGGGGAACAAATGGGATAAATGTGTGAAAAGCACTTTGCAAACCTTAACGTCAGTTTTGATAATTAGTTTGATGCCTTCCCAGAGGACCTTGCCTCAGGTCTTGCCGAGAAAAAAAGACTATTTGTGATAAGCTCTGACTTCTCTCATTTTATAACGCAAAATCCCTTGACATGATTTCCCATCCTCCATTCCTTTGCTCCAGTCTCTGATGAAGGGATGGTCCTTCTTGCCAGGGACATTCCCTTCCTTAAATCCCTGATCTCACCTCCTCTTGCCTCCACCAGCAGCATCCCCCTTCAGTTATCTCCTCTCTAACTTTCAGTTTCTTCCTGTATCTTTTCTCCTACCTGCAAACATTCCCATTATTAAAAAGATCTTTTGTTTGCCATCTAGCTGTTGTGCTATACCTTTTCTCCTTCTTACAGCTAAACTCCAAGAAAAAGTATCCATTTACAGTCCTTGACTCTTACTCACTTCTCACCCAACTTCATCACTGAACTGAAACTTTTCTTACAAGCTCTTAGTGACTAAATCCAAAGGCTTCTTCGGAGTTCTTATCTTTCTGGATTCCTCTCCAGTATTGAACACTGTTAACTCCCATTCCCTTTTTCAGGAATGTTTTCTCCTCTCTTGAATTTTCATGATGCCCTTTTCTTCTGTCTATTCCCTGTCAGTCTTTTACTCAGGTATATGGTTCATGTGGACCATAGACAACTAAATGCTCTGTGTCCTTACTTATCACGGGTAAGAATTCCCTTTTAGCCATTTAATCTTTGTTCTGTCATTTCTAGGGCATAGGTCATTCTCTTTTGCAAAGTAAACAGAAAATAAAAGCTAAATAGCTCTCCATCTTCTTGGTGGGGAACCAAGCATTATTCCTCAAGATCCCCTGGACCTTGCCACCCACCTGCTACTTTTCCTTCCTAAGTACTACCTATATTTCTCATCTTCTGTGAGCATAAACACAAACCCTTTTCTGTGTATTGGCTTTCCAATTAGAAAGTGAGCTCTTTCAGACCAGGGAATCATCTTAAATCTCTATTTATATCCTCAGAGTTTAGCACAGTGACTTGCATACAGTAGGTGCTTAATCAATGCTTTTCCATTCCATTCACATACTATGTTGTGGCCAAACTGATGTGCTTCTTATTCCTTATACATAATGTTACATGCACAGGCCATTCTTCATGCCTGGAATGCCCCTCCTCCTCATCTTCATCCCTTTGAATCTTTAGTTTCCTTTAATCCTCAGCTGAAGTGTCACTTCCTCCATAAGGCCTTTCCTGATCTCTCTAGTTGCGGGCGTTCCTTCCTCAAATTGCTTTGGTTTTAGTTCATATATATTCTGTATTTATTTACATGGGAACATACTGTTTCTCCCAATAGAAGGCAAGTTTTCTTAGGAAACGAAGTTTCATTTTTGCCCTTGTATATACAGAACCTTGGACAGCACCCAATCCACAGTAGGAACTTAAATATCTGCCATGGGTAGCTGGGTTTCACAGTGGATAGAGTGTCTGTCCTGGAGTCGGGATCTTTGTGAGTTCAAATATGGCTCCATACACTTACTAGCTGTGTCATCCTGGGCAAGTTGCTTCACCCTATTGTCCTCAGTTTTCTTATCTGTAAAATAAGCTGGAGAAGAAAATGTCAAACCATCCCAGTAGCTTTGCCAAGAAAACCATCACAGAGAGTCAGATTTGACTGAAAACAACTGAACAAATGCCTGCTAAATAAATTGGGTCATATTTACACTCAAAAAACAGATGTTTGAGCTAATGCTAAACACAGATGCACATAATAGCCTTTAAGTCACTAACATTCTAGAATGCTGGAGAGGCAAAGACCTTAGATATTCTCTGTTCTAATCCACACATCTTGTAGAGAAGAAACTGAGATTTGGAGAAAGAACTTAGCCAAGATCTATCAATCAATGAACATTTATTAAGCACCTACTATGTGCAAGGCCCTGTGCTAAGCACTGGAGATACAAGAGACAGTCCCTGCCCTCAAGAAGCTTACAATCTACTGAGGGAGACAACATACAAACAAGGCTGGACTATAACCTGGATCTCATGATCCCCAGTCAATACTTTTCTCATCAGCAAAGAAGACTGATCATGGGTACAGCTTAAATATGCTTCTCTTGTGCTTTGGATCCTATAGACCCAAGCCTAGGGGTGAAAATGAATAACTTTAAAACTTCAAAAGATCCATGTAAGTTATTTCCACCAATAGTATTGATCACATGCTCTCCATAGTGTAGCAGGAAGGAAGGAAGGAAGCAAGCATTTATTAATCACCTAAGTTCCAGTCCCATGCTAAGCACTTTACAAATATTATCTCATTTGATTCTAGAAATAACCCTGAGATATAGGTGCTATTTAATATCAGAGGTGTATGGGGTATTCAGAGAGGAGTGGGACCTCTAGAGGAGGGCTGCTGAGCCTTTCCCATGGTTATTCTTTCACTTTTGGTGTCTACCTGCCACCCAACTGCAGCTCCCAGAGGCTGTAGTGTGCACAGTGGCCACATCTCTATAAACACATCTTGGCATATGAGCTAAACCATATTGAGGGGAACCACTGGGCCTCAAACCCATTGGTGAGTTAGGGAGATGTCCATCCCAAGCATGTGAAGACTTCCCTCAATGGAATGGGTGGATGAGAATGGTTTGTTCCAATGGCCATGAAGGCAATTGAAGTGGGCACTGTGGATCACTTAGAGCTTGGTAAGACATTGAAGATACCAAGCTCAACCACTACATCCCAAGCCATCACCAGTCCTCCTGACTTTTATCTTACTATTGGACATTGATAACTCTGGAAAAGGAAGTGAGGCTGTCAATTCTTTACAACTCTGCCTCACTTCAATTCAATTCATATGCAAATCATCACCCATGATGTCACTGGTCCTTTTTGAAAATGAATGATGAGCAGCAACAGTTACTATCATCATTTTACAGATGAGCAAACTGAGGCAGAGGTTAACTGGTTCTCCCAGAGTCACCTAGCTAGTGTCTAAGGCCAGATTTAAACTTGGATCTTTCTGACTCTAGAGTTCAGTGCTCTAACCCCTGCAGCTCCAGCTGTTTAGATAGCCACATGAGTTGTGGTGGCCAAAGACCTTCATTGTCTGGTCATTACCAGTTTCCTGGTAAGGAGCCCTTTTGAGTTGAACTGGGTTGGTCTTTCCATTCATCGATCTTCAAACTCATTTATGGCTCTTCTAGCTTGTTTGTACCTTCCAAGGCTTGTGATTTGCTGACTAGCCTTAGAAAATCCAGAGTTACCTTCACACTTGAAATAAGGAAGTAATGAAAGAGGTTGTGAATAGATACAAACCTAATAAGAGCTAAAAAAAAATATTTATCTCTCTTGAGGTATAAAGACCTTTAGCCAGAGGTATAAAGTTATTATGGTAGATTTCAGGTGTTGTGATGTCAACAAGTGGGGAATGTTTTGGGAAGATGGAAGCATCTTTAGCTTCATATCACATAAAAAACCCCTAGTATATGCCCTCTGACCTTGAGGGGTAAAGTGGTACCGTGGAAGCTGTGATGGATTTGAAGTCAGAAGACCTGGATTAAAATCCCAGCTCTGCCATTTAGTAGCTGTATGACCTTGGACAAATCACTTAACTTTTTGGGGCCTCAGTTTATTCATCTGAAAAATGAGAGGGACTGGTCCATGCCATCTCTATACCAATGATCCTATGATTCTTAGACATGTGAATTAAATAGGTGTACAGTCTCATCATTCCCATCTTGTAGCTGCCTCTGAATTGGGAGGCCAAGTTAAGCTCTGTTTTTAGATGCTAGGAGATTGTCTTATCCTCCACTTCTGCCTCAGCTGCGTCCCAGGCCCGGACTCCCTGGCCCACCTCACATTCTTTATTCTTCCTTAACACCTGCCACTAGAGGGAGCTAGAAATCAATTTGAGTGGGATCAGTGTCAATGGATCCTTTGATCTTGGTCAAAGAGCAGATCGCCTGACTGATTGGGTCTAGAGGATGCTCAGAAGATGAACTGGCATCACTCCTAAGTGCCAGACTTAGGGGGAGTAAGCTAGCATCTCCCAACCTAGAAGATGTCTGTTGACATGTCAACCATGTTTTCATATAATAGACCATATTGGAGATAACTACCAGCCCCCTCCTCTACTTTCCTTTAGAAAGCAACATGAGAGTGAAAGAGGCCAACTTAGATAGCTGAGGGTGTTACCTTTCAATTTGTCAGGCAGCTAGGCAGCACAGTAGAGAACAGTGAGAGTCCTGGAGCCAAGAAGATGCATGTTCAAATCCTGCCTCAGACACAATTACAACAACTAGCATTCATGTAATATGTCTGGGTTTGAAGAACATGTTACAGATATTTCAGTTGATCCTCACAACAATCCTGGGAAATAGGTGTTCTTCTTATCCCCATTTTGCAGATGAGGAAACTGAGGCAGAGGTGAAATGACTTGTTTAGGATCACATAGCTAATAAACGTCTGAAGCAGGATTTGAATTCAGGTCTTCCTGACTCATGTTTTGCCACACCTCGATGTCTTTACTTCTCTCAACCTCAGTTTCCTTATCTGTAAAATGGGGATAATAAAGAACACCTACTTTCCAGGGTTACTGTGAGGCTTAAATGAAATAGTATATATACAGCACTCTCCAAGGCTTCATGTCCTGTATCTGAAGACTATGGTCTATTATATGTCTACTGCATAACAATAGATCCCTGCCCAGACTCCACTTAATGGCTCTTTTCGAGAATCCCCTGGCTTCAGAGTGATTATCAATAGTAACCGTCACTCTTTCCCTCTCAACTTGATTTACTTATTTTTTTTTCTTTTGCTCATTAAAGAGTCCATTCCCTAATTACTTCTTAAAGAGGTCTATTCACTGAATGGGTATCGCCTCACTCTGAGTACCTAAATAGGCCAAGGTCTCCCATTACATCCTGGGCCTTCTCCAGTCATCCTGATGAATATCTGGTCCCTGGATCCAGATGGCTCAGGAGGAGAAAGTGAGGCTGGTGACCTGCACAGCCCTCCCTCACTCAAAACAAAAACAAGGGCAAGTCATGTCATCATTTCTCTGATGTCATGGTCTTCAAATATGAAGGACAAACACAGACAGACAGAAAGAGTATGTAATATAAATGCTAGCTATAGTTCTATATCATTTTCAGCCTCTGTTGTCCCTTCTCTTCCCAAATCCTTACTAGAAATAGAACAACACAGTGGTGAATTTGGAATGGTTTCTATAGGCCACCAGGTAACCCTTTACCTGTGGAGCTTTGAATTCATAGGATGACAAACTGTTAACGTCATCTAACATAACCTCCTCATTTTATAGATGAGGAAACTAAGGCCCAGAGAGATTAGGTTATTTGGCCAATATCATATAGCTATTTCATGGAAGAGCTAGGACTTGAAGCCAGGTCTTTTAATTCCAAAACCAATGCTGTTTCCATTGTACTTTTCTTCCTTTTCCCCCTGGAATAGCAAATATCACCTTTACCCCCAACATGATGTCCTTGTGTGAATCCTTAGAATATTGTTGGGGGCTAGCTAGGAGGAGAAGTATTCTTAGTATGTAGGATAAAAACTGAAACCCAGAACAACCTTGAGGTGCAAAGAAGGAGGTTCTAGAGATGGTTCAGCCTCTCAGGGGTGACCCCTTAGGGGATCAGTCTTGTGATAAAATGCCAACCCCAATACCAGAGGGACCATCACTTTTCAGGAGCAAAAATACTACTGTGAATCCAAATTGTCAGTCCTGGAGCTGGTTTCTGGAGCAATGCAGTTAACTGCTTCTTATTTCCTTGGACTTATAGCTAATTCTATATTTTAACTGTAACCCTTCCCTCACTATTCCTCTCCAAGATTACAGTGCCCAGATTTCCTAGCCTCCCTCAGCTAACTGTAGGGAATTAGAGCCTATCTCCCCTGCTAGTCCTGTATAATAATAACAGCTCATGTTTTTATAGTGCTTTTAAAAGATTTACCAAGCATTGTCCTCCACATTACACTGTAAGGTTGATCACACAAGTATTCATTTTACATGTGAGAAAGTTGTAGTTTCAAGAAGGAAAAATGATTTGTCAGAGACAACATTCAAACTCAGATGTCTTAGTCCTTTCCCCCTGTCCTTTATTCAATCTCTTCTGCAACCATCACCACTAATTATCAGAATGCAGGCACCAAGGTAACTTGGAGTCAGGAAGATCGAAGTTTGAATTCTGCCTCAGAACTTACTAGCTTGTGACCATTGATGTGCCACTTAAACACTCTGTGCCTCAAGTTTCCTTAGCTCAAAATGAGGAGATTGGACTCGAAGGCCTTCAAAGCCCCTCTCCATCTTTAAGTCCATGATGCATCACCTACACTCTCAGATAGCACTGCCTAGCATGGGTGGATCAGGGACAATATACCTGTGAATGTTTTGTTGGACCTCATTTACCTGGAGACAAAGTAGGCCATTCCTGCTTCCTGCTGCCTCTGCCTCAGACAAGCCCGTGGCATGGCGATCATAGAATGGGAAGTGCCTTAAGGATCATCTAGTCCAGACCCACACAACTTGGCGGTAGATAGGGGCCACAATTAAAACAGGCTAAACTTTGGGCCTCAGATAGGCTAGACTAGAGACAGATAGATGATGGTTGGTTGTCTCAAGTCACGTGAACAACGGAGAGTGCATAGTGGCAATCCTACATTTTTTTTTCAGGTGCCTAACATCCCTTGGCAGGTCACAAGCATGGGCTGTATGTTGTGCAGGCCTCCAATTTACACATAAGGAAGTGACCCTTTCAGACTTATGCAATTAAGGACAAGTATAATCCTTGCTTTGAATGTCTGTCTTGCAAAGACTATGGAGTCTGTTACCCTCTCTTCAAGAGACTGATAGCTCAGATTCTTCTAGGAATCTACCTTTGAGATGAAGATAGAATCTAGGGAAATGACAGTGGATCCTGGCATTTGGGAATGACAGTTAATAAACGGCTACAAGCCAAACACCTCTTCCAATGGGGTCAGAGAGAGAAGATTGTTTTTCCTGTGATCCATGAAGATTTATAAAGAATTTGTGTTGTGCCCCTTTTCCTTATGGAGTCAGGATTTTTTGTGTATGAGTCTACTTGACCAACTGGGGAGAGAGTCAATTAAATAATTGGGTTGAGAGGAACTGCAGAGAATGTTCCTGTCATTACCAAAGACAAACTGGATAAGACAGAGAGAGGGAAAATATTGGGAAACAAAAGTCTTCTTTCCTGAGGAAACTCTTTTCAACTCTAGCTTTTGAAAAATATTTAAGAGACTTTAATATTTTGAGAGACACTGGAATAATATTAAATTTGTTGACAAGTGAAGTGGCATCAATTACAGATACTTTAAGGATCAGAATGACCTTGTACACAGTCAAAGTGTTATAGTTATATATACATATATGCACAAACACATGTATGCATATGTACACATGTATGGATATGTACAGAAACATACAGATATGTAAATACACATGTGTATGTAGGCACATGTGTGTGTATGCATGTATGCGTACCTTTATGCTGATTGCTGCTCTCATTTATTAACATACAGTGTCCTCAAAAAACAGGGCAGTTTTAAGCTTTACTAGCTTTTATATATATATATATATATATGTATTTTTTTTTAGTAATTTTCATATTTGTTCAAATATAGATAAATAAGAGTAATTGCTCGTGGGAAGTACACCAGTACAGCTAATGAGCTATCTATAGCATTAGGAGTATGACAACCCAGTTCTAGAATCCCGAGAGCTGTTTTGACAGCTAGATACTCCTCTGAAGACCCAATCCAGGGGTGGGGAACCTGCAGCCTTGAGGCCACATATGACCCTCTAGGTCATCAAGTATAGCCCTTTGACTGAATCCAGACTTTACAGAAGAAATCTTTTTTGATCCAACCTCTAAGCATTGGGAAAGTAAATGAGTTTTGGAGGGGAATAGAACACCATATACAACTGAGGAAACTAATGTTGACATTAGTGAACTGCCTTATTCAAGATCACACTGCTAGTGGCAGAGCCTAGTTTTTTTGACTCCTCTCCTTGCTCATGAGTCTCTGAGGCTTTGAGTTGTATATGAAAAGGTCAGGAATATAGTGGTTAGGTTGGTAGAAGAAAACATTACCTTGGCATTTGGGCTTATCTCTGTACCTTTCCCTTACCCTCTCACCTGTATTAGAGAACAGGAAAGACATGAGATTTGGAAACAGGGAAGTCTGAACCTTAGTGCTATTTGCTAATTATTAGGATAATTAACTATTGCCTGATTTGCAGTCTAGACTTCAAAAATTAAGATTGGAAAGTATATGAAATGTTCACCATAAACTCGAGTGAGGTCTCTGACAGAGGGACACAAATGTTTTCTAAAAGAATTAGAAAAAAGTCAATGGATTTTAAATAAAACCAAAGACAAAAACATGGTAACAACCCATTCTTCTCTGAGGAAGAGATATCTAGGAATGTCAGTAGTAGAGACCATGAAGCAGAAGATTAGCAGGGAGCAGGCTCATTAGGTTGTTTGTCCTTCATTCTTGAAGGGGACCATGACATCAGGAAGGTGATGCTATAGTGAATTGGAGTTAAATGAGGGAGAGCTAGGAGTAACATGATGACATCACTAGCAGATATCAGCAACAGAGACATAAGGTGTTCCTCCATGTTTGTCCTGGTCACATGTGGATGCTCTCAGAAAAACTGGAAAGGCTTGTATGAACTGATGCAAAGTGAAATGAGCAGAACCAGAACACTGGTAACAGCAATATTGTATGATGATCAACACGACTTAGCTATTCTCAGCAAAACAATGATCCAAGACAATTCTGAAGGACTTCTGATGAAAAAATGCTATTCATATCCAAAGAAAGAACTAATGGCGTCTAAATGCAGATAGAAAGATATTTTTCTTTACTTTTAAATTTTTTCTTGTTTTTTTTGTCTGTGTCTTTTTTAACAACACAACTAACATGAAAGTATGTTTGCATGAATGAACATGTATAACCTATCTCAAATTGCTTGCCTTCTCAATAAGAGATGGAGGAAGAGAGGGAGAGAATTTGGAACTTGAAAAAATTTTTTAAGTGTTAAGTTGTTTTTACATGTATTTGGAGGAAAAATGAAATAATAAATTTAAGAATTAATGATATCCTCTGACTATTGAAGGTAAACACATTGATGGGGGCTCATGAACTATGGTTTTGGGTATTGCAAAATGACAGAGTACCTGCGGTATCTCTTCCCTAAAGGACTCACCCTGTGAGTTGGTGCTGACCTTTGACATTAGAACATTGTACTACACTGCCACTATTTTGTGGGCAGAAAAAAACATCAGGGACACCAGTGCCATAAGTAGAAGATCTGTTTTGTAGCCCTCCCAGGTGTGTGTGTGTCTGTGTGTGTGTGTGTGTGTGTCTGTGTGTGTAGGGGTGAGGAATAACCATACCTGAGACTGACATGGAAAGATCCTCACTCTCCCACTGTGTGACCCTAGACATACCTCATTTTCCTCTTATGTAAAATGAGGAGGTTGGACTACATGGGCTATGGAGTCTTATTTCTAGAACTATATAATTCTATAATCCCACTTATTTTCTCTGGACTCCAATTCTTTGCCTGGAAAATGAGGAGCTTGGTCTAGTTGACCTTTGAGGTTCCTTTCAATTCTAAATCCTGGCTCCTATGACTATTTCACTTTTATTATGAAAATTCCCACATAGCTCCACCTTCTTGGAAAGATCTCTAGTTGCCCTGAGCCAATGTTGGGTCACTTCTCTCAGTGGGGCTCAGTTTGGCCATCATCCTTTCTCTCTCTGTACACCTTCTGCTGTTTCCCATTTACACAAATTACCTCTTCCCAATTATCCATCCAGCTGTCCAAATGGTGATCTGTGGCTAAATGTAAAATGGAATATAATTTAATAATGACTGATTAGAGGGAGATTAGTTGTGGTGGTAAAAAAGGAAAAGCAAGAGATAGCTAGTTGTCCTTAATCTGAGCCAATCCCACAGTAATTATGGACAACTTGGTGACCATCCTCCTGCCTGGACCTCCATGCACCTCTGTATCTCCTGTCCTAAACAGTGAGAATCTCTTGACTAACTCCCATTCAGAAAGGGAAGACTGAAGATATGGGATAAGGAGGGTCAGACTACCTCTAGAAGATAATCCAATATTTATTTATTGGGCCAGGGAAAATTTATAGGTGAGAAAACTGAGACTCAGAGAGGTTTTGCGATTTGGGAAAACATTTGGGCCCTTGGGAACACAACCAATCAGTATTTATAAAGCATTTACTGTATAGATTTTGTTCTCAAACAGCTGACATTCAAAGTTGTAATGTGGTTGTCTCAATGTGGCTCAAAGGGAGGAAAGAATAAGCATCTCTAGCATCTCCCCACCCCCTTCACCAAGGGAGACTTTGATTTCTTCCAGGAGGGATATCAGGAGGTTGGAATCAGAAACTGGCTGCTACTCTGCTCTCCTCAGAGAGAGGAAGTACCAGGCTAGAACATCATCTATCTGCTCCCTTGAATATTATTGGTCTAGACCTACATGTACAAAAATTTTTTTTATCAACTCTTGGTGGTGGCAAAGAACTGGAAAATGAGGGGATGCTCATCAATCCGGGAATGGCTGCACAAGTTGTGGCATATGAATTTGATAGAACACTATGGTGCTATAAGAAATGATGAACAGGCCGATTTCAGAAAAACTTGGAAAAACTTACATGAACTGATGCAAAACAAAGTAAGCAGAACTAGAAATACACTGTACACAGTAACAGCAACATTGTGCGGTGATCACCTGTGACTGATTTAGCCTTTCTCAGCAATATAATCCAAGACAATTCCAAAAAGACTCATGATGGAAAATGCTATCCGCATCCAGAAAAAGGATTGAGGAGAGTCTGAATGCAAATCAAGGCATACTATTTTCACATTTTTGTGTTTTTTTCCTTTTGTTCTGTTTTTTCTTTCACAACACAACTAATAAGGAAATGTTTTACATTATTCACATAAATAACCTACATTGAATTGTTTACTGTGTAAGGGAGGAGGAAGAGAGGAAGAAAATTTGGAATTTAAAACTTTATTTAAAAAAAGATTGTTAAAAATTATCATTACATCTAAATATATCATTACATATAAAACAAAAAAGAAAAATTCATAGGTTCCCAAAGTGGGTGATACTATCCCTGAGGGGCACTGGAATGATGAAGGGGGCAGTAGAAGCCTCAGTTACAATTGGGGGGCACTGAATAAAAATAAGGGTTAATCTAACCCAACCCTAGGGGATATTGAGTAATTTATTTTGAAAAGGGGGTGGTAGGCCAATTAAGTTTGGGAACCTCTTGGGAGAGTGATGGTTAGGTTCAAACTAAACTCCTGATCACTATTCATTAATGGGAAAATGGGAATCCCAAGCTTTATGTCTAAGGATTGAAAACCTTCCCAACAAATGCCAGTTTCACAAGGAACACATGTAACAAATAGCAAAGAAATCCACCTTCCTAGGTTGATAGAAAAACAGAAACTAGAGATAGTATACAGAGGAGAACATAGACAAAACAGAAACTAGAGATAATATACAGAGGAGAACATAGACAATACTCAGAGTAAATGAGCCCTTCCATTGGGAGTGAGGTAATGACTTAACCAAGAAAGACAGTCACAGAGGGAAAATGTTCTGAATTCCCTAGTGTAGTAAGCTGAGAATAAAGACATGCTTGAAGGACATGGCGGCTGCTTTCGAGAGTCTACTTCCCTTCTGTTGCTGGGAGAGAGATTGGGATGATGCATCTTCTTCCTCAAAGCTGGAAACTAAAAAAATCTGAAGAGACCAAAAGACCAAATCACCCTTCCCGCCCCCACTCTCACCAACTCTACCCTGCTTCTCATGTAGGAATAGAGCATTGATTTCCTCTAGTGAGAAAAGAGGCCTGTCAATACCAATGGGTTTTGGGTTACAATATAGCGTTGTCTGAGATAGGATTTGAAGGCATCGAATTAATGCTAGAACTCTCTTCATTACACTAGTTCTAGAGTCATGCTGTCCTCCTGTAAAGCTTGAAAAAAATAGGTTCTGGAAAGATTAAAAGTTCTTGCTTTTACACAGTAGCCAGTAAAGCTTGTGGAATTCACTGCTCCCTTTAAGGTGATATGGGTTGAAAAAAAAGAAACCAGTTTGGGAAGGATTAGAATAAATTCCTGGATGAGAGAACCATAAGAGAAATCATGCCTGTTTAGGGCACATCTTAGACCTTTAAGGTGGGGCAGCACTGGTAACACAGCTCTCTTCTTAGTACCATCATGAGACCTGGAATTCAAGGCCAGACAGCCCACAGGATCATAGGATCAGAGAGGGAGATCAGGAAGAGACCTCTGAGGTCATCTATGGTCATTTCATTCTACAGTTGAGGAAACTTAAGCCTAGAGAAGTTAAGGGACTTGCCCATGGTCACACAGGTAAGTGGGAGAGTTGGATGTTACTGGGTTGAATTAGGAGGAGAAAGGACAGGGGAAGATGGCAGAACAGAATTGGAACATCTGAGACTCACTGTCAACCTTAGGTCATCAGGATCACTTATGTTCCTCAGCAAATGAAAAATTAGGAGCAGCTAGGCGATGCTGTGCACCAGCTGTGGAATCAGGAGGACTTGAGTTCTAATTTGACCTCGGACACTTTCTAGTTGTGCGAACCCGGGCAAGTCTTAACCACAGGTCTTAACCACAGTTGCCTCCAAAAAAAGAAAGAAAGAAATTAAAATTTTTTTCTACTTCCTCTGGCACTCATCCCAGCTATGATTCCACATTTCCTTCAATGCCACCTGTTCCCCACTTTTGTCCTGTTTTCTTCAGGTTGACCATCTACTAATGGGGAGCATAAGGAGGAAAGCTAAAGGAAGACTGAGGGTGGATGACAATGGCACAGGGAAATGCCATATCTAACACCAGCCATTGTATTGTGGACAAAGCAACTAACTTCCCTATGACCCAGTTTTCTCATCTTTAAAATGAGACTAACAGTATTCATACGACCCACTTTATGAGGTAGTCATGAAGGAAGTACTTTGTGAACCTTAAATTTGATTACTATTATGTATTGAATTGTATTAATTTATATATTCAATTTTATTACTGTTATTGTTATTAGAGAAAGTGAGATGGCTACAGCAAAAGAGGTTGATGGGGATACAAGGCAGGAAGATATGAGGTGTCATTTTAAAGGGGGTCTTTAGAAAGAGCACACCCTCTCAACTCTACCTGTGTCCTGGGAGGGGAAGACCTTCCTGATGGGTTTGTTTGGGTCTGCGATCTCCCTATGGAGATTGCGTCCCAGTATTTACTCCATTCCACTCCTCAGATTTCAGAGTCTTTGGGCATCAAAATAAGCTAAAAGCTGGTTTCTTGGCTGCCATCTCTCCTACACAGTCAGGAGGAAGATGACTCCTCACTCAGATAGAGCCCAGTCTCTATTTCCCCCACACTTTATCCCAGCCTGAGATATTTTTTCCCTTGCCTACTACCTTCACATCCTTCTACTATGAATCTGGCCCCTTGTAAACCAACCTGCTTTTAGCTGGGCACTGCCCGGATATTATTCATTATCCAAGCACTCATTTGCTGTCAGTCTGTTTAATCCTCACCTAGGGACCTCAACTTTCTCCTCCTCCCCTTCCTCCTTTGAGTGTCCCTCCCAGCACAGGCCCAGGTGGCCTCCAGACCCCCAGAGGCCTATTTCAGTCATAATTACTCTGCAGACTGATCTTCCAGAATGGAGCCCAAGTGAAATGTTTGTCCATATTGCTAGAGGGGAGACCTCCCCCATCCCCAGCTTCAGGATAATTTGATATTCAAATCCTGGCAAAGACCTGCTACAAATTGCGGCAAATTAAGCTGATTTTGTCCCTGAATGAAGGATTTTCTCCTGCAGATCAGCTCTTCCCTGGAGCTGATGAGGTTGGGATTAGAGGAGGGACCAAAAAAAGGGGAGGAGGGAGGAGAAGAAATGCTCTTAGGAGGAAACACATATAGAGGGAGAAAGGACAATCTGAAAGAGACCACTGAGAACCTAAAATTTCACTAGGGTTTTAATTTTGCTGACTTTGTATCCAGAGTCAAATTTACCGGTGGTTTTCAAAGAGGATCACAGAAAGATCCAAGAAAGCCTCTTCTCCTTAATCAGGCAACCTTGGGATAGAAAGAACATTGGAATGAGTAGAGTAGGAGACACAGACTCTGGTCTTGACTTTGTGATTCACAAGTCTCAGTTTTGGGGACCATATTTTAGGAAGCTTCATTAGCTTGCTACAGAATATCCAGAGAACCTTCAGATTAGTAAGAGTCAATACCATGCCATAGAAGACTGGTGAAAGCAGGGGTCCTTCACTTATTTTTATGGGTAATGGACCCTTTTAGCAGTCTGGGGAAGCCTAATATTACTATGGCTTGCTGACTACATTCATAATTGAAATAAATGATAAATTAGTGGAAATAAAGGTGTAATTTTCCCCCCTAAGTCTATATAGATGGTCCTCTTGGAATCCCATGAACTGCCCTCCCAGGTGAAAAACTTTGGATTAAGGGAACTGGGGATATTTATCTTGAAGAAGAGAAAACTTTGGGGAGAAGGGCTGAAGGCATTGTTGTACAATTGTTTTGTCTGACTCTTCATGATCCCATTTGGGGTTTTCTTGGCATTTCCTTCTCCAGTTCATTTTACAGATGAGGAAACTGAGGCAAACAGAATGAAGTGATTTGCCCAGTGACACATAGCTAGTAAGTGTCTGAAACCAGATTTGAACTCATGAAAATAAATGAGTCTTCCTGACACTAGCGTATATCCACTACACCACCTAGCTGCCCTAAAAAGTGCCAGAGACTTCCTTCTGCTTCTATAAATGGCAAGATAAAACCCAGTTCACATGCAATCAAGACACAATCCTCATGATGTCATTGGTCTTTGAGGAAGAAAGACAAACATCACCATCACTTATTTCCAGGCCCCATCACACACTTTGTGTTTGGATCAGACTGAAAATGCTACTCCTCGTAAATGACATGGCATCCTATCTCCTCCCCCCACCCCCCCACCCCCCACCCCCCACCCCTACCCCCCATCTCTGTGCTTTGGCGCAGGTTGTCTCTTCACCTCTGCCTTCCTCCTTCAGGGCTCAGCTCAGGGTGCTTCCTTAAACAGACCTTTCTCGATCCTCCCCGTCCGATCCCCTTGGGTTTGTTCTGCATATATGTTTACGTGAACAATTTGTCTCCTTTAATAAATTTCTTAAGGGCATTGATTATCATGGGGTTTTTTTCTATTCCTTTTAGCATGTACCAGGCACAGTAATGGATACTTTAAAAATGCTTATTGATTGAGTCTAGGAGTCTTTAAAAGTCTTCTACTACTTAAAAATTTTTGTTTTCTGTTTACCCCTTGAGAGGAAGCATAGAATAGTGGAAGAGTGTTGTTTGGAGTAATGATGATGAGGAGGTAGCATTTATAAGGGCTAGGGGGTGCAATGGAGAGAGTGCTGGGCCTAGAGTCAGGAAGACTCATCTTCCTGAGTTCAAATCTGGCCTCAGACCCTTCCTAGTTGTGTGACCCAGAGTAAGTCACTTTACCTTGTTGGCCTCAGTTTCCTGTAAATGAGCTGGAGAAGTGAATGACAAACCACTCCAATATCTTTGCCAAGAAAATCCTAAATGGGGTCGCTGAAGAGTCAGATACAACGGAACGTTAAAAGCATTTACATAGTGCTTTAAAGTTTGTAAAATACTTTACAAATATTTTCACATTTAATCCTTACAAGCGGTGGAGTGGGGAGTAGGAGCTATTATTATCCCATTTTACAGATGACGAAACTGAGGCAGACAGAGATTAAGTGACAAGATCACCCAATTAATATCTGGAGCCAGATTTATACTTGATTGACTCCAGGTTTAGTTCTCTAACTGCTGTACCATCTAGCTACCTTGAGTGCAAATTCTGATTCTGTCACCTACTAGTTGTGTGACCATGGACAGGGCTCATAACGTTTTTGAATCTAAGGGTAAAACATGTGGAGGACAATTTTTGCCCTATATACTCATAGTGTTGTTTTAAAGAAAGTGCTTTATAAATCTCAGAGTTACAAAAATGTTCATTTCTTTATCCAATGAGCTATTATAATTACTTCTCAACATCCATCTTCCATGCTAGCCAGGACAACCTCCTTACTATTTCTTCATATTCATTCTCACCTCAGTGCCTTAGAGATGCCTGTTCCCTCTGTCTCCCATCTAACTCAATCCTATCCATCCTTGCACCCAGCTCAAGACCCACCTTTTCCGTAAAACTCTGCTTGCAAATGCTTAAAGGAAACTAGATGGCAAAGCTGATAGAGTGCTAAGCCTGGAGTTAGGAAGACCCAAATTTGAATCCTGCCTCAGACACTGTATGACCTTGGACAAGTTACTTAACTTCTTTTTGCCTCAGTTTTCTTAACTGCAAAATGGCGATTATAACAGCATGTCATGGCAGAGGTAGTGACTACTGAGTTATGTCAGTCATATTTGACTCTTTGTGACCCCTTGGACCTCTGCCCATAGGGTTTTCTTGGCAAAGATACTGGAGTAGTTTGCCATTTCCTTCTCCAGTGGCAAACAGAGGTTAAATGACTTGCCCAAGGTCACAAAGCTAGGAAGTTTCTGAGACTGGATTTGAATTAAGTCTTCCTGACTCTAAGTCTAGCACTCTATCCACTGCACCATCTTGCTGTCTTCTGAGGATTGTCAGGAGGATCACATGAGGTAATTATAAAATGCTTAGTACAGTGCATGGCATATAGTAAGCTTCCCATAGATGTAAGTTATTATTATCGTTACTATTTCCTGTTTACATTTTATTCTGGTCCAGGTTGCACTGTCCTGGCCTTAAGTTGATACCTCTGCTAGGAAGTCTCAGTATCATACTTCTACATATACTCCTGATCTCCCTCCCAGTGCCTAGATCAATGCTGGGCACATAAATACCCACTGACTGATTTTCAAGGGGTAAGAGGGACTAAGAATAGTTTGTTCACTGGACTGAGCTGAGATTAGGGTTTGGGGTGGGATAGAAGTTGGTGAAATTGTTGATGGAAACTGAAAGAGGGTTGGGAAAGAGGGATGGGTTTTTTCAGACAGTCATAGCTACCAGTTCTGACACTAGGGGCACATTTAAATTGTGTTAGGTGAAAGGGGTACTGGGCAGTAAAAGCCTGCCCCAGTCAGCTGAAGTTATTTGGGCAGTAGGTCTCCTAGAGAATCTAGTCTGTGCACCTGTATAATATCATCTGATGACCCCTGACCTGCCAAGTCCAAGTATTTAAGGTAGCAAGTATGGTGTATAGTGATAGGGGAAAAATGAGCCTTAAGAGAGGGATATGACAGCAAAAACAACCTGTGAGGATAAGGTAAGAGAGTGGGGTAATTATGATGTGGTGTAGGGCAATATATGGGAGCCAAAGCACGGTATCAGTGCCAGATCACAAGTGACCCTGAGACAGCAAGCTAAAGAACAGCCATAAGGAAGAAGCACATGGCATCCCTCCAATATCATCCAAGTCCTAGTCACCTGACTCTAGTTATAGTTCTTTCTTTGGAGAGATGTTTTTCCATGGCATGGGAGAGAGGTAAAAGATTGAGGTTTAAACCCTTTCCTGGAAGAAATCCGTGACTTAAACTTTATGGGGGCAGGAGGTAATTGTGTCGGGATAGATAAAGGGAGAGTAGGTCAAGCCATGGTTCCCACCTCTCTCCCATGCATTTATCCCCTCCCCTTGAGACTACACATCCCCTTTCCCTCCCTCCTCACAGATTCTCATTTCCATCTGTTTTAACAGGATCTATACTATATATTGCTGGTATTTCAAATTGCACCATTAAAGATTTTACGTGGGAGATGTTAAAATTTAAAAATATCTATGAGCAAATAGCCACAATGGATTTAATCAATTTGATTTAATAGAAAACAGCAAATGGAATTTATGGCTCTCAAAAAAGAGGAGGGAATTTTTTTTTTTAAATAATAAAAGTACTTTGTGGCAAACAGAGGAGGGGGGATCCCCATCTGAAGAGTTTATTAGAGTCTAATCCTCTGAGAACCAGCCCAGTAGGGACTGCTTGCTTGCTAATCTCAGTTGCCATTAAAATATTAAAGATAAATCTAATCGTCTCTTTATCCAAAATAAGCGACTTTTGTACAGAGAGAAAACATCTAACCCTTTGGGAGGAGAATTACTCCTAATGCATCAAATGGAATTCAGTTCAGGCTGGGGCAAAACAGGGTTTAGAAGCAAATGAGATGGTAATAGATTTAAAACCCAGTATAACAAATTAAAAATCCTCATTTACATGAATTAAAATGGCTCATAAAGGGGCCCAATTCCTAACCCTACAACTATTTTCCTTGTCCCTCCTTTACTCCCTTCCTTTCTTGCTCTTTTTCAATCAAGTGGGGAAACCAAGGCGCCAAACCGTACTTGGCCCATTCCCAATGGCTTCAATCTCCAGATCTCCCAAGACACACATTCCTTTGCCATTCTTCTCATTCTTATTCATTTTAACCTGACATTGTTATTGGGTCATTTCAGTCATGTCTGACTCGGTGACCCCATTTCGGGTTTTCTTGGCAAAGATGCTAGAATAATTTACCATTTCCTCCTACAGCTTATTTTACAGATGAGGCAACTGAGGCAAGCAGGGTTAAATAACTTGCCCAGATGAGTCTTCCTGATTTGAAGCCCAGAGTGTTTATCCCCTGAGCCATCTAGGCCACCCCCCCCAACTTGGGATGTCCTTTCCTGAAGGTTTTTATCCTTGGAAAGGAAGACCTCTATATCTAACAGGTGATCTTGTGAGCCATTTTAAATCAGCCTCTCATCATTTTTTCCTCCTTGCTTCTGGTTCTTTTTGGAGATAGAGGACTTGGGTTCAAATCCCAGGTCTAGCACTTCTTGCCTATGTGAACTTTGAGAAAGTCCCTTACCCTGTGTAGCCCTGTCAGAAAGCCAGCTATGACTTATTTAGTGTCTATAATGTGCCAGGCACAGGACTAAGCCTTCCAGAATAATACCAAAGCAGATCATCTAACTTAGCTCGCCACTACTCATCCACTGCCCCCAGGACCATGGCCAGTCCTCTTGACTTTTGGCCTGCCACTGGACTTGGATGGCTCTGAAAGAGAGGGTGAGGCTGATGACTTTGTACAACTTTGACTCACTTAAATCCAATTCATATGAAAATCAAGACATCAACCCAGGATGTCATGGGTCCTCTTTGAAATCAAAAGATGAACTTGTTCTGTTTCTCCTCACAAAATGACTAAGCTGAACACAATGGCCTCAGAAGCCCCTTCTAGCACTAGTCTATGGTCCTATAATCCCAAATCTAATAACCCCTTTTCCACAAGACAGTCCATGAAACATTATGATGACCCTTCTAAATCTATTATTCACAGGTAATATTTCTTAATTCATTCACTTGATCACATATACTATTTGGGTTGTCATCACCATTCTGCTTGCTCTTTCCTTCTTAAAATGTGGCATTCCAAAATAAACCCAGGTCACTGTCTCTAGATTAAAAAAAAACAAAACAACTTGAGTATAAATCCTATTTCAACATCTATATGACCTTGGACAACTCCCTCAACTTCCTCGGACCTTAATTTCCTCATCTGTAAACTGAGGAAGGTTGTACTAGATTGTGTCTGAGGCTCTCCCCCCTCCCATTCTGGATCTGTCATTGCATGATCCTTGGACAATATTCCAGGTGTGGTCTGACTGAAGTAGAATATAGCAGGAATCTCACTCTTGAGAGAGACTAAGGTTATCCTGAATTAAGGATCCAAGAAACCTCAGATAATTTGCTGAACTTCATTCGTGTCCAGATGGAGAAATGAATCTTGGGGGTACAGCACAATCTGGTGACTTTTGGGAGGGAGATTAGGTACTTGTGGTTGACTGGGTCAATTGGTAGCATTTAGGTTCTTGGGCAACTAGGTGGCATGGGGGATAGAGTGCCAGGCCTAGAGTCAGGAAGACTCATCTTCCTGAGTTCAAATCTAGCCTCAGACTCTTACTAACTGTGTAACCCTGGGCAAGTCACTTAAATCTAATTGTCTCTTCATCCAAAATAAACTACTTTTTTGCAGAGAGAAAACATCCAACTCTTTAGGAGGAGAATTACTCCTAATGCATCAAATGGAATTCAGTTCAGGATGAGTTTGCCTCAGTTTCCTCATCTATAAAATGAGCTAGAGAAGGAAATGGCAAACCACTCCAGTTATCTTGACCACGAAAACCCCAAATGGGATCAAGAAGAGTCAGAAACCCCTGAAATGTCAATAGCACAAGGGTCTTGTGGGTACACAGTAGTGAATGAACGTCTTTGCTGAGGGCAAAAAGAGACCTGAAGGAGACAAAGGCCAAAAGAAGCTATTATTTGTGAGGCTAGTCTAACTAACAAAATCAGCTTGGTGAGAATGAACCTCTAGCCAGATACCAAAGAGCATTTGTGATCAATCACTCCTACTACATCATACTCTTTATGTCTCCCACATGATCTCAAGACTCCAAACAAAGTCTTTTGCCAGAGTTTCCAAAGCCTATAACTTGTCCTAAGAGTGATCTGATGCATAAATGGATTAGAAGATAACCATTCTCCTATTCTTCCTCCACCATTTACTTCCTTCCTTCATGTTGACAGATACTTGAAGTGCCACAATTAGGGTTTGGATAATTTTAGCATTAGACTTTGATTCTTTTTTAAAATAGAAATATGCTCTGCAGGTTAATACGTCTTTGTCAGTAACTTATACCTGGGGGAGAATGAACTCATCAAATTCTTTCCTGTGAGTATATTTTAATAGGTAGAGGGGAAACAGAACATGAGGGCATTGGAGGAAGAGGCCTCAGGGAGGAATGATAAAAGCAGATAAAAGGATGATAAACTTCTCCAGCCTCATAGTTTTGCCTTGGCCTAGCTCTATACCTCCTCCTTCCCCATCAAATACCATGTACACCAAAGTCTCCTATGGCCTGCCCCAGCCCAGACACTTTAGACCTGAGGGTCCTTCTAGACTCCTCTCCTGGGACAGAGAGCAGTCCTTCACCCTTCCCCACCCCTATAGCCAGCAAATCTCTTCTCAGCCCTCTTAACAAATCTATTTGAACAGGCAGCTCATGTTGACAGCATTTTATTATGGGATATAAAATGGAATTGGATTTTGAGGCTAAACCTCTCCCTGGCCTGATTTTGACTATAAGTCAACCTCTTATCTACCACTACCCACTCCAACCCTTATAGATGGGAGAGAGGGAGTTCAATGGACCCTGGGTTATCTCTCAAAGCCTTTCTTCCTCCCCTCTTAGCCTGTAATCCCCCATTCCTCAGTTCCAACAGCTTCCAAGAAGCATTTCACAAAATAATCCAGAATGACACCACCTTTACAAGTCCTTCACTTGGTTCTCACAACAACTCTGAAGCTGTTGATCATCACTGTTGTAGAAACCCTGGAACTATGCTCTAGTTAACCACAAAGACCCTCTCAATTCTCGAAATTCCCCCAGTATGGAAAAGAAAAAACCTTTCCCTGTACTCCTGATCTCTTATTAGTATTTTCTCTCCCCAGACTGGGGAAAAATGTAACTCCCAAGATCCTTGCAGCCAGCCCACGCACTGCTGAAGGGGTATTACATTCTATCCATTCCACAGATGAAAAACTGAGACCCGGTAACTAGTCAAAGGTAACTCGACTAATGAGAGGTATAACAAGGATTAGAATCCAGCAAAACTAGTCAAACTGGCATTTTCTTCACCAACCCTTTCGCTATAGAAATTCCTAGGGTCTTGTCTTTTGGGTTCAGAGGCTATAGAGAATTCTTGGGTACTAGGCTTACCTCCATTAGGCATCACTGAGGGGAGGTGCTGTTGTGTCCTTAACACTTTGAGTCCCTGGGGATGGATAAAGGGACTCAGATTGGGGAAGGAATCCTGTAGAAGGAAAGGACAGGGTGTTTGATGGGACTTGGTGAAGGGAGATGGGACAGGTGTTTATCTGAGATTCAAGTGAGCTGAAACTATCATAGGATCATAGATTTAGAACTTAGACATCAGAGGATCAATCTTCTCATTTTACAAATAAAGAAACTGAGGATTAGAAAGGTCAAGTGACTTGTGCCGAGCCACATAGCCTGTAAGTACCCAAGTCTGGATTTGAATTTAGGTCTTCTGGACTCAAAGTCTAGCACTCTCTCCACTATACCATGCCTCTTTTTATGAGTAGCATTGGACTAGTCCAAGCTGGTTGGATGTTGAAGCCCAAGTGTGGGAGTCAGTCACAACTGGAACCAGTTACTAGCTCAAATCCTACCTTGTTCACAAAGTCTTCCTCAGAGCTTCTATGACAGTTATTGCCTGCATCATGGCCTTGGGACTTGGCATATACTGCACTGTTAGTTATGTTTTTATTGGTACTCATTCTGCTCTCTTTTCAAATAGACTCTTTAAAAGTAAAGACTGGATCTCAAATATCTTTACATCTCCCCGAGATTGGGAGGCCCATAACATCCTCTCCCTTTCTCTAGTCAGTGATAAAGAAAATCCTTTAATGAACTGGTTTTCAGACACATAAGTCTTGTATACGGGATGGGTTATCATTCATTTGAAGATGCTTTTGCCACTAAGTGAAGGAATTTAAAGCGGTATGTGAACTGATCTAGTCTCCTCATTTTTGAGCTCCTGTCACCCAAGGAGCTCTATATGTAATTACTGAAGTAAGCGGTCCTAATTTAAGGTCAAATAGGTAGTTACTGAGGCAAGGCTAAAGTTCAAGATACAGACCATAGCTTATGATAGAGACTAGAGCTCAAGGTAGATCAATCTGGGAGTCATGTGCACAGAGCTGATGAAGTCGCCAAGAAAGAACGTAGAGAAAGGGGCCTAAGACAGAACTTTGGGATACTGTGCATGTGCGTGTGTGTGTGTGTGTGTGTGTGTGTGTGTGTGTGTGTGCATGTGTGTGTGTAAGAGATAGAGAGACATATACAGAGAGAGATGGGGGAGACAGAGAGGAGAGGAGAGAGAGGGGAGAGGAGAAAGGGAAAGGGAGGAGAGGGAGAAGAGACAGAGAGGGGGAGAATGGGAGGAGAAAGGTTGATAATGATCAGCAAAGGAAATTGAGAAGTAGTCAGATAGCAAAACTGAGAAAATACTGTCATGATACACCCATGGAAGAAAGAGTATTCAGGAAGAGAAGATGGTTGACAATATCAAATGTTGCAGAGAGGTCAAGAAGGATGAGGATTGAGGGGAAAGCCTTCCGATTTAGTCATTTAGAGGTCATTGGTAACTTGGAAGAGAACAGTTTCAGTTAAGTAATGTGAGAAATCAGATTGTAAAGAGGAGAAAAGCAAATGAGAGAAGTGGAAGCAGTAAATGTAGACAGATTTTTCTAGTGGTTTGACTAAGAAAGGGAAGAGAGCCATAGGATAATGACTTGCCATGTTCATAGGTAGCATGTAAGAAAGTATTAGATAAGGAGAAATTAAAACCACAGGCAGGGTGATGGTCATGTAGGCAATCTGTTACAAAAATAGGCAAGAATGAAATCAAGAGTATATGGGTTGGACATGACAAGGAGAGGGGTTACCCATCTCTTCACCAGAGATTAAAGGAAAAGAGAGTAGGGGTGATATCAACAGACTGTGATGTGTCAAGAGAGAGTGCATAATGAATGGATTCTATTCTCTTAGTAAAATAGGTGTGGTGGTCCTGAGTTGTGAGGGTACTGGAAGTAGATACTGTGTGAGGGCTCGAGGAGAGAAAAGAAGGTTTGGAATAGCCTCTGTGGTAAATGGGATAGAGAAGGAGTTTACTTACTGTTCATTGGATGTCACCTTGAGTTAATAATAATTGTGGGAAAGTAGGAAGACTGGGGGTATAGAGACAGAAGTAGGACTACCTGCCACCACAGGACACTCCCATTTGGGCAGCAGTCAGTACATACTGCCTTATCCCAGAGAGGATGTAAAGACACCTAAAAAATCTTTGTCTTTGCCATAGGATAGTGGTCCTTTGTAACAGAATTAGGGTGAGTAGATTCCAAGTGATAAAAGGCTGGCACAAGGCGATTTCTTCCATAAAACTTGCATCTCCCAGATTGATATCTTGCCAGAAATTTCTCATTGTTCCTTCAGACATTAAACATGGAGTCTAAGGACCTAGATTCAAATCCTACCATGTGACTTTGGACAAGTCCTAAACCTCCCAAGCCTTGATTTCCTCATCAATAAAATGCAGGAGATCTTTTACCCTGGAGCTTCTGGGCATCCCTCGTTGCTTTATTGGCCCTGGGTTAGACCTATAAACGTCTTTCTTTAAAATCGGCATCATCGTCCTCTCTGCCCCTTCCAGTTCCTGTTGCTGCTCTGGACCTGGTCTCGGTATCTGCATCTGCTTGCAAAAAGGAGGAGGCTATGGCTCTGTTCGAGCAGATGCGTGCCAACGTGGGGAAGCTGCTCAAGGGCATCGACAGGTACAATCCTGAGAACCTGGCCACCCTGGAGCACTACATGGAGACCCAGGCCAAGGAGAATGCCTATGACCTGGAAGCCAACTTGGCCATGCTCAAACCATACCAGTTCATCCCGGCCTTCTTCCAGACTACAGTGGCAGCCCAGAGCCTGCTGAAGGCACTTACTAATCTCCCCAATACAGACTTCACCCTATGCAGGCACATGATTGGCCAAGCTCATCAAGGAGAGCAAACCATGAGGCAGATCCTGTACTTGGGAGACTTGCTGGAGACCTGTCATTTCCAAGCTTTCTGGCATGCCCTAGATGAGAACATGGATCTCCTTCTCCTTAAGGGCATCACAGGCTTTGAAGACTCCATCCAAAAATTTATCTGCCACGTTGTGGGCATCATGTATCAACATATTGACTGCTGGTTGCTGGCTGAGATGTTGGGAGATCTGTCAGACAACCAGCTGAAAGTATGAATGAGCAAATATGACTGGAGCTCCAACGAAGCAGGACAGGTCTTCATTTGCAGCCAAGAAGAGAATATCAAACCCAAGAACACTGTGGAGAAGATCGACTTTGAGAGTGTTTCCAGCACCATGTCCTCTTCCTAGTAACTCCTCCTGCCCAGTGTCTCCTGTTTTCTGCTTTCTGCTTCACCTTACATATAGCCAGCTTCTTAAATAAAAGCCCTTTACTTCCTGAAAAAAAATCAAAAAATTAAATTGGCCTCATCATAGGCAGAGCTGTCATGACATTTTCCAGGAAAGTTTTGAGGTGGCCTGATGAAGGGGCACTACCTATATTTCCCTAGTCGGCCCCAGACTTTCTCATTCTACAGTTCTGCAGGGGAGTGACATGGCCAAACCCATGATTTAGAAATACTAATTTTGCCATTATGCAAAAGATGGATTAGAGAGGAAATGGACTGGAGGTAGAGAGATCACTTAAGAGGCTGCTCATAAGGTTCAGATCTTCTGGACAGTCAGGAATGGTTCTTTAATCACTCCAGGTCCTAGATGATCTTGCTAGGTTCACATTCTCCTCTGAGAAATTTTGTAGCTATAGAAGCACTTTCTACTGGGCAGCCAGGACTGACTAATAAATTTTTAACTTCTCAGAATCAAAAGTAGGACTAGAAATATCAGTTTTGGTTCTCTATTCATTGACCTGGGTACAAGGAAAGAAATACAAAACACAGTAGGCAGCCTGGGATTTGAGGTCCACCTTTAAGTCAAGGTTGACAAGTTTATGTTCTGGTTCCATGAGCTTGGGTTATAGGTGCCATTTCTGCTTAAGGGGCTGAAGAAAGAGAAATCTCCTCCTTCCTCTGCTAGAAGTCATAGGGACAACAGCTGCTGTATCTATTCCAAGAAAGAGTGGCCCCAAAAGAAAGACAGAGTAGAGCATTTCTACAGCTCTTATTGAGCGGGGTAGGCTTTTCTATAAGACTCGTGGAAGATGCCCCATGATACTGAAGACATCAATTCTTTTCAGTGACATATAAGGCTTTGGACACAGCTTTGGAATACAGTGTGTGTGTGTGTGTGTGTGTGTATGTGTGTGTATTGTCAGTGATACATGTGGACCAATCAGGAATTGCCATATCACCTCAGTAAAGTGAAGCAACTATTTCTTAGCAAGGGTCCAATGCACAAGTCTAATTCTCTGGAGCCAGGGGATATATGTGCTATATGAATATGACATCTATATAATATGTATATAATATATGTATCTAGAAAATATCTATGATATATAATATATGCCACTTAAGTTATATGTTTTACCATATGATACACATATACTCACATACCTATTGTATACATATATATGTAAATACCATGTACATATTGTACATATGTATAAAATAATATAAAATTAAATAATGTAAAAAATCTAAGTATAGTATATGCATATACATCCATAGAAATATACGTGTACACACATTTATATCTATACACTATATATATACATTTACAAATAGGTACATAATGTGTGTATACATGTATATGTGTATATTATGTATCTATACATGTATCTCATCCACACATGTTTATAATGTGCATATATACACACAGAAACATGTACATATTGTTCTAGATGCATATATTCTTAAGTATATATATAAATATCATACACACATTCATGTGTGTAGATACACACATATACATGCTTAACTAGGTATAAATATTTTATTTACATACATGCATAAAGAGGGTGCCCCCAAAATCTTAGTGCAGTTTTCATCTTTAAAGTTTAAAACATGGTCTCTCTACTCTTAAACAGAGCAAAATCTGTATGAATAACTACTTAAAATAAGTCATCCCTTGTAACAAAAAATAAAAAGATTTTTGTGACACCTTATGTAGGTATACACATATATGTGGCATATAATATAGGTATATACATGTATTTATACACAAGGGCATATACATATATGTAAAGTCCAATGTCCTTCTTGCATTTTTTCACTCCTATCTGAGCTAAAATGTGAAAGGATGCCAGACTGGTCAGGAGTTAGCTTTACTTCCTCAGTCCTGGGCTTAGAGGTTCAAGGCATGGTTAGACTCCTCCAGAGAGCACAGGCCATGAAATGTGTTCCATGGTCTTTGAGTCACCTGCTTTTCCAAATGGTTGGAAGGGGACAGTAGCCTATGGTCCCTTAAAATGGTCAGGTATGAACACGCACACACATGCGCACACACACGCGCACACACACACACACATATACACACACCTTCCTCCCCTGAAGAATGTGAGCTCCTTGTTTTTTGTCTTTGCGTCTCTACCTCCTCGCACCTCTATAAATGTTTCTTGAATCAGTCTAATGAAAATTGGTGGGAGAAGGATTTTCCCAGCTTACTTCCTGGAGGTCAGCTAGGACTCTGTTGCTCCATTCTTGTTGGCTTCATTGACTGTCTATCCCTGAAAAAAGGCCATAGCCTAAAAGGGCCAGGGTCTCCAGGGTCTCCCATTGCATCCTGGGTCATCTCCAGTCATCCTGATGAGTATGTGGCCACTGGACTCAGATGGCTCTGGAGGAGAAAGTGAGGCCGGTAACCTTGTCCAGAAGTCAACTGCAAGTCATGTCATCCTTTCCCTGATATCACGGTCCTCTTTGAGAACAAAGGACAAACACAATCACTGAAATAAAGTAACAGAGACAGTAGCACAGACAACTGGAGGGGCAACGTGGTGCTGGGAAAACAACAATGGATTTGGAGTCGGAGAAGTTAGGTTCCAAGCCTGACTCTGCCACATACTCTTTGTGGAGCCTGCACAAGTCAGTTAACCTCTGTCGGTCTCAGTTTTCTCATCTGTAATCAGGAGGCAGCAAAGAGTTGCATGGCTAAAGTGCTGCACCTGGAGTCAAGATCCGAGTTTGAATCCTGCTGCAGACACACCAACCGGATGACCCTGGGCAAATTACTTACCCTCCACCTGCCTCAATTTCCTCATCTGTAAAGTGGGGATGATAAGAGCCTCTACCTCCCAAGGCTATTGTGAGGACAAAATGAGATATTAGTAAAATTTTAAAGCAATGTATAAATGATAGTTATTACTGCTAGTGGGTGGAGCATTGGACCTGGAGTCAGTCCAGTTCAGATTCCCTCTCAGACACTTATTAGCTGGGGGATCATGAGCAGATTGCTAAACCTCTCCCTGCCTCAGTTTCCTCACCTGTAAAATGGGGATACTAATAGCATCTACCTCCCAGGATTGTTGGAAGGATCAAATGAAGCAACTGTTTTGCAAAACTTACAGTGCCATATAAATGTTAGTTATTGTAATTATCAGCATCACTAACAATGTATGTAAAGCACTATATATGTATGTGTAACCTGTCTGTACATATGCATATGTGTGAATATATATGTGTACATGTGATATGTCTATATAGACTTAATATATCTGTAGACATCTATACACACACACACACACACACACACAGCTAGGGGGTGCAACAGTTAGAGTGCCAGACCTGAAGTCAGGAAGATCCGAGCTTGAATGTGGCCTCAGACACACTTGTGTGACCCTGGATCAATCACTTCACCTTGTTTGCCTCAGTTTCCTTATCTGTAAAATGAGCTGGAGAAGGAAAATGTAAACTACCCCCAGATACCTCCAGGACTTTTGTGAGGAACGAATGAGGCAATTGCTTTGCAAAACTGACCTGAGTTTAAACATGGCCTCAGACACTTATTAGTCATGTGACTCTGGGTAAATCACTTCACCTTGTTTGCCTCAGTTTCCTCAGCTGTACAAAGAACTAGAGAAGGAACTGGTGAACCCCTCCAGTATCTTTGCAAAGAAAATTCCAAATGGGGTCATGAAGAATTGGACACAACCGAACAAGTATTCACTGTGCATGTGTATGTGTGCGTGTACATATGTATAAATTTAATGCTCACAAAAATTCTGGGAGGAAAGTATTATGTTTATCTCCGTGTAAAGTGAAGAGGTTCAACTAGATGATCTCCATTTATTTCCTTTCTAGTTCAAAATCCATAGAAGTTCACATAGGCCTAGAGATTTCCTTCCACCTAATCTCATCTGACCCTGACTCTTGGTTCCCATTTCTACCCTTGATCATGTTGAGACCCAGCCTCCCTGCAAGCTCCCCAGGCATAAAAGGACAAGCTTCTCCCATTTGGGAAGCTTAGTACTTTCCCCATTAAGTGGTATCTATTTCTCGCTAACATGGCTCAAAATGACTATGCCACTTAAAATTTTTATTTATATTTTGTTTTTACATCTCCTTCGTACTCTTTCATATCCTACCCCACAGGGCATCCCTTGCAATGACAACAACAAAAAGTTTAGAGAGGGGGGAAATTTTCAGCAAAGCCATCGACTATCTAACAGTATATACAATATTTCACAGACACCTCTGCAGAGTAAAGGAGTCTGGTCTGAACTATTCTTAAGGGCTAGCCCTTAGCTTAGTTACCCCCTAGATCTCAGTATCAACTGCCTCTCTTTTTCCCTGGCAAAGCCAGCCTCCTCTATGACTCTTCCCATCTAGCAGTAGGTAAGGCTGTCATCTGCCAAGTCCCATCAGTCCTCTGCGCCTGTCCTGAGCTCAGGCTGGCTCCGCTCCCTCTAGGATGCTTTCAAAGCAACAAATCACTTTTAAGGCTACTTCTCCCCTCCCACAGAGGACTTACCCCTTCCTAGAATCCCATCTTACTGTGACATTCCAGTAATTTACACAAGATGGGCATAAAAGAATATTTCTATCCACAATAAGAAAAAGGGCATTTCATTTTTACTTTCTAATGTTCATCAGATAAAGCATTAACTGCTTAGCTTGGCATTGAAGCCCTCACACCCATTCCCTTTCCAGTTTCATCCCCTACTTTTTCTCCTTCACAAGGCTGGTCCATATTCCCCAAACATATTCTATGGCTACAAGTGTCATTGTAGGACAGAGGAAAGAGACCGACTGTGGAATCAAAGGGCCTCAGTTCGGACAGAATGGTTCATTTTACAAGTCTGACTCTCATGAATTATTTTTAGATTCTCATATCAGTACAGGACTTAGGTAAAAATAAAACCAGCAAGTGGTATGTAAAACTGAAATTTTCTGACATGTCAGATGGAGAAAACCAAATTTAGAAAACTGCACTAAATTTTGTTAAATCTTGTTACTGGCATATTTGTTAGAATTACCTAGGGATCTCTACCAGTGATTTGGAACCAGACAAGCAGAACTTCAGAACTCTGCTGAGAATAAGGCTATTCCAGAGTGTCCAAAAGAAGCTATTTCCAAGGACCAGATGACTACATGGGATTCCTGGGACTCAAGACAAAATGTGACGATTAAATAAATGGACATTGGGAGTGGGTTACTAGGATACAAGGAGTCAGATCTGAAAATTAATGTAAGGAGTTTTCTGACAATTATACATCTCAAGCAACCCATATGTATTATCTAAAAACTGACCCCATACTGGTCAATCGGTTATTGTTTCCATATTTCTTTGATTAAATACAGACACTTGGGAGGAGTGAGACACTTTTTTTCTAATTTTAGGGAATTACAACTGTTTGTTATCCCCTCTCCCAACTTGGAAAGCCCCTAATCTTTGCTCCAATTAAAAATTAGATTACCTAATTATACGTACTGTTTTGTATCCTGCTTATTGTTATCCTTTAATACATAAAAATCTATCTCCCCCTCTATTCAGGTCTGCTACCAAGCTTGTTTAATAAATTGATTGCTTAATAAACTGACATTCACAGAAGCCTGAACCTTTGTTTCCTCAGTCATGTCAGATTTCACCCTTCACAGTTTACATTCCACCTCTGATGTTTATTATCTCACCGTTCTTGGGGGTATCACTTTACATGTTTCTAAGGTCCATTCCAATTCTAAATCTACTATCACTCCAGCCTAACTCCTTCATTTTACAGATGAGGAAACTCATGTTATAATTCACTAAAGGCCTCACAACTACTGAGGATTCAGGACATATAACAGACAGGATTCAAACCCAGACCTTCTGACCCTAAATCTAGTGTTTGTCTTACTGCCTCACAGAAAAGATATTTCTGTTCAATTTGGTGGTCCTTAGCAAAAATGTGCCAAAGAGGCCATTATCTATCCCATTGTCCATCAAGGACACCTTCACCTTGTCACCGATGGTAAACTGATAGTGGGGAGAGGTGATCCTTACTCATTAGTCTGACAGAAGAGAATAGATGCATGAAGCTAGTCACTCTGTCTACATTAAGGAAGTCACACTGTCCACTGCATGCCTATTTCCAAATAACTACATAGCTTCTGTTGATTTCCTCATAAACATCCTCTCAGTCCTTTTCAAAGAATTATCACATCCCTACATTGGAAAGGAGTCCAATATCAGATAGCCCAACTTTCCTGAGCAGAAATCTCCTTTACCACATTCTCCAGTAAGTGATCATTCAGCAGCTGCCTGAAGATCCCCCTACTGATGAGAGAACTGTGACTTCTACCTGTTCCTTCAAGTTCTGTCCCCTGGGGCGAAAAGGAACAAATCTAATCCTCTTTCGTGCCATATTCTTAGAATACTTGAAGACTGCTCCCATATCCCATTTGTGAAATTCAGTGTTCTGTGTTTTAAGCACTAATTGGAAAGAGATAAATTTATTTTTGAGTACTTTCTACTTGGAGAGAAAGAAAATTCAAAGGGACAAGGTTTAGCTTGCCTTTGAAAAGTCTATCTGGTGGTATTAAGGCAGAGCAGCAGATACAGCACCAGCCCTAGAGTCAGGACAGCGGAGTTCAAATTCAGCTTCAGATACTTACTAGGTGTGTGACCCTGAGAGGGAAGGAGGGAGGGAGGGAGGAAAACTGTCTGACACTGGCTATTTCCATTCATAAATGTCATTATAAAGATTAAACAAGGGGACAAAGTCTAGGTCAGGGGTGAGAATCTGCAATCTCGAGGCCACGTGTGACCTTCTAGGTCCTTGGGTGCTGCCTTTTGACTGAGTCTAAATTTTACAGGACAAATCCTTTTATTAAGGGGATTAGTTCTGTGAAGTTTGGATTCAGTCAAAGGGCAGCACTTGAGGACCTAGAAGGCCACATGTGGTTGCTGGTTCCCCATCTCTAATCTAGGAAACAGTTTTAATTCAACAAACAGAACCATAGCAATAATTTTTTTTTTGATGCATTCTGCAGATAATTTTCCTCATTCAGTCAAGGCGTGGGGGAAAGGGGCTAAATGAACTCTTAAATGAACTACTCAAGGACTTTCTGTATTTGTCTGATCACCACCCTGATTTTTTAATATTTAAAAGAGAGAAGAGTTATCTTAGAATGGGTGAGTAGAAGTTAAATTCTTCCATATCCCCAAGTTCACTCCTTTCCAGGATAAATTTCCCTTTAATCTATCCTTTCATGGCATGTTTTTTAATGCTCTTCTCTATCAGGTTGCCTTTTTCTAAACAAACTGACTTAACAACATCCTCCCTAAAATGTGGTATCTGTGTTCAGGAGTTAATTAAAAATGGACTTGGATCTGAGCCATGCCCTGACTAGATGATATGTGATCTAGAACTCAGGAGGGAGAACAGCCTATACAAACAGACGTACTTCTTAGAATGGTACCTTCTGGGTGTTGATCACTTCCTATTTATCTAATATAGAGCTTATTGGCTTATAGTTGTTTTCCTGTTGTCTCTCTTATTGGATAGTCAACCCCTTAAGGGCTTCTTCTGCTTTGGTATCCCTAGCACTCAGCACAATGCCTGGCACACAGCAGTTGCTAAATAGACACTGACTGACTGACTGGTCTCATGCAGATACTGTGGAGAAGATCAGAAGACAGGGACTTCTTAAGACTTCTCTCCCAAGGAGGTCAGCCTACAGTGGTAGGAAAAGCACTGGATTGAGTCAGAAGAGCCATATTCTAGTTCCAGCTCTTTAACCTTGGACAGAGTGCTTCCCCTCCGTGGGTCTCACTTTTCTTCTATGTAAAATGAAGGTCCTAGACAAGATGATCTCTAAGATCTCTTCTCGGCTTAAAATTCTGATTTCTTTATTAATATTGATTCATATTAGTGCTTTGCCCTTATTTTTGTTTAGTTAATGTATTTGTTTTCAGTTTTTAACAATCACTTCCATATGTTTTAAATTTTCTCCCTCTCCCTCACCAAGAAGGCATGCAATCTTATATGGGTTCTACACATATATTCTTATTAAACACAGTTTCACATTAGTCATGTTGCATAGAAGAATTAAAATGAAAGGGAGAAACCATGAGAAAAATCAAACCAAAACACAGCATAACACAACAGAAAAGAGTCTGCTTCATTCTATGTTCCAATTCCATAGTTCTTTCTCTGGATGTCAATGGCATTTTGCATCCTGGGTCCTTTGAGAATGTTACCTTCCATTGCTGTTAAGGTCTAAGTCTATCAGAAACACTGTGGCTGTTACTGTGTATAATATTCTCTTGGTTCTGCTCACTTCTCTCAGCATCAATTCATATAAGTCTTTCCAGGTTTTTCTGAAGTCCATCTGTTCATCATTTCTTATAGCACAATAGTATCCCATTACATTCATGTACCACAGCTTGGTCAGCCATTCCCCGGTTGATGGGCATCCCCTTGATTTCCAGTTCTTGGCCACCACAAAAGAGCTGCTATCAGTATTTTTGTACCTGTGGGACCTTTCCCATTTTTATGCTCTCTGTTGGACACAGTGCTAGAAAGTGCTTTACACTTATTCAAAGCCTCAACTTAGGTGCTATCTCCTATGATGAGACGTTTCCCTATTTCTATAGTTGTTAGTGTTTTTTTCCTTCATCTCAAATTATCATATATGTAGTGGAATTGGCCTATGAGAAGCAGTCCTGAAGTCTGTGCAGATATTTTCCATCTGGTTTCAGTGCAAGTGACCATGTGGAAACTTGGGGTGCTCCTAGTTCTAGTCATGATGACTGAGGAGATGGTTCAGAGTGATAATAAAATAGTCCTAAATTGGCTGTTGAAGCTAGTAGAACTGATGACTCAGTGGATGCTGAGTCAGAACTACTCGGATCCGCCTCACCATAGCTGGATAGGACCAATGATTGCAGCCCTGTCTTTCACCTGGCCAATGAAGCTATTTCTATCATAGCCGTTTGTAACAGTAAGCACCCTGACATACAAAGGGGGCCTACTATCACAGGTTCTTTGATTTGCTTCTCTAAAAGGAGAGGCAACTTTTGAGGGGTTAACAATCACTTTAATCAAGCACAGGGATCAGAGAAAATCAAAATTTCAGAGAAATAAAAAATCAACAGATAGCACTTCCAAACTGCCTGACCATTAACATACATACATCTTTACCAGAGAGGGAAGCACCAACATCTGGGTATTCAAAGCCGGGGTTCTGCTTAGTGGCTTCCCAGAGTTTCTCATCTGGCACACAAACCTTCTTCCAAAAAAAACTCACTCTCAGAGTATTTATATACTTTTCAGAGCCACAGGGCATGACCCAGTGCCTCAATAGGAAAAGAACAAAAGGTACTTGGGACTCTCCTACAAAACAACTCCCCTAATCAAGCTTCCCTCAATGGGCATCAATGTGGGGGGAAAATCTTTAATCACATTCAAATAGAGGCATTATACTTCTTGATTATACTAAAACAAAAAACAGCAAAAGATCCTACTGTGCTTAACCTCACACCATTTCTGTTTCTTTTGTATTTAGATAGGATATATGTGCGCATATTAAATATAAAGATAGCATGTATGGCATGGATAGATATCTGAAATAGTATATGACCCTTTCTCTAAAAGGAGACTGTTATTTCTACTTCTATGGGGAATAGGAGATCCATGGCTGGATACTGCCAACAGTCTTAGGTGGAAGATAGGCAGGATCCAGAACAGCTGTGACTAAGCAGTCTTTTCTCCAGTCTCCTATTTCCAAGAGAGCTATTGCATTAGAATTATAACTACAATACCAGCTATATTTATAGGGATACAACAATGAGTTCAGAATAAAAGGGTACTTTCCTTGCTTGAAGTCAAAGAGAGGGCAATACTTAAATTGCTAATGCCAATTTAGCTCCCTCCCACCAAAGGCTGTTTACTCAAAAGACCATTATAATATCTGCTGAACCTTTTTATCAAAGTAAGCAGGCAATAGAAATTGGGAAAGTTATGCAGATTAGAATGACCAAGGAATAAACGTAAATGAACTCTTCAGCTGAGAATGATATCTCAATTCAAACCAGGAAAGAGAAGCATCAACTCACTGTGGGGAAGGAAGTCTTCACTCAGCAGTCCTGAGGGTTGCAGATTCTGGAGTCACAGCATATGTTGCGGGGAGAAGGGGTGTGATACCACCCCCTATATATCTGTGACTCCCAGGATCCAAAATCTGTACTTGCCTTTCTCTAACCCTCTTTCAAATTACTATTCCTAAGAGTATTTTCTATTAATCTATGAAGGACTTCCTTCTCTACTTATGAAGGTATATAGCTTTTTAGATCAGCTTTCTCTCAGCCAATCAGGAATCAAGGTCCCTTGCATATAAGTAGTGTAGCACAATTACATGCCTGTTGTTCAAGGTATAAACCACTGAGGCAGCTACTGTTCACTTGTTTCAGTTGTGTCTGACTCTTTGTGACCCCCTTTGGGGTTTTCTTGGCATAGATATTGGAGTGGTTTGCCATTTCCTTTTCCAGTTCATTTTACAGACAAGGAACTGAGCAAAACAGGGTGAAATGATTTGCCTGGGGTCATACAGCTAGTAAATGTCTGGGGCTGGATTTGAACTCAGGAAGATGAGTCCTCCTGATGCCAGAGATGGCACTCTATTCTCCACCAAGGCAGTGGAAGTGTTCATTTCATCTCTCTAAGAAGGTGGCCAAGCAGCAAGCTCCAGCTAAATGTGCTCAGACCAACAACCTGGGTCATCATCAGTGGTTGGAGCTTAGGGGCAATAACTTCTGGAGATGTTTGTGGTTGATGGCAGTAAAAGTACCTGGATGAGAAGCAGAAAAAGTCACCCACTGAAAGTGGTAGTTTCAGGCAGCATTGTGAGTCCCAAGAGTAGTGGTAATTGATAGTGTCTGGAAATGAACACTAGGTAAGAGTCCAAAAGGAGAGTGCTAAGCGGATGTGTTTATTTCTATGCATCTCCACCTTGTCCTAGGGATATACTAACTCTAACCTCCTCCAATGCAAGTCTGAAGACAACAGTTTTTTGGTCTTTGCATTTTCAGTAGAAAATAGTACATAGTAAGACATTTAATAAATGCTTATTGGCTTAGATTGGATTCAAAGTGTCACCGTCATCATTCTGGATTCTCATATCCCTGTGTCAAGACATATTGTTACCATTATTTGGCAGATGAGAAAGCTGAGACAGAGAGATTAATAGACTTGCTCATGGTCACACAGCAGGACAGTGCAGATTTTAGACTATAATCTGGTAGTGTTTTCATGATTCTGTGTAGTCTTTGTGGGTAGAAGGGCAGCCAAGTGGTGCAGTGGATAGAGCACTGGGCTTCGAAACAGATGAATATCTTTAAGAGTTCAAATTCAGCCTTAGACCCTGGGCAAGTCACTTCATCTTGTTTACCTCAGTTTCCTCATCTGTCAAATGAGCTGGAGAAGGAAATGGCAGACCACTCCAGTATCTTTGCCAAGAAAAGCCAAAATGAGGTCATGGAGAGTTGGATATGACTAAAATGATTACAACTAAGGGAGACTCATAATAGCTGTTCATATTTAAGGACTTCCCTCATGATGCTCCTTTGAGGTAGGTAGTGTAAATATTATTCTCTCACTTTTACAAATGAGGAAATAGAAACTCAGAGAGGTTTATTCAGGGGATCATAGGTTCGGAGCTGGAAGTGATCTCAGATGCCATCTAGTTCAATTTCCATCATTTTATAAATGGAGAGGTTAAGTTGACTTTTTCCAAGTGATATACAGCTAAGTGTCAGAGGTGGTATTTGAACCCAGATCTTCCTAACTCCAATTCTGTCACTATTTCCACTATATACTACCCTCCTTCACATCACGTGGCTTGTAAAAGTCAGCTGGGATTAAAATAGGATTTTCTAAGATCCTATATACAACATGGCTTCTCCATGAAGTTATATGGATGTAACTGAGGGATCCCTCAAACTATGCTCAGACCCTGCCTTCTGAGGCAAGGTAAACAATGGTAAAGCAAGACTCCAGACAAACTCCTGTGATACTAGGCCAATAGCAGAGTTTAAGGGAATAGCCATACCCTCATCTCTTCTTCCTAGAACAAAACTAGTTGTCAGAAGATACAGCAAACAAAATCCTAGATCATAAAATTAAAACTGAAAGGGACCTTGGAGGTCTAGTCTAAAATCCCTTCATGCAGACAAAGAAACTTAGTCCTAGAGTGGTTGAATGATAATGATAAGACAACTCAAATGGGAAAAAGATATGGTAGAGCTAGAAGATGACGTCCAGAGAAGGAATGCAAGTCACCCAATGACCTGAGAAATGAGAAGAGTCTGACAACCTTTTTTCAGGATAGTGCTAAAGAAAATTTCCCAGAACTCTTAAAACCAAGGGACTAACTACAGGTTGATAGATTTCACTGAATATTCCCAGAGAAAAGCATGAGATTTGACTGACCCAGACCCAACATCATCAAACTCCCAAGCTTCATTGATAAAAAGGGGAGGTTACAACCAGCTAAGAAGAAAAATATAATTCATCAAGGTACCATAGTTGAAATCATACGGGATGTTTACTTGTTAGGGTAAAAAGGAGAAAAAGCTGGAAAGTGGTTATAATAGAATTAAGAGGAATCAGACTTTGCTCTTGAATATTCTACCCAGCTAGACTAAAAGCAATGTGCTCCACTAAATCATGATCTCCTCAATGTCTGCTTTCCCAAACAAGGTGAGAGAGATGACATTTTTCTTACGCAGACCAGGCCAGTTTGTCTTCGAGAAGGTAAGGAGGCCATCCTAAGGACTTGACCAGTCTAGAGGACTATGGCTTAAAGCTTTCTTTGCTGACTAAGCCTCTGGGGAGCTAGTGTCTGTCATACTTGGTGGAATTCCCCCTGCCCTGCAGGACTTCTCTCCTACCTGTTGTCGTTACCCTTCTGAGTGTGGAAGCAAAGGGAACAGCTTTGGTTTCTAATAAACCGTATCCAGTTAATCTTAGGATAAGTAAATTTATTTTTATTGAATTTTGTGGTTTGTGAGTGTTATAATTGCATTTATATACGTGTGTGAATATACACACACATACTATATACATATATACATATACTATACACATATCTTCTATATACACATATATATCTATACTATATATACACATATATCTATACACACATGTGCTATATGATACATATATACACATATACTATACACCTATCTACATGTTATATACACACGTGTCTACATGCACATATACATATATGCACACACATCTATATACATAGATGCATATACACATATATGTATGTGTACACACATATATACATGCACACATATATACACATATGTTTTATACATGTGTATGTATACATATGTGTGTATATATATACATACATGTGTGTCTATATGTATATATAAAATTGCCTTATAATCCTGAGCTTGAATTTCTGAACTGCTTTGACCTCTGGGCCTGGTCTAGGACATCTGGCATCTCTCTGCAAGACTGGATCAGAGTAACTTCATAGCTGATTTTTTGGTTGATGTGGGGACTTGCAAAGAAAAAGGAAGTTTGAGATTTTCTGGTCAGATATAGTAGTTTGACACCCAGAGGCTGTTCCCCTCCTAGGCACATATGGGGAGCCCTCTCAATGAAATAAGGAGGGAACCCCAATGATCCCATAAAATTAGCCCAATGAGTGCTTAAGGCACCTAATGGGAAAAGCAAAAATATTGCAAAAGCTCATATTCCCTGGCTCTTACTAATGGTTTTAGAAAAGCTGGATTGCTTTGATGAATAAAGAAAATGAAAATAAATTGTCTTTTTATATTCAGTGATTAGGGACGGATATGAGCATACCTCCAAGTCAGAGGCTAGCTTAGGAACACATGTTGATGGGTATAGGAATTATTAAGCTCAAGATGGGAAACGTTCTCTGATTCAGTCTTACTCAGAGAATGCATTGAATTCCATTAAGATGGGGGTGTATGTTAATATTCCCCTGGGGAAAATTAATATATTAATATAATCTTTTCCCTCACAAGGGAAGAGAATGGGAATGGAAGTGAGAATGAAAACTAGGAACCAGTGTCAATGGTAGGAGGACCTTGGATTTATTCTCTTACTGCCACCCAGGTGGTGATTTCTTGGAGGGATGGGGTAGGAAAGGGGAGGGGGAGGGGGGAAGTGGAGATGGAAGGTGGGTAAACTCTAAGGAACTTGGGAGGTTACAAATTAAAGTAATGAGTCATTAGATCAGTAGTTAATTAAGGTATGTTTCAATGGTTCCTATGAAGACCTTCTCCCAGATGTAGAGTTTGGGAAACTCTCAGAAGATTTTTGTCCAGCCAATTAAATCAGTATAGGCCTCAGATGAGGACCATTCTTGGTTTTTTTTTTTAATATGGCTAAGATAAAGAGTTCTGCATACCTGACCCCATAAATATGAATTTCTTCTGTAGCCGGTTTCCCGATGGGAGTCAACAAAGGGAGGAGATAGAATTCCTACAAGAGTTCTCCCTCTGTTCCTTCGTGCCAAGGCTCTTTTGCCCACCCACCCCCTCCCATTGCCATGACAAGCCTATGTCAGGAGCAATGAATTAAATTAGGTCCTGGGGTTTTGTTTTTGTTTTTGTTTTTGTCAAGAGAGGAAAGTCAAGAGAGAAAAGACTTGTCTGATCAAAACCATTCCTAGCAATACTCAATTTTGCTGGGTAGGTGATTCTTGGTTTTAATGCTAGTTCCTTTAACTTCTGTAATATCCTATTCCAAGCCCTTCAATCCCTTGATGTAGAAGCTGCCAGATCCTGTATTATCCTGATTGTATTTCCACAGTACTTGAATTGTTTCTTTCTAGCTGCTTGCAATATTTTCTCCTTGACCTGAAAACTCTGGAATTTGGCTGCAATATTCCTAGGAGTTTCTCTTTTCAGATCTCTTTCAGGAGGTGATCAGTGGATTCTTTCAATATTAGTTTGCCCTCTGGTTCTAGAATATCAGGGCAGTTTTCCTTGATAATTTCATGAAAGATGATGTCTATGCTCTTTTTCTGATAATGGCTTTCAGGTAGTCCCATAATTTTTCAATTGTCTCTCCTAGATCTATTTTCCAGGTCAGTTGTTTTTCCAATGAGATATTTCACATTGTCTTCTATTTTTTTCATTTTTTTTGTTTTGTTTTGTAATTTCTTGGTTTCTCATAAAGTCATTACCTTCCATCTGTTCCATTCTAATTTTTAAAGAACTCTTTTCTTCAGTGAGCTTTTGAACCTCCTTTTCCATTTGACTAATTCTGCTTTTTTAAAGCCTTCTTATCCTCATTGGCTTTTTGGATCTCTTTTCCCAATTGAGTTAGCTTATTTTTAAAGGTGTTATTTTCTTCAGCATTTTTTTGGGTCTCCTTTAGCAAGCTGTTGACTCACTTTTATATATATATAATATATATATTATATATTATATATATATTATAATATATATATTATATATATAGATGAAATTTTATTCTTTAGAGATTTTTTTTTTATTTTTTAAATTTATTTATTTATTTAACTTTTTACATTCATTTTCACAAAATTTTGGGTTCCAAATTTTCTCCCCTTTTATCCCCTCCCCCCACCCCAATACCCCAAGCAATCTAATTTTCCCTATCTCCAATCTGCCCTCTCTTCTGTCATCCCTCCCTTCTCTTGTCTCCATCTTCTCTTTTCTCCTGTAGGGCCAGATGACTTTCTATTCCTCATTAACTGTATGTCTTCTTTCCTAGTAGCAACAACAATACTAAACAGTTGTTCCTAAAACTTTGAGTTCCAAATTCTCCCCATCCCTCCTTCCCCACCCATTCCCTTTGGGAAGGCAGGCAATTCAATATAGGCCATATCTGTGTAATTTTGCAAATGACTTCCCTGATAGTCGTGTTGTGTAAGACTAACTGAATTACCCTCCATCCTATTCTGCCCCTCATTGTTTCTCTTCTGTCTTATGATCCTGTCCCTCCCCAAGTGTTGACTTCAAATTGCTCCCTCCTCCCTTTGCCCTCCCTTCCATCATCCCCCCCTTGCATTATCTCCTTCTCCCCCACTTTCTTATACTGTAAGATAGGTTTTCATACCAAAATGAGTGTGCATTTTATTCCTTCCTTTAGTCAAATGTGATGAGGGTAAACTTCTTGTTTTTTGTTTTTGTTTTTGTTTTTTTTTCTCAGCTCTCCTCTTTTTCCCTCCACTAAAAAGTCTCCTACTTGCCTCTTAAATGACATATAATTATCCCATTCCATTTCACCCTCTTTCCTCCCACTACATTTCTCTCTCACCATTTACCTTAATTTCTTTTAAGATATGGTCCCATCCTACTCAGTTCAATCTGTGCTCTCTGTCTCTGTATGTGTGTGCATGTGTGTATGTGTGTGCACGTGCATGCGTGTACATGTGTGTGTGTGGTCCCACTACCTACCCAGATACTGAAAAGTTTTAAGAGTTACAAATATTGTCTTTCCATGTAGGAATGTAAACAGTTCACTTCTGGTAAGTCCCTTAAGACTTCTCTTTGCTGTTTACTTTTTCATGCTTCTTCTCATTCTTGTGTTTGGAAGTCAAATTTTCTTTTCAGCTCTGGTCTTTTCATCAAGAATGCTTGAAAGTCCTCTGTTTCATTGAAAGACCATATTTTCCCCTGAAGTATTATACTCAGTTTAGCTGGGTAGGTGATTCTTGGTTTGAGTCCTAGTTCCTTTGATTTCTGGAATATCTTATTCCACGCCCTTCGATCCCTTAATGTAGAGGCTGCTAGATCTTGAGTTATCCTGATTGTATTTCCAGAGTACTGAAATTGTTTCTTTCTAGCTGCTTGCAAGATTTTGTCCTTGGGCTGGGAGTTCTGGAATTTGGCCACAATATTCCTAGGAGTTTCTCTTTTTGGATCTCTTTCAGGTGGTGATCGATGGATTCTTTCAATACTTATTTTGCCCTCTGGTTCTAGAATGTCAGGGCAGTTTTCCTTGATAATTTCATGGAAGATGATATCTAGGCTCTTTTTTTGATCATGGCTTTCAGGTAGTCCCATAATTTTTAAATTGTCTCTCCTGGATCTATTTTCCAGGTCAGTTGTTTTTCCCATGAGATATTTCACATTCTCTTCCATTTTTTTGTTCTTTTGGTTTTGTTTGGTGATTTCTTGGTTTCTCGTAAAGTCATTAGACTCCATCTGTTCCATTCTAATTTTGAGAGAACTATTATCTTCAGTGAGCTTTTGAGCCTCTTTTTCCATTTGGCTCATTCTGCTTTTGAAAGCATTCTTCTCCTCGTTGGCTTTTTGAACCTCTTTTGCCAATTGAGTGAGCCTATTTTTCAAGGTGTTAATTTCCTCAGCATTTTTTTGGGTCTCCTCAACCAAGGTATTGACCCATTTTTCATACTTTTCTTGTATCTCTCTCATTTCTCTTCCCAGTTTTTCCTCCACCTGTCTAACTTGCTTTTCAAAATCCTTTTTGAGTTCTTCCAAGGCCTGAGCCCACCCGACATCCCCCTGGGGTGTCTGGGGTACTGAGGCCCCGCCCTCCACATCTTTCCCTGATGGAGAGAATATTTCCTCGTCAGATCCGGAAGTCGGGATCATTTGCATTTGTTCGAGAAAACTCTCTATAGTCTTATTTTTCTTCCCTTTTCTAGACATTTTCCCAGCCAGTTACTTGACTTCTGAGATTCCTGTCCACCTCCGCCTAGATCCGCCCAGCTAGTGCTTAGGGTCTGAGGTTCAAATGTACTTTCCCCGCCGCCGGCTGCTAATCAATGTGAACTTTAGTTCTGGTGCGGGGGTGAGGGCAGGGCCGCCTCCCAGGCTCAGCTCCCTCAGGGGCTTTATGCAGAGGACTTCAATAATAGAGCAGGGTGGGGCAGGGCCGTCTCCCAGGCTCAGCTCCCTCAGGTCGCTTATGCAGAGACTTTCAGTAATGAAGATCCTGCCTGCTGCTGGGGAAGTCCTGGGCCGCTGCAGCTGCTGCCTCCGCTGCCGCCCACGCCTCTCCCTCCGCCGCTTCCTGCCCCCATCTCTGCTGCCGCGGCTTCCTCCCGAGAGTGCCCGAGTCACGGAGACACTCCGCTCCCCTCCTCCAGCCCAGCCTCTCTCACTGACCTGTAGCTTCTGTGGGCGGAGGGACTTTCCCAGCTGTCGGAGCTTCCGTCTCTGAAGCCTGCTCGGGTCAGCTTCTCTGGGGCCGGGGCCAGGGCAGCGTTGGGGTGGGGTCCGCTTTCCAGGGTGCGATGGACCCTGGGGACGGCTCTCTAGGGCTCTCTGGCATGGAAATCTCTTCCACTCCGTTTCTGTACACTTTTCAGTGGTCCAGAAGTTATGGGGGTCTCTTTTTACATTAATTCTATGGGCTTTGGTTTCGGAGCTCGTAAATGTGTGTCCTTCTACTCCGCCATCTTGGCTCCTCCCCCTGTTGACTCACTTTTCATGATTTTCTTGCATTGCTCTCATTTTTCTTCCCAATTTTTCCTCCACCTCTCTTACTTTGTTTTCAAAATCCTTTTTGATCTCTTCCATGGCCTGAGACCACTGCATATTTATTTTTGAGGTTTTGGATTCAGAAACCTTGACTGCACTGTTGTTCCTCATCCAAAAAGGTGGAAGAAAATACCTGTTCACCAAGAAAGTCACCTTATATAGTCTTATTTTTTCTCCCTTTTTTGGGCATTTTCCCAGCCAGTTACTTGACTTTTGAGTCCTTTGTCAAGAGAAGGGTATACTCTGGGGACCTGTAAGTTCTCAGATCCTCCAAGGTGGCACAATCAAGGGAGGGGAGTTTACTTCTCTTCTGGCCTGCGCACTGGTCTGGGAGCAACCAAAAACTTTTCTGCCCAGAATCTGCGAGTAAAATTCCCTCTCCACAATCACCTCCAGCTCCACCATGCCAGCGCTCCTCCTCACCCCAGGGCCAAGCTCAGGTCTGAGATTCAAATCAGAGGATCAATTCGCCAAGGGGCTTTAGGTAGTGGGCTCCCAGGGCTGAGTTCAGGACTGAGATTCAGATCAGCTGCTCAATTACCCCAGGTGCTCTAGGCAGAGGGCACCAAAATTGGATGCTGCCACTGCAGTGGCTGCTGCCAGCGGTGCAGACTGAGTTTCCCTCTCCTGGGTGAAGGAGCCCTCCCACTGACCTTTGAAGCTGTCTGTGGCATTTGTGGGTTGAACTGTCTGGGAACTGCTGCTGCTGGTGGCTCCCTGAAGCCTGTTCTGGGTCCTGTCTCTGTTGCATTGAGTGGCCCACACTGGGCTGCACTCTGCTCCACACCTGGTGTGATAGACCTTTCCTGTTGTCCTTCCAGGCTGTCCTGGGCTGGAAATCTCCTTCACTCTGTCATTTTGTGGCTTCTACTGCTCTAGAATTTGTTTAGAGTCATTTTTTATGGGTATTTTATGGGTTATGTGAGTGAGCTTCTGCAGGTCCGTCTTTCTACTCCACCGTTTTGACTCCACCCCACCCCCCCCAACCTGCCTACTGGTTCTGTCACTTTGGATGATTCACTTTACCTCCCTGAACCTTAGTTTCCTCCTCTGTAAAATAAGGGGTTTGGACTAGATGAGCCCTAAGGTCTCTGTCAGGAGTAAATCTCTGACTCTGTGATCTTAAGTGCAAAAGTGAAGCCTATAAGTTCACATGTAAAGATAGCAATAACATGACACATTTATACTATTCACTGAATCAAGAAAGTAAAAAAGAATCAGGAAACAAGGGTGACGAGGGAATCCCAGGTTAATGTCAATATACACATCTTTTGAGAGCGAGGTTAATGGCCAATACATAATGGAAGCTAAGGGAATGTACAATCATTTACAATCTCATGTTATCCAGTTTCAAGTTATATGCTCATTTTTCGTAGTTTCTTTTCTTATGTTCTTGTTCATATATTTGAATGTCTGTACTTATCCATGGAAGTCAAAATAAAATTTATATTATTTAAAAAAGCAAATAGAACACAGCATGATAAATGCAGAAGGGAGGAACCAACAGATTGCAACTCAATGTCTAAGAAAGGGAATTCAGCGTTAATTCAACAAACGACAAGGCACTGTGCTAGGTACTAGGGAAACACAGATGAGAAACAAAACGATCTGGCTCCCTCAAGAAGCTTACTCTCTAATTGGGGTGGGTAATTTCTGACTTACAGAGGATCATTCCATGAAGGAGATGACATTTGATCTGGGTCCTGAAGAATTAGAAGGATTTCAAATGGCAGAACTTATGGAGAGGGACATAGGGTAAGTAACAGCTTGAGCAAAAGCGTGGTGGTGAGAAGATTATTTGACTGCCTTCTTGGGTCTTAATTGTTTTTGTTTGTTTTTTATCTCTTCCCTTTCCTTTATAGGTCTTCTCTCACCTTTGTTAAGTTGGACAAATGGCTTGTAGGCATTCCTTACCTTGCTGCTTCCAGATGAAAAGCCTAAAACCCTTTCATCATTCAGGTCCATCTCTTTCCCACCATACCTCTTAATCATAGTCCTCTCCTTCTTTGCCTCCTCCTTTAGTCTTCAATCCTTCTGCTGAGAATAGAGAATTAGATTTTCTCTCACAGCCATCAAATTGACAAAGATGACAAAAATGGAAAATGACAGTCTTTAGCTGGATTGTGGGAGGACAGGTGCACTAACATTAGTGGTACTGTAAGGTGGGTCAATCATTCTGAAAAGCAATTTGGAACCATAGCAAAAATGTTGGTCAACTATACATGCCCTTGAACTAGGCAATACAACTTTATCCAAACATCTTATACTCCCAAAGAAACCAAAGACGGATGGAAAAGACCATAGGAATAAAAAATTTACAGCAACACTTTTGTTGCAGCAAAGAAGTGGAAATAAAGTGGGTGTCCATCAATTAGGGAATGACTGAATGGATTGTGTAATATTAATGTAATGGAATATTATTGTGGCATAAGAAATGACAGTGTTTTCAGAGGAAAGACCTCCATGAACTGATACAGAATGCAGTGAGCAGAACCAGAACAATTTTTACAATGACTACAACATTGTAAAGGAAAACAATTTTGAAAGACTTAAGAATTCTGTTCAATGTAATTACCAATCTCAAGATCAGTGTGGAAGTATGGTTCCCACTTCTAGGCAGAGAAACAATGGACTCTCATTTTCGTATATAGCCAATTGTTTTTGTCGAAACTATTTTTTGACAATTTTTGTTGCTGTTGTTGTGGTTGAGTTGTTTCAGTCCTGTCTGACTTTTTATGACCCCATAGACCTCTGTTCATGGGGCTTCCTTGGTAAAGATACTGGAGTAGTTTTCCATTTCTTTCTCCATTGGCAAATAGAGGTTAAGTGATTTGTCCAAGATGACACAGCTAGGAAGTTTCTGAGGCTGGATTTGAATTCAGGTTTTCTTGACTCCAAACCTAGAGCTCTATACATTTCTCTACCTACCTGGCCCCTGACTATATTTATCTTTCATTTATGTGTGGGCAGAGTTGAGGGGATTGAGATAATGATACTAAAAAAGGAATAAAAGAAGAATCCATTTTGTTGTCCAACTAAAAGAATAGTCTTGTTAGCCAAAAATAATGACAAATGTATTGATTTACTAAAATAAAAAAGCTGAAAATTCCTGGAATCCTGGAGCATTGAGTACCTTGATGCCCATACACAGAGGCACCAAAAGGATTCCAAGCAATTTCTTTGATTTTCTAAGATACATCTTTCTTTTTCCTATTTGTTTCTAGATTCTATAATGACCTTTGGTGTAGATAAACCCAGAGGAACAAAGGTAACTGGGAAAACATGGAAATTTGGGGAACTCAGGGAGGTGATTTGTAACATTTCTTAAAAAAATGTAAGAGTGGAGGCTGGGAGAAGAAGAAGAAGAAGAAGAAGAAGAAGAAGAAGAAGAAGAAGAAGAAGAAGAAGAAGAAGAAGAAGAAGAAGAAGAAGAAGAAGAAGAAGAAGAGGAAGAAGGAGAAGAAGAAGAAGAAGAAGAAGAAGAAGAAGAAGAAGAAGGAGAAGAAGAAGAAGAAGAAGAAGAGGAAGAAGAGGAAGAAGAGAAGGAGGAGGAGGAGGAGGAAGAAGAGAAGAAGGTAGGAAAGAAGGAAAGAAGGAAAGCAAGAAAGAAGGAAAAGAAAAGAAAGAAAGAAATACATCTGCTAAGGCATGGAGAGTTTTTGTTTTATGTTGTTTGGAATGTTCTCACTATAGATAAGACAACTAGTATTTAATATGACATTTTAAGGTTTGCAAAGCATTTTGCAAAAATTATCTCATTTGATCCTCATCCCAATTCTGGGAAATAGGTGCTATTATTGTCTTCATTTTACAGAAGAGGAAACTGAGGCAGACAGAAGTGAAGTGACTTGCCTAGGGTCACACAACTAGAAATATCTGATACTAGATTTGAACTTGAGTCTTCCTGATTCTGGGCTAGCTAGGTGGTGCAATGGATAGATCACAAGGTCTGGAATCAGGAAGACCTGAGTTCAAATATGACACCAGGCACTTATTAGCTCTGTGACCCTGGGTAAGTTACTTCACCCTGTTTGCTTCAAGTTTCTTCATCTGTCAAATGAGCCGGAGAAGGAAATGGCAAACTATTCCAGTGTCTTCACAAGAAAACCCCAAAATGGGGTCACAAAGAGCCGGACACAACTGAACAACTTCCTGATTTTAGGTCCAGTGCTCTGTCTATTGAGCCACCTAGTATTCTAGGTGAAAAGTATCAGATTTTATGAGGTATTAAAGTGAGAATGTTTGTTAGGAATATGCTGTATCTAACTTTTGAAGCTATTAGGGAAGACATACATAATTCAGTCCTCTTGTCAGAAACAAATTCTGGGCGGGGTATAATTTGAGCAGCAATATCTTTAGAATATACTGAGCTGGAGGCTTAAGTCCTGAATTTTGGGTCCCCTTGTACCAGCCTAGCTCTAACACTCTGATTGGGCCAATAACTCAGTGAGGGAGTCAACCAACTGTGAAGATGTGTGGCTCTACCAAGTAATGCTCTAAAAGAGAAGAATTTGGAAATTAAAAAAAATCAACCTATAACCTTCTTTCCCCACTCTGTTCATAACCAAGATAAAATGTGGCACTGTCTTTCCTTGTTTACACACACACACACACACACAACCCTCAAGTTGTTCTGATCAGACCACATCCAGAGTATAGTATTCAATTCCATGAGCTATATTTTTGGAAGGACATTGACACCAGGGGTGCATCTAAAGGAGGTCAGCTAGGATGTGAGGGAGCTAAAATCCATAATACTTGAAGAAACGTTGAAAAGAATGGGGAGTTTTAGCATAGAAAAGAACTTCACTGAGTTGTGAGGCGAAGGAAGTTGAGATAGGACTCCCACTTTTTTAAAATAGAAAAGAGAAACTAGAAGGAATCACAAGTAGAACAGCTGCAAAAGTTATATGCTGAATTTTTTATATATTTAAAAAAGAAAAACAAGTTCTGCATAACAGAGATTTACAGTTTCAGGCATGATCCCTCCCTTTTGTTCTACAGTGTATATGAAAATGCTCACTCTATTTGATGTTTGTGAAGTTCAAAATTTTCTAAAGATAAAAGAGGAATAAAAAAATCTATTTTCTAGGGGAAAAAGACAAAAGGTATAAGACAAACATGATAGCTATTTTCAAGGATCTGAAATACTGGTGTGTGGAAGGGGGATTGGGACTTGTTCTCCTTGGCTCCAGAGGGCAGAATCATTAGCAATAGATGGAGGTTGCTTATTTGAATGTCTCAGCTTATATGAGGAAAATCGTAATAACAATATTTCCTCACCTGTCCCAAAATGGAATAGGCTGCCCAAAGAGATGGTAAATTCTCCAACACTTGGGAAGTTAGATGAGGACTTGTAAGTATGTTGTAGAGAGAGGGGTCTAGCTCTGGAATTCAGAGCCATAACTAGTAGTTATTGTATGCAGGAGAAGCAGTGCAAAACATACTTGGACAAAGTATCTTGGCCATGTATCCTCACGTCAACTTTGTGAGACAAATTCATCTGAGATGGGAAAGACCCTGAATCTCTTTGAGGTCATAGGTGGGGAGCAGAGGGAGGCAGTGGGGCTGGTTAGTTCTGGAGGTGGGGTAAAAGAGTTTACCTGGGGTGCAGCTATGGGGGAAAAGGAATGATATCTGAGATTTCTTGTGTGTGTGTCTGTGTGTGTGTGTGTGTGTGTGTGAGAGAGAGAGAGAGAGAGAGAGAAGAAAAAGAGAGAAGAGAGAGAAAAAGAGAGAAGAGAGAGAGAGAGAGAGAGAGAGAGAGAGAGAGAGAGAGAGAGAGAGAGAGAGAGAGAAGAGAGAGAGAGTTCTTGCTGGAGAAAAGAAGTCACAAATGTGCATTGAATAATAGTATCTCAGAGTTGCAAGAGAACTCAAAGCTGAGGTAGTACTATTTAATACCCAGTTGTGACTCCTTTTCTCCTGCAAGACTACCTTTTGGAAAGTTTGCTGGATAGGAGAAGAAGAAGGGATATGACTTTGCCATATGGGGTGTTGTCCTTTATTCTAGAAGAAGGCCATGATGCTGTGATGCTGTGACTTACAAGTGAACTGGATCTAAGTGAGGGAGGGCTGTGTGATCACCCTCTGGGTCCAGTGGCCAGATGTAGATCTGGATGACTGGAGATTGCCCTGGATGCAGTGGGAGGCCTTGGCCTTTTTAAGCTAAGATCTTTCTCAGGTCTCAGTTTGACTGAGGCAGTGCCCATTCAGTGGTTAAGGCTAGGTAAGAAATGAGACAAAGAATAACCTCTTTTACCTAAATAAAAAATTTCAATCTTGGAGGGAAAGGCCCTCAGGATTTCTCATGGGTTCTCAGATGAGCACTGAGGTCCCTTCCAATATTCAAATTTAGTGATTCAAAAATAAAGATATTATAAAAACAAAAGATATCAATAAAAATATTTTTAAAAGACTACCTTTGATATTTCTTCTAACTCCATTTCAGTAGAGGATCACATAGTGTGATTACCACAGAGTTCCTCACCCTAGAGATGGCCCTGGATTCTTCCCCTTTCCATGGATGACTCTGACGCTGAAACTGATGCAGAAAGGCAATTCTCATATTATTATGAAAGTTACAGAGCAGTTACCATCAACATATACTTAATCTGCACACACATACCAGTAGCTCCACAGACAATTTGCAATGTGTTCCTCACCGAGGTGAGTTACAAAAAACCCACCTGCAAAATTCATGGGTTGTGAATGGACATATGGAAGTCTCTGGCTCTCTGCTTCTATTCTTTCAGTTTTGGAACCTACCCTTTGGAACAATGACCCCCCCAGCCCAGACAGCTTTTGAACCCCATCTAAGGGGATATTGTCTCTCTGAAAATGAAATTCTGGCACTTTCCAGCCCAGGAATTGGTCAAGGAATTTTTCATCCTCATTTCCTGACAAGATCTGTGTTTTCCATCATTCTGATCTTTTGTTTTCCATCACTCCTGTCCTTCCTCGTAGTGTTTCATCCAGCTCATCTTGGCTGTCATGTGATGTCAGTGACATGACAAATGCCATTAACATAACATAGACATTCATCCCCAGCTGTAAGAGTGTGAGCCTTTGAAACAAGCAGGCTTCATTCCCCTTAGAGACCATCCTTGCTCTAGTTACTTTCTAGAAACATTCTAAATTCTTTTTGTCTTTTTCTCCAGATGCTTTGTAACTACCAGGACATGGGATAATAATAATAACTGGAGCTACCATTTCTATGGTGATTTATAGATGACTAAATATTTTATGTTATCTCATTAAAGCAATCAATAAGCATTTATTAAGCACTAATTTTGTGGCAGGCACTGTGGGATACAAAGATAAAAGTGAAATGAATAATCCCTGCCCTCAAGGAATTTATATTAAGGCATGTATATGTATATTTATATACACATGTGTATATGTATATACATACACATATACATACCACTGGACTTGGAACCAGGAAGATTCATATTCCTGAGTTCAAATCCTCAGAGACTTGCTAGCTGTGTCACCCTGAGCAAGTCACTTAACCCTGTTTGCCTCAGTTTCCTCATCTGTAAAATGACTTGGAGGAGGAAATGGCAAACCACTCCAGTAACTTTGCCAAAAAAAAAAAACCAGACCCAAAATGAGGTCACAAAGAGCCAGGCATTGCTGAAAACAACAGAACAACCACAACAAATAGAGCCAGAGGCAGGACCTGTGATTTCATTGGCATAAGGAACTCTGGGAAGAGGAGACTCCCTTTACCAATGCTTAAAGTGTTGTCTAGATTCCTAAGGGGGTAAAGGTTAAGTGACTTTCCCAGGGGCACTCAGGCAGTATGTGTCAGAAACAGGACTTGAACCCAGTACTCTTTCCACCGTGTCCCAACCATCTTGAATAGCTAGCTCAAGGGTCAATTTTCTCTTGTCCTGAAGTGTAGTTCTGCCATTGATCCTCTTTTTATATGAGAAATGTATATTTTTTCATTGGCTTCATCTCCACTTAGATTATATTGCACGCTAAAATCCCCAATGGGTTATGTAAACTGATAGACTGGCTGATTTAGATCCCTGACTATCCAAGCATTCTGCATCCTCCATAGATCTCCAACTGTCCTATTACCATCGCTATGGAGAATGATGGGCTAGGTCCCCAGAACAATATTCTCCTTTTGGTGACTCTTGTCTAAAGTAACTGCCTCTATTCTATTTGGTCATTGGCTCTCTTCTTGACTTTCCTCAATTGGATTGAACTATGTTTCATTTAATTTATCTAAAACTCTTTTCCTGGTCATTTAATCCATTTGTTGGCATGAATTAAACTGGCTGGGATGGAGACTTATGAAGTTCTATAGTGTGGTCCTCTCCCCTATCCACCTTGACTCCAAGAAAGACCGTCAATAAGCATTTATTAAGTGCTTGCTTCATGCTGGGCACTGTGTCTTAACACATTGAGGATAGAAATAAAGACAAAAACAGACAAATTCTTTGCCTAAAAAGAATTAGCATTCTAATGAGAGAGATAACATGTGAAAAACTATGTACATACAAGATATATACATCTCGGAGGGATAAAATATATACCCAAATAACCTCAAGATCATATACAAGATATTGAATCTCAGTAGGAAGGCATGAGCCATTAGAGGTGAGAAGAGGGAGGCCAGGAAGAGTCTCCTACAGAAAGTGAGATTTGAGTCAGCTCAGGATGCTAGTCAAGAGTGGAGGTGAGGACGGCAAGTAATCTAGGCATGGAGAACAGCCATGTTCGTGAAAAGGCATGGAGTAGAGACCAGTGTAAGTAGAAGGTAGAAAGTAAATAGTAAGGAAGGCATGGAGTAAGTAGACCAGTGTGTCCCAATTGTAAGACATGAGGGAGGGAGTAGAGAATAAGAACACTGGAAAGGTAAGAAGGAACCAGGTAGTGGAGGACATTAAGTGCCAAACAGGATTTTATATTTGATCCTGGAGATCATAGGGAGCCAATGTAGTTTTCTGAGTCAGGGAGTGCCATGGTCAAGATCTGCGCTTTAGAAAAATTACTTTGACAGCCAAGTGAAGAATGGTTTGGAATGGGAAGAGGCTTGAGATAGGGAGAACAACTGCAACTGTCTGTTGTAGTAGTGGAGGTATGAGGTGATTAGGCTCTTCACCAGGATGCTGGCTATGCGAATAGGGATTACAGGACACGCAGAAGAGGTATATGGGGCAAGTAGATGTCAAAGTGGATGGAATGCCTGGAGTCAGGAAGACTCATCTTCCAGAGTTCAGATCTAGCCTCAGATACTTCCTAGCTGTGTGATTCTGGGCAAGTCACTTAACCCTGTTTGCTTCAGTTTTCACATCTGTAAAAATGAAATGGAAAACAAAGTATCTTGCAGTATGCCCCAAAAACCAAACAAACCCAAATGGAATCATGGAGAGTTGGACGCAACTGAACAACAAACAACCAAGATCCAAAACAATTCTTTAGCAGGGGAATCCAGGTCTCTAGAATAATATTCAAGTTAACTGCAGCTATGGAGTAATGAAAAAGCCCAGAAGTTAAAGCAGGGGGATGGAACCTTCAGTTACACATGAACTTAAAGCCCTAGCTTCTCCACCCCTGACTTGGTCAGGGTTCTTGGATCTTATTATTGGTCCATCACTAATTAGCTCTGGGGCCATTAACATATTGTTCAGCCTCTCTGAAGTACAGTTTTTTCTTCTTTAAAAGGTAGACAATGAGAGTTGCCGTAACTATCTCAAAGATTGGTTTTGTAGATTGAACTAGATTATGTGTGTGAAAGAGTCTTGTGCAATACAAAACGACAAAGACATCATTTTATTTGAGGCTCTGCTACTGACCACTAAGATGACCTTAAGGGTCGTCCCTTTCCTCCTAATAGTCTTGATTGTCTCTGCAGTCATATCACTGGGACCAGATTCCTTAAAAAGAAAATAATCTGTCAAGGACACAGGGATCCACCCATTCCCTGGGAGCGAGAGACTGTCTTTCTTAATTAATAGACTGGGGATTAGGAGTTGGAGGGAGGAGTGTGGGTTGAGAAGAGAGTCTCTTGCCACCCTGGGCAGCTAGGTGGTACAGTAGATAAGAGCACAAGTGCAGGAGTCAGGAGGACCTGAGTTGAAATCTAACCCTCAGACACTTGACACTCACTAGCTGTATGACCTTGGGCAAGTCATAACCCCAATTGCCTCATCCTGGGTCATCTCCAGGCATCCTGATGGATGGTCACTGGATTCAGATGGCTCTGGAGAAGAAGTGGGGCTGGTGACCTGCACACCCCTCCCTCACTCAAGACAAAGTCAAGTGCAAGTCATGTCATTACTTCTCTGATGACATGGTCTTCTTCGGCAATGAAAGACGAACACACACATATTTTTGCCACCCTCCTAAGATGACTCTGTCAGGAGCCCTGAACTGTTTTTTTCTCAGAGCTCTATCTTCTTCATGCCAGTGGTACCAGAACCAACCTTTGCATCAGAAAGATGCTGTTCCTGGAGAGGCAAGACTTATGTTTGAGTTATCTCCTTTTCCTACTTGGTACAATATGCTACTTTTGACCTTTCCAGTAATGTCAGATCTCCATTAAAATCACAGATCCAACAATTTGCTTCCTCTCTGACCCCAAACTCCATCCCAGAACCCTCTCCCAAAGCACAATTCATTAAAAGCTAGCTTCCCATTTTCTTGTTGGAAGATACGTTCCCTATAACACTTCCCCCCTCCCACATGTATGCACAAGCACACGCCTTACATGTTCCCTCATATAAATCCTGAGAAAGTGTCATCCTTTTCAAGAGAGGCCACCCTCTTCTTTCCACTATGATGACCTCTCTTAGCCAATTCCCTGACTGTCCTTTATTCTACTAAGGACTCTATTTATAAATCCTTTTAACTTTCCCCTTGAATACCCCCTTCTTCTCTCCTCCAACTCAATATACACCGAATTTCTTTTTTCTTCCAGATCTCCTCTCTGTCCATACCAAATCTCATTTCATTACCTAATTCTCAATCCCCCATCAAACAAAACAAAGCTAAACCCTTAGATTTGGATTCAGATGACCTGGTTTCCTCTTGAGGCTCTGACCACTCTAGACATCATCATTTAACCTCACTACCTTAGTTTTTTCATCTGTGAAACCAGAGGGTGGGTTTTCTAGCTGGTCCTGTGTTCCCTTTGCCTGTACTGACCATATGGATAGCTTTCTCCTCCTTTGTTGGGACTTTTTCTCCTGCCTTTTTTTTTTTAACTGGTCCTTTCCTTTTCAGTACTGCTGGCGGGAACAATCCTTTGTACCCGAGATTCCTTGGCTGTTTCCTAGACATTTGGGTTTTGTTTGGTTTTGATTTGGTTTTTGGACTCTTTTTCTCACCTGTCTATACCATCTTTTCCTTCTCTTCCCCCGAACCCCCCAAATATCCTTCCTTGTCTTATCTGGGCACTGTTCCCCTCTTCTCATTTGCCTTATTGAACCTCTGTCCCCTTTCCCCAGTCTTTTTGCTCTCTCCTCTGGGCCCCACATCTCTGCCATGCTTCGAACTGGAAACACGGGCCTATCTTCTAGGTCTGGTTCCTGGAAACTCTCTGGATCTCTCTCACCAAATCCCTTCTCACACTGACCAGGAGCCCTCTTTGGCCTCTTGGTCTCTGTCCTGCTGTCCTTAGGGCCCTGGGTACCCGCCTTGCCGCCTGTAGCCTGTAGGAATTTTTTGGAATTCCTAATCGCTCCTGGCCCCAGTGATTGGCTGCTCAGCTCTGACCCCACTTGGGCTGCTGCCTGGTTGGATAAAAGGGGAATCTCCTTGGGGCTCCAGAGCATTAGACACCAGAGGGGGCACCTGGGACCAACTTCAAGAGGAGGGGAGAGAAGAGGGGGGGTGGGGGGGGAGGAAAAAGCAGCTCGGGCTCTGCCCCTCCAAAGCACCTGGAGATGACAGGGAAAGCCGGAGAAGCGCTGAGCAAACCCAAAGCCGAGACTGTGGCCAAGAGTAACTCGGGGGGCAACCCGCCCAGGTGCACCGGTTTCGGCATCCAGGAGATTCTGGGCTTGAACAAGGAGCCACCCAGCTCCCATCCGCGGGCCGCCCTGGACAGCTTGCCTACGGGGCACCTACTGACTGCCCGCTCGGTGCTCAGCCCGGCTGGTGTGGGGGGCATGGGGCTTCTGGGGACAGGGGGACTCCCAGGCTTCTATACACAACCAACCTTCCTGGAAGTCCTGGCAGACCCCCAGAATGTCCACCTGCAGCCCTTGGGCAGAGCCTCGGGGCAGCTCGATACCAGCCAGACGGCCAGCTCAGGTAGGAGTCGAGCAAGAAGGGATGGATGGTGGCTGGGGGAAAGGGGGAGAGCCTGGAGAGCTGCCCACTCCCGCCCTTGGAGTCCCTCCCCAGGACAGACAGGAGAAAAAAGTTAGTGACCCATCAAGTGACCCGAGCTGGGGGAACAGAGATCCCCCGCTTCCATCAGGGAATCCCAAGGATGCCGGTTCCCATCATCTCCCACCCCCAATTCCCCGCCACCCTCCCCGGCCGTCCGCCCTGGCTCAGTCTGGTTCCCCTCCAACTGCCCGCGGATGGGAACCTTGGCACGATTTTTCGGGGTCTCAGGATAGGCCCCCTCAGCCCGGGACTCCGCCTTTCGTTGAGATCCTAGGGGTCATCTTAGGCTGCAGGGCCCGGGAAAGAGAGGGGGCGCTGGGTGCCAGAGCCCGTTATGTGTTTGGTGGGGAGGCGGGCGGACGCGCGAGAAGCTCGGGTCTCTTGGGGCAGCTCCCACAAGTCCCTGTTCATTCCCAGTCCACGTCCCCTGCACCCTGGGCGCGGAGGGCCCGGCAGGCAGGGAGCGAGGGACGGGCTGGGAGAGCCTTTCTTCGTTTTCCGATCGGGGAGCGGGCCGGCAGCGGCCACTCCCGGGACTGCGGAGCCCGAGCCGCGGCAGGCTTCATTCGAACCCGCGGCTCCCCTGCGATGCTGCCCTGCCCGGCTGCCTGCGGCCGAAGTTCTCGTTCCCCGTTATCGCACCCCCTTTTTGGGTTGTTATTGTTGATAGTTAAAAGGATCAAAAAAATTCTTTTTTGAAAAAATAAAAGCCAACGAAAACTGGCCAGAAATGTCACCTCCATCCTCCAAACAAACAAATGAACCAACCCTTGGATGGGAATAGCGGCTAATCCTCAGGAACAAGCTATATATCTTAATGAATTAATATATTTAATCTATTTCTTCTCAATGAACCATTTCTGACTCCTGTACTGTGAGGCACCTCAGCTCTGCTCCGTACTTGGCCGCAGTTACTCTTCCCCACCCCTTCCCTTCTTCTCCTTCCTCTCCCCTCCAACCAGCGGGGTGCACCCCCAATTTTCATTTCTAGTCTCCTCTCCAGTCTTTTATTTTTCTCTTTTTTGGTTATTGTTCTCTTTCTTTTTTTCCTGCCACAAAATGTCGGGCCTTCAGCTCACCTCCCCGTAGAGGTGACCCCTGGGAGGATGACCCACTTGCCCCAATTTTCCCCCATTCCTGTTCTCCTCTCCTCTCTCCCCTCCTCTTCCACCTGTCCAAGCCAGGTTTTCTTGCTCTTGGCTCTTTTGATCCAACTTTCCTGCGTGTGTGTGTGTGGTGTGTGTGTTTATGTTGAAGAGGGAAAGGGGAGGACACGGAGTCAGGGTGCTCCCTGTTCTCTGGATCACCCCCGGGACTCGGGGCACAAGCCCTCTTTCTCTACCCACTCAACCCCTCTTCTCCCTTTACTCCCCACGTCACTCCCTCCTCCGACCTTTTCAAGACACCATGGGCTTCTTCCTTTCCGTCCCTTTCTATCACAACCAAATCTACAAAAATCTTTCTTACAATCTGCGTTGGGAGAGGGTGAATGTGGCGCACCTCTCAAACAGCGGTGGGACCAGCAGTAAGAATAGGGGTGATTCCAAGAGGGACAGTAGCCCTCAGGCCCCAAAGTTTGACCTTACCCAACAATCACTACTCAAGCACAGCAAGGAGGCGTAATACCCCATAGTGCTGCATGTCCCTCCTTCCCCTTTTCAGATTCTGAAGATGTTTCTTCCAGCGACAGAAAAATGACCAAATCTTCCTTAAACCAGACCAAGAAACGGAAGAAGAGGAGACACAGGTAAGGGCCACTCACCCGCTAGTTACCTACTATTATGGCTCCGACCAGACCCCTAGGGGAGTCACTTTCTAGCTCTTTTTTCCCTCAGTCCCTAGTCTGTTCTCAACCCCACCCCAAGATCTGTACCCCTGCTCCTTGGGCAAAGGCGCTGAGTGGAGATAAAGAGCAGTCTGGGTTTGTTGGGAGAAATGTGGTGTTTAGATCCTCAGGAGTGTGGGTCAGAGTTAGGGCGATGAGCAGCCGTGGTGGGAACTATTCTCTTCCCTTGTTTTCCTTTTCTTTTTAATCCGAAACGAAATTGGCAGAAATCCGGGACTTAGACAAAGTGGGAATGAGGAGAGCGGCCACCTAGCTTTCAGGGCATCAGCATATTCCTCGCATCTGCACCAAATCCTCTGCCCCCTCCAAAAATCACTCCCACTTTCAAATGCAGCTCCTTCCTTTTGCCTCCCGCCTAGTCACAACATAAAAGGGGCTTCCTTCTACCCGGGACCAGTAAAGAGACTGAATCCCAGCTTGGAGCCTTCCAGGACGCATGCTATCTTTTCTTTCAACCATTCCCCGTCACTGGATGTTCCTCCTCTATCCTCCCAACCTCCTTTCAACCCTAATTCTCTCCTTCTCCCTCCTTCCCCACTCTCATTATCTTTAGCACCATTCCTGTCTTCCCGCGGCTTGTTACACCTCTAGATTATTCCGGATTCCATTCTTTTTTCCTTTTCTCCTCATCCTAGCAATCACTTCTCTCCTGTCTACTCAATTTCATTCTCATGCTACCTCTAACCTCTTTCCTACTGTCCCCCGATCTTTTGCCCTTTGGAAATTCTACTTTCTATTCCCACCTCTCTTTTTAAAAAAAATCATTTTATAGATCCTTTTGTTTTACTATCACAACCATTTCCTGTTACCATCTCTTCTAAACCTACCCCAACTTGGGAGAAATTAACAAAAAACAAAACAAAACAAAACCACCCTGATGTATACAATATTTTGTCCCAATTGTCTTTGCTGTATAGGAGATCTTAAAAAGTTATTCCTAAACTGAGCCCTCTTTTAATAGACACTTGAATGAGAATAATCCTGGAGTCTGTTCCTAAACTGATCATGTTGGTTCCTTTCAACTGGCTTCTCCTTTGGCCCCAAATCATTTTCTGAATCTGTCCTAATAGAGTCCCCTCCTGTTTTCTGTCAGAATTACAAGTTTCTCCAAGATCTTACCCACCTAACACACTCCCCACTCCCATGTATCTCTTTAGAATGAGAGGGATAAAGGAGGTAAGGGTCTTAGATCAGAGTCAAAGCGTGCTGAATAAATGCCATCAATGTTTTGCAAACTCTTGAACTCCATATCTTACCATTAAAAAAAAAATGTTTATTCCTTAATGTCTTGGGTACCCCCATAATGTTCCTTACATTGCAGTTTCTTCCTTCCTTCTTTCTCTTTCTCATAAATTTGATCAAAATGAGAGTCCTTTGGGAGATCATTAGGGAGTCTTTCATGCCAGTTTTCTTATCTGTAAAGTATAGAAATTCCAAGAAATCTAGTTTAAAATTTTGAGCTCTGAGATGGGTCATCATGTTTTAAAAGACTAATGAATGTGGAAATTAAACTAAATAATTAGACGTGCAAAAATGATTTCCCTCCGAAGGTAGTGGTTCCCTATCATTGCAAGTCTTCAACTCTGTGATTTTTGTTAAGGTTTCCCCCTTGCCTCCCGCTCCCTCTTCTTTCAAGTTATTTCAAAAACATAGGGACCTGGGAAATTAGAGAACAGGGAAGGATTGCTAATTGCTGACACTTTTGTTTTTTATTAATTGAAGTAGATTTTCCCATGCTCCTCTGATTTAGGGATGTTCTACAAAAGAAAATGGGTGCCAGTTAGATCTTTATGTGTTGGAGATAATTTAGGTTCAAACCAGATACCTCTCTTGATTAGGGGTGAGGGAGGAGGGATGGGGAGCAATCAAAACCAGATATAAGGCAAGGGACTAGATCCTCCCAATGCAAGTCCCTTCAGATGTCAAAAGATTCTTCAGTTTCTTTAAAAACACAAACTGAATTATTTTACAGATTAATTTGGGATCAGATTTTGAATGAGACAAGGATACATTTTATAAACACGGGATTTGGGTTCATTTATAGGGTCAGGATCACCATAGACTGCGCAGGAGCAGGACTTGGGTCCAGACTAAAGAAAGAATAAGGATTAGTGTTAGTGGAAAGTAGACTTGAATGTAATGAACTGCCTCCAAAACCAAACGGATTGGGAGTTAGGGTTCTTGTATAGTCCTATCTACCTCTGATTCTCGCTTTGACCTTGGCCAGATGGTATGACCTGCGCTTATCCATTTCAATAATTACAAAAAAGAATTGTGATTGGGGTGATTTATGTTGCTGAGACCCTCCAGTTATAAACAGCAGGGAGTCAAGAGAATCAGAGTAAAAGTTAAAAACTTTCAAATTGCCCCCAAAATTTACTTTTTGTATACTTAAGCATTTCAAAACCAGGAAAAACAATTTAGGGCCAAACCAGGAACTTCGTATAACAAATAAACTGATTTTTTTCTTTTCTTCTTGACTCCATTCCCCAACAATATTAAGTCAATCCCTGGTCCACTGTCCATTGTCTTGCATGTAGAGTACATTACTAAGTACTTATTGAATTGAACTGACATTTGTGATTCCCTTTTGAGAGATACTTTGGTTAATATTATTTCCTTGTTTGAAGAGAACATGAGGAATTCTAAGCATTCTTAAGATCCTGTAGTTGATCTATACTGATACAATAGAATTCTAATGGGATCAGCTATAGAGTATCTTTAAAACAGTTTTGAAACCTAGCTTGGATTTCAATTTTCATTATTGAACAGTATCTAGGTAAAGGTTACCTGGAAATAATCTTGAAATCAGTACCTGGAGAAGGAAGTGGTTCTGCCTGTCAGTGGACTGGCAAAAGCAGGTTGAAGTACTTCCCTGGGAGATCACAGTATGCCCCGTGTGTGCCATGAGTGCTTGAGGATACTGCAGAGAATTGGGGCCTAGGCTGGTGGAAGGGTCTATATGGAAATTCCAGAAGGTGGTTTGTCTTGGAAAAGAGGGGAGATGAAGTGCATGGGGGGAGTGTAGCCTCTGATTCAAGTATTGGGAGAATTGGTGGTAGTGTTGTCCATTTGACATTTTAGGGAGCCCAGTGAGGGGAAAGCAGAAGAGGGTAAGAAGATAATAGTACAGGGTTGAAGTCTTAAAATAGGCTGAGGAAAGAGGAGGGAGGATAGTGGATGAGAAGCTTTGATGAATGTAGGGTTGTAGCCACAGTAGGAGTATCAGGAACCTTTGAGCTTTGGAAGGATTCATGGAAATGCTTGTTGAGTGAATGAATGATTGATATCCATAAAGGGATAGAGATTAATGGATCCATTCACCTTTCTCAATATATGAAGGACTTTTTGAAAAGCCTTTCTGTGGGACCTAGAAATTCTCTCTGCCACCTATCTTTGAAGATATCTTTTCTAGCTCAAACATAGGATGACTTTTAAATGAAACATCATTGAAAGGCTCAACTAAAACAACACACTATACTGAAGGGACATGTTGGGTTCCCATCAAAGGAATTGAACTGTTTGCATGTCTTTCTGTGTGTGCATAATTCTGTATATTATTTCTTTCTGGGTAGAAGGAATGGGAGGGGCCCAGTCCTTATCCCTCAGAGTGGTACATCAATATAAGGCCCAAGCTATACTGTACCCATCCAGAACTATAAACTATACTACATTGGCTACTCCACTGAAAGTACATGGATGGCCCCAACTCTAGTCAAGGCAATCTCCCTTGGAGGTGGAGCTAGGTGGCACAGTGCATAGAGAGCTAGAACTAGAGTCAGGAAAACATGAATTCAAATCCCTCTGACACTTTTTAGCTGTGTGATCTGGGCAAGTAATGTCATAGTTTCCTATTCATAAAATGGGGATAATATTAGCACCTACTTCATAGGGTTGTTGTAAGATCAATTGAGATGGTATGTGTGAAGCACTTGGCAAAACTTAAAGTGCTATATAAATGCTAGCTAGTATTGTCATCAATCATCATTATATTATTGCTGCTGGTGCTTTCATGTTCCTTTGGGTGAGGTAAGAGGGAGGGGAAAAGCTGGGGAGTGTCATCAGTCTAACATAAAGTGCTACATAAATGCTATAATTATTACTCAAGTTGCTTTGTATTCCTTTGTAGGGGGAAAGGGAAAGACCAAGGGTAGTTGTGAGTCGAACTTAAAATGCTACATAAATCCTAGTTATCATCATTATCATTATTTTTGCTGCAATTGTGTTTGTGTTCCTTTGATGGGGAGAGAAGTAACTGGAAAGGGAAGGGTCATTGGGCTAACTGACAACTGATAACGAAAGTGGTTTCCTCTGCTTCCATAATCTTCAGTAAGTTTTGTCTCCCCCAGGACGATCTTTACATCCTACCAACTGGAGGAGCTAGAAAAGGCATTCAACGAAGCCCACTACCCAGACGTCTATGCCAGGGAGATGTTGGCCATGAAAACAGAGCTTCCCGAAGACAGGATACAGGTAATGTACCCATTCCTCAGGGTCAGGATGCAGGGCTGGTTTTCATTTTCCCATGCTCTGCTCCAAAAAAAAAATCCCTCTTTGCTTACTCTGTCCATATCCAAGGTGCTCAATGTGGATGAAATTGGTTGATGATTGTCTCAAGAAGCTTGCATAGTGGATAGTGTACGAGGCTTGTATTGGAAAAGAGCAGAGTTAAAATCCCACCTCATTGAAACTCAGACCAAAGGTTGGAAGGGACCTCTGAGGTCACTTAGTCTAACTCCATTTTAGGGATGGGGAAACTGGGGCCCAGGGAGGTTGTGACTTGTCTAAGCTGGTAAGTGACAGAAGTGGAATCTGAACACAGGCCCTGTCTCTAGGGCCAGTCTTCTGTAGTAAATTCTACTTATATAGCCCTCAGCCTGTCAGCTTTCTGAGATTCAGTTTCCCCATTTGTAAAATGGAAACAAAATAGCACCTTTCTCACAGGGTTATTGTGCAAGTGGTTATATAAATGTATGTATGTATGTATGAAAAAAACAGCCCTTTTCCTCTAAAGGAACTTACTTTCTAATAGGGGATGTTAACACATACTTGGATTGGGGGTTCTTCAAGAGCAATGGTGTGGCATGGATATGTCTGGGGAGAGACATCCCAGGCCTGGATCAGGGCAAGCTGAAAACTCATCAATGAGAATATATTGGTCCCAGTGGGTGACGCCTTCATGTGAATTAATTATCATTAAGGGACATTTTATTAAAGTTAGCAAGCATTTGCTTTGTTTTGGTTTTTGGTTGGTTTTGATTGGTTTGATTTGGTTTTTGAGGCAGTTGGGATTAAGTGAATTGTCTAGGGTCACACAGCTAGTAAGCATCTGAGACTGGCTTTGAATTCAGGTCCTCCTTACTCCAGGGACCCTTTCTATCCACTGCTGTGCCTAGCAAGCATTTGTCAAACATCTATGACATACTGTGGCAAGTAGAGTGGGGAATATAAGAGATATAAAAGACATGACCTCTGCCCTCGGAAAGCCTATAGTATAGTTGAGGAGGCAAGATTAATACTCGAAGATATTGAGAAATACATTTTATGGGAAAATCAGTAAGGGATTCTGAGAAGGAAAAAATCCATGTGGGTTCTTGGCTCCATTTATGATCTGTGGTGACAGGGACCTTCCCTACCCGATGACCCCAGACAGCCACAAGATATGCTGAGTGGATGTGCCCTGGATCCACAGGATACATTGAGTGAATGTGCCCTAGATCACATGTGAAAAGGGGCCAAGAATTTACCTCCTGGGACACTGGAGGCTGGAATTTATCTTGTTATTGAATCTCCTGCTGAGAACAGAGCTGTGCTCCTGCCCTTTCTTACTGCCTCTCCTCCTCTTGAGAAAGGGGAAAGTCTCTTTTCTGACTCTCCCAGCCAGGTAGGTCCCCTTATTCCTCCCTAAGTCAGCCCAGACTCCTGGTTCTCCTGGTCCCACTCAGGAAACTTACAGGTGATTATCTGCCCTGGAGTCGGGTCCTTTTTTTAAAATGGTTATTTGGATCCAAATGCTCTGGGTCATTCTGACCAAGTTGGAATAGTGACCCCTTTAGCATTGATGAAATACGGATCCCTTTAGCATTAAAGCAGAGTTCTCCTATGGTATACAATTCATCCTAGTTGGGGGTGGGGTACAAATAGGGGTAGGGTGCAAATGTGGTGTTTAAGAATTCCCTGGATAAAGAATCGGATCATGTCCTGTTCTCCTCCACTCCACCCCCCTACCTCTCACACCAGGCAGGCAAATAATCCTACTATCCAGGTGAAATATCAACAACAGGGATAGATTGTGTGTCTATTTGCATTTCTAGCAGTCTCAGAATTGCCTTAGTTGGATTTCAACTTGGAATGAAAAAAATCCTCCTAATTGTCTCCATAGTGACTTAGTGGCTACTCCCAAGCAGCTGCCACTGTGATGTTTTGTCCCTGAACCCACTGTTCAATAGGACCAGGTCCCAACTTGGAAATAAATGGGTTCTCTAGGATTCATTCCCTGCAGATCAAATTTTCATTTAGGTGACATAGCAAACAGAGAGCAGGATTTGGAGCCAAGAGAAGCTTGAGTTCAAATCTGATCCCAGACATTTATTAGCTTGGGCAGATCACTCAACCTTTGTCTGACTCAGTTTTCTCACCTGTAAAACAGGGATAATAATACTACCAACTTCCCAAGATAGTTGTGAGGATAAAGTGAGATAATATTTGTAAAACATTTTGCAAATCTTAAAGCATCATATAAATGCTCTTATCATTATTGTTGTCTCCTGATTATATTTTATTTTAAAAGTAATTTTATCCCCTGTCTCATATAGGTAGCTAGAGGAAGTGATAAGGACTAAGTAAGGTAGGTCAATTTCTTTAAAACTTTCAACTAGAAAGGAGGAGAGAATTACAAAAAATGACTGTCTTGTTCCCCAGAGGTAAGATGGATAGGGAGAGAGGTGGTCCCTCAGGGGCGGCCAGCCCTGGTGGCTTTCAAAAGTTGATGGTGAAATTTTCTGTCTGAAATTTGCAGTGTGAGCATTTGCTCATAAATCAACACATATTACAAATTAGGGCTTGATTTATTGTTGTGTTGATTATTTAGATGTAAGAAAATGATGGATAAAACATTCATAATGCAGGTTAAACCAAAAAGTGTGTCTTGTGTACATTTTTTTTCTTTTGGAAAGTTAAACACGTACTAGCATGCCCTTGCCAGATCACTTCTTGACTTTTCTATCAAGGGAGAAGTATTATTTGAGAGTGAAGTGTGCAAAAAGACCCCAGGGCTTAGTTACTGCTTATTTACAATGATGATTGACAGATGCCTGTGACTGCTGCTCAGAGCCTCTATTTGGTACCACTGACCTATGGGTTAGCCACTTCCTATTTCATGGATGACTCTAGGATCTTAGAGGCTGCAGAGAGACCTTGAGGAAGTCCAAAGCGCAAGGATTTGAGGAAAAGTCCACAAACAACTCTTAGTTACCGTTCCTTAGTTATACCTCTCATTCTTTCATTACCAAATTTTTATTATCCCTTTGCCACTTAAATGATCTGTCTGATCCAATTCAATTAAACAAACATTGATTAATGTAAGTACCTACTACGTTCAAGACACAAAAATGGGTGTGAGGCGTATAAAGATGGAAAATTACACCACTCTTGTCCTTGGAGAGTCTACTGTGTAATAAGGAAAGATAAGACAAATACACAGCTAAGTATGATACAGGGAAGAAAGTGATTAATGGCAAAGGGGAAGTCTCCATAAAGAAATTCCAAGATAAGGAATTTGGAGAGGGAAAGTTTACTTTCATCTGGGAAGAGGAATCAGAAAAGGGTTAATGAAAAAAGTGATTCCTAAAACCTGGTCAACTGTTTTTGTTTTTTGTTTTGTTTTGGTTTTACCTGATAAGAGCTGTCTAGCATTAGCCTCGTGAACACCTGTCATCAATCACAGAACTCTTACTATTTATTACTAGTCAGTCAATTAGGATTTGTTCATATTTACCATGTGTCAGGCACTGTGCAGAGTGCTAGGGATACAAAAAGACAAAAACTCAAGAGAACTTACTGTTGAATGGGGTCAACAGGCAAACGGTAAGCCCAGTTCCAAAACCCACTGGAATAGCACCATCTTCTCGTTGGTGGAGATGAATGCCTTGTTCTTCACAAGGGGCGGCATGCAGAAGACTCAAGGAAAGCTTGAGAAGACTGGGGCTTTCTCCTCACTCTTCTCTGGCCAATTTCACCCTGGCCCTCACACAGGACAAGGCATTCTTTCATCTCCAGCTATAGACAGTCCCATACCAACAGACTCTGGGAGTAAGGTCATATAACTACATAAAAACAAGTTATAGATTGGATAAATTGGAGGGAGTCTCAGAGGAAAGGCATTAACATTAAGGGGGATCATAAAAGACATCTTGTACAAGGGGAGACTTAATCTGAAGCTTGAAGGAAGCCCAGGTACCCAGAAGGTAGAGCTGAGGAGAAAAGGTTCTAGGTATGGGGGGATAATCAGTGAAAATGCTCAGAGATGGAGTGTTTTTGTTTGAGGCACAGAAAGTAGACTCCCGAGACAATGGGCTCACTCCCAGAATTTACTGTGGCATTGTCTAGCTGTAGCAGCCTCAGGGAAATGAAATAATCTGAAAAATAACTCTTGGAGTCAATTTAATTCAGCTAACCTTCATTAAGTACTCCCTGGAAACAAGACACTCTATACTAAGGGCCAGATCTAACCCTAATTCTGAGGATCACAGAGTGTGTGAAAAAGAGTAAGATGTAAGAAAAATGGAAAAATAGGAAGAGGCCAAGTTAGAAAGGGCTTTAAGAGTCAAATATAGAATGCCATATTTTATCCTAGATATAATAAAGAGGCACTAGTGTTTATTGAATGGGGAGAGGGACAGATATGGTTAGACCTGCCGTTAGAAAGATTACTTTCACAGTTCAGGGGAGGATTTATTTGGGTGAGGAGAGAAGAGGCAGGAAGACCGAGTAGAACATTATTTCAATAGTCCGGACATGAGGAGATGAGATCCCATACCAGGGAGAGGACAGTGTCAGGAAAGAAGAGATGTAATAAAGGGAGAAAGGACAAGACTTGACAACTGATTGGATGGGGGGAAGGAGGGTAGGTAGTGACGAAGAGAAAGGATTCAAGGATGAGACCTAGGTTGCAACCATGACTGCCTGGGAGGATGGTGGTACCCTAGATGGTGATAGAGAAGTTAGGAAGAAGGGAATGATAACGAGTTTAATTTGGACATGCTGAGCTTAAGATATCTTTGAGATATAGGTAGTTAGAGATTGGACACTAGAGGGTTTTTTGAGGATAGGGAGATACTGTCACATTTGTAGATAGTAGAGAAAGAGCCAGTAGACATGGAGGGAATAAAGAGATATTGGCAGAAGTTATCTGAGTGATGTGAGATGAAGAACAAGGGAGAAGAGAGAGATTTAAGTGGATTGAGAGAAGAGGACAGTGTAGAATGGAACTGGTTCACCCAGGGGTCAAGACAGAGAAGGGAAGAGAATATAACCAGGTAGAGATGATGGTCTATGAAAGAACTAAGGTGACGAACAATGTTTAGGCTTGCATGACAAAGGGAGAGAAGAAATGATAACAGATGATAATCAGATAAAAGAATTTGAGGGGCCATGAACATGGATGTAGAATACTTGTGGGTGATGGTGAGATCAAAGTAGGACCACCATATGTAATTGTGGTAAGGTAGAGGAGAAGGTCCTGAGAAATGGGTAAATTGAAGAATTGGAAGGTCAGGGTGTTTGAGAGAGGGTCAGTATTTATCTTAAAGTCTCCTAGTATGAAGGCACAAATTGGGGAAGTGAAAAAGACTGTGAGCCAGATACTGTACTCACTGAGGATGGAAGGAGCATGTCCTGTTACACTCCAGGCATCTTGATCACCGTGGTGGGGATGAGGTTTGATGGGTGGCAGAGACTCTATACTATGAATCTTGGCTATCCTGTTTTATTGTCATGGCATTGGCCCACACTCATAGGGATTTAAGTATCTACCTTCCCCAACCCTCTCATCTCCCGCCAATCACATATAGCCCCTCCTCATACTACACTTAGACATAGTAGATAGTTGGCTGACTGCCTGCCTCACTAGTATCAGTGACACTGCCCTAAATAAATGTTTGGGATTGTTAGGATAATGCTGTAGTACTTGAGTTAGATGAATTCTCCTGATTGTACAAATGGCCCTCTCCTTCCCTAGGACTAAAAGCCATACTAAAAGTGCAGCTAGGTGGTACAGTGGATAAAGTCTTGGCCTGGAATCAGGGAGACTTAAGTTCAAATTCAGCCTCAGACACTTACCAGCCTTTTGACCCTGAGCAAGTCTCCTTTTGCTTGTCTCAGCTTCCTCATCTGAAAAACTGAGTTGTAAAGAATAAATGATAACCTAGTTGTAAAGCATTTTGCAAACCTTATTTTATGAATACTATAATTATATGTGGTTAGACTAGGGCTTGCCAGCCCTTGACTGGGAGGGTTTCAGGGATGCTAGGGAGCGAGTTTGGGGCCTTCATTTTTTGTTCAGTTATATCAGTCATTCTTCAGACCCATTTGGGGTTTTCCTAGCAAAGATACTAGAATGGTTTGTCATTTCCTTCTCCAGCTCATTTTACAGATGAGGAAACTGAGGCAAACAGGGTGCAGTTACTTACTCAGGGTCACACAGCTAGTAAGAAACTGAAATGAGATTAGAACTCAGAAAGATGAGTCTTCCTAACTGGTCTGGCCCTGTTATTCCTTCCATATGAATTCTTTTCCAAACCAGGGAATGAAGTGGAGTTGAGGGGAAGCAGGGAGGGAGACTCATTGTGCAACTGTTTGAGTTGAGCCAAGATTTTCTTTAACCCTTAGAATATAAGTGATTATACGACACAGTGACTTTAGCTCACTGGGAGGTGCTTAAATTCAAATTTCATCCTCTACTTCCCTGGGATGCTCTGGAACAGTTAAGAGTATTTCTGCATAGAGGAGAACAAAAACCTTTCAGTCTCATGCCATGCCTCTCTGAGGTAGATAACCATGGGGAAATTCAGTTTTCAAGTGAGTGGTGGGACCAGAAGTTAAGGTAATAGTCAGGAGCTTCAGAAACATTCAGTCTTTCTGAGTTTTAAAAGAGAAAGGATCATGTGACACCTAACCCAACTCTCTAGGACATTATAAAGTTTAACATAAGATTTCAAAAAACTTTGGGGATTTTTGCAGAAAGTTATTGGCATAGAAGGGGAATATGGGAGAGGTTTTTGTTTGGTTTTGTTTTTTAATGAGAAGACTGGGTTTTGAAATGAGGTTTAGATGGGAGTGAGAGACTTGAGGTCAGTTAGGATATTAGAGGGGCCAGAAGGATTGAGAAGGTGAAAGAGAGGGAACGGGGTTTTGCTGTCCTGCTTTCTGCAGTAGCTAAATAAGAGCTTGGAACAGAGTGGATCTCCTGCCATTTAATTCAGCCCATCAGGAGGGTGGGGGAAGCCATTTGTTAAAGGGTACCAAAGGGACAGTGTGGTTAAAAGTCACATTCACTGCAACAGAGGGTTCTCAAGACCCACAGATGCTGCCAGAGTAATCTCCATGACATTCCAGAGTCCTTGAATGCCTGCATCTCTAATCAGAGATCAGTGGTAACTCATTATTAGTGTGGAGAGATGACTAGGGAAGCAGTACAGGCAGCAGACCTGGATAAAATGGTTAAGGCTCCGCCAGCCTTATATAATTATCAAGTCCAGCATTGGCCGCTGTGCACCCCCTGCATGGAGAAGTTGAGACAGGACTGCTATACTCATTCCTTACTGATACTCTAAAGAGTCAGAAGCAAGGCAGTACCATGGAGCAAGTGCTGGGCCTGGAGTCAGAAAGACCTGAATTCAAATCAAGCTTCAGACACTAGTCATGTGACCCTGGGCAAGTCACTTAACCCTGTTGGCCTAGTTTCCTCATCTATAAAATGGGCTGAAGAAGGAAGTGGAAAACCACTCTAGGGTTTTTTGTCAAGAAAACCCCAAATGAGGTCATAAAGAGTCGGACATGACTAAACAATGATACTCTAAAGATCCATGGAATTGTCTGTGCGGGAGGTCTAAACTGTGTTATAGAGTGGGAAGGGCCTTCAGCCACTAGCCAGAGCACAGCAGGGAGACCTTGAAGGAGCAATAGACCTTACGCTCTCCTGGGCCCAGTAGAGGGTTCCAGAACCTCCCAGAAGGGCTCTTGGGAGCCTGGTAGGTATAATCACTACTGTCTTCTACATCTAGCTATGCAGTCTGGGTGAAAGGGAAATGGGTGGGGAGGAGACTGGGTCAGTGATATATTAGTCTAAAGTATAGAACAGGATTTATCCATAGAGTTAGAGCCAGGAGGGACCTTTGATCCTCCTCATTGTACACCTGAAGAAATGGAGGTCCAAAGAACGTGACTCATTCAAGATCTCACAGGAATTCACGTGACAGAAGTGAGATTTGAACCTATGCCTTCCGACTCCAGATCCAGTGTTTTTTTTTTCTACTTACTCCATGTCTCTTAAATGATAGACATATTCCTACTACTTGTTCCCTTATAGGTGGCACAGTGGATTGAGTGCTGGACCTGGAATCAGGAAGACCTGAATTCAAATCCTGCCTCAGACACTTATTATCTGAGTTTTCCTGGGCAAGGAATTTAACTTCTTCCAGCCTCAGTTTCCTCATCTGTAAAATGGGTATAACAATAGTACCTCCCTCCCAGGGTTATTGTGAGAATCAAATTCGGTAACATGTAAAATGTTATGTAAATGCTAAACATTAAGTCATCTGAGTCTTAACCAAGCCTGTTTCTACAAAGTGTCCCAGGAAAGCTCTTCCATGACTGAAAGACAGGGGATATTTTAGGGTCTAAGACTATCCAGGGTTTGAAGTTAAGCTTAATTTTAACTCTAAGCTGGTCTCAGAGAAAGGGATTGTTTAAAGAAAGGTCAAATCTTTTCTTAATTACTTAATGTCTTTCTATGTGAATGAGGGCAAGGGATATGGTAGGATTGATTACCCAGGCTGAAAGGGAAGAATTTCTAAACCTAGCTATATCTAGACATGTGTATATGCGTGCGTGCATGTGTGTGTGTGTAAAGAGGGGGAGGTTTGGGAGTGAGAGGGGAGCTACTCTTAGAGTGAGGAAGCACGGTAGCATCATTGATGACCTAACCTTGAATCCTAGCCCTGCCACTAACTAGCTGTAAGAATTGGGACAAGTCACTTAATGTAAGGTTCTCATTCACAAAATTACATGATCTGTAAGGTGTCAGCCAGTTCTCTGACCTTTATCAGAAGCAAATGCTGCGATTAGCTACGCAGCCCATGTCTCACCTTTTTATGTTTATCCTCTTGCTGCATCTCCTTTTTATATACCTCATAGAATGAGCTGTCACTGTTAAGACTTCCAATAACCCTGAATAGAAGGTAATCCGAGGACTCCCTGATGGTGATGGTGGCAGAGTCTGCTTCCAGTATCAGCCTCAGAATGAGACAGTGGTGTAACTGGCAGAAACCTTAGCAGATCAGTTTGGGTGTGAGTCTCCTGGTGACTAATGGATCCAAGTATACCCTTCTCCAAGACTGGGTCTTTGCTATAGGTCCCTAACTATGATGTGGCTACTAGTGTGAAGGATCATATAGAGGCCAACTGTATTTCTGTGGGACTGACTCTTATCTCTTCCTTCTTAGTAAGTCTTTTTGTGTGTGCCAGGGGAAAGATGCCCTTTCTACTTCTGCATATCTCTGGGTCTTGGGATGGGGTGGGAAAGCTAAATATAAAATCTTATTCAGGATATCAAATATCCTGGAGTCAACCATAGTCACATTTCCAAGTTCTTTTATCTCCTAAAAAAAATTCTGGGATCTTATGTAATCCTGAGAGATCCTGCCTGACAGAGTCTAGGGGATGGGAAATGAATTTCCATTGTGACAGTCATAATAATCTTCAGTGTATTGAAGGGTGAAGAGGTGGTAATAATTAATAATATATTGTATTTTATATAACTAATCCTCTTCTTTGGATCCTTGATTTTCCTAATACTGGTTGTCTTCCTTTGATTCTACAAATAGATGTGCCTTTTAAATGTTCCTAGCCTTTATGGGGAGAAAAGTAATAGGAAGATTTTTTTTAAAAAATTGGATTCCATCAGTAACTTGTAGTCAGAGCTCCATGCCTTTGGTGCTGGGATATTAAGTTACACAGTTGTTATATGTCAGAGACCAAACTTGAATTTGTGTTGTCTTCCTGAGGCTAAAGCCTGCCCTCTATCCACCTTTAGCAATTCAGCAACCATGTACTGAAAGCCTGCTGGTTCAGTCTCTGTGCTACTTGAGGAGCCAAAGACAAAACCAAAGATAGTACCTGACCTCAAGGAATTTTTGTTGTCTAGAAAGGATGCAATATATGTGTTTGTCAGAGAGAATTGCATGAAAGAAAAGGGACTTGACCTGAGTAAGGGAGAGACCAAATGAACTCTGAGGTCATGTCCATTCCTATGATTCACTGAGACATGAGAGTAATGACAAGAAACTTGAGTGTACTAAATTACCACCAGTGGCAAACTGGAGCCCACGCTGCTGAAGGGTCCAGGCCTGAAAACTGCTTTGCTGAAATATAGCATTAGAAGTGCTGAGTGGGGTTTGGTGTGTCAGGGTACTAAATCATGCCAACAATAAGGTTAAATTAATCAGCTTCCAGCCCGAAGAGGGGAAAGTGATTGCCTGAGAGTAAGGAAGCCTGACTGATGGAGAGTCAAAATGGCTGCCAATGCCTTGTCTTACTGCGGGCCTGAGAGCTAAGTCTGGCTGTGGGTTGTGGTCAAGAGACCGTAGAGAAACAGGAGGCAGTAAGTCTCTCCAAAAGGAGGACTGGCTTTGGGTGAGTTGTAAAAGTATCTGTGTTTAGTGTGTTTAGTGCCTTTTTGTTAAAGGAAGAAACATCAGCAAGGCCTCCAAAGTCATTCTTAGGGAAATCATTGAGACTCATCAACCAGTGAGTATTCATCTCCAGGACCTTAGGAGACACAAAGACAGCATGTGGTGATTGATGTTGGGCTGTTGGTGCCCAGCATTTCCAAGTCAGGATCAAACCATGAAGGTATAGCCCATGTAGGGTTTATGTCAGATATCCACAGTGGAAGGTACTTGATTTTCCAGTGAAAGAAAGAAGACAGAGAGAAAGAGAGAGAGAGAGAAAGAGAGAGAGATTGATTGACTGAAGAAAGGTGAGAGCTACTGTTAAATCTACCTACTGTGTTTTCCATTGGAAGTATGCATGTCTTCTTTTGTGGCTGAGGATATATACCTCTGAGATGGGCTATTGGTATCTAGAGGCAGAAGTGAGACTTCTTATCTAAAATCATGGAATATTAGCCACTTTGGTGCGATAATAACTTACACTGACATTGCTCTTAAGGTTTAAGAGCTTTTCTCATGACCATCCTGTGAGGTAGATGGTTCGAAGTAATATTATCCCCATTTTACAGATGGGAAAACTGAGGTTTAGAGGGTGTCTTGCCTAAGATTACAGAGCTAGTCAAGGTCACAACTGGGATTAAGACCCAAGTCTTCTGATTCCAACTACAGGGCACTTTAGATTACATCCTGCTAGGTAGAAATAATCTTGTTGCCTCAAACTAAACACTTAGGTGGTTCAGTGGTGCTGGGCCTGGAGCTGAGAAGACCTGAGTTCAAATCTAGCCTCAGTCACTTACTATCTAAGTGTCCCTGGGCAAGTCACTGAAATTCTGTCTGCCTTAGTTTCCTCAACTGTAATACGAGGATCATAATAGCACTTACCTCCCAGGTCCAGATGAAATAATATTTGTAAAGATTCTTTCCTTCCTTCAACTGGAAATTCTTCTTAACCCTCTCTTAGCTGGACTTCCAATCCATTTTGGACTTTGGTTTCAAGCAGTAGATATTATATGGACCTTTCTTGTGGGGTTCCATGTCTCCCCCTTACTAGGTAGGGTTAGCCTGAGCTGTCCATGGCTCTTGACCTAAATGTGAACTGAAGTCTTTCAGCTACTTCAAGAGTTGTAGTATGTGGACTGTACACCACAGATGTGATTGATTAGTGCCTACTTTATACCTTTATATTTAGAATGTCTAGTGAATAGGGTTCTCTCCACTAGAGAATGAGGAATCCGAACACTTGAATTCTATACCTAGTACTGATACTGAATCCCAGGCAGGCAAGGAGGCTTCATGGGAAAGGTGGCAACTGGGACTTTGAAGAGAAGGATGCCTCTTATAGAGTCAGAACTCAGAATGAAGCAGGGTATTTTTCTCTTGGGTTATGTTTTGTTTTGTTTTTTCTCATGCCTTCTCCCATTCATTTTAATTCTTCTATGCAACATGATTAATGTGAAAAAGTGTTTAATAGAATATATGTGTAGAACCCATACAAAATTGCATGCCATCGTGGGAAGGGAGAAGGGAGGGGGAGAAAAATTTAAAACTTATGGAACTGCTTGTTGAAAACTGAAAGCAAATTAATTATTAGCAACAAGAAAAAGAGAAAGATGTCCCCAGGAAGAAATGGGAGGGCATCAACCCATTCCAAGCAGGCGGACAGTCTGTGCTAAGTGTAAATATGGGAAAGGATAAGATAAAATGCAATAAAAAAGGAGAAGAGAAAGCTGAATTCTGTTGTGTTTTAGAATACATGGAGTACCATGTAATCAGGCTGGAAAGTTAAGAAAGATAAGAAGTTTCTAGGAAGAGAGAGAAAATTAGTTATTTTGGATTTTTTTTTAAATCGAGACTTTGGAGGGCAGCTAGGTGGCACAGTGGAATGGCACAGAACACTGGCCCAGGAGTCAGAAGGACCTGAGTTGAAATGCTGCCTTATACACTTACTAGCTGTGTGACCCACGAGCAAGTCACTTAACCCCAATTGCCTCAAAAAGGAAATTAAAACTTTATAGGCTCTCCATACCTGGTATCTTGGAAGAAAAATTCTCAGTATTAGGTGTGCACAGGGCCTTGTGGGCATGTGTTAGGCACAATGCACATGGATATGTTTATGGTCCTACTGAATAAAAATGCTGTTATAAATTGGAATGTTTGAAATTCCATACCAGAATATGCCGTGCTCATCCAGGGTCCCTTGAGGAGATCCTCACGGAGATAGCAGATTTTAGCCACAAGTAGTATCTAGGAGGAAAAAGATCCCTGCAACTACTCTCTCTGGTCAATCCATCTTGTGGTCCTTATTATAACCAGCCGTTGCTTCCAAGGTGCCCATACTGTGTGTCACCCCTATGTGTGTCCAGAGGAATAGAGTAGAGGTTGAGGAGAAGAAACAGGTAAGTGCCTTCATTTAACTGCCCACCTCTTTGTATACACTCACACACAACAGTGTTTCCAGGAGTTTAAAAACCTAATCTGACAGAAAAGAAAACCTTGAGAAGTACTAGGAGTAGATGTCTGCTCCCTTGGCAGCTCCCCTCCAAGGCCTCTGCTTTCATATCCTCTCTTCTTGGCCAAAAGGACCCCACTGGGCCACCTAGATTTCTTCATTGGAGAACTTGGCATCACAGAAGCCAAATCCATTCATATGAGCAAGCATGCATTAAGCATGTAGGACACTGTGCTAGGCCTTGGGGATACAAATATAGATATGGCACTGACTCCTCAAGGGACGTACAAAGCCCTGGATGGCTCCCAGGATGAAGTTCCAGCTGGCACTGAGTTCTTTAGGAAAGCATCTCTGGGCAAAATAGAATCTTGCCCTGAAGGCCTGCTCTCTTTCTATCTAAAGTTATGAGGCCCAAGAGGATAACTTGGTTCTAAACGTTTCTATACACTTTACACAGGCCTCTCCTACATTTGGAATTTTCAGACCCTGAGGAAATCCTGAATCTTTACCCCTTTTACAAAAACATCATTGATCCAGAGAGAGGACCCGGTTTTACGTAGAAGAGGTAGCAACTCATATGAGTTTCAGAGCCACTGTTGAGCATCAATCTGGTTCACATGTCAGTATCTGGGTAGCTGTTCTCTCTTGTCATCTTTGTGCCCAGAGCACATGGGGGAGAAGCTAAGATTCCACTGGTGTTTAAGGATGGAAAATAAATAAATTAGGCTGGAAAATTTGGAAGAGATGATGGGGGAAGAAAAGGGGTTGGGGAAGAACTGTCACCTGGGGTATAGAGGACACCCTAAACATCCAACATTCAGCCAAATCTGCCTCCATCGGTCGTAACCAAATAAATTCACCTACAGTGTGGGGAACAGAACAAGGAGCTGGGTAAGTCCCCAACAGAAAAGTTGTCTCATTATTCTATTCTAGGTGTCTCAGTAGATAGAGCACTAGACCCTAGGCAGGTGACTTCACCTCTGTCTACCTCAGTTTATTCATCCTTACATCTGTAAAATGGGAATGGGGCAGCTAGGTGACAGCTAGGTGAAAGAGCTCCAGTCAGGAAGACCTGAGTTTAAATGGGGCCTCAGGCTAGCTGTGTGACTCTGGGCACCTGTTTGCCTCGGTTTTCTCATCTATAAAAATGAACTGGAAAAGAAAATGGCAAACCACTCCAGTATCTCTTCCAAGAAAACACCAAATGGGGTCACAGAGAGTCAGACGTAACTAAAACAATGGAACAGCAACAAAATGGGAATAATGATAGTCTCTACTTCCCAGAGCTTTGCAAACATTAATGTATGTGTGTATATGTATATAATGTAAAATAAAATATTATATACACATATACACATCTACATACATGCATATATACATGTTTGTGCATATCTGTGTGTGTATACACACACACACACGTTGTTATTTTCTTCCCCTTTTAAACTCCACAGTCAGCTCCCAGCTTGTCAAGCGATGCATCTGTCCTGAGCACAGCTAAGTGTAATGAGTCAGAAATAAAAAGAGGCTTCAGAGGAATGTCAAATCTCACTTCGAAGCTTGAGAAAGAGAGACAGCCCATCTTCCCTAGCCACTATGATGGAAATGTGCTTTTAGCTAACACTGGATTCATGAAGAGGAATCTGCCTTTTTTTTAACCAGTTGGTGTAGTAAATAAGAAATATTCATCATAGGGCCTACAATACATATTGATTTTGAGCTAGAAGGAGCATGCAAAGGCATCAAGCCCAACCTACTTACTTTTACAAAAGAAGCTAAGGCCTGAAAAGGTTTGGCCAAGGTGTTTGGGTGTTTGAACCTGGAGGGGTTCAGAATCACTAGGATGTATAGGTGTGGGACCTATAAGACCTTAAGTTGAAGACTCCTTTTCCAAGAAGAGGCTGGAGATGAGTCAAGAGAGGAGTATAGATGAGATGAAAGCATGTGGTCCCAGATGCTCAGATGAGAAGCTCGTTTTACTATTCATTCTTCTTTCCTAAGGCTGAAGATGAGGCAGGAGGCAGCACTGCAGGAGATGGAAGTTCCTCTCCTCAGTAACTTAGCTTAAACATTAAACCTGCTGCACTCTGAAACTGAGACACCAAAGGGCTCTTCTGGACCCTGCTGGCTTTAGAATGATTATCAGTAGTGACTTGCTGTTTCCCACTCAGCCTGATGTCTTTCTTTTTCTTGATCTCATTAAAGGGGCCCTGCCCTGGCTACTTCTTTAACAGGCCTATTCAATAAATGGGCATCAGCTCACCCTAAGTGAGTACATGCAAAGACCTTGGCCTAAAGGGCCCAAGGTCTCCCAGTGCATCCTGGGTCATCTCCAGTCATCCTGATGAATATCTGGTCACTGGATTCAGATGGCTGTGGAGGAGAAGTGAGGATGGTGACCTGCACAGCCCTCCCTCACTCAAAACAAAGTCAAGTGCAGGTCATGTCATCCTTTCTCTGATGGCATGGTCTTCTTCAGCAACGAAGGATGAACATAAAACACAAGGTAGTAAGTATCAGCGATGAGCTATGAATTCAAGTCCAGCTGATTCAGCTTTCTCTACCATAATACCTGCCCTGTTGTTGCTTATATGGTATAATTTGAAGGGCTCAGAAGTGGAGGTTCCCCACATAAAGAGTTGTCACATACTAAGTCAGTCACTCCTTAATAGTGCTCATTTATTTAACCCTTTACTTTTTTTACAAAATGCTTTCTTCCCTTCAACCCAAGGAGGTAGATAGGGTGAGTATTAGGTCAGTATGTCAGACATCTGTGATTTTCTTGATGTGGGAACTTCTTTCACTGAAGCAGATCATGACCAGTCTATCACTAATAGTCTTAGAGAGTTATGGGAGGCTCAGAGATGTTAAATAATTTACCCCTGGTCACACAGCTAGGATGTGTGACCAAAAGCAGGACTTGAACCCACGTTTTCCTCCAAATTTAGCATCCTGTCCACTAAACTAGGCTACTTTCCAGTGCAACTACTCTTACTGTTTTACATATGAGAATACTGAAACTCAGAAAAAAAGTGATTTGCTCACCATCACATAGATGTCAGAGGTGTGATTCAAACCCTGGTCTTATCATGCCCCACCCCCATCTTAATACACATTGGTTTTTATAGGGGCAGGTGAGAGAACAGAGGAGATAAGAACATTGGATGTCTTAAGTTGTAGATAGGGCATGGGAAAATGGGGGAATCAAAGAATGATGATATGAGGGAGTGCTGAAAGTATATTTCTAGTTAGAAACCCAGAAATGGCCTGGCCTCCATCTAATACAGGGGTTCATGAAGACCCCTTTGACCCACACAGCCCTTCTCAGAATTATGTTTTAAAATAATTGAAATTAATGGAGATATATAGTATGTATATATGTGTATGTGTGTATATATATGTGTATATGTGTATATATGTATACATACATATATATATATTTTTCCCCAAATTCCCAGACCCCCTGAAATCTCCTTATCTCCCCAAGGAGATCATGATACAGTGTGGCTTGTTCAAGTCATACTGGTTAAAGGGAGGCGGAACATTTGGATTTTATAATGCATATCTAGTTCTTTCTCATATTGGTGCTTATCAGGACACTGCCAGAGGTGATGGGGGTGAAGCTGTGCTGGATTTCAAACGATAATTTCCTTTTTTGCAGTGCTGAGTATTTTGTGGAACCATCTAGTGAAAATATAGGGCTGAAAGTGAGGAGGCTGATGGATAAAGGGAGGCCAGGCCCCCAAAGAAGCTAAAGTGGGGGCACCCAGGGAGGCATCTTTGGCAGCTATTTAATACCTTGGTGTTTAACCCTTTCCAGCCCACCCCACAGAGCAAGAAGGAGTTGGATAAAAGCAGAACCTGGGGAGCCACTGGGGACTTAGAAACAATTTACTCAGGAGTAAATTTAAGTAGCAGCTAGGCGTATTGGAAAGAGTCCTGTATTTAGTGACCAAGGAGCAGGGAACTCATATCCTATCTCTGAAATTAATTACTTGGGTGATCGAGCCTCAGTTTCCTCAGCTGTCAAATGAGGGATCTGGACGTGAGAGTCTTTCAAATCCTTTCCAGATAAATATCCAGGATCCAGTGATTTCACTTTCCTGGTAGTCTGAGTGCCTGATACCTGGAGGGTAGTAGGGAGGCACACACGGGCTGGATGCGGGGGCTCTTGGACCTTTGAGGGCATCTTGCCTGGGGGGCAGTGACCAGGCTGTGGCTGAGGTTTTATCCGCTCCCTTTTTAGCCCACGATCTGTCCGGAGGCGGTTTCAGGCCCTTTTGTAAATCCTAGTCGGAGGCACTTCAGAAGGAGGAGCTCTCTTCGTCGTGGGGAAGAGTAGTCTGGTGTGGGGGGGCGGGGAGCAAAGAAGTTTTCCTTCCTCCTCCTCCCCGTGGGCTTCAGACCTTCCGGGAAAAGCCAAAAGCATCCTTCCATCCATCCCGCCGGCTCGGGGGCCAGATGCCAGGAGCGGTCGGTGGTCTTACTCCTCCACCTGCCGGCGTTGGCAGGAAGCGGAGCGTTGGGGAGGATCGCCCCGGGGCGGGCACAGCCCACTCGCGTCCCCCACGGTGCCCGTGGGGCTGAGCCCCCCACCGGCTCCGCGTGCCCGGGAGCGGAGGAGGGGAGGAGACCCCAGGCTGGCACGCATGCATGCCCCGGGGCCAGCGCCCGGTGTGTGTGGGGGGGGTTCCAGCTGCCTTTCTTCCACCTTCTACCCCCCCCCCCGCCAGGGTGACAGCAAAGAGTTAAACTGCCAGCTCCAGCCGCGTTAAACAGGTGTCAAAGGCGCCTCCATATATCTGCAGATGGAAATCAAATTCTTTGCCTTATAAAAAGATAAATTACCCAGGCGCTGCCGCCGCGTCCCACTCATCACGCCGGCACCAGACGGCAAGCAATTTTTTTTTAATGTGCTAACGACCTAATCAAGCAATCAACTCGGAGAAGATTGCAGAGTGACCCGGGCATCCATCTGCCGGAGAGCCCCACGCATTCATCTCCAGCCCTGCCCGCACCTCCCCGGGCAGGGACGAGGGGCGGGGGTGCTACGGGGTGGGGGAGCGGGGAGAAAGAGTCCTCCACAAATTAACACCCAATTTTCCCCGTCTAATTAGTTAAATGAGGAGCGTTTGGGGGTCCCCCGGGAAGGGCGAGGCTCTGCTCCGCGGAAGCGTGCCCTCACTCCCTGGCATTAATTAGTGCGGGTCAATGGCGAGGCTCCCCGGAGAGCCACCGCTTTAATTTCCCGTGATATTTCAGTGCCTGAGGCCCATCGATTCAAACTGAAATTAACTTATTTTTCAATCAGCCCAGGGCTGCCCCTGGGGGTGACTCTTCTTTTGCCGCCTCCTGAATAGAGCTCGAGCAATTTTTCATCAAAAGCTGATACCTCCACGGGCGAGGGAAAGACTGGGGGTGGGGGGGAGGAGGGGGCTCCGTGGAGCGGGAGGGGGGGATGGATGGAGGGAGGGCGGGAGAGAAAGAGAGGCGACAGGAGAAGAATGGAAATCAGAGAGAGAGAGAAAACTAATAGATTTTCCCCAGCCGATCTCTGCCCGCTTCTGGTCCCTCCCCCAAACCTCCTCTTTATCTCCATCTCCATCCCCATCCTCATCCTGGTCCCCATCCTTTCCCTTCTTCTCTGGTTCGGTACCCGCTGGCCCCGGGGGTCAAAACGCAGAGAAGCAGCCTCCAGTTTCTGTGAGGGTCTTTTATTGCCTGCGTCCAGTAGATGAGGGGCGGGCACCCAAGCCTCCAGCTTCCCAGCATCGCTGCAAGGCAGAGTTCTTTCTCCTCTCCTAGATGTTGTTCTACGGTTACCCTAGGACCCGACAATCGTTCATCTCTCCTTAGGCTGGGGCTCCCCAAAGAATCTAAACCGTAAGCCCCTATGTAAAGTCTACATTGAGATCTCTTCAGTTTAGGGAGATGAAATTGAGAGACCACGCAAAACTGAGATGAAGGGTCTTCTTGCGCTCACTCTCAGGCGATAATGACAGTAATAACTAGCATTTATATACGGCGAAATTAAGGCTTGCAGATCATCTTACAAATATGATCTCATTTTATCATCATCACCCTAGGAAATCTCCAATAGTGAGTATCTGAGGGAGGATCATGATCTCAGGTCTTCTGGACTTCAGATCCTTGGTCTGTCTACTTGATCACCTAGCTAGTTGCCTGACAGATTGAGGGAAAGCCACACCCCAAGTCGCTTTTCTCTTGATGATGGTGGTAGTAGTCTTGAGTGGCCCCAAGATTTGAATATCACTTTCTGCCTGGTCCTGTTTTCCCCTCCTAGTTCTCCACTTGCCCCTTCTTCTTTTTAAGATTTCAGTGGAAAATGCACAGATCTGAAAATAGGACAAGAGAGTTCAAATGAGCTCTGATGCTTACCGCCTGAATCACCTAGTTTTGCTGTAATAATAGGATTTGCCTGCTCAGCAAGTTCAGCCTTACCTGTGGTTCAGAGATTGAGGGAGGTATAGTCTGCAGTAATGATCATAGCTAACATTTACATTTTGCTTTACATACATTCTGTCACTTATTGACACATTATATCCTCACAGCCCAGTGAGATGGGTAAGAGTTACAGTCCCCATTTTGCAGATAGAGAATGAAGTCCAACCTCATCCATTAGTAATCTGGACAGCAAGACTTCAAAACCATGTTTTCTGATTCCAAATATTTTTTCCAACTATTTCCTTTTTGTAGAGGTCTGTTTTCAGATTTTATTGAGAAACAAGAAGTTGTGGATACAGTATAGGGGCTTAATGACCCTGGATAACCTCTCTGGATAATCACCGTATCTACCACCACTTTGGGAAACACTGAATTCTGTGACAGAGTTGGGACCTCATCATGGTTTGTTTTTTTTTAAACATATAAGTTAGTGTTTCCAGGAGGCTTTGTGCCTTACCTTTAATACATGTGACTAGATCATGGGATCATCTATTTACAACTAGGAGTCTCAGAGGTCATCTGATCTAAATCCCTTATTTTACAGACAGGAAATTGAGACCCAGAAAGTTAAGGGAGTTGCTCATGGTCACATAGCTAATAAGTGTCTAAGTAGGGACTTGAACTGTACTAACTCTGTGACAATCCAGTATTCTATTCACTATACTACACCACTCTTTATTTCTTCCTCTATAGGTCTGGTTCCAAAACCGTCGAGCCAAATGGAGGAAACGGGAGAAATGCTGGGGCCGTAGCAGTGTCATGGCAGAATACGGCTTGTATGGAGCTATGGTTCGCCACTCCATTCCACTGCCAGAGTCCATCCTCAAATCTGCCAAGGATGGCATCATGGAGTCCTGTGCCCCATGGCTACTTGGTAAGATACCTAAACGCCCTTAGCAAGGCATTAGGACCCTTTACAGAAACAATTGCCCTTGGACTAGAGAGTCAGAACTCTGGACCTTCCTTGCAGGTCCTGTACTAATTCCAAAAAGAGAAAAGCATTAGGAAGATGGATGACTTCCAACCAGATGGGAGGAGAGGACAGGAAGGAGAAGGAAGTGACTGAAAAAGAGACCTGAAATTCTGAAAATAAAGTATTTTTATTCTCTAATCAAAATCCTGCCCTGGAGACCCTAATTAGAGATCTGACATCCCATCTTTCCCATGCCCTGACCTTAGAGAAAGCATCTCTGCCCAGAGCTCAGAATCTGAGAAAATGTATATTACTCTCTAGATGTGGGAGCTTAGATAGTGTGTCTTTGAGAGCCTGTTACAATTAATATTACCCAAACTCATCCTCTTCTACTGGGGAGCTATGCCTTCATAGCTAATAACTCATCTGTTTCAATGGCTTCTATGATGAGCCCCTCCCCACTTCAGCAATATAGGAGGTAGTTTCTCCCACTGCTCTAGGATTTTTCCATCTCTTTGCCCCAAGTTTTAGTACTCATGAATGGGACAATCTATATCTGGAGGCCTAAGGTGAATCAAAATCCCTTTGATCTCCCTCTTGGGCCCCCAAAGACCCTCTAAGGGGTTTAATCACACTCCATATGTACCATGGACCGCTTTGGCAGTCTAGTGAAGCTTGTGGACTCCTCAGAATTTTATTTTGAAGTACATAAATAACCTACATAGAATTAATTACAAAGGAAACAAATTATATTGAAATATAGCTATACTTTTCAAAAGTACATATAATGTATGTATATATAGTGTATAAGCTTACAGGCCCCACTTTGAGAATCCCTGCTCTGAAGGTGGAGGGCCTTCTTTTCCTCTCTCCCCTCTACAAATCTCATTCTCTTCCCTACTTTCTGGGTGAATTTCTAACAAGAGCACCTTGGGGGCAGGGACTATATTTTTGTCTTTCTTTGTATCCCCAGCTTTTATCCCATTCTCCATGCCTAGTATACAGAAAGCGTTTAATAAATGCTCATTGAATGACTGACTGATAGATGCTCTGAATAAATAGGCCTTCCAGAGCTGGGTCCTCTTCCCTGAGTGCCCCTGAAGCTTTATCTTTGGTCTGTCCCTAGGTTTCACTTCTGTAGCTTTATTTTTTCATCCCTTTCCCTAATGCCCACAGCCCTGGGTGTGACTTCTGTGTAAAGCAAGGCTTTCTGCTCATCCTTTAATTCTGGCCTCTCTTTTATCTTTGCTGTTTTCAGTTCAAGATGGCTTTCCCATGCCCAGGCGCTTTTCTAAACCCGAATACCAACAATTCTTTTTAGGGATGCACAAAAAGTCTCTGGAGGCAGCTGCGGAGACCGGGAGGAAGCCCGAGGTGGAGCGTCAGGCCTTGCCCAAGCTTGACAAGAGTGAGAAGGAAGAGAGGGGTCCTGACCCCCAGGCAGCCACCATCTCTCAAGAGGAACTGAGGGAAAACAGCATTGCCGCCCTTAGGGCCAAAGCTCAGGAACACAGCACCAAAGTGCTGGGAACCATATCTGGGGGGGAAGCCTTGACTCGGAATGCAGAGAAGCAAGAGGAGGCTGTGGAGGAGGAGGAAGAGGAAGCCACCACTGAAGAGGAGAGGCAAAGGGAGAGACCCAGCCCGATGCAGCCAGATGAGAAGATGGTTTAAGTCAAGGGGAGCCCCCAGTGGGGCCTCTGCAGAACTTTTTGCCCCATGAAATGGTAGCCCTTGGTGTTTTGTCAGTAGAAGTACCTGGGAGGCAGGGCCTCAAGCCTCCTGGTAGTGCAAAGGGGCCTGGTCCATGTGACTTTTCCAGAGACTCTTCCCCACCTCACCCTGCACTCCATAGACCCCTCAGTATCCCCTGTTAAGTGGCGCTGAACAATTAATATCTTAGTCTTGGACAGAAGCTTTGGACCATATTGACCTCCCTCTCTCCTACCCTCAGAAGACTCCCTCACTATCCTTAAACCATCCCTACTAAACCTCTTTGCCTCCCTATTTTTAGCAACACTTTGATGTCCTAACCATCCCTCCAGAGCCCTACTTAACTGACTCTTTTGTAGTCTTGATTCCAAAGCATCCCCCAACATTACCCATTCTCCCTATTCCAGCCCCTTTTCAGATTCATCCTACTCATTTCTGAACACCTGTGTGGCTCACTGCTCTCAAAAGGACAGAAGATACAAACAGCAATTCCAGTGGCCACCTCACTCAGACAGTCTTCCTTTCTTTGTATCCATCTGCACCCTCCCATGAGAGGATCTGCCATTGGGTACCTGAGATCCATTCATTTCCTAATCATTGGGGGACCTGAAGTTCACACACTTTTCCCATTAGTGATCCACTAATTCCTATTCAAAACCTACCTCTCACTGGTACCAGACGTGTGGTCCTGTTTCCCAGCCACTGTACCCTCTCCATCACTTGAAATCTCTCTTCAGGCATGCAGTGTCCCTGCCTGAGCGATACCATGGACACCCACACCCTTCTGTGCTCTTCTAGCAAGCCTTTAGGGCCTGTGGCTGCTTGCCTGAAGGATCAGAGACACATCCCTTTCGAACATCCTTCATCTCACCCATCCACCTTTGATTAGGTTCATTCAGAGCCCCCAAATCTAGACCCTGCCACCTGGGTTGGGGAGGGAGCTACTGTTCCCAGCCTCCCCTCTTAGGGGTGTCTGTGGCTCTCTGCTCTGATGGGCACATCCAGACCCTGGCCTTCTCAGGTGCCTAACACCTGTTTTTTTTGTCTTTGTTTTTCAGGATACTCACCATGCAATTCATGAAACAGTTGAGCTTTTTTGTTATTATTAATTTCTACCATTACAGTGGAAGACAAGGAAGCTGTAGTCATTATGTGTGGGTGGTCTGTATTATCCCCCCAAGGCCAGAGTCAGACTACAAAATATACACCAGGGGTCAGTCAAAACCAGGGAATGGAAGCAATCTCTCAGGAGAGGAAGGCAGAAAACCTATCAGCTGAGTCTTCTTACCTTGACCTCCAGAAACTAGTACAGCCCACATGTGTGTAGTTACTTATTCCACAAATACATGAGCATAGGAGTATACATCCATACATATACTTTCTAACTATGCTGTAGTAAGATACTGGAGAGCCGGATAGAGGTCTGGCCTTGGAGTTAGAAAGACCCGGATTCAAATTCTGCCTCTGACAAGTTTGTGTCTTAGCTTCTTGGTGCCCCAGGAAATTTTCTAAGATTTTAAGAGATCTCTAAAGACTTAAGATCTAAATTGCTAATCCGTATGGGTAGAGGGAGTTTCCACACTGGAAATTCCTTACACAGACTAGTGGAGCCATCCCTGCCTAAGATAGAGTGTGCTCCTAACACTGGTGGGTTTTGGTACATGCTTCTTTTATTTAACTACTAATACAGCCCTAGCCTTAACAATAGATTTGGCATGCTGACATCACCATCTCCAAAATCTACCCACCCACACAAATCCCACACTCCAGCACACACGCGCGCGCGCGCACACACACACACACACACACACACACACACACAGAGCTCTGTTCTAACTGAACTCACCCCAGACCATAGATAAAACTTAACAAGAAGGACCCAGCTCTGTACAAGAGAAACTCCTTCCCCTCTCCTCTTCCCTACCTGCTGCCTCCCACTTCCCACCATCCCTCTCTTCCAGACAATACTCCCTGAAAAGAAGGTCCTAAGGGAAGGGTCCTTGGCTTGTCTTTTCTGGAGTACTGTTTTTAGTCTGTATCAAAAAGTTAATCTGTTCTTCTCTCCCCCCTTTCTACCTGTGGACTCCCCCCTTGTCTGTCTCTGTTTGTGTTAGATTATAGCCCAACCCCACCCCCTATGTAAATACTGTACATACAGTGAGAAAACAACTTGATATTGAAGTGTTTGAGATATGGAACTGTACCAACTGCTAGTAATTCTGAATCTGTGATTTCTGTGTCATTTTCTGTAAAGATGAAAATAAGAATAAAATTCACTTAAAGACAACAGGGAGCTGGAAGAGGGATTAGCATCTATTCATGGAGATAGTGTTCAGTCCAGGAAACAGATGGAGTTGTGTTTGTATACATGACAACAACATTAACAAAATCACTTTATGGATCAAAGGGGTTATGCTGCCCTTTCAAAGAGCTGTCACTAGGCTAAGTATGTCCCGGGTCCCAATGAGCCTGGCAGTCGATGATGCCTCCATTTGTACAATAAAGCAGAGACAGCTTGGTGGATAGAGTGTTCTCCTTGGACTTAGAAAGACCTGAGTTCAAATCCTACTTCAGACACTAGATGTGTGACCCTGGGCAAATCACCTGACCTCAGTTTCTTCATCTGTGATTACCTTTATAGGACTGTTGAGGATAAAATGAGTGAACACAGGTAAAATTCTACACAAGTGCTAGCTATTGTTGTTCAGTTGTGTCTAACTCTCTATCACTCCATTTGGGGTGTTCTTGGCAAAGATACTGGCGTGGTTTGCCATTTCCTGCTCCAGTTCGTTTTACAGGTGAGGAAACGGAAGCAAACAGGGTTAAGTGACTTACCCAGGGTCATACAGCTAGTAAGTGTCTGAGTATGCACAAATTTGGAATAACCACCCCAAATGTTCACACGGACTATCCATGCCCAATCTGTGGTAGAGCATTCCGAGCTCATATTCATCTGATCAGCCACAGTCGGATGCACTGAAACTTCACTTTATCATGGTGATGTCATTTTGGTCCTCTGAGAATAAAGGACAATAACCAAGTGTCTGAGGTCAAATTTAAACTCAGGAAGATAAATCTTCTGGACCCCAGGTCCAGCATTTATCCACTGTGCCACCTAGCAGTCCCAGTTAGCATTATCTTTATTATTACTGCCTATGCTGAAAGCCTTCCTTGAGCCTTTTAACATTCCCTAGATACCAGGACAACACACACATTACCCATTCCTTGCTCTCACCGCAGGGCCAGCCCATCTTCTATTCCAACCACACATATCTTTTTTTTATAACCCACGAAACAAAGATATAAAATGACTTTAAAAAAAAAAAAGGTAAAACTATCCCCAGAAATGATTGTCAGATAAATCTATGCAAAATCCCAGGCAAAAAGGAATGAAGTATATTTCTGAGAGATCGAGACTATGGAAGGGCTAATATTAAACCATAAAAGTTATCACCCACTGAATTGTCTAAAGGACAACAGTGACCCACCAACTGGATGGTCTGTGGGACACAATTATGAAACAAGAGAGTGGAGTGAGCAGAGGAGACATTACATTTGACCTTTGGGCTCAGGGAATCTTTTAAGACTCAGACTAGCTCAGGGACAGAAGCATCTGACAGAAAGTTAGGGAGCTGGCAGCCCATACTGAAGGAGGAATAACTTGGAACAGGGCTTTAGGTTTGGATGTAGTCTAGGGCAAAGTAAAACTGTTCTTCTAAATGCTCTTTATTTCTCCTGCTTTGGAGAATAGTGTCCTTACTCTTGTTTAAGCAACATGTTGATGGAACTCCTGTGCTGTCCTAGTAGGGACCAGACGGAGACAGAGAAAGAGGAACAGACAGACAGAGATACACAGAGACAGAGAGAAAGAGACAGAGGAGAGAAACAGAGAGATAGAGATAGAAAGGAACAGAGAGACAGAGAGAAACAGAGAGACAGATAAGACAGACACAGAGAGAGATGTTTAGGTATACATTTTAGAGAATTCCTCTGGCAGCTGAGGAGAAGGTAAATTGGAGTGGGGAGAGGCTTGCGGTAGGAAGCCATCTTAGTAGCCCATGTGAAAGGTTATAAAGGGGCTAGCTGTGCGAATGGAGAGATGCAGGCTTATAAGAGAGACTGTGAAGGTAAAACAAGGTTTTGTGTGGATCAGCTATTGGAGGTGTTCAGTTCAGATTCGAAGCAAGGGTTCCACGAAAATGAAGGACGAACACAGACACTAGAAATTAGATGAGAAAAATAACCTGGTAGAATTTCAACGTGGGGAAAAGACAAGCTACCCTCTGCAGAGAAATATGTAATTAGGTTCACAGATAATCAATGAGAGGAGAGCTCTGGGAGGTCACAGGAACCAAAGGAAACTTGCAGCAGGAGAAAGTAGGCCAGTTGTCATCTGGCAATGGGCCTGAGTCAGACAAAGCAGCAGGCTGTGAGGAAGGGTGACCTGTGCCCCTGGAAGCGTCCCACAGCAGAAGCTTATCCCTTGCTGATTAGGACAACATAGCACCAAGAAGGCTGGTTTGATTGTGGTTTAAGCTTGAGAGGCAGCAGATTGCTAGTTCCTTAAACAAGAACAAGAAGAATGATAAAATAGCTGGAGGGACTGATTTATGAGACCTGCTTAAAGTTGCTGAATATGCCTGGTGGAGATAGATGAAGGGAAGGTAGGCAGAGAGAACATAGAGGAAACCTGAAGCTCAAAAGAAGCCTGGCCAGGTGAGTGAGATAACCCTACAGATTCCTTTGGGCAGGTGACTGAAGAGGCAAAATAAAGGAACATTTTTTGTTCAGAGAACCTGCCACGTTCTGCCATGGTGACTGCCAAGTCCTGCCTCCCCACTCCCATTTTGCATTTTTTGCCCTAGCTCTTCTGCCAAACTACTGCAGAAAAGTCTTTCTTCTTCCAGCTAACTCAAGCTTAAATCCTCAGCGTGTTTGGTTTTCACATCAGATTAAATAGGCATAAACATTAATGAGTGACTCCCCTTGCACTACCTGGGGGCACACTTCCCAGAAGAGCTGTAACTAGAATGTTAAGGAGGAAGAGGAGGGCCATGACAAAGTTATGGAAGACAATTCAATTGTAGGTATAATTATGCCTGCAAACTGTCCTACCTGTATACTCTTCAGGGGTTATGGGGAAGGCAGATCCTGGGGCTGGGGGTTGGGGGGGAATATAAGAATATCTTCCCATCCCAGGAAATCTTCTAGGGAGAGAAAGTAATTCCCTGGATGTCACAAAGCCTTGGTCACTATATACTAGTGGCAAAGCCCGTAGAGCTCTGGGCTTGGAATGTGGAAGACTCATCTTTGTGAATTCAAATATGGCCTCAAGGCACTAGCTCTGTGATCCTAGACAAGTCATTTAATCCTGTTTGCCTCAATTTCCTCTCTTAGAACATGACTTGGAGAAGGAAATAGTAAACCACTCCAGTATCTGCCAAGACAACCCCAACTAGAGTCATGAAGAGCAGAACATGACTGAACAATGTCACTAGATTATGGATTTGGCAGAAGGAAGTATAAAAAGAGGTCAGAATGGGAGTACAGGGAAGAGGAGGGATGAGAGGAAAACTGGAATCAAAGCCAAAAGTACAACTAAAGCCAGGAAGATATTTAGGCAGACCCAAGGCCAGTGGAATCTCTTTATAACTGTGAGGACAAACAAACACTACTTGCCTTAGGCACATTAATAGGATAATGGACATACCTACCCTAGACATTGTAGATTTAGACCTCAGAAGCCAACCAGTCAAACCCCCTCATTTTACAAATGACTTGCCCAAATTCACACAAAGTCACACAGAGGCAACTGAGTCAGGATTTGAACCCGGGTCCTCTGATTCCAACACCCTTTCCAGTTAATCTCACTGCTTTCCTAACCACAGCACAGTACTTGACCATAACAGGTTCTTAATAAATTTTTATTTACTGAAAATGGAAGACAAATTAGACTCATTCTAGTAGACCTCAGGGGATATAGCAGGACTAGAAACAATGGATGGAACCGTAGAAAGGCAGATTCAGTTTGATACTGGAAAAACATTCCTAACAAATTAGGGGCGTCCAAAGTGGACTGGGCTACTTCAAGAGGCATTGAATCCTGATTGTGTGTGTGTGTGTGTGTGTGTGTGTGTGTATGTTTGTCCTTTATTGCTGAAGAAGACCATGCCATCAGAGAAGTAGTGACATGACTTGTACTTGACTTTGTTTTGAGTGAGGAAGGGCTGTGTAGGTTACCAACCTCATTTCTCCTCCAGAGCCATCTGAATCCAGTGAATTCATCAGGATGACTGGAGATGACCCAGGATGAAGCAATTGGGGTTAAGTGACTTGCCCAAGGTCACACAGCTAGTGAGTGTCACGTGTCTGAGATGAGATTTGAGCACAGGTCCTCCTGACTCCTGCACTGGTGCTCTATCCACTGTACCATCTGGCCGCCCCCTTCTCCAATTATACCCTTCCAATGAATATTATCTGACCTGAGCCCCATTTCTTCAAGGCCATGCTCTCCAAACTGGTTATTAAATTAATGTAATATTAATTTAAATACTTAAAATTAAAGAAATAGTTTAAAATTAATTAAATTAATTTAATAAATAAAAATAATTAAAGCTATTAAATGAATATTGGTTAATGCATTTATGGGCAATGTTGACTTAATATGATATAGAGGAAAGAGGACTAAATTTGGATTCAAAGGTTGGAGGCCCAGCTGTGTCCCCTCTATTGATCTGCAATATGGGAAGGTGGACTGGACTAGGATTCCTTCCAGCTCAAACTCCCATGATTTTAGGATGCTAGGAAGGGCAGAGGTTTTCTAGTTACCCCTTTGGGCAAGAGGAAGGGAAAGGTCCACCTAGCTCCTTCTAGGGCATCACTGACATTTCTTGTAGTACCTAGAGACCTGTGTATTATCTCATCTGAGCCTGAAACAACCCTGTAAAGTATGTGTTACTATTCTCCCCATTTTACAGATGAGGAAACTAAGGCTAGATCACAAAGCTAGTAAATGTCTGAGGCACGACTTAAATTCAGGACTCCCGCTCCAGCACTCTTTCCACAGCGTCGCCTGGGTGACATGCCAGGGACTGGAACACAACCATTCCTAGCACTCATGTGATCTCCCAGTTCAGACCAGTCTGAAGGATCCCAAGCAGCTGTTGGCATTCTCCCCTTCTCCCTCCCCCAAAACTGGTTTGTGGGGAAATTGCCCACACTGCCTCTCTTGCCATCACTCCTCAGTTTCTCTGTCTTTATTTTCTTCCTGTTTCTTTAATCATAACCCCCTCCTTCTTCCACCCTATTAGGTCCTCTCCCCCTTCAGAAAGTGATCATGTCTCTGTGGAGTCGCAGCTGAGCCAGCCCCAGAGTGTTTTGCTTCCTTAATTTTTCATCACAGATCAATCTCTCCCCTCCCTCATTATTCTCATTGCTCTTCCTACGTTCCCTCCCACCCTTCAATTTATCTACATCTCACGGCTCCCAGGGTACCTCAAACACATCCCAAGATTATAGGAAGCTTGTCATAGGAGAGGGGAGGACAGTGATGCAGGGCTGGGGGAGTGAGGGAGAGACAAGCCTTTGAATGAAAGCAACCTTGCGTAAGGCCCTGATGTTTGCCCCTCAAGCCTTTGGCCTTATTTTGCCAACAAATGTGTGTCTTTGGTTGCAAGGGAACTGAGTGAGAGAGAGTGGATGGATCGAAGATGACTTGGGAGAGCCCTTGACCACTATTGGAAAGATATTCAAAACTCATGCTGTAATTCGAGTCAATAGCATCATGTATCATCTTCATATCGATCAAGGGATTATTGAGTACTAGGCGTCCAGCCCAATGCTGGGTCATTGTGGGAGATATAGTAGATTAAGAAAACACTGTCTCTGCCAACTAGGCCCTTATAAAATAGTCAGGAGAGACAAGTTTTATGTTAAGCAATCTGTGGATAAGCCAATTTGCAGTGGAAGAAATACCACCTCTGGTGTGAGGAGTCAGGGTTCAAATTCTGACTTTCCCACAGACTATCTCTGTGACCTGGAGCAAGTCATTTCTCCTGGGCCTCAGTTTCCTCATCTGAAAAATGAAGGGGCTGAACAAAATGGTCTCTAAAGCTTGTGGTCCTATAAACTAAAGTTCTGAGTCATGTATTATAAAAAATGTTATATAAAGGCTAATCTGTTCTATCTTGTTGAGTTGCTTCAGTCCTGTTCAACTCTTTGTGACCCCATTTTGGGGTTTTCTTGGCAAAGATACTGGAATGGTTTGCCATGCTCTTCTTCAGCTCATTTTGTAGTTGAAGAAACTGAGACTAACAGGGTTAAATAACTTGCCCAGGGTCACACAGCTAGTAAGTGTCTGAGGCTGGATTTGAATTCAGGTCTCCTGAGGGGTCACAAAGAATTGGACAGGCCTGAAACAACTCAATGACAACAAGAAAAAATTCTGAAAGCCCTATGAAATGTGGATTGAAATTACTGTGATTTTCCTCCTATCTACACATCCACAGAATGTAACTACCTCTTCTGGATTTCCCATTCGTTCTCCCTTGTATGTATTCGCATCTATGCAGAACTTTAAGATTTGCAAAGTGCTTTATAAAATAATATCTTACTTGTTCCTCAAAACAACCCTGGGAGGTAGCTACTGATTATTGCCCCCATTTTATAGGTGAGGAAATTGAGACAGAGATATAGGCTCTTGTACAGGGTCACACTGCTAATAAGTATCTGAGACATAATTCCTGACTCTGGGTCAGGTGCTTTCTCTAACTGCATTACCAGCTGCCTATTCCACTGGGTATCAGGTAGAATTTTCCAAACTCATTTAGCCATAGAAATGGTTTTGTTTCAATAACTTAAAACTGCACTAAGACTTTTGGGACACCCTGTATATGCTTGATTAACTGGAAAACTGAACAGTCCTATGCTTCTATTAGTATTCCCCAAGCTGGGTTCTTTAGAGAATGAATATGGATTCCACAATTTAAAAAAATTGATGTTACTGGCATTTTCCACCTAAAACACAAAATAATTCACATTAATCCCCTAAGCATCTTAAGGTTTAGAAAATTCTTTCCTTCCAGCTCCCTTTTAAGGTAGGTAGTGCAAGTATATAGAAGCTTTCCCACTTTGCATCTTTGTATTTACCCAACTAAAAATCCTTACTATGCACGGTGACTTTGTGGTAACAAATTAGATTTCATTTCTCTTTTTTCTGACATGCTTTATCTTGAAGGTTATTCCATATCCCCTGTTGTTACTGGTCAGTCCCTTCAGTCATGTACAGCTCTCTATGATCCCATCTGGGGTTTTCTTAGCACAGATACTAGAGTGGTTTGCCATTTCTTTCTCTAACTCATTTGACAGATGAGGAAACTGAAGCAAACAGGGTTAAGCTACTGACCCAGGGTCACACAACTAGTAAGGCCAGATTTGAACTCAGGGAGATGGGTCTTCCTGACTCCAGGCTCAGCTCTCTATCCAGTGCTCCAACTAGTTGCCCCATATCTCCAAATACATTCTTTGACACATCCCACATTCTAGCCAAACTGGCCCAGGGTTTATGGGTTCTATCAACCTATTTCCAGCTCCAAAATGTTCTGTGATCAAATTAGTTTGGAAAATTCTACCTGCTACCCAAAGAGATAATAAAAAATGGAAAAGGACCCACATGTACAAAAATAATTATAGTAATGCTTTTGTGGTGACAAAGAATTGAAAACTGAGAGGATGCCCATTAATTGGGGAATAGCTGCACAAGTTGTGGTATATGAATTTAATGGAATACTATTGTGTTATAAGAAATGATGAGTAGGCTGATTTCAGAAAAACCTGGAAAGACTTATATGAATTGATGCAAAGTGAAGTGAGCAGAACCAGGAGGACATTGTATACAGTAACAACAACATTGTGTGATGATCAACTATGGTAGCTCTTCTCAGCAAAACAATGGTCCAAGACAACTCCAAAAGACTCATGACAGAAAATACTGTCCGCATCCAGAGAAAGAACTGATAGAGTCTGAATACAGATCAAAGCAGATTATTTTCACTTTCTTTATTTTTTCATGTTTTTTTCTTTTTGAAAACTATTTCTTCTTTCACAAAATGACTAACATGAAAATGTTTTACATGATTAATTGCACATATATAACCTTCATCAAATTGCTTTCCATCTTAGGGGGAGGAAGGGAGAAAATTTGGAACTCAAAATTTTATAAAAAATGAATGTCAAAAATTATCTTTACAGATAATTAGAAAAAATACTACCAAATTTAAAAAAAGAGAAATTTCATCTGATACCCAGTAGAATAGTTATTTGGGCAGTATGGTAGGTAGAACACCCAGTCTGGAGTTCAAATCCTACCTGAGACAATTACTACCTTTGTACACCTAGACAAGTCACTTCACCTCTGTATGTATTTTTCTCAACTGTAAAATAGAGATAATAATAGCATTTACCTTGCAGGGTTATTATGAGGATCAAATTAATGTTTGTAAGAAGCACTTAGCATAGTACCTGGCACCCAGTATATGAAGCCTTTCCCTAAAATAAAAGCTCAATGAGGGAAAAAATAATTTTGTCTTGGTTTTTTCATTTTGTCTTTATATCCCCCAGGGCAAAGTACATATCAGATATTTAAGAAATGTCTGCTGAATTAATTTAATGGTAACAAAAACTCTTCCCCAGTAGTAGTAACGACAAAGAAATGAGAACTAGCACTTTCCATTACCAGTTCACTTTTCCAAATCATCCACAGACTTTCTGCTCTTATCTATGGTTTCCCCAATCAGTTTGGGGCATCCTTGGGAGGGCTATGAGTTGATGTTTGCCCAAGGCATGCAAACAAATCTTAATATAAGCCTAAGTAATTTCAGAGCCAGGCAGAAGCAATTCAAGTATTTTTCACTGGTTTGGGGTTGTTCTATCGTTCCCTCTCCAAGGGATAGTTAATAATGAGCTGATCATTTTGTATAAACAAAATCAATGCAGTTAGAATTAGAAAGGAAATAGTATGCTAAGCAAAAAATATTGACAGCATATTTCTTTGATTAAAGTCTGATATCTGAGATATTTAGGGAAAAGATACAAATATAAGAATAAGAATAACTCCCAAAAAGATAAATGGTTAAGTGATATGAAGAGACAATTCACAAAAGAAGAAATATAAGACATAATTAAGACATATTAAAAATGCTCTGAATAATTATAAGGAAAATTCAAATTAACTCAATTCTAAGATTTTTTTGTCACAAGCATTAGACTGACAATGATGATAAAAATGGAAAATGACAACTGTTGGAAGGGCTGTCAGAAAACAGGCATACTAATGCATGATTGGTGGAGCTCCAAAAAGGTCTAACTGTTCTAGAAAGCAATTAAGAATTATACCAAAAAGCTACTGAACTGTACATATACTTTGACTCTGCAATTAGTATTGCAGGTAAATGTTACTAGGCAAATGTTCTAAAGAAATGAAAGAAAGTAGGAAAGGATATATTTGTACAAAAATATTCCTAGCAGCACTTTTTGCTGTAGTAAGGAAATGGAAACAAAGAGGAAGCCCCCAAATTAGGGAATGGCTGAACAAATTATGTCATAGGAAAGTAATGGAATATTATTGTCCCATAAGAAATTATGAAAGGGAGGGTTAAGAGAATCCTGGGAATACTCCTATGAACTAATTCAGACCACTGCCTTGCAAATAATATATTCACTTAATAAATGCTTGTTGGGTTGGATTGAGGTAGTTGGACTTGTTGATGCTAGAGCCAGTTCCTCCTGCAGAGGTAGGGAACCTGCAGCCTTGAGGCCACATGTGGTCCAAGTTTTCCAAAACAAATTCTTTTATTAAGGGGATATCTTCTGTGAAGTGTGAATTCAGTCAAAGGGCAACACTTGAGGACCTAGAAAGCCACATGGAGCCTTGAGGCTATAGGTTCCTACTGGCTTTGAATGAGATTGCTAAATTTTCAGCATGAGCATATATATATACCTCAAAATAAGCAAATGCTACAAGTTAGGGCTTGATTTATGTTGATTGTTTAGACTTAAGAAAGAGATGGAGAAAATGGTAATTACGGAGATTAAACTTAAAAGTGTACTGTGTGTGTGTGTGTGTATATAATATATATTTTTAAGGAGCTGGTTGTTAAACATTTACCAACACACCCTTGCTCCTGGCTCTAAAATTCTGAGTTTGAGTGGGCAAATGCACTGAAGTATTTTTAGTCAGACAAACAGATGGACAGTAAGGAAAATTCACAGTCAGAAAATTAATGTGAAATGAATTCATTTGCAGGGATCCCTCTGCTTATAATAAGAGAGAAGCCTACCTAAAGCCATAAGATATTAAATGTCAAAACCAATATTAGCATTAATAAGCATCTTCCCATAACCATATTGAGGTTGAGATTGTAATATATGTAAAGTGCTTGGCAAACCTTAAAGCTGTGCATAAATAAAAGCTATTGTGACAGACTGAGGAGCTATCAATATTTGGGCTGACAGTTTAGTAATTGACTTTGCCTCCTGTAGCAGAACTGAATTCCTCTGGGACAGTAATGGTGCCAGTTTTACCCTGACTGGGCCTGAGTCACTGCTGACTCCCTTTACCTATGTGCCCAAACTCAGCAGACATTTTCTGACATTTGCCATAGTATGGGGTAAAGGAAGGAAGGAAACAAGCATTAAGCTCCTACTATGTGCCAGGCAGGAGCAGCAAGGTGACTCAGTGGATAGAGCACTGGGCTGGGAGTCAGGAAGATCTGAGTTCAAATCTGTCCTCAGGCTAGCTGTGTGGCCCTGGTCAAGGCACTTGACCTCTGTTTGTCTTTGGAGAAGGAAATGGCAAATCACTCTAATATGCTTGTTAAGAAAACCCTATGGACATTATTGAACCAATATGGTCCACAGGGTTATGAAGAGTCCGGCATGACTAAATAACAAAGGTGCAAGGCATTGTGCTAAGCAAGCATATTTGCTCTCATCTGAGCATTACAACAACCTGAGGAGATAAGTATTCTTATTATCCTCATTTTACTATTGAGGAAACTGAGGCAGGTGGAGGTTAATTATTTACCCAGGGTCACAGAGCTAGTAAATGTTTCTGGTTGGATTTGAACTCAGGTCTTCTCAACTCCAGGTCCAGCAGGTCCAACTCTATCTCCTGCTGTCACCTAGCTGCCTCAGAGTAAAAGTCATGGGTATATTTCAACTGATCTCCACCTACTTCCTCTGAGTCTTCCTCCTGTCTAGAAGTCTCTTCCCAGGCCAAGTATTGCTTCACTTTGCAACTGAATTCAGTACATATTATTGATTGGGTACACTTGAAGGGATGCTGGGTTTATAGTAAGAATGCTCCTTTGCCACTGTCACTTTGCTCTGCTCCACCTTGGGCAAATTACTGAATGTCTCTAAGTCTTGGTTTTCCAATCTGTAAAAGGGAGGGTGGAACTCTGATCTTTAAAGGTTGATTCTTGTCCTTAATCTATGATCCCACTGGGTCAATGTGTTAGATACTACAGATGATACAGGATAAACGTAAGGCATTGTGCTGTGTCCTCAAGGAGCTTAGAAATTCATCTTTCCTGCCTTGGAAATCTTTTCTTCACTTCAGATTGCTTCCTTCATATGTTATTCCCCAGATACAAAGATATGTTGAGACTGGAGTTTCTCTGGGGAACCAGTAAGCAGGTCAGTATCACACCCTTGCTGTGCTCTGCCCAAAGGGAATGTAAATTTTAATCTCTGAAACTTTTTGGTTTTTGATTTTTCTCTTAAAGACCAGCCTTAACTCGAAATCACTCTGGTCCCAGACCAAGCCCTCCTTGGTCACTATTTGGGCCCTGATTGGCTCAGAATGAATATAAATAATAATTATTTCTGTTTTGGCCAGAAACCCTGAGGGTCTTCCCCTCCAAGATATAATTTTTTTTTAAAAGAGGCCATTCTTTGCCTCATTTTTTTATTAATCCTTAGTCACTGAATGGGCGCTGCCTCAGTCAGACTGAGACCTACTAAAGATCTTAGTTTGAAAAGGTCAAGGTCTGCCGCTACATCCTGGGCCATCTCCAGTGTCCTGATCCATCTCCGGCCATTGGATCCAGAAGACTCCAGAAGAGGAATTGAGGCTGGTGACTGTGCACAGCTCTCCCTCACTTAAATCCGATTCACTTCTTGGAGAATGAAGGTCAAGCAGCAGTTCCAGGGGCCGAACAGAGAGAAGTTCTTTCTTGGATTTGGCACATTCTTGGGCTTGTGAGAAAACCGTATTTTGGTATTGGCTTATTTTGCATACCTTAGTATAATTTACCTCTCCTTGCCTACGTTTCCTCAATAACAAAATGAGGAAAATAAGGTTGTTGTAGGCTAAAAAGGCCACAAATATGTTTGCCACCTTAGCACAATGTTTGACACTTTTGTTGTTCACTTATGTCAGAATCTTCATGACCCCATGGACGGTATTAGGCAAATACTGCCCAGAGGGTTTTCTTGGCAAGGACATTGGGGTGGTTTGCCATTTCCTTCTCCAGAGACAAGCAGAGGTTAAGTGGTTTGCCTAGGGTCACTGACACAGCTAGTAAATTGTCTGAGGCTAAATTTGAATTCAGATCCTCCTGACTCCATGCCTAGTGTTCTATCCACTGAACAATCTAGCTGTTTCCTGCCTAGCATGTAGTAGGTTGTTGTCTCTTGGATAGAATGTAAGCTCTCTGAAGACAGGGGCTGGATCGTTTTTGGTTTTTCATTCTACTACCTATCAGAGATGCTTAATAAATGCCTTTTAAGTGATTTAGAATTGGTATTTGTAATAGAAGTCAAATTGGTGAAGATTTAATGGACACAGAGGGGCTCACAGAGGCAAGTGAATATGGGAAACTGATGCAGAGGGGCATGATGTGGTAGAGCAATTCATTCTAGGAAATGATTGCCAAGACAAATTCAGAGGTCAGGTTAGCACAGAGACAAGGGGAGGTCCAAAATTGTAAGCATGGGGACTGATACTGTAGCAGGACTCACACCTCTTGGAAGAAAGGAATAAATATGGGATGCAGAACAAGACTGACATTTTCAAAAACAGCTAGAGTGTTGATTTTTTTTTTGCTTGATTTTACTTATTTGCTACAAAGAGGATCTGGGAAGGGATGGAATAGGGAATGAAGAATGAGAAAGATTTTTTTTCCCAAGAAAATGAATACACAGTAAAAGGCATATTGTGCCATGATTGACTCTGATAGACTGAGCTCTTCTCAACAACACAATGATCTAAGACAATACCAAAAGACTCATGGTGGAAAATGCTATCCACATCCAGAGAAAGAACTTTGATGCAGATGGAAGCAGACTATTTGCTCTCCTTTTCTTCTGTTGTTTGTTTCTTCTTTCACGTGGTTCTTCTCATTAGTTTTAGTTCTTCTTTACATCATGGCTAATGTGAAAATGTTTAATATGAATATATAAGTAGAGCCTATATCAAGCATGCCATCTTGGGGAGGGGGAATAGGGAGAGGGGAGAAAATTTTAAATTCAAAATCTTATGGAAGCGAATGTTGAAAACTAAAAATAGATAAATTAATTATTAAAAAAGAAAACGAAGCATTGGATGAGAGAAACAGCAATTTCAGAGGAGACTATAGGGCAAGGCTGAGTTGGCTACGAAGGAGGAAAGAACCAATGGACACTAGGCATTGTAACTCTGGGAAGAGACGCTCTGTGGGATACTTGTTGAAAAGGATATTTTAGGGATTCTCCTCATTCTTTTTAAGAGGTTACAAAATCCAAAGCCATCGAATAAGATTGGAATCTCCCTCAAACCTTGGAATTTCCCTTGGGGCCTACGGCCTTCTCACCTTGAGACCTTCCTCAGCCCTGTGGCCCTTCTCCAATTGGTGAGCTCGTTCCAGGGCATACATTTTGAGAAGGGGCTCAGGCTGGCCATGCTCCATTCTCCTCTTAGCTCTGCCTGTGACTATCTGGACTTTACCACCATTCCCTGACTGGTACCTCCCTCCTTCCCCTTTTCAGTCCTCTTTTTGTGGGAGGAAAACAAGCTAGCAGTAGGCAAAATATTATTTTGGGCTTTTATTAACAGGGAGAAAAACAAGTTGGCGATAGACAAAATATTATTTGAGGGGACAGCTGTACTAACCTTCGAAACATGTTAGTGTCAGTGTTTTTTCCATGAGTTTGCTCTGTAAGTTACAGGTCCCTTTACAGCTTTCCATGACAGGGACTGTCATGAATCTTACCTACTCTAATCATATAGACCATGCTTCTCGCTGTTAGTTTTCATTTGTCCTTATTGTACAATAACATTCCATTACAGTCATGTTCCATTGTTTCTTTAGTCACTCCCCTACGGCCTTTGTTTCCAATTGTGAAGGCAGGAGGCCAGCGTCACTGAAGGTGGAGGGTGGGTCTAAGTGAAAGCATTCAGAGTTGCTAGTTACTGGTCACTCAAATATCCTCATGGAGATTAGGATTCTGAGGGAAGGAGGGTCAACCTTTCAGAACTTCAGACTGTGGGAATTCTGAGGGCATGAATGAATGAATAAGTAGTAGACAGAATGGTGTGGTTGGAGTCAGGAAGATCTGAGTTCAAATCTTGTCTCAGGCGCTTATTAGCTCTGTGACTCTAACCTCTCTCAAACTTGTTTTTTCATCACAAAATGGACATAAAAATAGTACCCAACTCATAGGGTTGTTGTGAGAAGGAAGGAAGGAAAGAAGAAAGGAAAGAGAGAAGGAAAGAAGGAAAGAAAAAAGGAAGGAAGGCTGGAAGGAAGAATGGAAGGAAAGAAGGAAGGAAAGGGAGAAGGAAAGAAGGAAAGAAAGAAAGAAGGAAGGAACAAAGGAAGGGTGAGAGGAAGGAAAGAAGGAACTAGAAGGAAAGAAGGAAGGAAAGAAGGAAGCAAGGAAAGAGAAATGGGGACAAGCGCTTAGTAAACCCTTACTATGTTCCAGGCACCATGCTAAGTACTTTAACTAATATTATCTCATTTGATCTTCACAACAACCCTGAGGGGGAGGTGCTATTATTATCACTACCATTTTATGGTTGGGGAAACTGAGGTGGTTTTTTAATGTCTTGCTCAGGGTCATGCAGGTAGTAAGTGTTCGAGGTCAGATTTTAACTTAGTTCTTTCCTGGCAGTCTCTTGGCCAAATGTTCTAACATTTCTCTATTCTATAGCCCTGGACAAGTCACGGGATAGCAAATGTGTGGAGTCCCAATTCTGCACTGAGGGGTAATCCCAATCAGGGTAGAAGGAGGAAGGTGGGCCAAACGGAAGATGGCAAATCCAAAGATAAATTTGCCTACTTAGTAATCTTGCCTAGGCCTGTCCTATTTTTCTTACAAAGCACATTCTGACATGGATGTCACCTCTGTTTCTAAGAACAGAAAGTTAAGGAATCACTTGGAAGATATGCAGCGGTGTCATCTTGCTCCTGCCTTGCCAGTTACTGTACAAGTGAAGTGGAGCTCTGACTTATCTACTCTGCTCTGGGATTTGCTATCTTGTTGCTTATAAATAATTCATGTCTTCCTATGGGCAAGGACCCCCAGGGTTTTCCCTGTCAAAGACACAGAGAAAGGGGAATCAAGTTCACTCACCCTATGGTGGCTCTCAGTGACTTTTCCTTCTGCCTGTTAGGGATCTGCTCTCATCGACATCAGGTGGCTCAGTGGATAGTGTTGGGCCTGAAAAGAAGACCTATTACCTGTGTGATCTTGGATAAATCACTGAACCCTGTTTGCCTCGGTTTCCTCATCTGTAAAATGAGCTAGAAATGGAAATGGCAAACCACTACAGTATCTCTGCCAAGAAAATTCCCAAATGGGGTCATGAAGAGTCTGACATGACTGAAAATGAATAAGCAATAATAATTGTTATTACCAGATAGCTCCATACTCCTAACTGAATATCACCTCCCCTACACCTTCCCAACCTGGATCATTCTCTTAAACCTTCAGTTTAAAACTTTATTGACATCATTTAGTTTTATATCACCTTCATTTCTTTTTCTAAAAAAATTAATTTTGGGGGTGGATCCAAGGTGGCAGAATAGAAAGATGCACATACACTAACTCTTCCCCCACGGCCCATAAAATACCTCAACAAATTCTAGAGCAGCAGAAGCCACAGAACAACAGAGTGGAGGAGATTTCTAGCCCAGAGTGACCTGAAAGACACCAGACGTGGAGCAGAGCCCAGTTCAGCCTTGGCCAGCCACGTTGCATGAGGAGGAGCAGGACCAAGCAGGCTTCAGGGACAGAATCTCCAGTGGCAGGGTAAATCCCTCAACCCACAGGCACTAAAGTAAGTGGGAGGGTTTTTTTGGCTGGCCGAGAAGGGAGCAGGGTGTCTCCATAACTCAGGCCCCCTCAGGTGGCAGCAGCGCATGGGCTCCCAAGGCAGGCAGCAGCCCACATCCATCGCTGAAGGCCTCATTGACGAAAAGACCAGAAATGTATAGAAAATTTGATTTTCCAACACAAGAATCAAGAGAAGCACAAAAAGGTAAATAAAGAGATATCATAAAAGACTTTCTAAAACATTCCTACATGGAAAGAAAATATTCATAACTCTTGAATCTTTTCTCAGTATTTGGGTAGGTGGAGGGATTGTACACACACACACACACACACACACAGAGTACGGGTTGTGTTGAATCAGAAGAGATGATATCCACACACAAAAAAATAAATGAATAAAAATTAAGGAGTGAGGGAGGAAAATACTGGGAGGAGAAAGGGAAAAATGGAATGGGGCAGGCTATAACTCATAAAAGAGATAAGAAAAATCTTGTTCAATGGAGGAGAAAAGGGAGAAGGGGAGAGGGGGAAAGTGAAGCTACTTGCTCCACATATGGCTGAAGGAGGGAATAACATGCTCACTAATTTGATATGAAAATCTATCTTACACTACAGGAAAGCAGGGGAGAAGGTGACAAGTGGGGTGAGGGAAATGATAGAAGGGAGGGCAAATGAGAGACAGGAGTAACTAGAAATAAACACTTTTGGGAAGGGACAAAGTCAAATGAGGGAATAAAAAAAGTAAGGAAGGACAGTAGGATAGAGGGCAATATAGTTAGTATTACACAACATAATTATTATGAAAGTCTTTTGCAAAACAACACGTATTTAATCTGTATTGAATTGCTTGCCTTCTCAATGGGGATGGGGAGGGAGGGAGAGAGAGAGAGAATTTGGAATTCAAAGTATTAGTAACGAATGTTGAGAATTTTTATTGCATATAACCAGGAAATAAGAAATACAGGGAATAATGGGGTATAGAAATTTATCTTGCCCTACAAGAAAAGAGAGAAGATGGGGATATGGGAAGGGTGGGGTACACTGAGGGAAGGAGTAATCAGAATGCAAGGTATTAGGAAGCGAGGGGAGGGGAGTGATAGGGAGAAAAATTGGACATATTACAAAGTGATGTAAAAGCAATTAGTATTAAAACAATTGACTGAATTAATTACTGAGAATAAATCCAAGACATCTTTAGTTTGGGGAAAAGAATTTTAGTCTAAATTTCCTAGAGGCAGGTAACCTCAGGTTAAATTTGGCATTGATGGAAAAGTTAAGGTTTTAATGGTAAATGTGATTTTATGATTGCTATTTAATCAGGAACTAGAACATGTACAGAAAGGCATATAAGACACTAAAGACTTGCCTCAAAAGATGTTCCTTAGTCAAAGTGAAATTATAATCATATTTGAAACCTGGTTATTGGAACTTGCTATTTTAAGATGCTATGGGACTATTAAATGACTATTCTTCTGAGTCTAACTCCAGGTATGGATGGATAACAAGAAAGGTGGTCTGAACCTCCAATCCATGATGCCAGTAAGCCTGTGAGATGCTGGTATGAACTGAAAAAAGTGATCTCATGGGAAGGGTGGGTGAACAGCTGTTCAGCCTGGGCTGAGGTAGGCTTCTCCTGACTCAATTTCCCCACTGACACCTGGCAGACTTTAAGCCTGACTGAATGCAAGTAGACAATCTACTCCTGCCTGGAACTGACATGAAGCTGGGTAGACATTGGCTCCCTGCAAAGTCCCTACTCTTAGTGGCAATTTCCTATAGTCAAAAGGTTTGTAAGCTTAATACCAGATCTATTAAATTATAGATTGTTGGCAGGGGAACATCCAAGGTTAAGACTAAAGTTAAGCTATTAGGCTTAAGACTTTAGACCAACAATAAGTAAGGGTCCTTTAATTCTTAGTAATATTGTGGAGACAATTAGGTTAAGGGCATGGGAAGCTAGCCTACATAAATATTATTTGTGTCTCAGTTGGTTAGTGTTTAAAAAAAAATTCTTTTGTGGTCTATATTGTAAATGCTTTATAAAGAAGTATCACCTGACCAAAAGTTGGAATTGGTTTATGTGATATGAACTGTGTTAAAAATGAAAAATAAGGGGGGTGGAGCCAATATGGCGGAGTAGAAGGACGCACGTTTACGAGCTCCAAAACCAAAGCCCATAGAATTAATGTAAAAAGAGACCCCCATAACTTCTGGGTCAATACAAGGTGTGCAGAAACGGAGTGGAAGAGATTTCCGTTCCAGGGAGCCCTGGAGACCCATCCCCAGGGTCCGTCGCACCCTGGAAAGTGGACCCCACCCCCAGCGCTGCCCTGGCCGCGGCCCCAGAGAAGCTGATCCGAGCAGGCTTCAGAGATGGAAGCTCCGGCAGCCGGGAAAGTCCCTCCGCCCACAGAAGCTACAGGTCAGTGAGAGAGAAGGCCGGGCTGGAGGAGGGGAGCGGAGCGTCTCTGTGACTCGGGCCCCCTCGGGAGGAAGCGGCGGTGGCAGAGACGGGGGCAGGAAGCGGCGGAGGCAGAGGTGTGGGCGGCAGCTGAGGTGGCAGCGGCCCGAAACTCAGGAATCCCCCAGCAGCAGGCAGGATCTTCATTACGGAAGGTTCCTGCATAAAACCTGAGGGAGCTGAGCCTGGGAGACGGCCCTGCCCCCACCCCGCTCTATTACTGAAGGCTTCTGCATAAAGCCCCTGAGGGAACTGAGCCTGGGAGGCGGCCCTGCCCCCACCCCAGCACCTGAACTAAAGCTCACTGATTGACAGCCTGCAGGAGGAAAGCCCATTTAAATCTCAGAGGCCAAGCACTAGCTGGGCGGATCCAGGCGGAGGTGGAAAGGAATCTCAGAAGTCAAGTAACTGGCTGGGAAAATGCCTAGAAAAGGGAAGAAAAATAAGACTATAGAGAGTTTTTTCCAACAAATGCAAATGATCCTGACCTTCGGATCTGATGACGAGGACGTATCCTTGCCATCAGGGAAAGACGTGGAGGGTGGGGCCTCAGTACCCCAGACACCCAAGGGGGGAGGCGGGTGGGCTCAGGCCCTGGAAGAGCTCAAAAAGGATTTTGAAAAGCAAGTTAGACAGGTGGAGGAAAAACTGGGAAGAGAAATGAGAGAGATGCAAGAAAAGTATGAAAAATGGGTCAATACCTTGGTAAAGGAGACCCAAAAAAATGCTGAGGAAATTAACACCTTGAAAAATAGGCTCACTCAATTGGCAAAAGAGGTTCAAAAAGCCAATGAGGAGAAGAATGCTTTCAAAAGCAGAATGAGCCAAATGGAAAAAGAGGCTCAAAAGCTCACCGAATTTAATAGTTCTCTCAAAATTAGAATGGAACAGATGGAGTCTAATGACTTTACGAGAAACCAAGAAATCACAAAACAAAACCAAAAGAATGAAAAAATGGAAGAGAATGTGAAATATCTCACGGGAAAAACAACTGACCTGGAAAATAGATCCAGGAGAGACAATTTAAAAATTATGGGACTACCTGAAAGTCATGATCAAAAAAAGAGCCTAGACATCATCTTCCATGAAATTATCAAGGAAAACTGCCCTGACATTCTAGAACCAGAAGGCAAAATAAGTATTGAAAGAATCCATCGATCACCACCTGAAAGAGATCCAAAAAGAGAATCTCCTAGGAACATTGTGGCCAAATTCCAGAACTCCCAGCTCAAGGAAAAAATCTTGCAAGCAGCTAGAAAGAAACAATTCCAGTACTGTGGAAATACAATCAGGATAACCCAAGATCTAGCAGCTTCTACATTAAGGGATCGAAGGGTGTGGAACAGGATATTCCAGAAGGCAAAGGAACTAGGACTGAAACCAAGAATCACCTACCCAGCTAAACTGAGTATAATACTTCAAGGGAAAATATGGTCTTTCAATGAAACAGAGGACTTTCAATCATTCTTAATGAAAAGACCAGAGCTGAAAAGAAAATTTGACTTTCAAACACAAGAATGAGAAGAAGCATGAAAAAGGAAACAGCAAAGAGAAGTCTTAAGGGACTTACCAGAAGTGAACTGTTTACATTCATACAGGGAAAGACAATATTTCTAACTCTTAAAACTTTTCAGTATCTGGGTAGTTGGTGGGACCACACATACACATGTACACGCATGCACACACATACACACATGCACACACATACAGAGATAGAGAGCACAGATTGAACTGAATAGGATGGGACCATACCTTAAAAGAAATTAAGGTAAATGGTAAGAGAGAAATGTAGTGGGAGGAAAGAGGGGGAAATGGAAGGGGGTAACTATATGTCATTTAAGAGGCAGGTAGGAGTTTTTCTTAGTGGAGGGAAAAAGAGGAGAGCTGAGAAAAAAAAAAGTTTACCCTCATCACATTTGACTAAAAGAAGGAGTGAAATGCACACTCATTTTGGTATGAAAACCTATCTTACAGTATAAGAAAGTGGGGGAGAAAGAGATATTGCAAGGGGGGGGATGATGGAAGGGAGGGCAAAGGGAGGAGGGAGCAATTTGAAGTCAACACTTGGGGAGGGACAGGATCAAAAGACAGAAGAGAAACAAGGAGGGGCAGGGTAGGATGGAGAGTAATCCAGTTAGTGTTACACAACACGACTATCAGGGAGGTCATTTGCAAAACTACACAGATATGGCCTATATTGAATTGCCTGCCGTCCCAAAGGGAATGGGTGGGGAGGGAGGGATGGGGAGAATTTGGAACTCAAAGTTTTAGGAACAACTGTTTAGTATTGTTGTTGTAACTAGGAAAGAAGACATACAGTTAATGAGGAATAGAAAGTCATCTGGCCCTACAGGAGAAAAGAGAAGATGGAGACAAGAGAAGGGAGGGATGACAGAAGAGAGGGCAGATTGGAGATAGGGAAAATTAGATTGCTTGGGGTATTGGGGTGGGGGGAGGGGATAAAAGGGGAGAAAATTTGGAACCCAAAAATTTGTGAAAATGAATGTAAAAAATTAAATAAATAAAATTTAAAAAAAAATGAAAAAAATGAAAAATAAGATAAAAAAACATTTTTAATTTTCAACCTTTACTTTTCTAACATTAGAGTTCTTAATTTCCCCCCTCCCTCCCCAAGATGGCAAGCAATCTGATATAGGCTATACATATACAATCATATTAAACCTATTTCCACATTAGTTATGTTGTGAAAGAATAATCAGAACAAAAGGGAAAACCACAAGAAAAAAAAGAAAATAGTATGCTTTGCTCTTCATTCAGACTTCATAGCTCTTGCTCTGGATGTGGATGGCATTTTTCATCATAGGTCTTTTGGAATTGTCTTAAATCATTGTATTGCTGAGAAGAGCTAAGTCTATCAAAGTTGGTCATCGCACAATGTGGCTGTTACTGTGTACAACGTTCTCCTGGTTCTGCTCATTTCACTCAGCATCAGTCCATGTAAGTTTTTCCAGGTTTTTCTGTAATCTACCTGCTCATTATTTCTTACGGAACAATAGAATTCCATTACATGTATATACCACAACTTGTTCAGCCATTTCCCAACTGATGGGCATCCCTTCAATTTCCAATTCTTCGCCACCACAAAAAGAGCTGCTACAAATATTTTTGTACTTGTGGATACTTTTCCCTTTTTTATGATATCTTTGGGATACAGACCTAGTAGTGGTATTGCTGGATCAAGGTTTTATAGCCCTTTGGGCATAGTTCCAAATTGCTCACCAGAATGTTTGGATCAGGTCACAGCTCCATCAACAATGCATTAGTGTTCCAATTTTCTCACATTTTCTCCAACATTTATCATTTTCCTGTTTTGTCACGTTAGCCAATCTGATAGGTGTGATATGGTACTGAGGTACTGAGGTTGGTTTAATTTGCATTTCTATAATCAGTAGTGATTTTTTCATATGACTACAGAGAGCTTTAATTTCTTCCTCCAAAAACTGCCTGTTCATATCCTTTGACCATTAATCAATTGGGGAATGACTGTAGTCTTATAAATTAGACTCAGTTCTTTATGTATTTTAGAAATGAGATCTTTATCAGAGACCCTGGCTGTAAAAATTGGTTCCCAGCTTTCTGTTTCCCTCCTAATCTTGGCGGCATTTGGCCTTATGCAAAAGAAGCTAGCAATACTGATAAAAATTTGACAGTACCTGCCCTTAAGGGGCTTCCATTGGATCAGGGGAAACATAATATATACATACATACATACATACATACATATATATGTATATATATAAGCAAAAAATAAAAAATAAATTTTTTAAAAAATATATACTTAAAAAATAATTATATTATATTATATATATAACAATATATAGTACACAATAAATATTACAATTTATTATTATTTTATTATGATTATAAGTTATATCATAATAAATAAAATAATAATAAAACAAATATATTAGCTATTCACAAAACAGATACATGGTAATCGAGGTCTGGGAGGTCAATAAAAGGGTATGACTCTTGTGCTGAGCTCTGAAGGTCAATCAGTTCTAAGGCATCAGAGAAGAAGAAGAGCCTTCTAAGACTGGGAGGCAATTTATGCAAAGTCATAATGAATGAAGGAAGAACAGCCAAAAAGGTGAGTCTGGTTGAACCATAGTGTGTATGTGTGAAGACTGGTTAGACAGGCAGGGGCCATGTTATAGAGTCTTAAGGGCTAAACTATGAAGATTATGGATTCAAAGAAGAGATGGTAAAAGGAATCAGGACACCAACAGAATCTGATAGTAGATAACAGTAGCCATCTTCTCCAACCCATCCCCTAAAGGAAATCCTTCACCGATATCTGACAGGTGGTCATGCAGCTTCTGCCTAAAGGGCAACCCACTACTTCTGGCGGTGACTCCTTGCACTTTGGGACACTTTCTATAATTAAGCTTGACATCAAGCCTAAATTTTCCTCTTGGCAGATTCCACCTAATGTTTCTGCTTGTGGGACCAAACAGAATAAATCTAATCCTTTTTCCAACATGACAGCCCTTCAAACACGTAGCTATCATGTTCCTCCTACCCTTTCTCTTCTCCAGGCTAAACTCTCTCAGTCCCTTCAATGGAACTTTATATGACATGAGCTCAGGGCCTTTCATGATCTTGGTTACCATACTCTGGAGATTATCCAGCTTATCAGCCAATGTCTTTCTACTGCCCACACACTCACCTTCACCTCTGTACTCTTCTCTAGGGTCAAGCTCGTTCGTTATAATTATGATTTATTTTTGTTCTCTCCGTTTATGTATATTGTATACTGGGGATCCCATGTCCCACTCACATCCTTGTCCCAAAGCACCCCTGTAGTAGGGGGAGAATACTAGAGTCCTGTGTTGTGTGCCATCAATAAAGGTACCACATTTAATGCAAAAAAAAAGTCATATCCCTCATTTTATAGATTCAGAGATTGCAGCCCAGGTGACTTGCCCAGTGTCACACAGATAATAAGTGAAAAGAGGGATCGAAACCCGGATCCTCTGACTTCAAAAGTAATCACTCCACCAGACCCTTCTGTCTACTCCCAATGACAACATAAAGTAAAGGTTAGTAAAGTGATGCCTTCTGGGCAGGAACTACCTCAACTGTGATCTCCAGGAGGGCAAGGTGAGCTGCTTGCTTGGTGCCACCAGCTGAATGTGACCAGTATGTGAAAGGCCCCCACTCTGCCATCAGCTCCCTCTCTGAACTGGATGAACTCCCCATCCGAGTCCACTTCTCTTCTCTTCCCAACTCTTTCCCAGGGAAAAGAAAACACTCTAGTGGGAGGTGGAAAAGGAGAACATCCCCTGGTAATACAGGGCTCCCTGGGGCTTTGTCCCCATCTTTCTCAATTTCTCAGAGAAGAATCATCCGGAAAAGGATCAAGGAACAGGGAAGATGATAGAGAAAGAAGAGCCAACCATTCTCCAACGACCTACTAACAGTAACTAACGTTTCTATAATGCTTACTATGTGCCAGGCACTGTTCTGAGGGCTTTAAAATGATTACCTATTTGATGTGGATCCTCACAACAACCTTGGGAAATAGATGCCATTGTTAGGCACCTTTTACAGAGAAGCAAACTGAGGTGAAGTTACTTACCCTGTGTCACATGACTAGTAGTAGTAACAATTATAAAAATATTAACTAACATTTATGTAGCACTACGTACCATGTGCCACACTAAGCACTTTACAATTATCTTATTTGATTTCGATCCTTACAAAAACCCTGGGAGATAGATGCTATTACTATGCACCTTTTATGGATAAGGAAACTGAGGCAGACTGAGGTGAAGTGACTTGACCAGGGTCACATGGCTAATAATGATAATCGCCAGCATTTATATAGCACTTATTATGTGTCAGACACTATGCAAAGTGCTTTACAATTATCCCATTGGATCTCCACAACAGGCCTAGGAGGTAAGTGCTTTTATTTTCCCCATTTTATAGATGAAGAAACCAAGGCAAATACAAGTTAAGTGACTTGCTCAGTCACAGAGCTAGTGTCTGAGGTCCCATCTGAACTCATGCCTTCCTTTCTGCAGGCCCAGTGTTGAGTCTATTGAGTCACTGAGCCACCCCCAAGCAGCCCCTGAATGGCAGGGGACATATGAAAAGAGAAGGTCCCTCTCTGCTGCAGACCTGTTTATTGTATATTAGTATTCATTTTTAATTAAATTTTATTTTTTTCAATCAACAAAAATCTACCTTCTCTCTCTCCCACCTCCCCACTTCTCTCCCTTGCCCACTGGGAAGGAAAGAAAAACAAAATCCCTGTTCCAAATATGTATAGTCATATCAAACAAGTTCCTTAACCGGCCGTCCTTCCCCACCAAAACAGGCCTCCATCTGTGCTCCGAGTCCGTCACCCCCTAATGTTTCACATGAATCTGAAATCACAGTTAATCATTGCATTGATCAGAGTTCCCAAGCCTCAAAACTGTTTGTCTTTACAGAACTGCTAACATCATATAAATCATTCTCTTGGTTCTTTTCACTTCACTCTCCATCAGTTCCTGTGTTTTCCTGGATTTCTCCAATACCACTCTTTTCATAATTTTTCTTAATGTGCAAATTTTAAAAGGCAAAGAATCACCTTCTAATATTTTTGTTTGGGGACCCAAAATTTAAATAATACAAATTGATATCACTCCATTGCTTTAAGATTACAGAAGGTTTTCCTCACAACACCTAATGATGAGTTAGGTAGAACCAAGTATTATTTCCATTTTAAAGATGAGGAAACTGAGTCTTGGATAGTTTAAGCAGCAGTGAATAACAAAGTAAAAAGTGTCAGAACTGGTATTTCCATCTGGGGTCTCCCAATTATTCTCACTAAATCACTCTTTCTCTATACACTGTGCTGCAACCTCAAGATTCTGTTAAACTCTGCCTCTGTCATCTTTCCTAATTCACCAATATGTGATGGATTGGTGATATCTTTAGAATAGGGACCTCCCCACATGGGAAACCCTGGATTGAATGGCTTAGGCCTTATTGAGTAAAGACAGGGTTAGGACAAGGTTGGATTAGGGGTACAGGGAACTCTGACCAAAGCATGGCGCAAGGAAAACAAGCCCTGAGTCCATCAGAACGATCGAAATGGTCTTCACGAGGAAGCCAGTGCCCTTTTGCTCTTTGGTCCACGTGTAACGAAATAGAAGTAAGAGAAGATTTTGCAACCAGAGCTGAACAAATTGGGTCCAAACATAATCCTCTTCCTGGCATCTAGTTGGCACATCAGTCAATAAGTATTCATTATCTATGTGCCAGGCATTGTGGTGGGAGGTGGGGACATAAGCACAAAGAACTAAAAAATCCCTACTCACAATGAGTTTACATCCTAATGAGAGAGATGATAAATACACATAATATACATATATATTGTAGTGCAGTGGATAGAGCACCAATCCTAGAATCAAGAGGACCTGAGTTCAAATCTAGCCTCAGACACGTACTAGCTTGGTGATCCCAAGCAAGTCACTAAATCCGTTACCCTTCCAATATATATGTATGCTTGTATGTGTGTATATACACATATATGTACACATATGTACATATAATACATATATGTATACACACATGTGTGTATATACGCACATAAATCCATATATGGATAATACACGCACGTGTGTGTGTGTATATATATATCTTTCTTTACCAATAAGAAAAATGAAATGAGTATACTTATATACAATTTCAAAAAGTCACAAGCTAAGGATCAGCACATAAAGTGAAACAAAAATCTTATATTTAATTCTACCTCTGTTATACAAAGTAGATGATCTTAACTTATATTAGGCATTTAAGAAAAATAAAATTTCTGATACTTGCAGATGTGACATCACAAAAGAACCAAAATATACAAATTAGCCTTCCTATCTCCAGAAGACAAGGTAAGCAGCCACTATAGGCAGCGAACACAGGATTGAAAATGTGGCAAAAAATGAGGTCTCAGTTTGACTGAGGCAACATTCATCCAGTGATTAAGGCAACGTAAGAAATGAGGCCAACTATGGAGAAAGTGAGACTGGTGACTTTGCACAGCCCTCCCTCACTTCAATCCAATCCACTTGCATGTCATGGAATCACCTCCCTGATGTCATGGTCCTTTTCAAGAACAAAGGACAAATAACACAACATCAGAGAATTATGAAGGAGGATGAAATGTAGTCATCTGGTTTCCAGAGTAATCATGGTTACATTAATTATTATCTTGTTAAAATAATAAGTATGTTTGTTTATTATTAATTTATTAACATGTAATATATTTTAATAATATAATGAAATAAATAACAAGTGTCCAAAATCATCTACTTCTCCTGTAAACAGTCCCCCCCATGCTCCTCATTTTCTTCCCTTAATCTAGATTCATTTTCATTTCTTGCAGTATAAGTGACCTGGGAATAACACTTCAAGGTTGCAGTATTACACTGTGGGCACTTGGGCACTAACAGGTTAAGAGGACAGGCTCTTCTACCTTTTTGGACAACTTCCCATTGAGGGGTTTCACTGTTGGTAGTCTATAGTAGTAGCTTGCTGGTGGGTCTACCTGCCTCAAATTTCTCCTCATTCCATCCTCATTCAGTCACAGTGATTTTCTTAAAGCACCTGTCTGTATCCTGAACAAACCCCACCCCTATTCAATACTCCAGTGACCTCTGTAGCCTTCAGGATCAAATAAGAAATGTCCTTTGTCATTCAAAAGCCTTTAATAACTTAGTCCCCTTCTAACTTTCCATTCTGCTTTCACCTTATTCTCTGGCATATACTCTTTGATCCAGTGACACCAGCCTCCTAGCTGTTCCAAGAATAAGACACTCCATCTCTTGGCTCTGGTCATTTTCTCTGCCTGTCTCTCATGCCTCAGTCAAACTATGACCTGTTAAAGACCTTAGCTTGAAAAGACAATGTCCCCCACTGCATCTTGGGCCTTCTCTAGTCATCCTGATCTATATCTGGCCACTGGACCCAGATGGCTCTGGAGGAGACAGTAAGGCTGGTGACCTTGCACAGTCCTCCCTCACTTAAATCCAGTTCACTTGCAAATCATGACATCACCTCCCTGATGTCATGGTCTTCTTCCAGAAAGAAGGACAATCAGTAGTCACCCCTTATCTCAGCTATCCCTCCTTGCTCTGCCTACTGACCTCCCTGGCTTCCTTTAAATCCCACCTTCTAAAGGAAGCCCGCTCCACCTCCTCTTCTCTTCATTTCAGTGCCTTTCCTCTGTCAGCTATTTCCTATTTATCTTGTACATAGCTTGCTTTGTCTATATTTGCATTGCCTCCTGCTTTGGATTGTAAACTCCTTGAGGGCAGAAACTGTCTTTTGCCTCTTTTTGTATTCCTCAGTACTCAGCATAATGCCTGGCACACAGAGGCACCTAATAAATGTTTTATTGATTGGTTGACTGTCATCTAGTATTGTTAAATTTTCAAAATACAAACTTCTTGAGGTGGAGTCAAGATGGCAGAGTGAGAGCAAGGACTCACCTAAGCTCTTGGACAAACTCCTTCAGATACCTCTGACCAAATTTTGGAGGTGTGGAATCCAGTGGGAGACAGACTGTGGCAGATTTGGAGCCCAGGACAGACTGGAAGTCCATGGGAAGGATCTGTTCCACGGGGGTGAGCCCATAGTGCCCAGCACAGTGGAGCACAAGGGCCCTGGGAAACCTGAGAGCAGCAATCAGAACTAGCGGAGCAGCAGCCGAGGGTGGAAGACCAGCAGAACCGCACCTGTGAGAGCCACTGAGCACCAGATAGCACAACAGCTCCTGAGACTTTCAGCTCGCACATTAAACATTGGTAAGTCGCCTACTTGAACCTCCGGGAAACAGGATGGCAGAGTGATCAGTAAATGCTCTCTCCTCCCCGCTTGATGACCTTGAAAGAACCATAAAATATTTACCCAGAAAAATCCTGGATCAGTGGAAACAGCAGAGGGGGCAAATAGTCTCATAACACCTGAGGCTAGGAATATAGCTAAGGAGGATTCCTCCTACTGTGGCGGAGGCAAACCGGAAGGACAGAGGACCCAGGGCAGGGTAAACTCGCACTAGGACCCAGGCAAGCCTCAGTGCCAGGAGAGGAACCCCAGGAGGGGTGGGAAATCAGACTAGCATCTAGGCATGCCTCAGCACTCCAGCAGCAACAGGAAGACAATGGGGCAGCTGGGATCACCATCCCCTGAGCTTGCCTTTGCCTTAGTTCAGCTGAGGAGATCTCCCTTGACCTAACCACCCCTCCCCCACACTTAACAAGCTAACCCTAGGGCTGATTGGGGAAACACCAAACAAAAATCTGCTCTTAGCTTTTTCACACAAGTCAGCTCAACACCAAGTTCTGCAGCTTCTAACTGAAAGAACCAGAAGCCACAACACACAATCACCATCATGAGTAAAAAAAAAGCAAAATAAGTGCGAAAAAACTATAGAATCTTTCTATGGGGATTAGAACCAAAACACAAATACTAAAGAGGTCAGTACCAAGACTGTACTTCCATCTGAAACTTCAGAAGGGACTATGAACTGTTCACATGCACAAACAACTCTCCTGGAACAACTGAAGAAGGAAACAGAAGAAAAACTGGCCAATGATTTTAAAATTATAAAAAAAGAATTCACTGATGAGAACATCTCTTTGAAAAGGAAAATTGAACAAATGGAAAAGTAAGTACAAAAATTATCTGGAGAAAATAACTCCCTAAAAGGAACACTTGGTCAAATGGAAAAGGAAGCACAAAATCTAACCGGGAAAATTGGACAAATGGAAAAGGAAGTACAAAAATTAACTGGAGAAAATAACTCCTTAAAAGGAAAAATTGAACAGATGAAAAAGGAGACGCAAAAGTTACCTGAAGAAAATGATTTAATAAAAATTAGAATTGGGCAAGTAGAAACTAATGACTCAATGAGACAGTAAGAATCAGTCAAACAAAATCTAAAGAATAAAAAGATAGAAGAAAACGTAAAATATCTAATTGGAAAAACAACTGACCTGGAAAATAGATCCAGGAGAGACAATTTAAGAATTATTGGCCTTCCAGAAAACCATGATGAGAAAAAAAGTCTGGACAATATCTTCCAGCAAATCATCAAGGAAAACTACCCAGAAGTGCTAGATCCGGAGGGCAAAATAGTAATTGAAAGAATCCATCGTTTACCTCCTGAAAGGGATCCCAAACTTAAAACCCCAAGAAATACAGTTGTCAAATTCCAGAACTATCAAGTGAAGGAGAAAATACTACAGGCAGTCAGAAAGAAACAATTCAAATATGGAGGACCTAAAGTCAGCATCACACAGGACCTTGCAGCTTCTACATTAAAAGATCAAAGGAACTGGAATTCGATATTCCTTAAGGCAAAGGAGTTGGGACTACAACCAAGGATCAACTACCCAGTAAAGTTCAGCATAACATTTCAGGCAAAGACACTGTCAATCAACGAAGTAAAGGATTTCCAGACCTTCCTGACAAAAACACCAGAACTTAATAGAAAACTCGATCTTCAAATGCAGGTCTCAAGAGAAGCATAAAAAGGTAAATGGGGGCGGGGTGGGGAGGAACCTGTTACTCAATTTGGGCAAACTATTTACCTCCCTCTACAGGAAGATGATACCTGTTAATCTTGAGAATTGTGCATCTATTACGAAATATAAAAGGGATATACATAGAGGGAACAGGTATAAAGTAAATGATATGTTAAAAATATGACTTAAGTATGTGAAGGGATTGTAACAGGAGGTGTGAAAAGGAGGAAGCAGGAAATGGTAAATTACATCACAGGAAGAAGTACAAAATTATAGTACAGGGAAAGAGGGGAGGGAGATGAGCATTGTTTGAGATGTACTCTCATCTGATCTGTTTCAAGGAGGGAACAATAAACTTAAATAGATAATCCTAACTAGTTCTATAGGCAGTAGGAGGGGAAGGGGGAAGAAAGGGGAGGGGAAGCTTAAAGGGAGAGAAGAAGCAGTAAGGGTAAAGGGGAGTAAAAGGGAGGGGGGGCTAAAAAAAAAGGAAGGGAAGGCTGCAGGAGGTGGTGGTGAAAAGTAAAAACTATTGAGGAGGGGAACAGAGATGGGAGAACTAAAAGCACAAACAGTGGGAACGAGGATGGAGGGAAATACACAGACTGTAATTCTAACTGTGAATGTGAATGGAATGAACTCCCCTATAAAACAGAGAGGGATAGCAGAATGGATTAAAAGCCATAATCCAACAATACGCTGTTTACAAGAAACACATTTGAAATGGGGGGATACACACAGGATAAAGGTCAAAGGTTGGAGCAGAATATATTGTGCCTCAGCAGATGTAAGAAAAGCAGGGGTAGCAATCCTAATCTCAGACAAAGCAAAAGCAGAAATAGATCTAATCAAAAGAGATAAAGATGGAAACTATATCCTGCTAAAAGGCACCACAGACAATGAAGCAATATCATTACTAAACATGTATGCTCCAAGTGGTATAGCATCCAGATTCTTAGAGGAGAGGTTGGGGGAGTTGAAGGAAGAAATTGACAGCAAAATTATACTAGTGGGGGACCTCAACCTCCCCCTCTCTGAATTTGATAAATCTAACCTCAAAATAAATAAGAAAGAGGTTAAGGAGGTAAATAAAACCCTAGTAGATGTGATAGATCTCTGGAGAAAATTGAATGGGAATAGAAAGAAATATACCTTTTTCTCAGCAGTACATGGCACATTTACAAAAATTGACCATGTACTAGGACATAAAAACCTCACAATCCAGTGCAGAAATGCAGAGATAATCAATGCATCCTTCTCAGATCATAATGTAATAAAAATTATATGTAATAAAAGGCCATGGAAAGATATACCAAAAATCAATTGAAAACTAAATAATCTAATCCTAAAGAAGGAGTGGGTTAAAGAAGAAATCATAGAAACAATCAACAACTTCATTCAAGGGAATGACAATAATGAGACAACCTACCAAATCTTATGGGATACTGCAAAAGCAGTTCTTAGGGGAAGTTTTATATCTTTGAATGCCTACATAAATAAAATAAGGAAAGAAGCGATCAATGATTTGGGCATGTAGCTGAAAAAGCTAGAAAAAGAACAAATTGAAAATCCACAAGTAAATACCAAATTAGAAATATTGAAAACCAAAGGAGAGATTAATAAAATTGAAATTAAGAAAACTATTGAATTAATAAATAAAACCAATAGTTGGTCTTATGAAAAAACTAATAAAATTGATAAACCTTTGGTCAATTTGATTAAAAAAAAGAAAGAAGAAAATCAAATTACTAATACTAAAAATGAAAGGGGTGAACTCACCTCCAATTAGGAGGAAATTAAAACAATAATTAGAAATTACTTTGTCCAACTTTATGCCCACAAATTCGATAATCTAAATGAGAAGGATGAGTATTTTAAAAAATACAAATTGCCCAGATTAACAGAAGAGGAAGTTGAGTACTTAAGCAGCCCCATCTCAGAGAAAGAAATTGAACAAGCCATCAACGAACTCCCTAGGAAAACCTCTCCAGGGCCAGATGGATTTACAAGTGAATTCTATGGAACATTTAAAGAACAGTTAATTCCAATACTACATAGACTATTTTTGAAAACTAGGGAAGAAGGAGTCCTCCCAAATTCTTTCTATGATACAAATACGGTTTTGATACCTAAACCAGGAAGAGACAAAACAGAGAAAGAAAATTATAGACCAATTTTTCTAATGAATATAGAATAAATTTTATATAATATATAATAAATTTATATAATATAAATTTATATAATATATATTTATATAAATATAAATTTATATAATATATAATAAATATAATAAAAATTTTAAATAAGATTTTAACAAAAAGAATACAGCATCTTAACACCAGAATAATACATTATGATCAGGTAGGATTCATGCCAGGAATGCAAGGCTGGTTCAATATTAGGAAAACTATTAGCATTATCGATCATATCAACAACAAAACTCACAAAAATAACATGATTATCTCAATAGATGCAGAAAAAGCTTTCAACAAAATACAACATCCATTCCTATTAAAAACACTGGAGAACATAGGAATAAAGGGAACTTTCCATAAAGTAATAAGCAGGATCTACCTAAAACCTTCAACAAGCATTACATGCAATGGGGATAAGCTAGATGCATTTCCAATAAGATCAGGGGTGAAACAAGGATGTCCATTATCACCACTCTTATTCAATATGGTACTGGAAATGTTAGTTGTAGCAATTAGACAAGATAAAGAAATTGAAGGAATAAGAATAGGCAAAGAAGAAACAAAATTATCACTCTCTGCAGATGACATGATAATATACTTAGAGAATCTCAGAGATTCAAGTAAAAAACTACTTGGAAAAATAAACAACTTTGGCAGAGTTTCAGGTTACAAAATAAACCCACACAAATCTTCTGCATTCCTATATATTAGTAACAAAGTCCAATAGCAAGAGGTAGAAAGAGAAATCCCATTTAAAGCTAGGGTAGACACTATAAAATACTTAGGAGTTTACCTGCCAAAACAAACCCAGGGACTATATGAACACAATTACAAGATACTTTTTGCACAAATAAAGTCAGCTTTAAGGAAGTGGAAAAACATCAGTTGCTCATGGGTAATAAAAATGACAATTTTACCTAAATTAATTTACTTATTTAGTGCCATACCAATTAAACTATCAGATAATTATTTTCTAGAACTGGATAAAATAATATCAAAATTCATCTGGAAGAATGAAAGGTCCAGAATATCAAAGGGACTAATGAAAAGAAATGCTAGGGAAGGTGGCCTAGTGCTACCAGATCTCAAATTGTACTATAAAGCAGCAATTATCAAAACCACTTGGTACTGGCTAAGAAACAGAAGGTTAGACAAGTGGAATAGACTAGGCACTCAAGACACAGTAGGCAAGAGATATAGCAACCTCCTGTTTGATAAACCCAAGGACCCCAGCTTCTGGGATAAGAACTCACTGTTTGACAAAAATTGCTGGGAAAACTAGATAACAGTGTGGCCGAAATGAGGCATAGACCCTTGCCTGACACTGTATGCAGGAATAAAGTCCAAATGGGTACATGATCTAGGTATAAAGATTGATACCATGGACAAACTGGAGGAGCAAGGAATAGTGTATTTATTAGATTTATGGAGAAGGCAAGAATTTTTGACTAAAGAAGAGATAGAAAGCATTATGAAATGCAAGATGGATAAGTTTGATTACATTAAACTGAAAAGTTTTTGCACAACCAAACCCAATGCAACCAAAATTCAGAGGGATGTAGTAAATTGGGAAAAAATTTTTACAGCTAATCTCAGGGATAAAGGCCTCATTTCTGGAATATACAGAGAACTCAGTTAAACGTACAACAATACAAGTCATTCCCCAATTGATAAATGGTCAAGGGATATGAACAGGCAATTTTCAGAAGAAGAAATTAAAGTTATCTATAATTGTATAAAAAAAGCTCTAAATCACTTTTGATTAAAGAGATGCAAACCAAAACAACTCTGAGGTACCACATCACACCTATAAGATTGGCAAATATGGTAGAACAGGAAAATGATAAATGTTGGAGAGGATGTAGGAGAGTTGGACCACTAATTCATTGCTGGTGGATCTGTAAGCTCATCCAACCATTCTGGAGAGCAGTTTGGAACTATACCCAAGGGGCTACAAAAATGTGCATACCCTTCGACCCAGCAATATCGCTACTAGGACTGTATCCCCAAGAGATCATCAAAATGGGAAAGGGTCCCACATGTACAAAATATTTATAGCAGCACTCTTTGTAGTTGCCAAAAACTGGAAGTCAAGGCGATGCCCATCAATTGGGGAATGGCTGAATAAGGTGTGGTATATGAATGTAATGGAGTACTATTGAGCCAGAAGAAATAATGAACAAGAAGACTTCAGGGAGGCCTGGAAGGACTTGTATGATCTGATGCTGAGTGAAAAACAGCAGAACCAAGAGAACTTTGTGCACAGCAACAACCACAGTGTGCAAAAGTTTTTTCTGGTAGACTTGGAACTTCGTAATAACGAAAGAACTTAAAAAAAATAACCAATGGTTTTCTAAGACAAAATGCCTTCCACATTCAGAGAAAGAACTATAGAATTCATTTGCAGAATGTAGCAGATCATGTATGTATGTGTGTGTATTATGTTTTGATTTGTTATATGATTTCTTCCATTTATTTTAGTTTATCTACACAGCATGACTATAGTGAAAACGTATTCAATAGGAAAGTATATGTAGATCCTATATAGAATAGTGTGGCATCTAGGGGAGGGAGGGGGGTAGTGGGGGGTAGGTAGGGAGAGTAAAAATCTAGGTTTTTTGGTAGTGATTGTAGAACATTAAAAAATTAATTTAAAAAAAATACAATCTTCTCCATAGATTACCAAGCCCTGGAGACAGTTCAGTTCTGGTCATGCAGGTGGGAGAAGCTAATGTTTAAGGACTCAAAATTTTGAAAAAAAGAATGCTAAAATTGTTTTTACATGTAATTGGTAAAAAATAAAATGTTATTAAAAAAATGAGGAGCGGGTTGATTTTAGAAAACATGGAAACACTTGCATGAAATAATGGAGTAAAATGAGCAAAACCAAGAGAATGTTGTATATAGTAACAGCAATATTGTTCAAAGAATAACTGTGGATGACTAAGGTATGCTGAGTAATATGAATATTCAAATCAACTACGAAGGACTTATGAAGGAGGATGCCAACCTTCTCCAGAGGAAGAAGTGATACTTGGAAATATGTATTATATGGTTCCACACATATATCTATATCCAATGTTGGCCTTCTGTAATGCGGGGTTGGGAGACAGGGAGGGAGAGACACCTTAAAACTAAAAATGTAATAAAAAATATTTTTTTAAAAAGAGAAAATAAAGGTTGGCCCCCCAGACACTAATCTGACTATCCAAAGTTACTTTGAATAAACTTTGTATTCACTTACTGGTGTAATAGAAGTCTGTATACTGGGGTGTAGGCTTTATCTGTACACATAATATTTCTCCCAATAGAATGTAATTTCCTTAATGGAAGGGCTATCTTGTCTTTTTTTTATTAAAACAATTTTTATTTAAAAAAAGAGGTAAGTAGTTTTCTGCACTAAAAATTGCTTGCTTAATGAATGAATTAAAATAGAAAAATAAAGGCAGATAATGGTTTATCAGGGGAAAAGAGTAGAGGAGAAACATATCACAGGAGACTAATTTGAGTCTTTGATCTGCAGGTTTTTTCTGGCTCTGCTCCCTCCTTGAGTTGGAAGTTTCTATTTCACTGGAAATGCTGCCCATCACTCCCAGGAGGGTGATTACCATCAGACTGGGAGGTTTGATGATGGGACCATTGTGAGAAACCACTGGCTGGGCAAAGCTGATCTAGAGAACATAGCTGAGAGTTTGGGTCAGGCAGCACCTGCAGTTCTACCTCGGGACCACTAGAGGGCTCCATCAGGACAGTGAAAGGGTGTAAAAGGGGGCTAACTGATAGAATGTTTTCTAGTTTTATTAAGTCCAGCATAATGGAAAAAGCAGCATGTCCTTACCTTTTTTCTCCGCTGGGTTCCTGGGGCAGAGATTCCTTTATCTAGATCAGGGATTCTTAAATTTTTTTTTTTTTTGGTATCATAGACATCTTTGACAATCTGGTGAAATCCATGGACCCTTCTTAAAATAATATTTTAAATGCACAAAGTAACTATAAAGAAAACCAATTATATTGTAATATTAGAATAAAGGTATTTTTCGATCATTCCCTCTAGTCTGGATTACTACAATGGCCTCCTAATTGCTCTCGTCTCAAGTCTCTCCACACTCTAATCTGTTGTCCACACAGCTGTCGAGGTAACTGTTGTAGAAGACCATGGCATCATGGAGGTGATGCCATGACTTGGAGTGAATTGAATTGAAGCGATGTGGCTGTACAAGGTCACCAGCCTCACTCTGTCCTCTGGTCCGGTGGCAAGACAAAGATCAAGATGACAGGCTTAAAGCATGTCACTCCACTACTTAATAAATTCCAGTAGTTCACTATGGACTCTAGGATAAAATATATAAATTCTAATGATTGGTTTCTAAGGCCTTTTAAAGCCTGACCTAATCTACCTTTTCAGCCTTATTATACATTTCTACCCTTCCTACGTCCTACCCCCATTTAGCTAACCTGGCCTCCATGTTTTTTCACACATGGTCCTCCAGCTCCTATCTTTGCATTGGCTGTACCCCATACTTGGAATACTTTTCATTCTCACCTCCACCTCGATGAATTATTCACTTTCTTCTAGCCTCAGTTCAAGCACTACCTGGGGGCTATCTTCAGTCATCCTGATCTGTATCTTGCCACTGGACCCACATGGCTCTGGAGGAGACAGTGAGGCTGGTGACCTTGCACAGTCCTCCCTCACTTAAATCCAATTCACTCCAGTGCACTAGTATCCAAATTCTTAGAGAAGAAGTTAGGGGAGTTACTGGAAGAAATAGAAAGCAAAACTGTACTAGTGGGAAATCTCAACCACTCCCTCTCAGAACTGGATAAATCTATACAAAATAAACAAGAAGTTAAGGAGGTGAGTGAGATATATTTGTATATCATATTGAAAATACAATACTGAAAATATATATATAATTATATATGGAATATTCTACATAGAGATACATACTACATACACACTTATATGCATACACATATTTTTAGACTCATTAATAATGCTTCTTTTAAGTATATTCTCAGAGTGTACTTCCTTGTTAAAAGCACACTGATCAGATATTTGTGTTCTATTCATTTAAATACACTTTTGAGCACTTCTGGAAGCTGCTAAGGTTTCTGAGCAGAGAAGTAATATTTTATTTTCATGTCATGATGACAGAATGAATTGGAAATAGGCATCATGGTTTAGTGAAAAGAATACTGGATGGAGAGTCTGGAGAAATCTCTGTCTGAGTGAAAGCCATGAGAACTCTGGCCAGCTTCAGAAGACTGGTATTAGAATAAATGATTCCTCTCAGAAGAGAGCTGTTCAATTACAGGGGTTGTATGATGCATTCTGTTGTTTTGTCTGGCTTAACTGTACTGTTTTACTATAAGGAAGGGTTCTTACAGGGAAGAGTCATCAGGAAACGACAAAAAGGTAAAGATATCAGTAAGACTTTAACTTTTAAAATGAGGCTATTTGGTTCTTTTTGCGGTGGTCAAGAATTGAAAATTGAGGGAATGCTCAATTGGAGAACGGCTGAACAATCTGTGGTATATGGATGTAACGGAATACTATTGTGCTGTAAGAAATGATAAACAGGAGGACTTCAGAAAAAGCTGGAAAGACTTACATGTACTGATGCAAAATGAATTGAGCAGAACCAGGGGAACATTGTACACAGTAACAGCAACATTGTGCTATGACCAGCTACGAATGACTTAGTCCTTGTCAGTGGTACAGTGATCTGAGACAACACCAAAAGATTCATGATAGAAAATGCTATCCACATCCAGAGAAAGAACTCTGGAGTCTTAATGCAGATCAAACTATACAATTTTTACTTTGCATTTTTTTTTTTATTTTTTCCCTTCTGTTCCGTTTCTTCTTTCACAACATGGCTAAGGTGGAAATATCTTTAACGTGACTGGACATGTAACCTATATCAGATTGCTTGCTGTCTTGGGGAGAAAAATCTGGAATTCAAACTCTTATAAAGGTTGAATGTGGAAAACTATCTTTATATGTAATTGGAAAAAAATCAAGTACTATTTACCAAAATAAAGAGGCTATTGAAATAGTTCAAGAAATGTAAAGGATGCAAAAGAATATTTGGAAGGCATATGATTCTGGATCAATGAAATGACAACCTACCTTCTGGCAGAGAGGTAAAGAACTGCGGTTTCAGAATAAGATTTTCAAATGCAACAAAGTATGGATTTCATTTGCTTGGTTATACTTATTTATCATGAGAAGGCTTTTATTTTGGACAGGGGAACAAGTGGTGCAGGGAGGGAGGGATAGAGATGCAAAAAAAAAATTGTTAATGAAATATTTAAATATTTAAAAATATGCAGAAGAGATCAGATGGAACGTCTGAAGAGGGACATAGACAAGCAAGGTACACTCATATAAAATTTAATATACATTTAATATATTATTAGTTAAAAGAAATAGTCATATATATGTAATGGCGATTCACAGTTTCATACATACAACCTCTTTGTCTTATTTTTGGCGTTTGTCAGGTCCATGATAAAAAAACTGTCCCAGCAAAATATGATTAAAATCTGAATGGAGTTAAGAGTTTGGGTGAGCAAAGAGAAAGGGAAATTTCTAATCTTTCAATTCATGTGTAAAACACACTACGTTAAAATGGGAAATTACCTGGCTTGTGACCAAATAATGAGGCACTACTCAGTTTCTTTCTTTTGGTCTCTGCTGACCACCAGAGGAAATGGATACTTAGAAGGCAGGAGTCTTCCCAGACCACTACCACTCATAATCCCCATCAAAATCAGTGTAGTTTCTAACCCAGGGCCTAAGGGACCTTGGGACTGTAGTTCCCAAGAAATAAAGCGCACAAAAAAGCCACTACTCTCCCACAAAAAGTCCTACTTTTATTGTTCATTTAAGGCTATTAAAAATCTGAAGAGAACTGGCTAAGAAAGTTCTTAGGCTTGGAATTTTACACTTTAAAACAATTATATGAATAACTTAAAAAAAACTAGTTGAAATTTGAAGTGGTTATGACATTAAAGTGAAGATTTAAAGATTTAACATTTAAACCTTTTATGAAGTCTTCTAGTTAAGTTCCCATTTCTGAACTCTAGTGATCTGGAAAGCTTAGACAGTGTTGCAGTGCTTGGAATCCAGGTCTGGAATCAGGAAGACCTGAGTTCAAATACAGCCTCAGACTTCTACTAGCTATGTGACCCTGGGTAAGTCCCTTAAACCTCCATTTTCCAGTTTCTTCAACTGTAAAACAAGATAATAATAGCACCTACTTCACAGGTTTATTGGGAGGATCAAATTGTAAAAAGCACCTAGTACAGTGCCTGGCACATAGTAGGTACTGTATAAATGTTTATTCCTTCCCTTTCTTTCCCTCCCCCCATCTAATCCAGTCCTTTCATTTTACAGATGAGAAATCTGAGGCCTAGTCAGAGCTAGGACTGGAAGAAAGTGGCCAATTCAGTGCTCTTTGAGTACCAGTATCTGAAAATTTGAAAGTGGTTTCTTTAGCAAACATGATTTCAGGTACTTGTATAGCTAAGCATTTCAGGGGTACAGGTACATCCTGGCTGAGGATGGAGGATCTCCCCCTAAAAGGCAATGGAGGGAGGGACTGAGCACCAAATAAAGATTCTGCTAAAGTTAAGACAGCAGCAGCAGACACTTCCAATCCACAGGAAGTCTGCTCAAGGGCTTAGTCCTATCTTACTCAATCAGTTCTCCTGGTCACTTGTGGATAAACAACCCGTCTGGGGCTTGGCTCCTTCCTGAATTTGGAGGTTTCATTCTTCTTTGGTGAGGGTCAATGCCCATTTTCCTCCTTCACAAAGCTTCAGAACTGAAGAATGGAACTATGAAAAAACAGACACCACCACCACAGCACAGAGATCAGATCTGAGGATGCCGATGGTATGCCATCAGCCTTCTGCCCTGTCCAGCGGCCATCTGGCCACCCCTTCCTCCCACTCCATTGCTCTTGGCTCCCTGTTCTTCATGCTTCCCTCCCTGCATTCAAGCTGTGGATGCAGAAGCCTGGTCAGTGCAAGGTCCTGGTACAGAGGATCCTGACCTCTCACCTTTTCTAGATTTTGTCGATGTCCCACGCTGATGAGCGTCATGCCCAGTTGCTGGCAGATTCGGTACAGCTCACTCTCCACCTCTTCAGTCAGAGCACTTGTGGCTTCATCCAACACTAAGGGGAAATGAGAAGAACTCAAGAATTCAAGACTGCAGTTCTTCTCTTATAGCAAAGGCTAAATGATGCAGTAGCTAGAGCCCTGGTGCTACAGTCAAGAAGACTTGAGTTCAAATCCAAACTTAATCACTTACTAGTTGTGTACCCCTGGACAAGTCACCTAGCCTCTGTTTGCCTTAGTTTCCTCTACTGCAAAATGGGGATAATAACAGCATCAATCTCAGAGGGATGTTGCAAGGATCAAATGAAATAACATTTGTAAAATGTTCATCACAGAGGAAGCCCCAGGAGAACATTTGTACACAATGACACTGTGTGATTATCAACCATGACAGACCTGGCCCTTCTCAGCATGTCAAAGGTAGGCACTAATAACAACAAGAATGTAATTAACTAATTATATTAATTGCTTTAAGGTCTGCAGAAGCCACAAGCTACTTTACATAACAGGGAAACTTTCTTAATCAGTGGCAATTCCACTTTCTAGCAGTAATTCATCCCTATGAGATTTAAGAGATGTACACGGCATGTTTACTTTTGCTACATGGCTTTATACTCTCATTTGATCCTTACAACAATTCCCATTGTGCAGATGATGAAACTGAGGCAGGCAGAGGCTTACTAACTTCCCTTGGATCACAAAGCTAAATGGTCTGAGGAAGAACTTTATCTTGAGTCTTCCTGACTTTAGGTCCAGTGCCTGATCCACTAATGATAGATAATAGCAGTCATTTATATACTGCTTTAAGATTTGCAGAACAATTGACAAATATTCTGTCATTTCATCCTCACAATCATGTTAGGAAGTAGAGGGCTACTATTATTATCGGGTAAGTGACTTGCCCTGGGTCACACTGATAGTAAATGTCTGATGCCAGATTTTATTTTTTTACAGTAGCTAACTGTAAGTCAGGTCTTCTGGACTCCAAGGCCAGTGCCCTATCCTACTGGACCACCTAGTTGCCCCTCAGACAATTCTGAGAGAGGCCACAATAATAGGGAGACTTAAAATAATAGGGAGACTTCTTTCCTTAATTGGTAGCAGTTCAGTTTTCTAACAGTAAAAATAACTCATCCCCATAGGACTTAAGAGACATGATGTGTTGTCTTTTGCAACATGGCTAATGTGAAAATGTTTCATATGACTTCACATGTATAATTGGTATCACATTGCTTGCTTTCTCAAAGGGTGGGAGAAGGAAAAAGAGAATTTGGAATTCAAAATTTAAAAAAGAATATTAATTTTTTAATGTAATCAGGAAATATTTAATGAAACAAATAAAAATATTTTTTTAAAAGAGAGACACTCTTATATGAACCAAGGAAAAGTAAGCAGAGCCAGAAAAACAATCTATGAAATGACTACAACAGTACACATGGAAAGAACCAACGACCACAAAACAAGAGACTGAATGTTCTGAAGTTAAAAATCGTAAGCTCAGCTCTAAAGAAGAAAATACAAGAAGATGCCTCCACTCGCTTTTCTGCAAAAATGAAGGGTTGAGGAGGCTTCATGTATGTGGCATACTGCATCATAAAACCAGATTTATTTTTGGATTGTTTTTGCTGAGGTTTTATCTCTCTTCCTTCCTTCCTTTTTTAAAAAAAATTTTTGTTATAAGGGATGACTTTCCAGAAGAAGGCAGAAGAGAGATATAAGGAAAAATCTAGGCAATATCAAAACAATAGATAGCAATAAAAATGCATTTTTAAAAATATATAGTACTTAGAAGTTTACAAGGCACTCTCCTCAGAATTCAGAAAAGCATGGGAAGGCTTTCATGAAGCTTAAAGAAATAGTAATGACAGCAGCATTTACACACAGTGCTTTTTGTACATCTGTTCTCTTGTTTGATCCTCTGGGAGACAGATGTTTTCGTTGCCTTCATTTCATCTAGGGGGAAACCAAAGCTGAAACCTGCCCAGGGCTGCACAGCTGGTCAGTAGCTGAGACACAATTTGAACTCTGGCCTTCCTGACTCAAGCACAGCACTCTTTCCACCAAGCTACCTAGTCAGCTACTGTAAGCAGAACTGAGACAACAAAATACAAAATGACTACAAAATGTAAATGCAATGAGCAAAAGAAAGATGCAACTGAATGCTGTTTGATTGTAATGACCAAGCTTAGCTCTGCAGAGGAAAAAATTAATATCCTCCCTTTCCTTCTTTGCCAAGATGGGGGATTATGTGTGTGCAAACACCTTATATCCTATCAGACTCAACTGAAAGGTTAGATTTGCTGAACTGCTTTCTTCTCTTTCTTATTAATGCTGCAAAGGATAGTCACTGGGTTGGAAATGGGAGGAGGAATATATTTATATGTTTTTAATATTTAATATATTTTATAAATATAAAATTATATATATTAAATTTTTATAAATGTATTATAGTAAATATCAGGTATATAATGTAATATATATTTATATGGAATATATATTTATTTATGTCTCTGTGGAATGTAAGCATATTTAATATATGATATAAAACACCTATATATCTAAATATCTACATAGAACCAAAATCTATAAATATCTATATAACATTTCTAGATAAACATATGTATTATAGAAAATACTTATATGGAATATATAAGTATATTCCATATATTTAACATATAATAAAGCAAGCTAGCAACACATTTAAAAAATTCACTTTCCTTAAAACAACCCTATAAGGTAAATGATATAAGAATTATATTATATGAAGAGATGGTAGGATTATCTGCACCATGTTTTAATGAAGGATATGGCTCCTCTCTGGATTTCTTTCCTACTTCCCAGTTCCCTTATCACTGATTGATGTCATCTAACCTCATGTACCCAGGATCAAGTGCTATTTGGCCAGTCCACAATTCCAGGAGGAAAAAGTTTAGAATAAGGGCAGTTTACAGGCCTGCTTCACTAGAGGGAGTGTCAATGGAACCTTTAGTTGTCTCTCATAAGTCCAAGACTAACCCACTCACTGCATCACCTATCCCAGGATGCAGGGCCTTGTGGAAAGGGTAAAGATGAATATTCATCTTTAGAGTTAATAAATAAGCAATAATACATTACATATTGAGTTAATAAATAACATATTACATCATCAAGTTAAATAATATGTTTATATATACTATATTACATACTATAAGCATTAATGAAATGAAATTACAAATACAATAATGAATAACTTCAAAACAACCTGTAAACAAAAAATATACTGGATATTTGTGTTTGATGAAAAAGGAAATAGAAATGTTAATACAGGTTGAGGTCAGTGACAAAAGACCAGGTCAGGGTCATTTCTAGACATCCTTTAGCCAGTTATCAAATGATATTTTACTCTGAAGGCCTCTTAAGAGCCTCAAGTTCCAAGCACTGGAACACCACAATGCAAAGTTATCCTATGCCAAAGAATTCTGATTATGCCACCACCTGGCACTTGGACCTTGGATGAGCCCTTTAATCTGTCTTTTGACAGCTTCGTCATCCAAAGAACATGAGGGTTTGACCTCATGATTTTTCTAAGGTTTCTCTTCAAGTTTTATAATTCTGATGCCAAAACTCTCCATTTGTCATACCCTTTGTATTGTTTCAATGGGCATGTCCAGCTGCCCTCCTCAGATGTAGCAGTCTGGAATAAAAACCCTTGCCCACTTGAAGGTTCTGACACTCCACTCCCCTGGCTCCAGCTGTCACCAACAGTACACAGATGACAAGACTGAATTTATAAAGTGTTCTGAGCTCCTCTAAGAACACAAAATACTATGTGTTACTTCTCATCCTCTGAAGGTGAGAGGGATGAAATAAAATGCTGCTTCCTACCACAGGATATGTATCATACTCAAGGATACAAACACACACAACTACACAATCTGACACCACTTCTGCTGTGGGTTATTTCTTACCTGCATACTTAGGTTGCAAATAGAAGAGCCGGGCAAAAGCCAGTCTTTGCATCTCTCCTGGGGATAAAACATCATACCTGGGGAGCAGAAAGATGGGGAGCAGAGCATATGGGGTTAAAGGGGAAAAACCAAACACTTTCTTTTCTTTATTATAGGAATCCAAGAGATGACTTCAGAGATTGCTCCAGTGGTCACATTTTTGGAAAAGAGCCCATTTCCCCACCTTGAATGAAACCTGGGGGTTAAGTAGACCCAGAAATTCCAGGCACACCTGTCCTAATGTTAAAAACTAGTTCCAAAAACCTTGAAATTAGATGAGATATGGACACACCTGGATACTTATTTTCATAGGAATGATGCTGTAAATGATCAGTTAGCCAAATGATAAAAGAGGGAGTCTCAGGATATTAAAGTGATGCGTGACTATAATGTACACACAATTTTATTGTAAAATTACATTGTTTGAGGAAATAGCATGCTGCGCAGGCCTATGTAGAAGTTAATAGCCTGAAGGTAACTGCCCCATCCTAATTTGGCAGAATTCAGGAACATTTCATTAGTTTTTAAATCCCGGGCACTACATGTTCTTTAATTAGGAAACTCCTCAGAGCTGGTATCTGTGATAATGATTCATGTTTGCAAAGGACCTAAGTTTTTTTTTTAGTTCATCCTTACCAGTTCCAGTCTACCTGCTGGTCCAGTCCCCCTGTCCTTGCCACCAGACTCGACTGAAACACAGCAAGATGGGAAGACGTCAGTAAACAGCGCTTAGCACTTGGCATACAGTCAATGCTTAATAAATTCCTGATGACTGACTTAAACGAGTCCACCATTAACTATCGCCTATCCTATCAGCATTCTTATCTCTAATTTCCCCTCCAGAAACACATGCCCACCTGGAAATCTCAGCCGCCCAAATCCCTGCTTTCACCGTAGACACACAGAACATGACCAATCATGTTGTAAAGGGAGTAGGGCTATGCTCCTATGGCTCTGGGACCCAGAAGCAATAATCTCCTATGTAGACACTATTCACTGGGAGGCCTTTAGGTGGCAGCGTACAGATATGAACCTGGATTCAGGAAGACCTAGGTTTAAATCTGGCCTCAGACATTTGCCGGCTGTGTGACCCTGGGCAAGTCACTTAATTTCCCTCTGCCTCAGTTTCCCTCCTTCACAGAGATGTGAAGCTCAAATGACATAGCCTATGTAAAGCACCTTGCAAACTTTAAGAACCGATATAAATGATTGCTACTACTGTTCTGGGCCTTCTCAGAGAAGACAAAATGACCTGGAGCTGACTCTCATAGGAATTCCTGGAGTGACTCACCAGGCCAGCTAATTCCAAGAACCTCATGATTCTCTCGTCATCAGCAGAACCTAGAAAACAGATTTCCCCCCAAGTTAAAGGCACCTAGGTGACAAAGTAGGGCAGCCAGACGGTATGGTGGATAGAGGGTTGGGTGTGGAGTTAGGAAGATTCATCCTCCTTAGTTCAGATCCAGCCTCAGACACTTACTAGCTGTGTGACTCTGGACAAGTCACTTAACCCTGTTTGCCTTTGTTTCCTCATCTGTAAAATAAGCTGGAGAAGGGAATGGCAAACCATTCCAGTATCTTTGCCAAGAAAACCCCAAATGGCATCATGAAGAATCAGACATGACTGAAAAATGACTGAACAGAGAGAATGAACTGACAGAGAGAACAGAGAAGACAGAGAGTTGGAATCCAGCTTTAGACGCTTAGCAGTTGTGTGACTCAGGACAAGTTACTCCACCTCTCCAACCCTTAGTTTCCTCTCATGTTATTCAGTCGTGTACAACTCTTCGTGACCCCATTTGGGGTTTTCTTGGCAAAGATACTGCAGTGGTTTGCCATTTCCTTCTCCAGCTCATTTTATAGATGAGGAAACTGAGGTCAAGAGGGTTAAGTGACTTGCCCAGGGTCACACAGCTAGGAAGTGTCTGAGGCCGGATTTGAACTCATGAAGATGAGTCTTCCTGACGCCAGGCCTGGTGCTCTGTGCACTATGGTACCACTTAGCTGCCCTTTCTCATCTGTAGAATGGGTATAATGATGGCAACTACCTCGCAAAGTTGGTATCTCACAAAATGAGATAATATATGTAAATCACCTTGCAAACCTTGAAATGTTTTATAAATGTGAGCTATTATTACTAGCTATTATCTAAGCTTGTGCTGGGCAGACTTGGAGGAGGAAAGGTCTATGGAGGACTCAAGACAGATTGAGACACTCAGTAAGGCAGAAACCCTGCACTGACCTGAATGTGGAAACTACATAAAGCACTTTGTGAACCTTAAAGCATTATCTAAATGCAAGCTATTATTATCATCACCAACATTGTCATCTGTTGGTAAGAGTCAGGAGAAGGATAACTGTTCCATGCCTTGTGAGTAGGAACCTCTGTCCTGGAAGGGAAGGTCAGAGTCAGGGGAGGCCAAGAAGGGTATCACAAGAAACCCCAACTTCAACCAACACCCTGACTGATGACTCTATTCTGAAAGACAAACGTGAGACACCAGGAGGAGATAGGATGGGGAAGAAAGATGGAGAAAAGTTGATGTGATATGTCATCTTCAGCTTACCTGACACTGGGTAGACTTCTTTCAAAGGGTAAATTACCTGAAAAAGCAAAATCATGTTTTACACACACAGGAGGAGAATTCTAATTCCCAGGGAAAGTGGACAGAAACTCAGAGTCAGAAGGGACCTTTGAAGTTATCTAGTCAAACCAAAAGGTGTTTTTGTTTAGTCATTTTCCAGCTGTGTCCAACTCTTTGTGACTCCATTTGAGGTTTTCTTGGCAAAGATACTGGACTGGCTTGCCATTTCCTTCTCCAACTCATTTTACAGATGAAAATGTGGCAAACAAGGTTAAATGACTTACTCAGGATCATACAGTTAGTGTCTGAAGCCAAATTTGAACTCAGGAAGATGAGTCTGCCTCCAGACATTCTGTCCACCGCACCACCTAGCTGCCCATGTATAGGAATCTCTATCACAAGTGTGGGTTAGTGGGAAGAAACCACTGGATTTGAAGTTAGAATACATCTGTGACATTGGGCAAGTCAGTTAATCAATTTAGGCCACAGTTTCTTCATATGTAAAATGAGTTGTTTGGACTAGGTGACCTCTAAATTGGTGACGAGGGAACAGCCAGCCTTTGATTAAAGACCTTTAGGTGAAGGGGGACCCACTATTCCCAAGGCAGTCCACTCTACTCCAGGACAGCACCAAAAGTTTGAAAATCTTTTCTTACAGCAAACCTTACCAGTTCATCATATGAATAGCTTAAAAAGTGGGATAGGTCAGATGTTCTAGGGCAGAGGGGAAGCAACCTAGGGGCAAGGTCACAGAAGAACTGTGTGTGCATGGTGGACAGTGTCCCGGCCTTGAAGTCAGAAAGACCTGACAGTATCTGGCTACCTGCAACCATATCATTTAATTTCTCTGAATCAGTATCCTTATTTGTAAAAAATGGAGATTTTAATACCTGTAGCACTTACCATATAGAGCTAATACTATGCATAAATGAGATAACATAGGTAAAGCACGTTTCAATCTTTAGAACACTATATCTGTATCAACTACTTGTTACTATTGTTTTTTTCCTTAGCTCCTGGGCAGAGAGAGATAGACTGAAAGTCCTTTAAGGGTAGGGACCATGCATCATACTTTATATTGCACTCGGCATCCAATAACAGTGAACGCTTGGTAGATACTAATAAATGTGTGTCAAATGAAAATTGAATGAAATTTCCCAAGAAGCCCATGGGCCCTGAAAGGTAGAATCATGGAAATACTCCACCAACCAGCTTCCTGTGGTCTGAATCTCCCCTCTGATATGGCCACCAACTTCCCCAATGAGATAGGGGTAGGGAATAGGAGAGTATTAGCAAGACTGACCTGTTCCCGCAAGGTCCCATCTGTGAAGAAAGGTCTCTGTGGCAGAAACAGCACTCCATGAGGACCAAAGCATGTCAGCATCCGTACAGTCCCTGCAAGGGCCCCAAAGAGACACCCTTATCACCACTGTCAAACCCAAAGAAAAGGCTGGGTCTCAATCTGTGTGCTGATTTAGCAGAGAGATAAGTCATAGGGTTTCTGAGGTTCTTGTTCTAAGTGGGACAAAAACCACTTTCTAGGAAAACAATAAATGCTGGGGAAGATGTGGGGGAGCTGGATGGATTGTTGGTGGAATTGTGAGCTGATCCAACCATTCTGGAGAGCAACTTGGAACTACACACAAGGGGGTATAAAAATGTGCATGCCCTTTGAACCACCAATGCCACTTCTAGGTCTGTATCCCAAAGAGATCATACAAATGGGAACAGGATCCACATATACCAAAATATTTATAGCAACTCTTTTTGTGGCAGTAAAGAACTGGATATTGAGGGGTTACCCATCAGGTGGGGAATGACTGAACAAGTTATGGTATATGAATGGGATGGAATACTGCTGTGCTATAAGAAATGATGAGCAGGCAGACTTCAGAAAAACCTGGAAAGACTTATATGAACTGATGCTAAGTGAAAGGAGCGGAACCAGGAAGAGTCACAACATGCAGTGACTAACTGTGATCAGACTTAGCTCTTCTCAGCAAGGCAAGGATCTAAGACAACCATAAAAGACTCAGGATGGAAAATGCCGTCCACACCCAGAGAAAGAGCTACGGAGCCTGAATGCAGAGTGAAGCACGTTATGAGCTCTTTTTTTAATTCTTTCTCATGGCTTTTCCCATTGGTTCTTGTTCTTCTTTACAACACAACTACTGTGAACGTAGGTTTAATATGAAAAAGAAATAACAGAAAAACCAAGCCACCTGCTCTTCTGCCTTTCTCCCATCCCTTCTGTCTTCCTATTCCCCAGTCTCCTTAACGTGAAGCATTTGGGGATCCAGTATCAGTATTACCTGATGGGTAGCCTAGCCCCTTCCCACCTTCAACTCACAGATTTTGAGTTGCAAAAAGGCTCAGTCCTCACCGTGCATGCTCTCCCACAAGCCAGCCAGGACCCTGAGCAGGGAGGTCTTGCCAGTGCCCGTGTTCCCTGTGATCAGTAGGCTCTGCCCCTCAGAAACTCTCAGGCTCAGATCCTTGATCAGAGGCTTGTCAGAGAAAGGGACTGAAATGGAGACCCGGTCCAGGAGAAAGGCTGTGTCTGTTACCTTTGATCCTGAGGCCCTGAAGTCAAACACAGGGAGAAGGGAGAAAAGAAACAATGACACCAGCCTCCCATGAGGCAGCTGCAAGTTTGTGGCCACTGCCCCTCATTAACTGACATTTAATTCACATTATTTTGAAGACGTCACTCTTTTCAGGGCTTCCCCATCTCACTATTGGGAGTACTGGAAGGGAATTGTTAGGTTCCCCCAGAAACCAGTGAGGTGTGCCGTATTAGCACCCAAGAGTTCTTTGGGGAGTAGTTGAGGGACCTTTGCTGCTAACAGTGAACTTTCAACGTGAGGAAGACAATTCTCCCTGAGGACCAGCACTTCAGCAAGTACATCTCTGAGATGTAGCTGAATCTGTGGCCTGGAGGGCACTCTCTTCTAAAGCAGCATATACAGCTTTTATAAATGTTTTGGGTAAATCCCCACGAATCTAAGTGCTCATGGCCATTACTCACTCATTAAAATCCCATTCATCTGGATCTTCTGAATCACAATCTCGAAGCCTCAAAGACATGTCCAACAGGGTCTCCTGCAATTCCCCAATTCTAGAAAAAAGAGGAAACCCTGGGGTTCTTTCTGCCTAGAGGGGCCATGAATGAGCTGTGACATCCCTCTTCTCTTGTGTCAGACAAGGCTGGCCTGGGTCCTCTTCTCTTCTTCCTCTGCTCTATTTCATTATGCGATTTCATCCACTCTCCTGGATACAATTAGCATCTCTAGGTAGACAATTCTCAGATCTGTTCATCCAGCCCTAACCTTGATGTGCATCTCCGACTGCCTATCAGACATCTCAAACTGGATGTTCCACACACTTTAAACTCAACATGCTCAAAACTGAACTCATAATCTTTTCCCCAAAATCCTTCTTTCTGTTACCATAAGGAACAACCATCCTCTCAGTCAACATGGGGACCATCTTTGATTCCTTGACTCTCTTACCCCGATATCTAATCTGTAGCCAAGGCCTATTGTTTCCACTTTTTGCATATGTCCCCATGTCTCTTCTGATATTGCCACTATGCTGATTCTCTCATCATCTCACACCTAGACTACTCAAATAGCCTGTTGCTGGGTCTTCCTGCCTCAAGTCTGTCTCCACTGCAGCCCATCTTCCACATAGCTGTCAAATTAATTTTCCTAAGTACAGGTCTAACCATGTCACCCCCATTCCATTCAATAAATTCCAGTAACTATTTCTCTCCAGAATCAAATACAAGACCCTTTCTTACCTTTCCAGGCTTCTCACACCTTACTCCTCTGCATATTTTCTGCAGTCCAGTGACACTGGCTTCCGTGGTGCTGCTCACACAAGATACTCATCTCCCAACTAGAGGCATTTTCACTATCTGTCCTCCATGCTTGGAATTATCTCCCAGTTTATCTCCATTTCCTGACTTCCCTCAAGTCTGGGCTAAAATCCCACCTTTTTGGTAAGAATCGTTTTCTGATTATACCTTCCCTCTATTCATTATTTCCAAGTTATGTGATACATAGTTTGTTTGTACACAGTTACTTCCCTGGTGTTGCTACTCCCCCCCACCTTCATTAAACTATGAGTCCCTTGAGAGCAGGTTCTGTTTTTTGGCTTTCTTTATATCTCCAGGACTTATACTAGCACATTATAGTCCTTAATAAATGACCTATTATGTGCCACGCACTAGGCATACAAAGACAAAAGTGCTTTTGGATACCCTGAAGGAGCTTATATTCTATCAAGGAAGAAATTTACATAGACTCAAACACACATGAAATATGTATGTATATATCACACATACACATGCACATACATACATGTGTATGTATAGACAGACAGATAAACAGATGTGTAACCCTGGGTATGTTTGCCTCAGTTTCCTCATCTATGAGCTGGAGAAGGAAATGGCAAACTACTCCAGGGTTGCTGCCAAGAAAACCCAAAATGGGGTCATGAAGAGTCAGACATGAGTGAAAAATAACTGAACAACGAGTGACATGGTCAGATCATTTCCTTTTGTAAAGTTATTCTGATATCTATGTGGAGAATGGGCTGTAGAGGGGAGAGACTTGAGGCCAGAAGACCAATCAGGAGGGCCTCATTTAGAGTAGTAGCTGTGTGAATGGAGAGAAGATTGATCTGAGAACTATTGTGTAAGTATATGCAAGATGATTTAATACATAATTGGATATATGGGGTAAGTGTGTGGAGGATAATGGGAGTTATGAACCAAGGTAACTGGACAGTGTGGGTCAATAGAAACTGAAGGAGGTTTTGGGGGAAAGATAAAGGGTTCTATCTTGAACATGTTGAGTTTGAGATGTCTATGTGAAATCTAATATAAAATGCTCTACAGGGTTGTATCCCAAAGAGATCATACAAATGAGAAAAGGACCCACATGTACAAAAATATTTACAGCAGATCTTTTTGTGGTGGCAAAGAACTGGAAGCTGCCCATCAATTGCAGAATGACTGAATAAATTGTGGAATATGAATGTAATGGAATACTACTGTGCAATAAGAAATGATGAACAGGCAGACTTCAGAAAACCTGGAAAGATTTATATGAATTGATGCTGAGTGAAGTGAGCAGAACCAGGAGAACATTATACACAATAACAGCCATAGTGTGTGATGATTAACTTTGACAAACTTGGCTTTTCTCAGTAATGTAAGGTTCTAAGACAACTCCAAAAGTCTCATGATGGAAAATGCTATCCACATCCAAAGAAAGAATTAGTCTGAATGCAGATCAAAGTACACACCATTTGCTCTCTTTCTTGTTTTGTTTTGTTTCTTCTTTCTCATGGTTCATTCCATTAGTCATAATTCTTCTATATTACATGACTAATATGAAAATGTTTAATATGAATGTATATGTAGAGCCTGTATCAGATGGCAATGTCTTGGGAAGGGAGAGAGGGAAGATGGGGAGAAAATTTAAAACTCAAAAACTTGTGGCACTGAATGTTGTAAACTAAAAATAAATAAAGATGCTCCATAGGCACTTGGCGATGAGGGACTAGAACTCTGGGAATCATCTGCATCATGAAGGGCAAGCCTTTCAGCGCCCTTCTAGACACACATTTCTCTAGCCGATAGCTCTCTCATTTCTTTCTGGACCCGAGTCAAAAGGAAGCTACGCTGAACCTCACCTGTGGGTATAGCCAGCCACATCAGAGAGGGTCTTGGAGAGGTCAATGAGTTGACTGAAGCAACTGATGAGATAAATGGACACAAAGGCATTCTGGGGGAAGTAACAAAGAGAAATTTGGTCAGTTCTGGGACACAGGCCAGTGCCTGACAAGTTGGAGGTGCTTAATGAATGCCTGTTAACTGACTGAGTACTGAATCAGCAGGGTGGCCCTGTAACTAGGATGCTGATCCCATGAAGGTCTTGGTGAAATGCCAGACAGTCTTGCCACAGGTATGACTTGAGTCCACTCCTTCCTCCACTGTCTGCTTCCCTTCATATACAGTTTCAAATCCTCATTTTAGCTCTCTTACACACATACATTTCCTGGGCCTGGGGTTCTCTTCTTTCTTTCTGGGCACCAGACAGACCACCCTCAACAGATCCCATAATAACCTAAAGCCAAACCATAAAAAAAATGGAAAGAGAGGTTCTGGATGGGACCATGCTCTCCTAGTCACTATAGATCCCTACAAGGGTGGGGGCCCTAGTGGGTCTTTCACAGCTCACCTTGCTAACCAGAGCACTTAGCTCTGCTGGAGTGAAGTCTCCATAGATGCCACTGAAGATGGGAATCGCAATAACCACATAACTCAGGATGCTGCCCAAGTAGTCGAAGGTGTTGATGCCAACTGCGTATTACAGATTGGGTTAAAAAGACTACTACCAATCTCTGGACTTAGTGAGAATGACTCCATTGTCCCTAGGACAGAGGCAGAAGCTGATTCCTAACTCTGCTGGAGCCCAACCAAGAAGCCCACAGTCCACCTGGGAAATAACCATGTCCTTTCACCATTTCAGGAACACTGTGAAAGGGACAGAACACCCCAATAATGGATGCTGGTGCCCACTGTATCCCACAAAGGAGGACTCTCTTCACTTACTATAGAGCCAAAGTTCCTTGGACATGAGCTCCTTCTGAGTCTTCAGGAGTTTCTGCAGCCTGTAATTCGTCCTCACGTGTTCGACATGCCCAGCTCTGAAAAAGCAAAGCTATGATGCATTATGGGCCTCAGTCAGGCCTAACTGAGGCAATTTGAGGTCCCAGGAATCTCTTATAGTCTAACTCGGTGCCTTCCCCTTCCTTTACCCTATCCCACCCCATCCTTTGGGGCTCAAGCTCACCACAGGGACCTCAGCGTCTGGGGCTTTTATGCTTAACACAGTGCCTGGCACATCATAGGTGCTCAATGTTTACTGATCGGTTGGTCCTTCCCCTACGGAGGTTTCTTGTTAGACTGTGGCAACAACAGGCCATACCAAAGGTAATCAAAGGAAAGTAACATCTTCCTGTAGCCGGGGGATGCAGGAGGACCTTTCCTAAGAGCTTGGAAACTCTATTTCTCCCCCAACCACCAGCAGGGAGAGTGCAGGCCCAGATCAAAGCTAGCTCTACCATGTAGGGCTGGGGAGGGTTCAAACAGATTTCTAAGCTTCTTGGTCCCAAGGGGTATTAAAGAAAGAGGCAGAGAACAGTTTAAGAATAAGAGTCCTGGGCATTTAGACAGACTTATTATTCTGGCCCAAACAAGGCAAAGAGTAAGGAAGAATAGCTCCCTTTTTCTCTGGGAGTAAGCCTCTGTAATTTATGTAACCTTGTCCAAAGACCAGACCCTGAGCCTTATACAGAGTTTAACCAGGTCATGGAGGCAGGATATCAAGGCTGGTCTTTTAGGAACCTTCAAGGATGCGATGTCCCAATAATAGGAAGAGGCATGTATGTAGGATTTAAGATTTGGAAAGAACTTGCCTACACTGAGCCCTCTGATCCTCCTAACAACCCTATGAACTAAGTAGTGAAGGTATTAACTCCATTTTACAGATGAATAAGCTGAGGCTGAAAGAGGGTCACACAGCTAATATGGGATTCGAACTCAAGTCCTCCAGACATGCTATCCATCATAGTATAGTGCCTCTCAACAGTGAGTCCAGCAAGTATGAACCACACACACACACGCACACAACCACACACATGCCCCTTGTTCAACTTGTGAAGTTTTTGCTGGAGTCAGGTCTCTGATAAACTGGGCTCCCAACCCATGACATTCTAAAGCAACAAAAGCAAGTAACTGGCTGTAGATGTCAGGGGTCTAGCTATTACATTATAAATATTCACTCTCTCCATCTAGGTAGAAAAACAGAAATAAAAGAGTAATGCTTTATAGGTAATAACAAAATGGTGGTTACGGTCAAAGTCACCAGAATGTTTAGTCTAAACGGCACTGACCACCTCTAAGATCTTCATTAAAAACATTTCCACCAAGGTAGACTTCTCTCTACCAGCAGCTAGAGTTAAGTACTTTGTGAGCCATAATAGTTCAATCCTGGGTACAGATCTGTGTAGCCCAAGATGAACTGGGAGGCAGTTGCATAAAGCAGAAAGACCTTGGAATTTGGAATCAGAGAACCTGGGTTCAAATCCTGAATTCAAATTACTTAACTCTTGGGGCTCACACATTCCTTTCTGTAAAATGAGAGGGTTAGGCCAGATGATCTCTAAAGGTCCCTTCCAAATCTAAATATATAGTCTAATAAAAACATTTTTAGAAATAACAATTTTAAAGGAGCAGGAAGCTGTATGAGTTATTGCTTAATACTGGCTTTTATTCCTATTTCTTCAGAGTACTACAAAAATGTAAGTGGTTTGCTCTCAAAACAAGCCATCAGGTGGCTCCCACCATATTATGAATGACTCATGACACAATTCTTTCAAAGCACTATTGACAAAACCGACAACAGACACTAGGCACTAAACCAAGAGTCATGCTCAATCACATTAACATGGAATGGTAACACCAAACAGCACAGGTCTTTATAGGTCAGCAGACAAAGCAGAACAGAATGAAGGCAAATCATGAGGCTGTTTCAGTTCCCTGAAGAGGGAGACTCTGGCAGGACGGAATCAGTCAGGAAACTTACCCAGATCCACTTCCAACTCATGGCAGTATATGTTCCCCTGAGCACCTAAAGAATACTGGCATGGAACAAACACAAATCTACGCGTTGTCTTACCTATAGAAAGCTGCTGGCTCAGCATTCACCCGAAGCTGCACATGCTTAAACCTGGAGGAGTCAAAGGAAGCAAAGGTCAATGAACAAGACTCATGCTAACATGTGAGTCATTATTCTTGGGTCCACTGTTTACTGCTCTTTCTGAACCACAGAGGATGACAAAATGAGAGCCCTAAGTGACTTCCCCAGCAAAACACAATTCCATATATAATTCTAACTTTTTCTTTTCACAACAATGGGAAGTAAGTTATAAGGCATTGTTTTATGTTCCTCATTAAAAAACAAGTAACAGAAGCGTACATCCATTAAAGTTCTACTCTGGTGCTGAACATGGTGGCATGGAGGTGGCCCAGGTTTCTAAAAGCCTACGCTGAAGGAAGACTTATATGAAATGATACAAAGGGAAGTAAGAACCAGGAAAACATTATGTAGAATGGCAGCATGTAATTGGAAAGAAAGAAGAGGAGAGGAAAGAGAGGAAGGAAGAAGAGGATGAGGAAAAGGAAGAGAAGGAAAAGGAACAGAAAGAAAAGAAAGAGAGAAAGGAGAATAAAGGAAGAAAAAAGGAAAAAAAAGAAAAAGGAGAAGAAGGAAGAAGAAAAATAGGAGGACAAGAAGGAGAAGGAAAGGGGGGTAATAATTAACCAAAGCTGAACAATGCAAAATTTTAATAACGATGCATAGCCTCCCCCCAACCCCTACAAATATAAGAAGATGCTTCCTCCCCTTCTTTGCAGGGGTGTGGATGAGCATAAGGAATAATAGCTAGCATTTATATAGCACTTTAAGGATTACAAAATACTTTTACAAATATTACCTCATTCTCTTCTCAAAACAGCCCTGGGAGGTGGGTGCTGTTATTATTCCTACTCTACAGATGAGGAAACAGAGGCACGCAATGATGAAGTGACTTGCCCTGGGTCACAGAGCTACTACATGTCTCAAGTCGGATAGGAACTCAGGTCTTCCTGATTTCCAGTTCAGTGCTCTATTCTCTGTAAATCTTTCCGCTTCATATAATTTCATATTTTTAAAATTTGTTGGCTAGTTTTGCTAAACTGTTTACTCCACCACGGATGAGCTCCCCAAAGGTACAATGGAAAGGAGAAACAGGGAGCAGAGCCTCCAAACTGGGGCTAAAAGACAAATAGGAATGGGTGGGCAAAGTGATGTCCTTAAGCTGAGTCGGGTGAGATGTTGGGTCTTATTGATGGCAAAGGAGAGGAAAGATACCAAAGAGTCTCCACCTGAAATCTCCTTCCAGCTTCTCCTGTTGTACCAGCTTTGAAACAATGGGGCCCATCAGGACTTTGTTCACTATGGTCCCCAGGACAAAGTAACCAAAGATACTCACTGGCCCAAGCCAGCTCGTGCTGAAAGAGCAAAAAGCAAAAATAAATTTAAATGGTGTTGGTCAGGAAGCTTGGTCCCGGAGAAAAGTTAAGAAAAACTCCATTCTTCTTTGCAGAGATAGTGACTTTGACTGGGAATACTGACTTGTGAACATGTAAATTGATTGGTTTTGCTGAATTAAATATTTTTTTTGTTGTTGTTACAAGGAATGGCCTGTTGGGGATAAGAAAAGGAAGGATATATTTGGAAAGAAAGATGATATAAAAACCAAGGGATGTCAATAAAAAAATTTAAAAGTAGAATACTTCTTGTTCAAAAGAAAAAGATATTATTAACATAGGTCATTCCCTCTCTTCCAGGCTTGTCAGCTTCTAGTTAAGGCAGAGTTCTCCCACCACATTGCTGCCCAGATCCCAAGTAAGGGGAATTTTTCCCATTCTCCAGCACCAGAAAAGAGAATCACAGTTAGTTTTCAAGAGTTGGGGGAACTTTGGGGTCAAGGGAACTGAAACCCTAAAATAAATACATTTTAAATTTTCTGGCAAAAAGGAGACTCAGAATCCCAAATAAGGAAAGCCAGGAAACACTCTTGGATGGAGTGGTCTTAAAGAACACAAGAAAAAAGCATTTCCTGACCTTAGAACAGGAAAACATTGAAAGTTGGCACCCTTAACATTCAGGAACAGGACATCTTGGAAAACAGTGGCTGGAGAAAAGGGGAAAGACTGTTTAGAGTCAACCTTCCCCAGATACCCTACCTTTGAAAGCACTGATATGTGTAGTAGGTAATGGTGAAAGGGGAGATGATCAGCTTGCTGGCCATGGTGCTGAGCTGCCGACAGAATCTCTCTACATCTTGACTAATGCGCTGGTCCCTGCATCCAAAGAGAGAAGAGAGTGCAGTGTGACCCAGGGAACCTTGTGAGGGGAGCTCACAGAGACCAAAGGGTAGAAAAGCCAATCTCTCCTCCCTTGTTCTGATCCACAGCTGTTCATCCTGGACTGGTTGTGGAAATGAGCTCATGATCAGATGGAAGCCAAGTAGAGCTTAGGATGGTTTCTGAAAGTGGCACACCACCAACACCCAGGATTCTCTGAGAAGTTTTCACTGAGTTTAAAACAAGGCCCTACTTCTGGACAGCTCCTCCTTTGGGGCCTCAGTTTGTCCTGACAAAGTTTGAGAAACAAGATATGGGAGCAGCAATATCTACCAAACAAAAGGCTGCTGAGTTATGTGAGTCAAGAAAGAAAAGTCCTGTGTGTCTCAGTCCCTCACAAGTACACATATAACCACAGGACTTATAATTTGGGTTAATCCATGATGCACTGGAGGAAGGGGAAGAACACTGAGGAAAGGAAGCAAAGAGACTGGAATTACATCCACCAAAAAGTTTTCTCTTGGAGCTCCACCTGGCATTGGGTGGTAATTCCTATCTGAAACCCAAAGTACCTGACAGAGAGTAGCAAGCAAGGGGACTCCGAAAGAAAATGTCCTTGCAAGTAATTAGACTGTCACAGCCATGTGGCTTTCTTTGAATCCCAGTGAGAAAAACCAAACACCCAGAAAGGCAAAAGATAAAGAAGAGAGCAGCCCGAGTAAGAGAGTGGAAGAAGCCTACGGATTGTCGATGTCATCGCGAATCACATTGAGTGTGTAGTAGATTCGGCCCTGGAAGTAAAGGCAATGAAGGTGCTCGGTAAGGTCCTTCCTCCAGCTCACATACAACAGGTTACAGATAAACTGGTCAAAGCTCTTCAGCTGTGGGCAAGTGAAAGGAAGGAGAAGAGAAGCAAAGGGAATAAGCATGTATTAAACACCTACTATTTGCTGGGTACTGTACTAAGCACTTTTACAAAAACCACCTCTTTTGAGTGAGTATTATGAAAAAGATCATTTCCTTTGAGATGTAGCTCAAACCTCAACCTCAACAAGAAGCCTCCCTTGTTTTAATCTCAACCCACTTATATCATTCCTTGTTCCATGTCCACTGGGAACTTTCCCCGAGTATCCTATCAAGTGGCTCATCAAGTTATGCTATGGGCTGGGGCTACCAAGATAACAAAGAAAAAAATCCCTTTCCTGAAGGAATTTACATTCTAATGGGGAGAAAATAAAGTACACACAGATAAGTGAATACAAAATACCTGAAGAGCTAGCCTCAAAGTTAGAAAGGCCATCTGATATACTGGCTATATGACCCTAGACAAATCCCTTAACCCTGTACCTGCAAGAAACACTCTTAAGGCCATGAATTGCACAACTGGAGCCAATGTGTTTTCTTATCAGGAGTCACTCTAAATCAATGGAATCTCAAAATTGCAATTTTTAAAAAAGCAATTGGGGGAAAGGGAGAAGTCACTTTGGAAGTGTTCAAAAACAAATTTATTATACCTCTGAGTTCACTGGGGACAGGGATCATTATCTAATTCCTTTTTGATTTCTCCTTTCTTCCCACCCTTAGCCCTTCCCTCCCTCTCTCAGTTCAATAAAGGCCTCAGTATAAATGGAATATAATGGAAGTATTCCATATCAAAATGTTTATTGGCCAATGAATCATAAGGACCACAGACGTACCAGAGAAACGGCTGACTTTTGGGGGAATATAGGATACACCACTTTGTGCCGGCTTTTACAGCACAGAGAGAAGCAGCCCTTATCCCTCCCTGTATTTTGTGAGGTGGAAGGAAGGAAGCCTGTGGCTTTAAAGTATTCTGAGCAACTAAGAGTGAAAGGTAAGTAGTAGAACTGTCTTTACTCTTAACCGACACTGAAATAAGCCATCATTACTATATCACTAATATTTCTATGGTACCTATTGTGTATTAGGTACTATAATGCAAGATGTTTTACCATTATTATCCTGTAGTTCATACCCTACACCACCGAGCTGGGTTTGGTTACACACTCCCATAGGGTCATAAGCTCCTCAGTGCCCACCTAGACACTTTGTGCTCTGCTTGAAGAGGATTAAAAAGGAACGAGTTACAAGACTCAATTCCTCAGGCAGAAGCAGGCTCGGGATGCAGCGGGCTTTTGATCTTCCCCCCAAAAGGTAGGAGCCCAACCCCACCCTAACCCTTTCCCCTTGTCTTAGTCAATTTAATCCCTTGAGGGTACCCAGTTTCAAACACAAGTGCAGAAATGGGGAAGGGAGGAAGGAAATAGGGACAGGACCAAGGAACCTCTTACTGTAGAGTTGACCACGATGAGAACAAGGGCTAGACATGTCAGGTTCTTGAATCCAGTCAGATCCTTGTTTCCCAGGACACCATAGTACTGACTGGGTATTAGCCCCACCTGGTAGATGACCAGCTGCTCTGTAGGAAGAAACATATTCAGAATGCAAATAACAGACAACTTGGCTTCTTCAAGCCCCCATCAACCAACCAATCAATCAAAAAGTATTTAAGTGCTAACTACATGCCAGGCACTGGACTGAGTGCTGGGAACAAAAGGAAAGAACAAACCCAAACTCTGCCCTCAACCAGTGTACATTCTGGTGGAGGAGTTAACACCTATGAATTAATACACACAAAATAAACAGAGTAGGTGGAAGGTATTCTTAGAGCAGAGGTTCTTTTTTTATGAGTCATAGAACCTGGTGAAGAAGCCTTATGAAGCCCCATCTGAGAAGAAATTTTTTTCTAAAATTCATAATTAACCCTAAGGAAAAAATCCTCAGGACCAGATGGGATTCTCAAGTGAATTCTACCAAACATTTAAGGAACACTCAATCTCAACACTATGTAAACCATTTGAAAAAATAAGTAAAGGAGTCCTGTCAAATTCCATATGGTTTTGATAGCTAAACCAGACAGAGTAAAAACAGAGAAAGAAAACTATAGACCAATTTCCTTAATGAATATTGATGCAAAATATTTCAATAGATACCAGTAAAATATCAGAAAGATCATACTGTGACCATGCAGGGCTGATTCAATATGAGAAAAACTACCAATACAACTGATCATAGCAATGACAGTAACAACAAAAATCATACGGTTATATCAATAGATGCAGAAAAAACCACTGACAAAATATAATACCCATTCCTACTAAAAAATACCAGAAAGAATAAGAACCAATGGAACCTTTCTTAAAGTAAGTAGTATCCATCTAAAACCAAGAGCAAACATTATCTGTAATGGGGACAAATCTGAAGTCTTCCCAATAAGACCAGGACTAAAATAAAGATGTCCATCATCATCACTATTATTCAATATTGGACTAGAAATGCCTTATCAGTAAGACAAAAAAAAAATCGAGGCAATGAAAATAGGCAATGAAGAAACATAACTATCACTTTTCGCAGATGATATGATGGTGTACGCAGAAGACCCTAGAGAATCTAGATGAAACAAGTAATTAAACAACTTCAGCAAAGTTTCAGGATATAAAATATACCCACATAAATCATCAGAATTTCTACATGTTACCAAGTCAGCGTGAAGAGAGAAAAAGGGAAATTCTATTTAAAATAAGTACAGACAATATAAATGACTTGACAGTCTACCTGTCAAGACAAACTCAGGGATTATATGAACACAATCACAAAACACTTTTCACACAAAGACAGACCTAAACAACTGGAGAAATGTTAATTGTTCATGGGTAGGCTGAGCAACAGTTCATAATAAAAATGACAATTCCACCTAAATCAGTTTACTTATTCAGTGCCATACCAATCACACTACCAAAGAATTATTTCATAGAATCATCAACAAAAAGAGTAACAAAATTCATCTGGAAAAACAAAATGTTAAGACTATCAAAGGAATCAATGAAAAAAATGTGAATGAAGGCAGCCGAGCAGTTCCAGATTTCAAACTGTATTACAAAGCCATAATCATCCAAACAATCTGGTATTGGTTAAGAAGTAGAGGGAGAGATCAGTAGAAGAGGCTGGGTATAAAATAAAATATGCTACAGTCAATAGCAACAGTAATCTAGTGTTTGATAAACCCAAAGATCCGGCTTTTGACAAAAATTGCTAGGGAAACTGGAAAGCAGTTTGGCAGAAACTAGGCATAGACCAACATCTCACACAGTGTGCCAAGATTAAGTAAAAATGGATAAATTATTTAGACACACTTTAGGATGATATTATAAGTAAATTATGGAAGTTTATAAAAATATACCTGTCAGGTCTTTGTATAAAGGAAGAGTAGATAATTTTGATTCCAGGCAATTAAGAAGTTTTTGCACAAACAAAACAAAGGCAGCCAAAATGAAAAGGAGAACAGAAAAGGGGGGGTAGAATTTGCAGCAAGTTTCTCTGATAAAGGCCTCCTTTCTCAAATATATAGAGAAGTGAGCTAAATTCATAAAAATAAAAGCCATTCCCCAGCTGATAAATGATTAAAGAACATGAACAAGCAGTTTTTGAGAGGAAGGAATCAAAACTATCAATGGTTACATGAAAAAATAATTTAAATCACTTCTGATTAGAGAAATAAATACTGATGGAATTGTAAATCAGTCCAGCGGTTCTGGAGAACAATTTGGAACCACGGCTGTAAAACTGTGCGTACCCTTTGACGCGGCAATGCCTCTACTAGGTCTGTATCCCAAAGAGATCAAGAAAAAGACCTGTTTGTACAAAAATATTTATAGTAACTGGAAATTGGGGGGATGCACATCAATTGGGGAATGACTGAAGAAGTTGTGGCATTGTGCCATAAAAAATGATGAGCAGACTGGAGCATACTATTTCTTAGTTTCTTTTATAAGATTGCTTACCATCTCAGGGATGAGGAAGGGAGGGAGGGAGGGAAATAATTGGGAACACAAATGTCTTTCAACGTTTAGTTAAAAATTGTTTTTACATGTAATTGGGTGAAAAATAAAATATTATTTAAAAAAGAAAGAAATGATGAGAAAGATTGCTTCAGAAAAGCCTGAGATTTATATAAACTCATGCAAAATGAAGTGAACACAACCAGAAAATCATTGTGTACAGTAACAATAATATTGTAATGATGATCACCTGTGAAAGACTTAGCTACTCTGACCAAGACAATTCCAAAGGACCCATGATGAAAGATCCTATCCATCCCCAGAGAGAACTGATGAACTGATGAATGCAGACTGAAGCATATTTTTTTACTTTCTCTATTTTTAACATTTTATTTTGTTTGTGTATTCTTTTGTTAATATGGTTAACATGGAAATATGTTTTACATGACCTCACATGCATGAAATAAAAATTATTTGCCTTCTCGAGGGAGGAAAGAGAGGGAGAAAATGAAGAACTAAAAATTTTTTAAAATGTGTTAAATTTTTTTAACATGTATTTAGGAAATATTTAGCAACTAATTAAAAGAAATGCTAAATTTCAGTTAAAGGTGAGTGAAAATAAAGATGTAATCTTCCTACTATCTAACTTCATGATATCTATAGATTCTTTGGGGATCCATGGAACCCATATCAAAAAAAAAAAAAAGCAATTATTTGCTTCAGGGACCTACCTCTTTAGCTGAGTTTTAAGGGAAGCCAGTGATTCTAAGATTCTGATGTAAAGAGGGAGAACATTCCAGAGGTGGGAGAAGAGATGTGTGGGAAGAGGGGAGATGACAAGGTAAAAACAATAAGATGGGAAATGGAGAGTTTTATATGAGGAACATGTAGGCCACTAGAGATAGACCATACAGTTCATGAAGAAGAGTAATAGGTTAAAAAGGTAGAAAAATAGAAAGAGGCCAGCTTGTAAGGAGTTTTAACGCCAAGGTGTTAATCAAAAGATTTTTTGGATACCTTGCATAGAGATAGCTAGGTGGCACAGTAGATAAGTGAAAGGCCTGGAGTCATAAAGACTCATTTTTCTGAGTTCAAATATGACCTCAGCCACTTACTAGCTGTGTGACCCTAGACTTGCCCGTTAACATCTGCCTGCCTCAGTTACTTCATTTGTAAAATGGAATAATAACCACATCTATCTCTGAGTTTTTGTGAGGATTATATTAGACAAAATTTATAGTGTTGTACAAACCTTAAAGCACTGTAAGCACTAACTGTTGTTATTACAACATCATTATTATCATTTGAACAAGAGAAGAAAGAAGGAAGTTCACAGAGACAGAGGGTCCAGGGAAGGGCGCTGTCCTCTGCACACACTCACTCACTTACCCAGCAGGGTGACGCAGAGAAGGGTTAGGAACATCAAGGCATTCTGGGATGAAAAATGGGGAAATAAGATGGTCTGTATCTTCAGGAAGCGTCGCAGAAAATGGAGGTCCAGTCGGGGCCTGAAGGGAAGGAAGACACAGAACAAAGGTTAGTGAGCTCGTGTCCCCACAAACGAAATTCTCTTGCAAGTTTAGACTGGAAACCCTCCAGGGGAGAAATTGGACAAAGTCTGTCTAAACTGTAATATTCAGAATCTCCCCATGCTGGGAATTAGTGATGTAGGTCAGGCTAGAATGAAAGAAGGAGGGAGGGGAAGGAATAATGTAGGGTCTGTTAGGAGGCAGGCACTGTGCTAAGTGCTTTACATTATTATAACATGTGATCCTTACAGCAACCCTTCGAGGGAGGTGCTGTTATTATCCTCATTTTACATATAAGGAAACTGAGGCAGGCAGAGGTTAGCCAACTTGCCCAGGGTCACACAGTGTCTGGGGCTGGATTTCAACTTAAATCTATCCTGAGTCCAGGCCCAGCACTCTCTCCAGTGGGTTCCTTAGCTATCTTACTTCCTGCGAAAGCTTAGGTCAGGCTGGCTAGGCTTCTCCCAAGGACCTGCTCCAGGTATAAAACACAATAAACTAAGGCCTACATAAAAATCTGTACCTATAAATTCTCCTTTACCAATTTTTAAGTAAAAAAATACAATATTTTTGGACAAAATCTGTGCTCTCTACCGGGGAAGACTGATACCTGGTCTACAGTTTAAGAGGCTGAGAGATGCCTGGATTACTGAGAGATGGTCACCCATGGTTACACATGGGTCAGCAGAAGGACCTGAGTTCAGACTGTCCCGACTTTGAGCCTAGTTCTTGTAATGCTGTTTCTCACAGCTGCCTTTAAAGTCACAAAAATTATATTTTTCTGTTCTTCGTTTCTTTTCTTTTTTTTCTTAAATAATGTTTTCTTGTCTGGGCTTACTTGTCACTGCATCAGTTCATGACAGCTTCTCTGTCTTAAGTCCTCAGACACTTTGTTTCTTACAGCACAGCAATATTCATTACAATAGCAGTTCCTTTTCACCTTCTTATAATGAAAACCTCCGGGGTCCCTTCAAGCTCTGAAATCTGTGATTGTGTGACCTAGAATCACATGAAGGTCAGTGTTCGGCAGACAGGAGACTAAGAATAGGAGCCTGAAGTCCTTCCTGAACCCAACCTGAGACTGAAAGTGCGTTCTTTCCTTTGTTACTCATATCACGTATTCTTTACCCACCTTCTTTGAAATCCAGAAAACAGAAACTCGTTATGTTGCAAGTGACCTCCAGGATAGGATAGCCTTTGATCTTGGGCCTTGATGCAAGCAAAATTGATCATCTGACCCCTGGCTATCTTCCATGGGTCTGATTTTTTTTGTTCTGGGTCACAAATCAGAAAAGTTAAAAAAAAAAAAAAAAGCCAGAAAAACTGCTTTAAGAGGATGAGATGGAGATCTGAAGAAGCCCCAAGTTCAAGACCAATAGCAAACCCTAAGCAAGCCCCTGCAACCTTCCAGAGCCCAACCACAGCCTTCTAATCTCCTTCAGTCCCAAATGCTCCTCATTCACCTCATTTCAACCCTTTATATACACTCTACCCAAGGACTGACTGGGTGACCAACAGCAAGTCACTTAAATTTCTCTGTGATCCCAGCAACTCTCTAAGCCTGTTAGAGAACAGGTGCCAATTAACATCAGCCTTGGGCCATTCCTACTTCCCCTTTCTTTGTTCTAGTTTTTATTGTTACATTATATTTATACTTATAAATATAAGGGATTTATATTTTTATATTATATATTTATTTTATATTAATTTATATTACATATTAATATATATTAATTTTACATTTATGTTATAAATATAAAGGGAAGGCAGAGCAAGGATTAACAAAGACCACTGAATGCCCAAGTAATCCATTTTAGTCGACATTTTCAAACTGCCAAGTCCTTGGTATACCCTCCTCCTGAGGGTAGCCTGAAAATCATTCTCAGACTCATTGGTGACAGTCCAGTTTACCTGACTATCCCTTCCAAGTCCCAACCTGGAGTGATCAGTCCCAGGAGGAGAGAGGGGGCTGCCCTTGTTTTTCAGAGGCACTAATTGCCAACCTAGTTTGAGGGTTCCAGCTCAGTACGGTGCAAATCGGTACAGGGTTGAATTTGGTGGCAGAGAACCAGAGTGGTAATCCTTAAGATGCTGTTCACCACCTCCATGACCTTGGGAAAATTAAGACTCCTCTCTGGGATTCAGTTTTCCCACTGATAAAGTGAATGAGCCAGACTAAGAGGATCTCTGAGGTCTCTTCCAGCTCAGTGACCCCAGGAAAACTCTTTCTTGGCTAAGTGTCACTTCTTTATCCTTGGCTTTCCCTCAGCTTCCCAGGAATCAGTTATTGAGCATTAAAAAGATAAAAAGATTAAAAAGATCTCCAGAAGATACAGGAGAAAGGCAGAAGTAGCAAGATACTTGGGTAACCTACAACTTGAGAATTAAATGTCATCAACCTCAACCCAAATCCACATCTACTGTATTTCTGGGGAAGAAAGCAGAAAGCAAGCAGGAAACAAAGAAAAGATAAAATGAAAGGAGGGAGGGAGAAATGAAGGAAGGAGAAGAGAGAAAGGAAGAAAGAGAAAAAGAAAGGAAGGAGAAAGAGAGAAAAGGGAGAGAGAGGAAGGAAAAAAATGAAGAAAAGAAGGAAGAGGGAGAGAGGGTGGGAGGAAGAAAGAGAAGGAAAAAGAAAGGAAGAGAGAACGAGAGATGATGGAATGAAGAAACAGGGAGAGAGGAAGGGAAGAAGAATGGAAGGAAAGAATAACAGGGGAAGGGAGGAAAGGAAGAAAGAGGGAGAGAGGAAGGAAGAAAAGAAGGAAGTGAGGAGAGAGGGAGAGAGACAGACAAAGTGAGAGAAAGTGAGGGAGGAGGGGGAACAGGGAGAGGGAGAGGGAGAGAGAGAGAGAACAGTTATTAAATGCTTATTTGCCACAAAACCCTGTGATGTTTGTAAGGCTTTTTAACACTCTATGGGGAGGTGAACGATGTGCCATATTTGGGGGATGATCACTGGAATTGCAAGTTGCAGCAATTACCCAGGGGTCTCCAGTGGACTGGGTTGATCCTTTATGGGAAAATAATGGGAAAATATAGACTAAGAAGAGCAATATTAATAAAGAGAGGCAGATAAGGAGAGTGGATAAAGAGCGGATCTCACAGTGAGGAACACCTGGGTTGCATCAGATGCCCTCAGAGGCAGCTTCCAGATCTATAGCTATGTTCCTGCCCCTGACACTTATTGGTCCTGTGACTCAGGGCAATTTGTTTAGCCTCTCAGAGACCCAGAAAGTACTGCAAAATTATCAATCTGCATTGGTAGAGGGAGTTTCCTCATCAAGTTCCTTACACCAATTAAAAATATACATACATATACACACACACACATATATTAATAACAGCTGGCATTTATATATATTTTAATGTATATTTATATGTATATTTTTACAGTTTACAAAGCTTTTTATACATAACTCATTTGATCCTTTCAACACACCTGTGAAGTAGGTGATACAGATATTCTCATCCCCATTTTATAAAGAAACAAATTTTTAAAAGTTCCCTGCTTTGCCCATGGTCACAATGCTGGTGACAGAGGCAGGATCTGAAAACAAATCTTCCTGATTCCAAGTCCATAAAAAGGTATAGATGGTATGTAATCCATACCAGTGGAGGGTGACATGACTATGGGGCCTGTGAAAGGACTTTCTATATGCATAGGGGCAGCTGGGTAGGACAGAGAATAGAGCGCTGGGCCTGCAGGAAGGAATGAAGAAAGTCTTGTGATCAAATCTGACCTTAGTTACTTACTAGTTCTGTAACTCTTGTCAAGTCACTTAACTTCTTTCTGCCTCAGTTTCCCCAACTGCAAAATGGGAATAATGATAGTGCCTTGCAGGGTTGTTGTGAGGAAAAACAGAGAAAATACTATTCTAGTGCCTGGCACATAGTAGGCATCACACACACACACATACCCCTTCCTTCTCTTCTCTAGCAGAATTGAAGGTCCTTGAGGGCAGAAATTGTTTCATTCTGGACTTCGTATATCCAGTGCATGAAGGTCCACAGTAGATCCATAATAAATGTGGACAGTGAATTTTAGGATTTAAAAGTCTGCTTCAGGACGCACATATACACTGTACTTGATGTAAAAAATACTGATTAGTACTACCTGACGTATTTTACACCTGTAGTACCTATGATAATACTGATAAGTTAAGTGTCTGTCTGGTGTTACAGTGATGCATCTCAGGCTCCAAGTCCAGAGTTCTTTTCACTACATACCATACTGCTTCCAATCACACACTGCCTTGTGACATTTTTTATTGTAAGATTTTTTTTGGGGACTACACATTCCTAAAAAACTACCCTGTAAGCTATCTGACGGCAGGGCTTCACAGATCTCATCCACCTGGATTTCAGGGGCATTTCAATATCTGCTCTGCCCTGCCTGGTAGAGCCTTCCTCCGTCACTTCCTTTCCAATTCTTGCTCTAGCAGAGGTAACAATAAAAACTGAAAAGGCCTAGCCCAAGTAATCAGTAAAAAGGTCATTGAGGCCACATGGGATCTCAAGGCTGACGGTCCTCCCACCTCTGGGCTAGACAATCTGCTGCCCTAAACTTCCACTCACAGTTCCTGGACCAGACTAGAATCTAACTAGGATCCGACTCATGATTCTTAACCTTAGATCTGAGGACTTTTAAAAAATATTTTAATAAATGTATTTCAACATAATGAGTTTCCTTTGTAATCTTAGTAATTTTGTCATTTTAATTTATGCACCTGAAAACACTATTCTGGGGCAGCTAAGAGGAGCGGTGGATAGAAAGCTGGGCCCAGGGTCAGGAAGACCTGAATTCAAATCGACATTAGCTATGCGACCCTGGGCAAGTCACTTGACTCCAACTGCCTCATCCTGGGTCATCTCCAGTCATCCTGATGAGTATCTGGTCACTGGATTCAGATGGCTCTGGAGGAGAAGTGGGGCTGGTGACCTGCAACAAAGTCAAGTGCCAGTCATGGCATCATGTCTCTGCTGGCACGGTCTGCTTCGGCCAACGACAATCTGGAGGACCCCACAGTCACCAGAATTCTTCAGAATCACTGATGACTCTGGGGCACTTAAGGGTTAAGGTCCTTAATCACTCATTAATTAGGAGGATTCTGTTTTCTTTTTAGCAAGGGTTGCTGGTAACCTTGGGAAGACTGTTCCCTGGCACTTTAACCACTGCATGGGTGGCTCAGTGGATGGTGCTGCGGGCAGGGCGCTGGACTCGCGGCCAGGGGGTACTGAGTTCGAATTCTCCCGGGACACTCCCTAACTGCCCCTTGCCCCCCCACGAAAAGGGGACCGTAAGAGCCCCGCCCCCCCGGGGAGGTTCCGAGGATTCAAGGAGATCCCTGCACACCGCCCGACTGACCCCAAAGTTCGATAGGACAGCGCTATTAGGTACGACCCTGGTCAAGCTCTCCGACTCCCTGAGCCTCAGTTTCCCCATCTGTACAAAGAGGGGCTGCAGCTCCCGGAGCCCAGGAGACCCCTCCTCACTCCCAGGCCCCCGCGCGCCCCCGAGCCTCCCCCCCTCCGAGCCCCGCACTTCTCAGCCGCCCTCCTGGGGGGAAGGAACAGGCCTGCTTCACCTGGAGGCTGGGTCTGGGGTCCCCCGCGCTGCCCCCCGGGGAGTCATGAAGCCGGCGCGGCGGCGAGCGCTCCGGCTCCTCCCGGGGCAGAGTCCCGGACTCCTCCCGGAGCATGCGCAGCCGGCGGAAGAGGGCGGGGAAGGGGAGGAGCCAGGGAGCGGGGGGGGAGGGACTGAATGGAGGGGCGGGGCTAGGTTAGGGGCGGGGCTAGGCTGGGGGGCGGGGCTGAGGCGTGACCATAGAGTAGGCGCTGAAGGCTAGAGAGGCAGTCCTCGAGTCATGGAGATGCTGTTGGGAGGAGCCAGAGAACCTGGAAGCCAGCCAGAAAAAGGCAGGAAAAATAAAGGGGAAAAAGTGCTTCCATCTGAGTTCATCAGTTCTCTCTCCGCGAGTGGATAACATTTTTTTCATGTGGTAAGAGTGAAAACCTCAGAAACAAGGACAAATGGTGGCTGTGATAAGATCTAAAATATCAAAAGCAAGAAATATGTGTGATGAGGTTTATTTTTATTTTTAAATTTTTAGTTTTTCAATTCATTTTTAAAATTTTGGGTTCCAGAGTCTCTCTTTTCAGAGGGACTTTTGAGCAGGCAAGCAATATGATACTCATTATACATTTGAACTCTTGCAAAACATTTTCCATTAAAAAAATTGCATATTATCCATGCTAGAGAGGGGAAAAAAGGCAAGAAAAAGGGAGGACTGAAGACTTATCTTCAGTCTGCACACAGAGTTTATCTGCGGGCAGGTAATATTTTTCATGTGATGAGATTTAAAGTATACACACACACACACACACACGGACAGACTAAGACTCTAAGACCTTTAATAAAAGGATTTGTTCTATGCAGTTTGGATTCAGTCAAAGGGCCACACTTGAGGACCTAGAGGGCCACATGTGGTCTCCAGGCCCTGGGTTCCCCACCTGGGTAGGTGTTTTTCCTCCCAGGTCCTCAGAATTCCACATATACCCTCAGTGCTGATCTTTCTCTACCTTCTTTAATGGATCTCCTTGCCCCCTTCCCTAGTCCTGAAGGTAGATGTTGCCCAAAGGGTCTATCCTCTACCCTTGCATGCTCTCTTAGTCCCCCCTCCTCCCCTCTCCTCTCCTCTTAATATTGCCACATCATCTTGGCTCTTATCTCACCACTGGACTCCAATGACTCTGGAGAAGAGAATGGGGCTCATGATTGTGTGCAGCTCTGCCTCACTTAAATCCAGTTCCCAAGCAAGTCAAGACATCGCCCTCATTATGTCATCCGTCCTCTTCCAGAAAAGGGATGAATTACAACAGTAACCGCTTCTTCCACTCCCCCAGGGAGATAATCAACCAAGCTTTGGAACTCCTGCTCTGGGACTAGGATGCCTTGACCAGTGTGTAACTGAACAGCAATTTTAACCAGTCCATTATATCTACCCCCCTTAGACCATGTTTCACAGCCTACCCAGCCCTTTGCCACTTGCCTTGCTGAGCCTCCATGGTGATTCTTAATATCTATCTATCTATCTATCTATCTATCTATCTATCTATCTATCTATCTATATCTATCTGTCTATCTATATCTATCTATCTATATCTATCTGTCTATCTATATCTATCTATATCTGTCTATATATCTATATCTATATCTATATCTATCTATCTATCTATCTATCTATCTATCTATCTATCTATATATATATATATATATATCTATCTATCTATAGTCTTCCTCAATAGAAACTGGTCCCAGTGCATAGCACAGTGCCCTATGGTAAATGATTAATGAATGTCTTTTCATTCAGTTGACACACATTTATTAAGTGCTTACTATGTGCCAAGTGCGGAATCATAGATTTAGTACTGAAAAGGACCTAGAGGTCATCAGTTAAAACTTATCTTAGAAATAAGGAAACAAACAGACAGGGAGATTGAGTAACTTGCCCATGGTCATATATGTAGTAAATCAAAGAATCAAAATTTGAACCCAGGTCCTCTCATTCCAAATCCTTTCTATGATGGAAGATGCTGCCTCTATGGCAGTGTTTTCATTGTTGCAGACAAACAAAAGCAAGAGATTTCAAAGAGAAAAAAGATTTAGAAAGTGAACAGCTAGTTAGGAAAATGGCATCTAAGAATGGATTTGAATTTTTTTTTTTTGGACAGGGTTTAAAATATAGGGATGATTGGCTATAGGTTAGGGATAGAATACACTAAACAAAGCTAATGTAAAAATATATAAATACACATTGGGCAAATCACAACCTCAATTGCCTCAAAAACAAGGGTGTGTTTGGCTGGGGGCATTATAACTATTTTACAGATGAGAAAACTAAAACCCAAAAAGATTAAGAGACCTGTCTAGGTTCCCGTAACTACAATGTGGGATGGCTAGAGGAATATCAGGGAAACGATGGGTAAATTGAGTACGTTGCTACAGTGTCAATGATATTTAGTTACTAATTAGATATAATTGCTTGCCTTCTCAATGGGTGAGAAGGATCTGGAGGGAGGGAAAAAATTTGGACCTCAAATTTTTAAAAAATTAATGTTAAAGGAGCAGCTAGGTGGTTGAGTAGATCAACATCATCAACCCTGGAATCAGGAGAATCTGAGTTCAAATCCAGACTCATATACTTGCTAGCTATGTGACCCTGAGCAAGTCATCTAACCCTGAGTGTCTCCAAAAATAAACGAAAAAGTTAAAAATAAATAAATTTTTAAAAGATTAAAAAAAACTAATTAGATATGAAAGTGAAAAAGAAAAAGTCAAACATAACCAAGGTCTCAAAAGTAGTATGAATGATTATCAACACCAGTGAAAAGTAGTAGAGATTCAGGTGATTCCCAAATTGCCATCTTTATTTCTTACCACCCTCTCCTTGCTCCCATTCCTTTTGAACTCTGGTCTTGCATCTCCAGCTATTTTCAGGACCTCTCTACCTGATTATTCCTTTGGCACCTAAAACGCAACATGACAGTGGGATTGGTATCACCCCTCAAGCTGCCTCCCATTTTGGGGGCTCTTTTTCTCTAAGTAGTTATTCTTTACTTTGTTCTCTTCATCAGTTCTCTTCCCTTCCAATTCTGAAATTTTATCCTCTGATTCATGGTCTAGACCTTTATTTATTCCTTTGATATCTCTGTGTTCCTCACAGAATTAAAGCTTCTCATGTACTAGGTTTGAGCTTCCTTTTCAGTTCATTTGTATATTCTTTTATAGATCTTGCCCCATTCTCCCTCCCCCCTCTCTCTCTCCTTTCTCTCTCTCTCTCTCTCTCTCTCTCTCTCTCTCTCTCTCTCTCTCTCTCTCTCTCTCTCTCTCTCTCTCCTCCCTCTCTCCCTCTCTGTCCCTCTCTCTCTCTGTACAAAATGTTGTCCATGAAGCAATAACTTCTCCCTAGGGAATGTGGGTGAGAAATAGAAGAGAGAAAATGTTGCCCTACATCCCCAGATACACTTTAGTATAGGTGCCATCTTTTATCTCAGTTCTTACCTAGCCCTTTGTCATTGAATGGGCTTACCTCAGAGAAACTGAAACCTGGGAAAGACCTTAATTGTAAAAGGCCAAGGTCACCCCTTGCATCCTGGGCCATTGCCAGTCTTCTTGACTTTGGTCTTGCCACTGGACTCTGATGACTTTGCTCAGCTCTGCCTCACTGTTTCATGAGCCAATCAAGACCTCACCCCCATGATGTCATTGGTCCTCTTTGAGAATGAGGGACAAACAACAGCAACAGTATAGGCCACATTTCACAAAATTGCTCCTATCTGCCCTATACTCCCTCTATCTTGAAATGACTGCAGAGCGATGAACTTTCTCTTTTAAGGGTCATGGCAAATATCCCCTCTGGCCAATGGCTTCCAGTTTAATCATGCAGAAAGCTATTCACCCTTTAAAGGGGATAGCACCTTTACAGTTAGTTTAATACCTTATTATTTGTCCATTATTTTGTGTGATTACAAAATTTTATGGACAGCTAGGTGGCACAGTGGATAGAGTACTAGGCTTGGAATCAGGAAGAGACATCTTCATGAGTTCAAATGCAGCCTCAAACACTTACTAGCTTGTGACCCTGGGCAAGTCATTTCATTCTACTTGCCTCAGTTTCCTCATCTATAAAATGAGCTAGAGAAGGAAATGGTAAACTACTCCAGGATCTTTGCCAAGAAAACCCCAAATGAGGTCACAAAGAGTCTGGAACAACTGAACAGCAATGTTCTGAGGAAGGATGATGGAAGATTATGAACAGTTTTTTTCTCATTAAGGAGAAAGGAGTGGAGTATAAAATCAGGTTTAAAAGAGCTTGTCAAGAGATGCAACTAACCAAAATCATCCCAAAGGCATTTAAAGGATGAAAATGAGAAGGAGGGTGGGGAACCATAAATAAAATAAAAGTAGAAAACCTGCAAAGATTATTATAACTCTTTTCATCATCGAGAGTGGTAGACTCTTCACACTTGGACTCTAATATTACAGTCCCAGGTATACCTGAAGAGGAGGCAGAGAATCAAAACACAACCACCACCACCTTGACTACCACCTCCCTCCTCCAAAGAGAGCAATAAAGGAAAAGAAGCCAATTTAGGCCAATTGTCCATAAGAGAGAGCTGTGCTGGAGGCAGCATCATTGTAAGGCTGTTTAGGAATTCTAATGAGAGGAAATAAAAAAGAGATAAAAATAGACTTTATTAATATTAAAAAAAAGATAACAGAGAACATAATTGCTGGCCATTATGCCTACTTACCCATCTACATTAAAATTTTATGAGAGTTATCTCTTCAGAATGAAAATATTAGTAGGGAACAGGCAGGCTTTGGGAAATAGCATTGCACAGTGGACCGCATCTTTACCATCACACGAGTAAATTATAAAGAATATAAAATCCCAACATGCTTATTGTTTGTTGATCATGAAAAAGCATTTGATTTAGTAGTTGAGTAGAGCTCTCTTACAAGATGTCTCCTATTCAAATTTCAAAAGTATTTTAAGATTTCTTGAAAGACCTAACAATAGGAATAATTTTACTCAATCATCCATATACATCAGGTAATGCAAAAAGCAAGGACATATATGCTTGCGAGAGGGAATTAACAGTTGTGCAGATGTTTATCTTTGCAGATGATATTATGCTGGTTGTATCCAGACCCAAAACATTGCAGAGGCTCCTAGCCGAAGAATCTGGCCTGATTCTTCTGCTAGGGTGTGAGGATGCGATTGAAACATATAACAAATGAAGAACTTTGAAGAAGAGAAATATATAAGAAGATGAGCTGGACATGGGACAATGGTAAAGGATGATAGGCAGACAAACATTGTCTTCCATTTGTATTCTTGCTATATCAGAAAAATGGAGAAAAAGACTCCAGTATGTTGGATAAACCTCTGTGGAAAGACAGACCATTAGTGGGGAACCTATGGCCTCAAGGCCTTGAGTATGGCCTTTTGACTGAGTCCAAGTTTTACAGAACAAATCTTTTAATTAAGGAGATTTTTTTTCTGTGAAGTTTGGATTCAGTCAAAGAGTTTCACTTGGGGACCTGGAGGGCCGCATGTGGCCATGAGGCTCCAGGTTCCCTACCCCTGAGACAGACAAAAGGAATCAGTAGTATTGATAGGCATGGATGGTTTTTGATCAGTATTACTGAAGGCAACATCCCAAACAATGAGATTATAGATCCATTTGAGTAATTAAATTGTTCAGAAATGGCTGCCATCATTTGTTCAGTCATTTTTCAATCATTGTGACACATTTTGGGTTTTCTTGGCAGAGATACTAGAGTGGCTTGCCATCTCCTTCTCCAATCATAAAATGTGCCTTCACTTCCCAGGTTTCAAATTCAAACCTAAAGAATTCACGATCATGATCATTGGGTTAATTGGTTAAATTAACAGATTCTGAATATCTGTTCCATTTTCTCATCTGTAAAAAAAGAAAGTTGGACTAAATGATCTTCACCAATCCCTTCTAATTCTAAGGCTCTGAATCTACTGTGTGCTAGATGTGGTGGAGGCTTTGAAGATAAATGAATGATAGAATGAATGAATAAAGTATTTATTAAATGCTTGCCATGTGCAAAGTCCTAGGCTAAGTGCTGAGGATAAATATAGAAGAGTAAGACAGTCCCTGCTCTCAAGTAACTCACATTCTAATGATGAAGACTACATATATAGAAGGTTTCAACTATAAGTCAAATGGAAAAGTCCCTTGGTCCTTAGGATAGAGTGGTGAAGTAGATATTTATGCCTTTTCTTTAATGTTATTTCCACTGTTAATATCATGTCAGTTTCTGATGTAGAACCATTTGACAGTGACACCATTCTTTGGTGGAAAGAATCTTCTTAGCTGTGGTCATGGCACCTTCAGGAGCACTTTCTAGGCTTCATTTCCACAGGAGTTATTTCTCTAGATGATGGCTGAGGGCACTGAACTGGAAACATTGGTATTTCCAAGGCTCTTGGGTTCAGGATGTGGGCTGTTTCCATTAGGATTTGAAGGGAGATGATAATAAAAGTGGTGGTGATCGTGGTGGTGCCTGACACATGCTACCTCTCAGGGTGCTTTGCTGTTTCAGCCTGTCCTGTGAGTGGCATTTGATGAGGATAGCTGGACCTTTATCCATATGAGTTGCTTCCCTTGATGAAAGCTGGGAGGGCTGTGTCAGAAGTAGGTCCTGTGGTCTGAGAGGGGCTATACTTCCTAGGGCTTCTATGTCTATCTGACTGTTGGTAGCTGTCACTGGTGGTGATAAGGAAGGTGGGCACCTCTCCTCCATGGATTTCTGCCCTTAATAATGACTGTGGAGGATGGGCTGGATGCCAGTCTGGTGGTCTGGGAGGGAACACTACCATTCCCAAGGCTCTTAGGCTCAGGATCCTGGACTATCTTCCCCAAGATCTGAGGGAAAATGGTGGTTGCGGTCTCCCATGTGTCCCTCAGGGGGCCTTGTTGGTTCAGCTTAGCCAACTTGCCAGCCCTATGTGTGGTGGTTGGCCAAAATGTATAAGACAAGAGCTATAGTTGGGTAGAAGAGATATGTGCACAAATAAAAATGGAAGGTAGGATGTGGAAAGTATAATATAAGTGATACAAGCAAAGTGTATGTAGAGTTTACAGAGAAATCACTTCTACCAGACACAGTGATTGAGGAAGTGATATTTGAACTAAGACTTACAAAGATGAGTAGGATTTCTATAGATGAACATAAACTGTGGCAGATGTAAGGACTTCCATGAGCAAAATTATAAAGATCAGAAAGTGTGTTCATCCTTCGTTGCCGAAGAAGACCATACCATCAGAGAAATGATGACATGACTTGTACTTGGCTTTGTTTTTGAGTGAGGGAGGGCTGTGCAGGTCACCAGTCTGGCTTCTCCTCCATAGCCATCTGAATCCAGTGACTAGATATTCAAGAGGATGACTGGAGATGACCCAGGATGAGGCAATTGAGGTTAAGTGACTTGCCCAAGGTCACACAGCTAGCAAGTGTCAAATGTCTTAGGTGAGATTTAAACTGAGGTCCTCCTGACTTCTGCACCGGTGCTCTATCCATTGCACCACTTAGCTGCAAGATCAGAAGGTGCAATTTAAGTCAAGGAGCAGCAACAATTGATTGAAGAATAGTGTTTCTCTAGATAAGTAGTAGAACATAGAACTGGAAATTTGGAGCTATATTATGGAAGGCCTTGAATACTAAGATGTATAGTCGGGACTTTATCCTATAGGAATTTAGGAATGGAGGAGGATGTAGAAAGCTTATCAGGTGAAAAATGATAGGAAAGGTGGTATAGATTTTTTTTTTAATCTGTAAAATGAGTGAATGAATTAGATTGCCTTCAAAGTCTTTTTCAGGGCTAAAATCCTATTTCCTCATTTGAAAGTCTTCAGTAGAGAACCCTACGGATATGTGCTGTTTAGTATTTTTATCGATTACTTGAATAAAGGCATAGCTCAAAGGATTTTAGATCTCAGATACTTGAGATTTCTGAGGCATCAAGTCCAATCTCCTCATTTGACAGATGAAAAAACCAAGACTCAAGGAAGTTAAGTGACTTGTCCAAGGTCACACAAGTGACATGTCAAAAATTAGATCTGAAACCAGTTCTCCTGCCTCCAGAACCAGTGCTCTTTTCATTAGACTGCATTGCGTTCCTTAAGATAGTATGCTTATCAAATATACAAATGACAAAACTTAGAGGGAGAGTTAACACACTGGACACTAGAGTTGAAATCCAAAAAAGCTATGATGGGCTAAAATATTGGGCTGAATCTGATAAGATGAAATTCAACAGGCATAAATATAAAGTTTTATACTTGGATATTAAAAAATCAACTTTACATTAACTGCAAAGGACATATGAAGGAAGATGCTATTTATATCCAGAGAAAGAACTGATAAAAAGATATATAAGATTTTTACATGTCTTATGGAAATGCTTATTTTATTCCATAAATTAAAAATAAAATAAATATTTTAAAAAATCAACTTTACAAGTTCAAAATAGGGGAGTTGAAGCTAAATATCGATTTGAAAAGAATCTGAGGGTTTTAATGGACTATAAGCTCAAGACGAATAAAAAGTCTTTTATGAATGCCAAAAATACTAGTGCAATCTTAGACTGCAATTAACAAAGGCATAGTGGCCCTGTCCAGGGAGGTAATAAACCATCCCATCGTACTCTGCGTGGGCCAAACCACATGTAGTATATCAGGTTCAGTTTTGGGTATATCAATTTAAGAATGACATTGATAAACTACAGAATGTCCACAAAAGGGCAATTGGAATGGGGAAGGGCCTTGGGCGCACGTCACATGAGATTAGGTTGAAGGAACTGAGAATGTTAGCCTGGAAAAGAGAAGGCTTGAAGAGACATCAGATCAGTGGCAAATATGCACTCAGGACCTATTATGTGTCAGGCGCTGTTACATGTGGAAAATGCAAATACGAAAATTAAAGTCTTTGCACCCAAGGAGTTCACATACCATTAGGAGAGATAATGCATTTATTGCTCCTCTTTGAAAACGAAGGATGAACATCAAATAAGTATTTTGATGTCATAGAGGGACTTTGAAGCATGTACAGATATTCCCTGCCTGCTTCCATTTCATCCATGTGGAAACTTTGGTGGGACAGTTCCCATGATGTCTCAGTGGCTGTTACTGTGTGATAATAAAGAATATTTTAAATGCCTACAGGGAAGAACCAATGATTTTAGAAGGGACCTAGCTGGAACTAAGTATGCATAGAAAAAAATGCAATACACCCATTTCTCTGTCTTTTTCTTTGGCATCTTTAAGTCATTAAGGATTTACTATGTGCCAGACACTGTGCTAAGGCAAAGGACAGTCCCTGACCTAAAAGAGCTCACAGTCTAATGGAGGAGACAACATACAAAGAGCTATGTACAAACAAGATAGATAAAAGCTAATTTGGAGATTATCAACAGAGGGAAGGGAGTTGTATCAAGGGGTATCAGGAAAACTGCAGGTGAATTGCTAGAGAGAGGAGGGTCAGCTAGCTATATTCCCCTACCTGATAGTCATGTTTATCTGTGAGTGACTGTTTCTTTTGCATTTATTCTTAGGTGAATAAGTAACTCCAAGGTAGACAAGTTTAGGCATCAACTTTGTGAGACTGGTAGAACCAGAGATTACAACCAAGTCAGTGACTGAAGGTGGAGCCATAGCAAAGGAAATACCTGAAGGTGGGTGTGGAAAGACAGTGACAGGGACAGGAAGTAGATGCCTCATGTCCAAAAGAAGTGTTGGCCATGGATTCTTGGAAGTTCATGACCCAGTGAAAAACTATACCTAGAGGTTTGGAATCTAGGAAGGGTAAGGAGGAATATTTTGTCCCAAATATACCTTTCTGATACTTCCGGGGGTTCAAATCTGGCTTCAGTGACTTCTTACCTGTGTATCTTTGGACAAGTCATTAAAACCCTGAACCTTACTTAGCTCTCTCATTTAAGGGCTTGTACTACTAGTGGCCTCTAAGGTTCCTTCTTTTCTGAATCTATCATCTCATAGTCCTATGGTCCTTCCAACTGAGCATCAGTGAGTCTGTTGTATTTGTTATAAAATCCAATACTCACTCTAGATAGAAAAGAATCCAAGAGAGTACATGGTGGGAGTGGGAAGGAGAAGTAACCAGGGGTCCCTTCCTAATTTTTTTCAGTTTCCTTCTTCTGTAGTTCCTTGAAGATTGGCTTCCCTTTTTATACCCTTTCTTATCTACACACACACACACACACACACACATACACACGCATGCACACACACACACACACACATACACACGCACACTCCAGTCTTTTAAAAGGGCCAAATGGACCATGAATTGTGCAGCAATAACAAAAAAAATTAAACAGAATCAAGTTGTCAAGACAAGTCATCATCATTGCTGATATTATATACCTACTATGTGCATGGTACTGTGCTAAGCACTTAACAGATATCTCATTTGATCCTCACAATAACTCTGAGAGGTAGTTACTATTATTATCTCCATTTTACAGATAAGGAAACTGAGGGAGACAGAAGTTAATTGACTTGTCCAGGGTGATGAAGCTAGAAGCAACTGAGGTCAGTTTGGAATTTAAGTTTCTATTTGTTAGGAGGAGCAACTAGGTGGCAGGGTAGATAAAGCACTGGACTTGGAATCAGGAAGACTCATCTTCATGAGTTCAAATCTGACGTCAGATACTTCTTACCTGTGTGACCCTGGGCAAGTCACTTAAACCAATTTGCCTGAAGAAAAATGGCAAACTACTCCTGTTTCTTTGCCCAAAACAAAAACCCAAATGGGGTCACAAAGAGTTGGACATGACTGAAACAGCTCAACAACAAAAGATTTGTTAGGAACTTATTTTTTACATTGAGCCTGGATCTGTCTCTCTGTAACATGTACATACTGTTTCTTCCAGTGGAATGGGCAGATGAGAACATTTTCCTCCAGTGTCTATAAAGGTAACTGAAGCAAGCACCGTACAGCTCCCAGAGCTTAATAAGGCATCAAAAATGCCAAGGTCATCCACTGCCTCCTGGGCCATCACCAGTCATCCTGACTTTTGCCTTGCCACTGGATTTTGATGACTCAGGAAGAAAAAGTGAGGTTGATGAGTTTTGTGTAACTCCGTGTTGCTTAAATCCAATTCGCACATATCAAGATATCATGATGTCATTGTTCCTCTTGGAAAGCAAAAGACAAATAGCCAGGACTCTATCCACTGCGCCACCTAGCCACCTCTTGTAAAATAGCCTGGACTTCTTTATTTTTATTTTTTATTTTCCCAGCAAGACACTGTCATTTGACCACAGTAGGACCATCAGGAAGAATAAGAAAATCAGCAGAAAACATCTTCAGCTGTTTACTTTAGCCATATATGTTGGTAGGTTCATCTTGAACTGTCTCCGTAGGCTCTCAGTGGAACAGAAATAGCTCTCAGGCAGTATTTTGCCCACCCGTGAGACAACCTTGTCAGCAGTTTACAAAAAAGGAAGGACAATGCTATACTTTCTTTTATTAATCTAGAAATGCTCTGCAACTATAATAATTTCACCATAGACCTAATTAAAGGACTGGGACAAAGGGACCTTGAAGTCTAAGTCAGTTTTTTCTCCCTTTCCTATTCATACATATACACTTTTAATATGGTGAGGTCCACAATATTTTAGATTACAAGCAACTAGAGAAGGAACTGATTCTTAGACTTAATTGGTACTGCAAACAGACACCATGCATATATATGTGCTTATTATTTTTGAGTAGCAATCTTGCCTTAATACTTTTGGTGCCCCTTGTTCTCATGAGTATTTGGGACCGAAGGGAATGAAGTCGGATGTCTGTGATTTCATCAGGAGTAGCATGGCACAGTAGAAATCGCCCTGGATTTGGAGACAAAGAAGTCTGTGAACCAGAGCTCATATCCTGGGTCTGTCACTATGTGAGCTTGAGAGCAAATCATGTTACATCTCTGTACCTTAGTTTCCTTATCAGAAAAATGGGAAGAGAAGAAAGATGAACTAGATATCCTCCAAAATCCCATCCAGCTCCACATCTATAATCTTGCAGACTTACAGTGTAGATAAGCAACTTGTCTATAATTTATAGCTTTCAAGAGTTTCCTGGGAAGATAACAAATGATGGCAGTAGTCAATGGTTGAGAGGTTGTGGGCAAACAGACACAGCCATTTGTGGTGTTGTGAATTGACTGGACTATTCTGAAAAACAATTTGGAGCTATCCTCCAAAATGTCACTAAACTGTGCATACTTTTTGATCCTGCAGTACGTCCATTAGTTAAATTCTTGAGGAGGTAAAGGTAGAAGGGAAAGGATCCATATGTATAAGAATATGTGTGCAAATGAATGTTGAAATTAATTACATGCAATTGGAGAAATAAAATACTATTTATATTATATATACATAAAAATACACACACACACATATATGAAATCTGTAGCAGCACAAACAATTGGAAACACAAGAGTTGCCAATCAATTGAAGAACGATTGAACTTCATTTGAGGTATATGCCTGTAATTGAATATTATTTCACCATAAGAAATAATGAATGATAGCTTCAGAGAAATATAAGAAGATTTGCATGAATTGATACTGAGTGATTGAGCAGAACCAGGGCAGTTTATATGCTCACCCCTGAAATAATGTGAAGGTAAGCAACTTTGAAAGACCTGAGCATTCTGACTGAAGCAGTCATGAATCATGATTTTGAAAGACTGATGAGGAAATGAAGCTTCTACCTCTTGCCAAGAGAGATGACTGAACAAAGGTATGGAATGGAAATATGCATATTTGGGTATCACCAATGTGTTGGTGCATTTTACTTGACAAATGCAAAATAATATACAAATACGCATATATTTATTGCAAGAAAGGGTTTCTATGTGGAGGGAAGGATGGTAGGTGAGTAGATGCTGCTGTGAAAAAAACATAAATAATTTAAAATGAATAAAAGAGTAAAAAGAAGTACAGAAGGGGAAACAGCAATGTTGTTACCACCTTGTTGAACTAGATATGTATGTATTTCTCATGAAAAAGTAAACTGTATGTAATAATCACAATTTCTGATATAATATTTTTATTTCTATATAGAAACAACTATGGTTGAACTTTGAAAGACTTGGGAACCTTGATGAACACAATGACCAACCACAATTCCAAAGGACTCATGATGAAACATGCCAACCACCTCCAGAGAGAGAGGTGATGGACTCCAGGTGCAGATGGAGGCATATTTTTTAAAATTATTTTTTGGATATGTTTAGTGCAGGAATTTGTTTTGCTCGCCTATACATGTTTGTAACAAACTTTGTTTTTCTTGATTTCTAAATGGGGAGAAGAAGGGAAAGGTAGGAGAGGGAAAATGTGAACCTGAAAATTAAATTAAATTAAATTTAAAAAAAAGGAAATGTCCTGAGACCTCCTTGGCTGATTTCCACATGGATAATAGCCAGAGCTTCACATGGATAAACTGCTATTTTCCTTTGTACTTCAGGTATACTGCAGGACTTTAAAAAAAAAAAAAGCCAAAAACCTGGGCAACTCAGTGAATAAATCTAAGCTTAAAATTTTGTTTTTATTAAGTATCAGTGTCACTCAATAGAAAATCTGCTGACTTTGATGTCAGAGATTTGTTTTCAGTCTGGCTCATTTGGACCCCATTTGAGGTTTTCCTGGTCAGTATCCTGAAGCGGTTTGCCATTTCCTTCTCTAGCTCACTTTATACATGAGGAAACTGAGGCAAACAGTTTTGGCTAAGTGACTTGCCCAGGGTCACAAGGTTAGTAAGTGTCTGAGGTTGGATTTGAACTCATGAAGATGAGTGAGCCTTTCTGATTTCGGGCCCATTGTTCTGTGCATTTTGGTGCCACTTAGCCTATCCCATCTCTTTCACTTACCATTTTGTATGACTTTGGCTAAACAAACGGGTGTACATGAATGTTATGGAATGTGGTTTAAGAAACAATGAGTATGGTGACTCCAGAGAAGCATGGAAAGATATGAACTGACAGAACAATGAAATAAACAGGAAAAGGTAAACCCACAATGCTAATGGAAAGAATAACCATCAAATGATTGAAAAGAATGCTATAAAATTATAATGTCCATGTCTGGCCCCAGAGAAAAGATAAGAGGACACACCTTCTTTGCCAAGATGAAGTTCTAAGTACATGAATTGATGAATCTGATGTTGACCTTTATTGATCTAGTGGTGAGTTTTGATGTAAAGTTTTTTGTTCTTATAAGAGATGGGTCCTTTGGGAAGAGGAAGTGGAAGAAATGTATTGTGAGATGAAGTAATATAAAAATTTAAAATATCAGAAATAGTGCCAGGGCACTGCCAACTCTAATCAAAAGAGTATATATCAGAGATAGGATTTAAATCCAGTCTTTTTGACTCCAATGGCAGAACTTTATGCATTGTGTCATATTTCCTCCTGGTGTATGGAATGAAGAAAATGCCACTAACAAATGGCCCAAGCTTCCTCAGTAATGATTTGGACATCCTTTGATACTACAAAATAAGACGTTGAGATACTCTCAGAGGATGACAGGTTGAGAGGTGGTTTGTCTTGTCCAATCCCTTTATTTACAGAAGCAGGTATTTGGTGCACTTACTGGAGTCAGAAAGACCTGAGTTCAAATTCAATCTCAGATGTGTGACTCTGGGCAAGTGATTTAACCTCTGTATGCTTCAGTTTTCTCCTCTATAAAAAGAGGATGATAGCATGTGCCTCAAAGGATTGTTGTGAAGATCTCTAATAAGCCATACATTAGCTATTATTATCATAGGTCAAAAAAATCAAGAGCTTATGTGACTTACCCAAGGCCATGCTAAGTGAAAGAGATAGGATATGAAGGCTGGTTCTCTGGCACCAAGGGCTGCTAGGTGGTGCCATAGTACACAGAGCACTGGGCCTGAAGTCAGGAAGAATCATCTCCCTGGGTTCAAATGCACCCTCAGATGCTTACTAGCTGTGTGACCCTGGTCACTTAACCAACGCTGTTTGCCTATGTTTCCTCATGTGTAAAATGAGCTAGAGAAGGAAATGGCAAACTGCTTCAGCATCTTTGCCAGGAAAACCCCAAAAGGGGTCACAAAGAGGCAGATACGACTAAAAAGTGACTGAACGTCTCTGGCACCAAAGTCAGCATAGTTTCTATTGAATGACACTGATACTTAATAAAAAACAAATTTTTAAACTTAGATGTGTTCATTGAGTTGCCCAGGTTGGGGGGAAAAAAGCCCTGTGGTATACCTACTACAAAGGAAAATAACAGTTTATTCATGTGAAACCCTATACCAGCCAGGGAAGTCAGGTCTTTGGATGAACAAAGACCAGCAGCGAGATGCTATTGTAAATTTTGCAAAGGCTGAAATGACTCATGCTTCATGGGCCCCATTCCAGAGATAGATCATTTTGGAAAGAGTTTTGCTTCAGTGCAGGCTCAAAAGGACTTTCCCTTCCTCCTGCTTTGTCTCACTGAAGATCCCATCCCTGCCCTTTCTCTTTGGGTCATCTTTCATGCTCCCTGGTCCATGCTCCCTCCTTTGAAGAAGGGGGAAAAAACTCAAGAAGCTATGAGAAAGGTTAATGTCTAGCAGTGCAAGTACTGACTACTTTTAAAAATAGAATACAATATATAGAAGAGCTAGGTAAATTACAAGGATGATTTTTTTTCCCCCATTCTAAGAGAAGCTTTCCTTTTTACCAAAGGCAGTGTGGTATAGTGGTACTAAATGCTGGCCTTGCAATCCAAAAGATCCAGAAAAAATTTCCCCACCCACTCATTCATCCACTTACCTAGCAAGTTGCCATGAGTAAATTATTTAACCCCTCTGAACTTCAAGCAATTGAGGGAATTCAGGAAGAATTCACAAGTCGTTCTTTTTCTTCTTTTGTAAATTTTATAATTCATTTTAAACTTAAATACAAAACAAGAAAAGAATATTTCTATATATACACAGCAGAGCATAAGAGATGATTCAATATAATAAAATAAATTTCCATTTCAAATCTATGTAGTAACTAGAACACATTTTTTTAAAGCTGCTCAGCTCTTCTTCCTTCTACAAGTCATTGTTAATGTTCTGGCTAGAGCTTTGCTGCAGTAGAAGCCTGGGCAATCACTAGAAGGAGCACTGAATTAGGTGCCAGAAAGTCTGTCTTCACCTCTTTTTTGCCTCTACTGACTAGCCATGTAATCCTTTACAAAATTATTTAAGTTTTAAGCAATAAATTTTGTTTTAATTTCATTTCCAAATATACCCTGCCTTACCCAGTGAGCCACCACTTATAATAAAGAATGAGAATGAAAAAAAGTCAGTCAACAAAACTAGTGAATACATCAGCTAAGTACTGATAGTATATGCTACGTTCCATATTTGCCGTCCCCTTCTCTTTTCCCATTCTGCTTTAAAAAGGGAGGAAAGTATATTTTCTCATCTCTTCTTGGGGACCAAGCCTGGTCATAATTATAGAGCATTTAACCATGGGTTAGTGTGTTGTTATTCTTTCCATTTACATCATCGTAGTCATTGTAGATACTGTATTCATGCTTGCTTTAATATACGTCAGTGCCCATGCTTCTCTGAATTCTTCATAGCCATTCTTTCTTAGATTGTGGGTTCTTATACTTTCTTTCTCGTTTTGTTTTCAGCTCTCCAAAACTGAAGTTTGTTTTTGCTGGATTTCCTACCTAATTCTACCTTCTGTCTTTTACCCCACCTCCTCCCTTTCCTTGTCCAAATGTTTCCCTATTGAGCTTGCTATATTTCCGCACCAAATTCTGTCTGTCTGTATGTATATGTTCAATCCTCCTTAATTTGTTTTAGATAAGATTAAGGCTATGAGATGCCCATTCTCCTTCATGTTCCATGTTCATATATTCTTCCTCTGGAATACTATAATCCATTTATGAGAAATAGTATGATCTTTCCTCTTTTCCTTCCTTTCTCCCTTACTGTGTTCCTTTTTCCTTCCTCTGCCCCCCACCCTTTTAAACTTGAGAAAATTGAAACATTTTCAGGTCCTTTGTTTTTCTTGTTTAACTCTCTTTGTGACCCTTGAAAAGAGGAGGTTTCTGAAAGAAACCTGTGTCTTTTTCTCTTTCTATTAGGAGCTAAGCAGTTCATCTTCATTAAACCCCTTGCAATTGTTCAAATGTATTTACCTTTCTACATTTCTCTTGATTCTTATGTTTGTACTGTAATTTTTCCATTCAGCTGTGGTCTTTTCATCAAGGATACTTAGAAATCCTTTATTAAATGCCCATTTCTAATGTTACAGGTAAGTTGCTCCTTATTGTAAGTCTTTGACTTTTACCTTATTGTATATTGTATTCCAAGATTTTTTCTCCTATATAGTAGTTGCTACAAAGTATTATATGATCCTGCTGTAGCTTCTTTGTATGTGAACTCATTCTTTCTGGCTGCTTGCAATATTTTTATTTGATTTAGATTATGGATTTTGTCATGTTAGGTTATGTTATATTAAGTTATTGATTTTGGCTATGACATTCCTGGATATTTTCAATTCAGGATTTTTTTCAGGGGACTATTTGTCAATAAACTTACTAAGTTATGTTCATCCTTCGTTGCCAAAGAAGACTATGCCATCAGAGAAATGATGACATGACTTGCACTTGACTTTGCTTTGAGTGAAGGAGGGCTGTGCAGGTCACCAGCCTCACTTTTCCTCCAAGCCATCTGAATCCAGTGACCAGACATTCATCAAGATGACTGGAAATGACCCAGGATGAGGAATTGGGGTTGAGTGACTTGCCCAAGGTCACAGAGCTAGTGAGTGTCAAGTGTCTGAGGTGAGATTTGAACTCAGGTCCTCCTGATTCCTGCACTGGTGTGCCACCTAGCTGCCCCACAGACTTACTAAGTACATACTACATGTCAGGTGTCATGTTAAGCTCTGGAGATACAAAGAAGGGTGAAGGTCAACCCCTACTGTCAAAGAGCTCACAGTTTGATGGGAGAGACAACAGGCAAACAACTATATGCAAACAAGCTGTATACAGGATAAATTGGAAAAAGTCAACAGAGAGAAAGCACAAGAATGAAGGGGGATCAGGAATGACTTCCTATATAATTTGGATTTGAAGGAAGCCAGGGAATCCAGGAGATGAAGATGAGGAGGGAGAACATTTCAGTCAGGGAGAATGTCTTGAGTCAGGAAATGGAATGCTTTGTTTGAGGAACACCAAAGGTGTGTCACTGGATCACAGAGTATGTGGAGGTAGGATGATAAGATGTAAGAAGATGGGTAAGGAGGGGAGGGGAGAGGCAGGTTATGAAGGGCTTTGAATGCCAGACAAAGGATTTTATATTTGATCTTGGACATGATAAGGAGCACCTATAGTTTACTGAGGTGGAGTGACATGATCAGACCTGAACTTTAGGAAAATCACTTTGATAGCTGAATGGAGGATGGACTAGAGTGGGGAGAGACTTGTGACAGGAAGACCCACCAACAGGCAATAGTTCAGGTGTGAGGTGATGAAGGCCTGCCCTAGGGTGGTTATAGTAATAGAGGAAAGAAGAGGGCATGTTACAAGAGATGTTACAAGGCCCTGGCAATGGATTGGAAATGGGGTGGGGTGGTGGTGGTGGTGGTGGTGGTGATGGAAAAGATTAAGGAGTGGAAAATGATACCTAGGTTGCAACCATGGGAGACTGGGAGGATGTTACCTTTGGCAGAAATAGGAAATTAGGAAAAGGACAGAGTTTGGGGGAGGAAGAAAATAATGTGTTCAATTTAAGATGTCTATAAGACATTCAGTTGAAGATATTTATTAGGTAGTTAGAAATGGGAGACAAGAAGTCAGCAGAGAGGTTAAGTCTGGATAAGTGATTTGAGAATCTTGTTAGCATAGAGATAATCATTAAATCCGTAGGAGTTGATGAGATCACCAAGTGAAATAGGATAAAGAGAAGTAGGCCCAGGCTAGAGCTCTGTGGGATACCCATGGTTCACAGACATGACCTTGATGAAGATACACCAAAAAAATGGTGCAGTCAGATCAGAGGAGAGCCACTAGTGACTGATGTCACAAACACCTAGAGAGAAGAGGGGATGACCAACCGTGTCACAGGCTGCAGGGAGGTCTAGAAGGATGAAGATGGAGGAAAGGCCATTATGTTTGGCAGTTAAGAAATAATTAGTAACTCTGGAGAGAGTAGTTTCTGCTAAATGAAACTACATTGTAGAGCTAAGAAGAGATTGAGAGGAAAGGAAGTGGAGGTACCTATTGTAAGTCCCTGTCTCAATGAGTTTCACCACTAAAGGGAGGAAGGATGTGGGTCTGTAGCTAGAAGTAAGGGATGGATTAAGAGAAAGATTTTTGAGTATAGGGGTAACATACACATGTTTTTAGGCAGTAGGTAAACAGCCAACAGAAAACAAGAGATTGAAGATAAGTGAAAGAGTGGGGATGATAGAGGGGGCAATCTAGTGAAGAAGGAGAAGAAGCAAGAGAAGGAGGAGGAAAAGTAGAAGACGAAGAAGGAGAAGGAGGAGGAAGGGGAGGAAGAGGAAGAGGAGGAGGAGTTGGAGGAATGGAATGGGATCATTTGAGAATGTAGAGGGTTTACCTTGGCAAGGAGAAGAGCCCTCTCTTCATGTGAAACAGAGTTGACATAAAAGGTAGTGGCAGAAGGTACCTGGGAAAGGTAAAAGGAGAAGGAAGAGGAAAATCTCAACAAATAGTCTTAATTTTAAATTTTGGTGTCAAAGTCCAGAAGTTCCTTTGATTGAAGTTGGACCTCCACACTAATTATCACAGCTATATTGTATTAATTGAAGTGCACCAGTGTTCTATATTTAACAAACAGGTACAAAATGTGAGAATTAGATTTATTTTAATGTCATCTCAGAAACAGAAAATGGAAATTGCATTATGGGCGAGAACCTACCAAACAGCTAAGGGGCCCAATTTGGGGGCAAGATTCCAGTATCAGCCTTCATGTGTGTGTGTGTGTGTGTGTGTGTGTGTGTGCCCATGCAGAGCTAGGTGTGTGTAGGGTAGCTAGGTGGCGCAATGGATAAGCACAGTGGAGTCAGACCTGAGTTCTAATATGACTTCAGACTCTTACTAGTCATGTGATCATGACTAAAACCCCAAATGGGGTCACTTCTAAGTAGGACATGACTGAAATGACTGAACAAAAGTCTCTAGTTAACAGAATAGAAATCAGGAGTTGTGAATCATAGATTTAGAGCTGTTATCAGGTGTAGCCCCTTCAGTATATAGATAAGGAAACTGAGTTAGAGAGGTTATGATATTGATGAGAGCTTTTAAAAACCTCTTTCAAAGTAACAATGATCACTGCAAAACATCTTTTTTCCCCCTGCTTGTCTCTGCACCTTCAAGACCACTGGACCTCCATAGACCTTGCCTTGGGCTACTTAATAGTCTCAGTTCTAGAACTCCCACTCTAATGTCCTGTAGTCCTAATTAGTGAATACCGTGCTCAGTTGTTTTCAGTGGTGTCTGACTCTTTGTGACCCCATTTGGAATTTTCTTGGCAGAGATAATGGAGTGGTTTGCCATTTCCTTCTCCAGCTCATTTTTACAGATGAGGAAACTGAGGCAAATAGGATTAAGTGACTTGCCCAGGATCTCCTAGCTAAGTGTCTGAGGCCAGATTTGAACTCAGGAAGATGAGTCTTCCTGACTCGAGCCTGGCACTCTATCTATTGTGCCACCCAACTGCCAATGACTGCCATGTCCCATTATATTTAGTGGCCCCAGCTAAGCTTCACATTCCACCTCCAACCATCTTCTTGCCTTTTTCCTCTACATACCCTCCACTCTACCTGAATCATAATCAAACTAATATTTTGAATAGTACTGAAAAGGGCTTACCAATCAAATCCCCTATTGTTCTCCTCACTATCCCTGTGATGTCCCAAATTAAAACAGGCTTCTTTATCCACTGAGCCACCCAGTGAAAACTGAGAGAATATAGCATGTGGTCAAGCTGAACTGGTCAGTATAGAACAACGAATGGAAAGAATTTTTAATGGACAGTTACCAGTCTTGCATCGTGTGAGGGAATGGTTTATGAAGATAAGGATTAGAAATTTGTCCCAGTGCCATTTTTGCTAGAATCCTTATTGAGTTATTTACCCTTGATTAATAAAGGATAAATTGCTTATCTTCCCCCTCCTGGGGGTAGGGGGTCAGTGAGGTAGAATTAATAAAAGGCACTGTTTTGGAGTGGTGTAAAACTAGTCATTTTCCAATAGGAAAGCATCTTGGTTTCTGTAGGATCTGATGGAGGTTCTAGGGTCTAGGAAAAACTATTTCTACTGAATGTGAAGTAGCCAATATCTAGTGTGGAGGAATTTTTAGAAACTAGATATTGGGCAGGAAAAGGAAGGAAGGAAGGAAGGAAGGAAGGAAGGAAGGAAGGAAGGAAGGAAGGAAGGAAAGAAGGAAGGAAGGAAGAAGGAAAAAAAGAAAGAAGAAAGAAAGAAAGAAAGAAAGAAAGAAAGAAAGAAAGAAAGAAAGAAAGAAAGAAAAGAAAGAAAGAAAGAGCTAGTGAGCAAGACTGGAGGTAATGGGGCTTTGACTAGTGTGAGAAAGTGTTCTTGGACTCTGGGGCCAGAGTGTGCCTATGAGGCTCTCTTCCTAGAATTAAGAATTCTTTTTCAAGTAAAGAAGAGAACTTGTTAGTGCATTACACACAGACACAGGTTTGATTTGACTGGAATAGCCCCAAGGCTGGTAGAAGATGGATCTCCTTTGCATGCTGGGCTGCAATTCTTATTTTGAAACTTTTTCATACCCACCCCCACAACTCTCCCACAATTTTAGCACCTGCTGGGGGTTCCATTGAATGGGCCAGTTCCAAGAATGTGCTCTTCCTCCCTTCTCACCCCCACCCCCCTACACAGCCAAGATCTAGGACAAAAGGAGAGCAGGGTCCGGTGATCAGCTCCATGAGCCCTTCCCCCCTCTGGGTGTGCTAGACAGCCGGAGCCACTCTTAACCCTGCACCATTTACATTTTTTACAACCTTTCCTACCAGGCCTCTCTCACTCCACCCCCAACACATATACATTTAAACATGCATACATACACCACTTTCTTACACTTTCCCAGATGTAAAGGGTCTGTTCAGACAAAGAGACACAGGGTCGTCCATCCTGGACTTCTCCTTCTAAAATCTGGAAATGAGTGGTCAGATCGCTTGAATGTTGCGCCTTCTCTGTCGAGGAATCTACCTTCCATCTTGCTAAATTTCCTATTATTGGTTGAAGTGCAAACAAAAATCCTTTTGTGGGCTCCTGGAGCCCTTGGGGGAGACTATCTCCTCCCGTCTAGGGTTTAAATGCCTCAGGTGACCTGCCAGGTAGGTTTGGAAAAAATAACCTTTCTTGAAGTCTCCCTAATGTTAAAATTTGTTAGCTCCTAACCTGGATTGGCTTCTGCTCATCGTTCCTGAAACGGATCTCCTTACACAATCCCTTTGTTTGCAGTCTTCCTGGACTGATAATTATTCCAGCTCTATCCTGCCCTTTCTTTAACCTATTTCTGTCCCCACCCAGTGAGCCTCTCTCAAGTGTCCAGAGGGAGAATCACAGAAGAAATTCCAGAGGAGCCAGTGATCATTGGGGGTGCTTTGTTGGTCTACCCTAGAGGCCTACCTTTAATTTGCTTGTTGCCCTTATGGATGTATTTCTTTCCACCATTGAGCCCTCTGTACAGTTCTGAATCCTCTTCCTGTAGAGTATATTGATGGTTTAGATCATTTCAGCCGCTGCTTTTACCATCCTTATTGGTATGAACTGAAATTCTGTTACTTAGCAGAGAGTACTGTGGACTTGGAGCCCCCAGACCTCTATTTTCAGTTCTATTGCTTACTAGATGGTGTTCATGACCCAGTTTTTAAAAGAAGCTGAGTCCCAGTTTGTTCATCTGTAAAATGCAGGGGTTGGGAGAATGCTAATAAATAACAAGAACTTATTAAGCACCTACTATGCGCCAAGCACGTACTATGCTAGATGAAGGGACTATAACTACAGAGAATAAAACAATCTCTTCTTGCAAGAAGTTCAAGTCTTAAACCTCTTACCCCGAATCTGTTCATTTGTAAGAAGTTGATAATAATAATGTCATATTTGTCTACCCAGATTTCTGTGGAGCTCAAAAGTCTATAAGGTACTGTTGTATAAACAGAAGCAGCTATCATTCATTATAATAGAATGTTTTTTATTGAGATCAGAGACCATTTTGGTTTCTGTCTTTGCCTTCGCTCCTAGAACACTGCCTTGTACTTAATAGGTAATTAATAAATGTTTGATTGGGGGTCGGTGTCAAATTGAGAATGAGTTTTCCTAAAACATAGGCATAATTCAAAATATGTACAGGCTAAAAGACATCCTGTACCTTATTCCCCTCCTCCCCCATGAATGCACTGTGAGAAATTTAGTTAAATGTTAATTTGATTTAAAATGGTTTATAGTGATTGTTTCCAGAATATCTATTTCCTATTTCCTAGCTCTTAGTCATGTATCCATCATTTTAAGAATTTATTTATATATTTCATTTTTATCATCTTTATTTCCCAGTATTACCTTTCCCATCCCCATGGTCCCTGCACCTCCATCCAGAGAACTATCCCTTATAACAAAGAATAAAAAAACAGAGGGGGAAACAGCAACTCAACAAACCTAACCAACCCAAACCAACAATTTCACACACTCATAGTCCTACACCTCTGCAAAGAAAGGAAGTGCTTCCTTGATCTAGCTGGATCCTAACAATGAGTCAAGACAAAGGACCCATGATGAAAAATGCTAACTACCTCCAGAGAGAATGGATGAACTCTGATGGAAGCACACTTTTCCCCCTTTTTAATTTTTTCTCTTTTTCTTTTTCTGATTCCCCCCCTAACATGGCTAATGTGGAAATACGTTTCAGATCACTTCGCCTGTATAATTGATAACATGTTGCTTGGCTTCTCAATGGGTGGGGGAAGGGCAGAAGAGAGGGAAAGAATTTGGAACTCAATTTTTTTTTTAATGAATTAAAATTTTTAAAGAAAAAGTAAATGACATTTTAAAAATGAAGTGTATCCTTATACCTTTTCTTCAGGGCCAAGTTTGGTCAGTATAATTATACAGTTTTCAGTTTTGATTTTTATTCTTCATTATTACAGCGATGGTATATATTGTTTTGTGGGTAAATAAAGACTGGTAGAATTGGATATATCCTCTCTCTCTCTCCGGTCCAGCATGCTGTTATTGTCCAACCATAGCTAGACAAAAAATAATAATTTGCTTGTGTCATATATGTACATACATCTGTGTGCAGATATACACATACCTGTATGTGTGTGTATGTATGTATGCATGCATGCATGTATCTCATTTGGTACTCTGAAATTCATCACCTGTCAGGAAGTAGTTAGGACACTTTATCATCAGTTCTTTGTAATTATGGATGATCATTATATTGCTGAGAGATTTTACGGCTTTCAAAGTTGTTTGCCTTTACAATGTTGTTAATGTTTTTAACATGTTAGGACAAAATAAATCTTGGTTGAGTCTTCGGACTGGCTCCTTTTCTGTGTAGTTCTCAGTCTTGTGTGTTAGCACTGAGTAAGACATCTCACCTCTCCTGTCCAGACACAGTAATGCTGGGCTCTTCCTAGTTTTCTACATTACTACCAACATATCAAAGGGAAACCCCCGGTGAGAAGGGAAGGAGATAGACACAGGTCACTGCACTGGCTGATAAGACTCAAAAGCGGAAGAGAATTCCCTGCATGCTGAGAGCAAAGCCAGAAATGAGCTAGCTAGAGTTTCTATCAGCCCAAGTAATGGGGCACAGCGGCAGCTGACCCTGGTTTAGCTCTGCTAAGTGTGCCTGGGAGTAGGCTCATAGTCCCATCAATAGTGCTACCAGTGATAATAATCCCTTACATTTCAAAATCTTCACATACCTCACGTCATTTGGCTTAATCATGAAGTGAGGTCAACAGAGTGGGATGTTCATCCAGGTGTATGTGCGAACTCCTTCTACCGTGCATTAGCAGTAATAAAAGGTCTTACTATACACAGAAAAATGCATTACCTGGTGGCCAGCCTTTTATTTATAAGTCTTTCAAGCTTAGCTGGTGACATTGGCCTCCTAGTTCTTCTATGAACAAGGCAATTCTCCCCTTAGCTGTGGGCATTTTCTCTGGTTGTCCCCTCCACCTGGAATGCTGTCTTTCCTCCACTCTAACTACTGACTTCCTTTAAGTCTCAAATGAAATTCCATCTTTTTCTGGAAGACTTCCCCTCTTTTTTTATAATAAAACTTTAAAAGTTTTATTTTTTAATGAACAGAAATCTAAATTGTTTCCCTCCCTCACCCCGCTGAGAAACAAAAAAGAAAATTAAATTATTTGTAACAAGTATGCATAGCTAAACAAAAAATAATAATTGCTTGTGTCATATAGATACATATATCTGTGTGCATATATACACATACGTATATGTGTGTGTACGTATGTATGAATGCATGCATGCATATATCTCATTTGGTACTCTGAAATTCATCACCTGTCAGGAAGTAGTTAGCATGCTTTATCATCAATTCTATGTAATCATGGATGATCATTATATTGCTGAGAGATTTTACGGCTTTCAAAGTTATTTGCCTTTACAATGTTGTTATTGTATAAACTGCTCTCCTACTTCAACTCATCTCTTCATTAATTTATATCTTTAAAATTGTTAATTTTTATAATATCAATGCTATAGTATAAATTTTTCTTCTAGTTCTGCTTACTTCACTTTGCATCAGTGCGTACATGTCTTCCCGTATCTCTTTCAAATGATCTTTTTCCTCACTTCTTTTAGTTCAATAGCATTCTAGCACATTCATATGCTCTACTTTGTTCAGCCATTCACTAACTGCTAGGAATCCCCTTAGTTTATGATTCTTTCTACTAAAAAAAAAGGATGCAATAATTTTTTTTTAATTTTTGCAAATATAAGATCTTTTCTTCTTTTGATCTCTTTTGGGTGTAGGTCTAACAATGGTGCAATATAGCCAAGTCAAAAGGTATGTTGTATGTGCCACTTAGTGATTTGTGTGTGTGTATGTGTGTGTGATTACAAATTGCTTTCCAGAATGCTTATATTCAATATAGCTCCAACAAGAATGCATCAATCCCCTCTTAATTCCAGTGTCTTCTCTCTCTTAATTATTTCCTTTATGTTCCATATATAGCTTGTTTTGCATATATTTGTTTGCATTTTCTCTCCCCCATCAGATTGTAAGCTCCTTAAAGACAAGGACTATTTTCTGCCTCTTTTTTGTATCCCTAGCTTAGCACAATGCCTTACATATAGTTTGTGCTTAATAAATATTGATTGACTTGGGGGAAAAAAAAGTAGCATTAGGGATAGAGGACTTGGGTTTAATGCTGCAGCTCATAAGCCACCACTGGTGTGATTCTCCTATGGTTATTAGTTGATATCAATTAAAAAGGACCATGTCATATAAGACATCAGAGTAAGAATATGTGGAGGTCTAAGATTACCTCCCACTTACCCTGTCCTGAATGCACTGGTTTACTTATTATCACCACCATTAGAAAGGGAGTTCCTTCAGGGCAGGGGCTGTATTTTGACCTTTCTTTGCATCTTTAGTGCTTAATGCAATACTTGGCACATGGTAAGTTCTTAATAAATGCTTGTGACTGACTGACTGATGGTAGTACATCCATTTATTCATCACTAACCAAATGTCTCAGATTGAGAATATCCATAGCTAAATTAACATTTGTATAAGATCTAAAAAATATGTCCTAAGTCCTCTTTTCTGCCCCTCCTCCATAGTTACCGAAGAGAAGGTTAAGAGGAATTTTCAATGGAGCAATCATGCAATCTTCCTAATGTGTGGGACTAGAGTACTTCCCATGGAAATGAACATGTGTTGACTTCTTTCTGGGGGATATATATTCAGGTCCTTTGATGAAGGACATGTGATTTGGGATATAATAGTATTTTCCTGATTGGTCACTTGTGATTAGGTCACTAGAAAGACTACAACTCCCATACTTTTTAGTGTGTCTCTTTGGGACAATTTATCACCAGGTTCTCTCTTTGATTTCTAGACGGGAAGAGAATTTCTCTTCTCTATTCCATTTTCATTACCAATGGTGGCTATGAACACACGCCAGCGAGAACATATTCTTGCTTAGAAGAGCCCAAGATTGGACTGCAGATCTCTGGCTACTCTTTTTGCTTTGTCTTTTCTTTCCTTGGGCTCAGGTCACCAAATATTGATCCAGAGGAAAGGGCATTTCCAGCCTAGGTACCATCCTCTATAAGATTGTGGATTCCTAGGTTGGTACCATCTACCCAAAGGAAGATGTTGCCTGTGATCATACTACTTCTCAGAGAAGATAACCACTCATACCATTACTTAGTACCCTAAAGGACTAAAGAGTCATATGTGACTAGCCCAGAGATAAGGAATTGGTGAGTTGCTCAGACAGAACAGATCAGAGCTGAATGCGAAATATCTATTCAGCAGTCCCACGAAGTTGTTTTTATCTCTTGGGAGAGTATAATAGGTGTGGTGGGTAATTGTTTCAAGTATTTTTCATTTGTGCGAGTCTTTCATATTTGTTTTGTGGTGATGGAAATAAATTCTTGCCCTATACAAGATATCAATTCTGTACCTTTTTTCTGGAAAGAACTGTTAGCTCAGGGTACTTTTTAGGAGAGACCCTAAATACAAGTTATGTATAAAGCTTTACTTTCGAAATTTCCTCTGCAATTCTACTCAAGTTGAGGGTAATGGTTATAACAAGTCAGAGAGAAATCATAGATTTAGAGCCAGAAGAGACCTCAGAGGTCACCTAGTCCAACCCCAAATTTTACAAATGATGAACTAAAGCTAAAGTGGTTAAGTGAATTGCCCAAAGTAGTCAGCATAGGCAGAATTTGAACCTAGATCCTTTGGATACAGACTCAGGGCTCCTGCTGTATCATGCTGCTCTAGATGAGAGAAGTCTGATACTCTCTTATAGAATTGAGGTTGCCTCAGAATTGAATCAAAATGGAGATGAACCTAGAAAAATAGTTCCTCATCAGAGATGGGACCTTCTGAGATACGAGAAATAGAATGAAAGGCCATTTTGTATTTTTATCTCATGAATCACCATAGGTAAGAATTTGTCACTGAATGGACAGCCTCCTTTACTTAGCTGTCTTCACTTAACTGAGCTAGTTTGCAGAAAGCAGATGTGATCTGTTGCTATGGCTGCTACCTTGAACCTTCCAGAGCTTAGGATTCTTTGACACAGCCTTTGAGATTCCAAGGATCATACCACATAAGACTTCAGAGTAAGAATGTGTGCAAGTCCATCAATCTTGACATTCTCCTAGTATCTTCGACTTAGATCTATTTAGGGCTGGAACAGACCTTAGAGCACATCAAGTCCAACCCTTTTATTTTACAGATAAGCAAGCTTGGACTGAGAGGTTAAATGGCTCCTCCAGAGATCACAAAGCTGGTTGAGTGCCTGAGGTATGATTTGAACTCAGATCTTCATGACTGTGAGCCCAACATTTTATACTCTGTGCCACCAAGCTTCCCTCTGTAAATGAAACTAAGACAAGAAGACTTTGCAGTTAAAGGTTGCACCCTCATTCTCTTGTGGAGAGGTTAAAAAAAAAGAAAAAAGGGTTGGTACAGTTGGTTTTATTCTGCATTGAAGAGTAAGATAGAGTGTATCATGAGACTCTTGGTCATGCCATATTACAATGCAATGATAGTCCAATTCAGCCCAACAAACATTTCTTAAGTTCCTTCTATGACATAACGACTGTATTGAGGGTTCTGGAAATAAAAAAAAAAAACAATGAACATTTGCAATAATGATAATAATAACTGACACAGTAATCCCTTCTACATTATGGGGCTCAGGGCTATGGCACTCTTCCCCCCATGATTTAGAAAATTCACCTTAAATTTTTTGGCCCTCCCTTCATACCAGAAAAGAAGTCTGAATTATTATGGCATTGAAAGATAACATATGTTGATATTATGCAAAGCTATACATATAATTTATGCATTTCTGAATTTCTAAACTTTTTCTGTGTAGCCTCTTGGCCTTTGCGTGTTGTCCGCAGTTTCTGCAAAACTCCCCCCAAATTTCCCTTTAATTTCTTATACTGACCTGTTATATCAAAAGTGTGACAGGAAAAGTTGTGATGTAGAAGGGTTAACTGTATATAGTGCTCTAAGATTTGTAAAGTGCCTTACAAGTACTATCTCATTTTATCCTCACAACAATCCTAGGAGGTAAGTACTATAATTATCCCCATTTTATAGTTGAAGAAGCTCAGCATAAGATGGTTTACATGACTTGTACAGGGTCATACAGTCAGTAAGCAGGGTCTAAGGTTGGATTTGAACTTACGTCTCTCTGGTTCCAGATATAGTGCCCTATTCACTTCAGAACTATAGGACTGTTATGGAAATAATTGTATTTTATGCCATCAACCAAGCAACAAGCATTTATTCAGTGCCCTCTCTATGCAGGCACTGCAATAGGTGTTGGGGATTTAAAGACGAAGGTGTTGCTGTCCTTCTATAGGGGAAATAATATTTAGACATAAAACTTTTTTTGTTCAGTGATTTTGGTTGTGTCTGATTCTCTGTGACTCCATATGAAGTTCTCTTGGCAAAGATACAGGAATGGTTTGTCATTTCCTTCTCCAGCTCATTTTATAGATGAGGAAACCGAGGCAAACAGGGTTAAGTGACTTGCCCAGGGTCACACAGCTAGATTTGAACTCAGGAGGATGAGTCTTCCTGACTCCAGGCCCAGCTCTCTATTCACTGTGCCACCTAGCTTCCCCCAATATAAAGTATAGACAAAGTAATTTGGGGTAGTAGGTGGGAGACACTTGGAGAATCAAGAAAGGTTTCATGTAGGAGGTAGCAACTGAGCTAAGCTTTGAAGAAAGCTAGGAATTCTAAGAGATGAAAGTGAGGAGGAAGAGTTAGTTACAGACATGGGAGAGAGCCTGGGCAAGGGCCTGAGAAGCATGACAAATGGAATGGAATGTGCAAGCAATAACGAATCTGGATGAGCATGCAGAAAAATTCCGTGAAGAACTTGATTTGACTCTTCCAAATAAAAATCATCATATATTTTAATATTTAATGACTTCAACATGAAGGTCATGGAGAATAGGGATTAGATTCCTTTGGTATTAGTATCTACAGGGCCAAGCACATTGTGGGTGATGTGGTTTTGAGGGGTTCAGGGACCCCCTCAAGGATCAGGGTGCAAGACAGAGTCATCTGGAAAGAATTCATGGACTCAAGCTTTCTTTAAATCAAGTTGGCAAAGGTTATTTTTAGGCTTTTCAGGGAGCAAAAGTTCTTAAGGAACCTGCGGCCTTAAAGAGATAAAGTTAAAGTTTATACAGGATAAACTATAGTAAAACATGTGTTAAGTATGCTAATTAGGTGACTGCGGTGGGATTAGGGAGTGGTTAATAAGTGGTCAGTTCTTCTTAAAGGAACGTGTACTTTTTGTATCTAAAGTATAGGCATTTTCCCAGAGTTCACCAGGAAAAGACCAAGGTGGGCCACGTGAGGGACCACAAGGCTCTGTGGTTTTCAGGTGTGTTATGTCACCAAGTTAATTAGTGGTTAGGATTGACTGAGGATTTCTCAGTCTGCCACTAATCAATGTCGTATTTGACAGGATAGATGTAGGGAATATACATATGTCTTAAGTCTAGGATACACATAATGAGGAGTCCAGGATGTATATAATGAGATAGGGAGTTGGTATAGAGAGTCCAGTGGGAACTGAATATCTTTACAAACTAGTTCAAAGGCAGTTCAAGTTAGTAATTCCTACAGGTGCAGTTTGTTACTATACCAGGGAGAGGGATAAGTGCTTTGCTGGGGCCCACTCATGAGTAATTATTAGATGCAGTGTCCTTGGGCTGGGGAGAAACTGCCAGGGATAGTGTTTTGAGGTTAGGGAGAAATATGGTCTTGGAATTGGGGTCCTAGCACAGGCACCCACGCACCCTATCATAGGTACTTAATAAATGCTTGTAAATTTAGACTGAATATGACAATATTATCTAAATGAATTTGCAGGTTTGTTGCTAAACCAATTAAGATGTCAAGGATTAGGATTACTGTTAGATTTACATAGATATAAACAAAATAATTATATGTCATATGATATATGTTAGAGTTATAAATATGTAATTTATAATAGGGAAGCTAGGTACTGCAGTGGATAGAGTGTAAAGTCTGGAATCAGGAAGACTTATCTTCCTGAGTTCAAATCTGATCTCAGGACACTAGCTGTGTGACCCTGAGTAAGTCACTTAACCTTCTTTGTATCAGTTTCCTCATGTGTAAAATAAGCCAGAGAAAGAAATGGCAAACCACTCCAGTCTTTGCCAAGAAAACCCTAAATGGGATCATGGAGAGTTGAACATGACTGAAATTAGTGAACAAAACCTCCCAACATTTATGATAATTATAAATATATGACATTATATTGCTATATATTAATATATATCAACTATTATAATCACCTTATATCACATAATAACGAATTCATCAAGAAGAACAAAAGGCTAAGAATTTCAAGGGAAGTTTATGAAAAAAGTAGGAATGAAAGGAACCTACCAGTATATGATCTCAAATTATATTATAAATAGGAATTTGATAAAACAATTTGATATTGTAAAAAAAAAAATTAGTTGCAGAGAAGGTGTCCACCTCTATCAGTATGGGCAGTTTCTTCAGCAAGGAGTTTCTTATATCAATGAAATTAGACCCTGGCAGTATCTCTATCCTAAAAAAATAGAAAAATGTATCAATAAAACAGATGAAGGAAACAAGACCTAGAAACAATTGGGCATAACAATGTAGTTTTTGATACATTTAGGGACACTAACTACTGGAGTAAAGATAAAATATCTTTACTCCAGTATACATACATATATATATATATATATTATATATATACTTAATATAAATGTCTTATATATATATTTATATATAAAATATAAATACTTACTCCAGCATATATATATATATATATATATATATACTTAATATAAATGTCTCGAAAAACTGGAAACCAGTCTAGAAATTAAGCTTAGACCAACATCTTAGGCCAATTAATTATTCAATGGACACATGACCTAAATATAAAAGGCTGTATCATTAAAATACTAGAGAACAAAGGAAAGAGATTTCTTTCCCAACGAGAGCAAGGGGCAGAATTCTCTCTTTGATAAAGTATGATAATAAAAGATATAATGAACAATTTTGATTACATAAATTTTTAAATTTCTACACAAGCAAAATAAATATAGTTAGAATCAGAACAGAAAGAATTTGGAAAAAATCTTCATAAAAATTCTCTGATAAATGTTTAATATTTAAAATGCTTTAAAATCGATATAAATATATAAGAATAAGAGGCATTAACTAAAAATAAGTGCTCAATAGATACGAACAGGCAATTCTCAAATGAAGAAGTAAAAGCTGAAGTAAGTAGATCCTAGAGAACAATTTATACAATGATTACAAAATCATAAAGAAAGATAACTTTGAAGGAATTAAGAATTCTGATCAATGCAAGGGTCAACCATGACCCCAGAAAGCTGATGACAGAGCATACCTTCCACCTCCTGACAGAGAGGTGATAGACTATAGGCACAGAAGCAGACATACATTTTCTGTTAATAACAGAATGTGTGAATTTGTTTTGCTGGACTTCACTTATTTGTCACAAGAGAGGTTTTTAATTTTTGCTGAGAAGAGTTGTGGAGAGATAATATTAATGATAGCAAAAGAAGAAAGAAGAGAAGAAAAGCATAGGAAAAGGAAGAAGACAAAGAGAAAATATACCAATGAAATGTTTAAAAAATATACAGACCAGAGTAGAAGGAAGTTCCCCAGGGGATACAAAGCGGTACAACTGTTACATTTAATATATAGTATATATATTGCACATATAACATATATTTTAAAAAATAAAATTGTATGGAATTTACTAATTAACATACAATCCCCCTTTTCTGTTCTTTGCACATCATGTACATCATGTCTGTGCATCAGGTACATGTTCTTTGTACAAATTTCAAGTGCATAATTTTTAAACTTATTTTTAAAAGAGGATATTAGACCAGATCATCTCTAAGATTTCTCCCTGTTCAACCATTCTTTGATTTCTTAACCCCTTTCAGTGACTACCACACAATTTAACATTTATTGCTAATTGTTATATACACATATTACATTTAGCATTTAGTTGTTCTTTAACTATTTTATATACACACACGCACACGCACACACACACACAGAGTCTTAAATTTGATTTTAAACTCCTTGAGGGTAGAAACCCACCGTCTTCTATTTCAGGATCCTTAAGTCCTATCTCTGTTCTCTAGCAACATAGAAAGTGCTAAAAATCCTTAAACTTATGGTTAAGACATAGGTGAGAATCTCAGCAAATCAAAACTACACTTTAGCTTTAGTCTCCCCTGAGAGTCAGTGTGGTATAATAGAAATATCCTTTAGTTTGGATCAAGGAGATTGGGGTTTGAAATCTGGTTCTGACACACACCAGGCAGGTTCTTTCCCATGAGTTTCCCCATCTATTAAATGGAGATAGTGACATCCTTGCTACTTCTCAAGGACATTGTGAAGAAAGTGGCACATAGATAATGTGCCCTGCATATATGTAAGATATTATTATTACCAGCAAAATGAGGATGCCACATTGAAAGTCATGGAATTGAGCCTGCATTCACAGGATCAAGAGATCTAAAAAAGGGAAGGAAACTTAAGAGTCTCTTTTACAGATGAAAAAACTCAGTTACAGAAAGGCCAAATGCATTGCCTAAGGTCACATGGTCAGAAAGTATAGACAGGATTTGAATCTAGATATTCCTGACTCCAAGTATAATTCTCTCCATTTCTCACCAGGCTTCAATCCATACTCCTTCATCATGCCCCATAAAACTTTTCATCTTGAAAGATCACATCAGCCCTGGAATTCACACCTCAAAAGTACCTTCTGCTCCAGAGGTCTCTTGCATTGTTTGAATAGCTCCTCCCAGAAAGGGAATATTATTTTTATTGGTGCCTTTTTTTTTTTATATCATATTCAGTTCAGTGTATCCCTCCATCTTCTCTCCTACTCAGTAAGCCATCGCTTGTAACAAGGGTTTAAAAAGAAAGGAAAAAATCAGTTTAACAAAACCAGTTGTGGCCTAGGTGTGGCCAAAATCCCATCCAGTTGGGTAGTGTCAACCACTGGCATGGTAGCTGATATAGTATCTACACCTCCTTTCTTTCTCTGAACAGATTTATTCGTAACCTACCCTTATATGACAATTATGATGGGCTTTCTCAGACTGAAGAGCTAATCACTATTGCTACTCAACTTCTTTAGGGATTAACCTAGGTGTACATATTTTGGGGGTACACTCCTACTACTCTCCAATTTATCCTCCTGAGCACAGTGATATGCTTCCCATTTACACAAAATGCTATGATTCCATTGACTTTTTAAGAAAAATCATTTTATTGTTATCTTCTGTTTTTACATGACTTAAATTTCCCCTTCTATTCTTCTCCATCCCAAAGAGCCATTATTAATGAATATGTTAATGAATTAATGAATATTAATGAATTAATTCATTATTAATGAATAATCTTTATAAAATAAAAAAAGAGAAAAAAATCAACAAAGCAGATCAATATTTAGTGAGAAATCTGACAATATATGAAATTTTCCACACCTCTTCCTACCTCACCTCTGTAAAATAGTAAGGGGGAGGTGTCTTCTCATATCTCTACTTTGGGATGCCATTGACTCTTAAAAAAACACTTAATGATAAGGCAAAAGCAACAATAATCATAATATTTGCTCAATAAAAAGCAAAAGCTGTAATAATCAAAGTATCAATGTTCACCCATAACATGAAGTGTCACTGTCCCACCAATACATGCCCCTGGGGGAAAGTAGATCTACACTTATAGAAAACTAGCAAAAAGGCACAAAATTTGAGAAACCTCTATGCCTACAGGCAACTCAAAACCTGCAGATCTTGATAGTCTTGGTGCTTTCAGGAACAATCTACGTCAGAGGAAACCTCTTCCTTGTCAGCTACTCCCTTTCCATCCCTCAGCAATCTCCTGCTTAACAAAGCTGGTCATCTTTGCTCTTAAGACAGTGTAGTGATAAACTTTTTTAAAATCTCATAGCCACCCTTAACAATGTATTGAGAAAGTGTTATGTTTTTTTTAAAGCAAAAATATTGTCCACACTGTACTTGTTCAGTGACAAGCAATTCCCTTAAGCCAGAGAACTGCAAAGTATCTCAGGTTGGCTCTCTGGGCAATGCAGACAAGCCTAACCAGAACTCAATTGGTTGCTACCTCCAAACAACTTCTAGTAAATTCAAACCTCTTCTGCAATAAACACGGCTAACAGCAAAATAGAAGCAAAGTCAGTATTTCCCTTCTGTTTTTCTTCCTTTCAAGCCATAGAGGGCAGTAAAGGGAAACCAAGCCCTCCTGAGAGATTTTCTCTTCTCTTAGATTATAAATGCTACTAAAGAGCAATAAATTAGATTAGTTCTACATCAGTAGCAGGATTCAGCTCTCCTCCAATCAGCATAACATCTGAAAAGCTCTCTAGCTCTCTAGAAAGGCTGACCCAGCCTTTCTCTAACCAGCTAAAGAGTCTCAGATGGAAACAGTTTTGGTTTCCTAGAAGGAAATTTATATCTCTAGATACTGTCATCAGCAAAAGAAAGAAAGAATAGATTGATGACCTGACCATGCAACTAAAAAAAATTAGAAAAATAACACATTTTTAAAAAACTAAACACAAAAGTAAAATAGAAATTCTGAAAATCAGAAGGGACTAACAAAATTAAACACAAAAAATTAAACTGATAGAAAAAATTGAGAGCTTTTGAAGAAAGACTAATAAAATGGACAAAACATTAGGTAATCTGATTTTTAAACAAAAAGAAAAACCAAATTGCTAGTCTCGAAATTGAAAAAGGAGGATTTACAAGTGAAAAGGAAATAAAGAAAATTATTAGAAACAATTTTATATAGCAAAGAAGTACGAACAAATAAAATGGGTGGATATTTACAAATATAGAAAATATTCAAATTAACTAAACAAGAAAGAGACTTTCTATGACCCAGTCTTGGAAAAGAAATCACATGAGCCATAAATGAGCTTTGCCCCGCTCCCAAACAAAAGCCCCAACAATGTATGTACGTAGGACCAGACAGATTTACAAGTGAATTCTATCAAACATGGAAAAACCAATTAATTCCAGTTTTACATAAACTATCTGTAAAAAAGGTGAAAACAAAGTAAACTACCAAATTCTTTCTATAAAACAAATATGGTCTTGATACCTAAACAAAGTGAAAATAAAATTGTAGATCAATATCCCTAGTGAATATTGAAGAAAAAACATGGAATAATATATTAGGAAAGAGGCCACAGCAATAGATTTTAAAAGACTATACAGTCATCACCAAGTTCAATTTATGCCAGGGATGCAGGGTTGGTTCAGTATTAGGACAACTATGAACATAGTAACGACAAAAAAAAAAACACACAGAAAAAAGCCCCACATGATTATATCAATAGATGGAGAAAAAGTTTCGGAAAAATACAAAATACGTTAAAAACACAAAAAGAATAGGCACAAGTGGACCTTCCCTAAAATGGCAAATGGAATCTAAAATCAATAATCAGTATAATCTGTAATCTAGAAATATTAGAATCCTTTCCAAAAAGATCAACGATGAGGCAAAGATGGTCTTTATCACCATTATTTGTTATAGTTTAAGAAATGGTATCTGTAGCAATAAAACAAAAAAAAATTGAAGGAATAAGCATAGGGAGAGAAGAAAGAAGATTATTCCTTTCTCTAGATTGCATAATCATTTAGTTAAAGACCCCTACAGGTTCAACTGAACAATTAACTGAAATTATTAACTTCAGCAAAGTAGCAGAAAATGAGATGAACTCACAAAATTGCCAACTTTCTGAACATTATTAACAAAATCCAATAGCAAAAGATGAAAGAGAAGGTCTCTTAAAAAGCTACAGAGTGTTTAAATTTTTGGTAGCACATTAGCAAGACATTCATAGGAATTACCTAAAAATTATAACTACAAAACCCTGTTTTTGTAATAATGATAATAACAATAATGACAGACCTAAATAATAAAAAAGATTAATTGTTCATGCTTGTGCTATGACAATATTAAGAAAATGACAATAGTACCCAAATATAAACTTATTTATTTGATACCATAACAAACTATCAAAAAGTTGCTTTATATAGTATTGGGGGAAAATGTTAACAATATTAATCTGGAGAAACAAAAGACTGAGAATCTCAAGGAAAATAGTGAAAATGAGAGAAAAAGGGAAATCTAATAATATCAGAACTAGACTATTTGGTAATAGTTAGAATATAGAAAAGCTAACCCATAAACCATATCAGGCATATAAGACTCAGGAGTTCATTCTTCCAATATGCCTCCCCTCCCTTACAGTGGCAGGTGGGGTCCCCAGAAGGTTGTCTTTCTGCTTGTCCCCTTAAGATTTTAGGGGTAACTCTAAGGGGTTAGAAGTAGTTTCTTAGTACTATAGCTCACAAATTCCCAATTAATATGTTCATCTCATTGATTATCTGTTGACATCAATTAGGCAGCCAGGGTTAATTAGTTTTTAGAAACAGGTATCTATTAATGTGGCACAATAAAAAAGGTTGGTATAAGACATCCCCTTCAAAGTCTGAGAAACAATCTCCCATAAGTTTACCCCAAATCCAAGGAAAAGTTAGAGAGCACATATGATAAAGGAATGATAGCCCCTGATTTTCTCCCTTTTATGGGGTCCTCATGAAGTTCTTCTTCAATGTGATGCATCTTTTTCCTGGGATCTTTATAGAATCCTGATACTGTTTTTCCTCATTGTGTCTGATTTGTCACTTCTCAATGCAGATGCTCTCATCAGCCATTGCTTTTCTGGGGATGCTGATAGGTCTAAAAATTCAAAATCTGACACTTTCAAGTTCACAATATCATCCTCTGATTAAGGGGTAGAGAAGGAAACAGAGGATCTTTCCTCCTCTCTTCCTTTAAAAGATTTCCTCTAGAATAATTTCTGCCACTTGGCTAGGCAATCACTTTACTTTCAGATTCTGAACTGACTTGCTATTTTATCAAAAGATCCACAGAACATGATTACACTTTCTGTGTAATACTATTTCATTTTAGCCAACAGTTTTCACTCCTTCCAAATTGACTAAGAATTTTTATACTAAATTTAATGCTTTTGTTAAATGATTCAGTACAGGTGTTCGTGTCTGACAAAGGTATTAGGGTACATAGTCCCCCTTATTAGTAATTGGGTTGGGAGCATGGATGGGATCATGAATCCAATCAATGGCCTAAGGATCATCAGATAGCCTTATAGTAACATAATGTTCAATAAGCCCAAAGCCCCTAACTACTGGAATGTGGATCCACTATCTACAAAAATTTCTGGGGAAATTGGTAAGGAGTATGTCTGAAACTGGGTTAGACCATCACTTACCAAATCCTACAATAATCTCTAAATTGATACATGATCTATGTGTAAAAAATCACTTCATGAGCAAATTAGAGTAGGAGAAGATAAAATACTTTTTGAAATGATGGATAAGGAAAGCCTTCTTGATCAAAGAAGCGGATAGAAAAGATTACAGAAGACACAACAACTTTGACTACATGAAATTGAAAAAAGTTTTGTACAAATAAAAATCAATGGTATTAATATTAGAAGGAAAATAGTTAACTAAGAGTGAAACTTTACAATAAGTTTCTATGAAAATGTAATAACCAAAATATATAAAAATTGATGCAAATATATAATAAGAGTTATTAACCAAAGGATATGAACAGGCAGTTACTAAACGAACAAGTGAAAGTTATCAATAACCAATAGGAAAATGTTCTAAATTACTAACAAGAGAAGTGCATATTAAAACAGGTTATATCTCAAACCCACCAAACTGGCAAAGATAATCAAAAAAATTAAAATCCCTTTGGTTGGAGGAGCTGTGGAAGAACACAGTAGTGCTGAGGATAGATCCAACCATTTTGGAAAGCAATTTGGTATTCTACCTAAAAGGTCACTAAATTGTATTACCTATGACTCCATAAGACCACTATTAGCCTCCTACTCCTCAAAGATATCAAAGAAAAGAGGGAAAATGTTCAGATGTACAGAAATATTTAGATTAGCACTTTTTGTTAAAGGCGGCTGTAGATGGTACAATGCTGGGCCTGGAGCCAGAAAGACCTGGGTTCAAATCTGAACTCAGACACTTGTTAGCTATATGACCCTAGGTAAGTCATTTAATCTCCAGTTGCCTCAGTCTCAGTCTTATGCCAAATTATGGCAGATGAATGTAAAAAATAATATTATGCCAGAATAGGTAAAGAAAGGGACAGATTCAGAAAAACTTGAGATTTGGATGGAATGATACAGAATGAAGTGAGCAGGTCCTGGAAAATCTTCTCCACTGCTTCTGGGAATTACATGGCTGAATCCAGGTCTAGCACAGACAGTGCTGCTCTCTGCTACCACCGGAATCTCCTTTCTTTGTCTTCCTATGCAACAGCAGTGCTCCACACACACACACACACACACACACACACACACACACACACACACACACACACACACACACACGCCTCTCCCCAACATGTCCACATTCAACTGTGGGAACGTTAATTTCTTCCTGGCAGGATCATGTCGATCAATTTGCCCTATGCATCCTATCACCATCTCTGTGACTTCCCTGTTCAAAACATTCCTTTCTCCCTGGTCACCACTTTCTTATATGTATATGTTGTCTTCCTTTGTGTTAGTTACTTAAAGAAAGGAGTTGTCTTTTGAAAAATTCATATCCCTTGAATTTAGCACACTGCGGGGCAAACAGTAAGTACTTAATGGGTGTCCTTCCTTCCTTTTTTCCTTCCTTCTCCTTTCTTTCTTCCTTTCCTCCTTTTCCTTCTTTCCTTCTCTCCCTCCATTTCCTTCCCTACCTGTCCTTACTTCCTTTTTCCTTCTTCTCTTTTTCTCTCCCTCCCTTTTCCTCTTCCCTTTCCTTCTCTCCCTCCCTTTCCTTCCTCCTTCCTTCCTTCTCTCCTCCTTTCCCTTCCCTTCCCTTTCCTTCCCTTCTCTTCCCTTTCCTTTCCTTTTTCCTTTCCTTTTCCTTCCTGCCTTCCTCCCCACTTCTGTGGATAACTAGAGCTGGAGGCATCTTGGCTTGGTGGTATGGTATTTTCTGTTGTGCATAAAAATTTTAATGTTAAATTTTCTGACTTCCAAATAAAGAGGTCAATGTCCACAAGTCACACAAGACAATTTGTCTGCCCCACATCTAAGACCAAAGGATCATGATTTTACAGCTGGAAGAGATCTGAGAACCATCCAGTTCAATTCCTGTGCTGTTTATCTGTTTCACTGTTATCCATCATGGCATAGATTGGGCCATAACAGGTAGGGGAATCCTGAGTTGATATCATTGTAAATGTTGCTGAAATAAATGCTTTTTGATGATGATAGGGAAGACTTCATTTCAATTTAATTCTAAGAAAATGTATTAAGTGGTAAGTATGGCCCTTGTGGGAGCTCAACTGATAAACAAAGTAAGCTCTAGGAGGTTATGATCTCATGATGTAGATATTTACAAATATAGCTGTAATAAAAATTAGAATGTGATATGTTAAGTCAATAAATGCCTATGTGTCAGGCAGTATGCTAAATACTGGGGATACAAAGATGGGCAAAAGACAGTCCCTGTCCTCAAGGATCTCACAATTGAATGACGACATGCAAACAACTAGGTACAAACAAAATATAGTCAGGATTAAATTGGAGATAATCTCGGAGGAAAGGCACTAGCTTTAAGAAGGATTGGGAAAAGCTTTTTGCAAAAGGTGGGATTTTAACTGAGATTTTAAGGGAAGCCAAGGAGGCTGCTAGCAGGTTAAGGTGAGGAGGGAGGCAATTCCAGGCATGGGGGACAACCAATGAAAAAGCACTGATATTGACATATTGCTATGCTGTAAGATATGACAACTATGATGAATTCAGAGGAAAATGGGAAGACTGACAGGATCTGATGTGAAGAGAAATAGTCAAGAAAATAATATATACAATCACTACAACAATGTAAATTGAAAGAACAATCATAAAACTGTCAAATCTGATTTGCAAAACTCAAAAAACCCCAGCAGATCACCAAAGAATAAAAATGAACAGGGATTCCTTATCCCACTCTTTTTCAGAGGTGGAAGGTTCACTCTGTGTTACACTATGCATATTTTCAAAATTTTTCATCAGTTTTGCTGATTTTAAGAAATCTTTTTCTTTAAAAATAATATTAATTATATGGAAGAGTTCTCTAGGAGAGGGTGGGAGAGGTGTATTGGGACAAATTTTGGTGTTGTAAAAAAAAAACCCAAAAGATATCCATAAAAATTTATTTTTTTAAAAAAGAAAGTGATCTAGGTGTCACATAGCACTGGAGTCAGGAGGAAAGGAGTTCAAATCCTGCCTTAGATACTTAATGCCAATTACCTCGGAAAAAAGAAAGAAAGAAAGAAAGAAAGAAAGAAAGGAAGGAAGGAAGGAAGGAAGGAAGGAAGAAGAAAGAAAGAAAGAAGAAAGAAAGAAAGAAAGAAAGAAAGAAAGAAAGAAAGAAAGAAAGAAAGAAAGAAAGAAAGAAAGAAAGAAAGAAAGAAAGAAAGAAAAAGAAAGATATTTGAGGAGTTGGAAGAGAAGAGTTTTCTTTAAGAAATAGCAAGGAAGCCAGAGTCACTGAATCTAGGACTCAGACTAGAATAAAGGGAAGGTGTGAGACTGGAAAGCATGTATAATAAGCATGTAAGGAGTTAGTTCTGGAGTGGGGAGGAGGAGTTCAAGGCAGGCTTCCTAGAAGAGCTACTAGAGAATTTATTTTCAACTGGTAGAGAGTGGGAGTAAGGGGCTAGCATTAGAGATAGTAAAAACAATGGTAGTAGGGTTAGGAAAGGGAGGGAAGTTGGGGAATTAAGGTTAGCTACTGCCTATGTTACTTAAAGGGAAACAGTATGAGATTAAGGTAAAAAGGGAGATTGGAATTCCCAGTTAAGAAGTTTGGGACCTAGCATATAAACCATGGGGAGCCATGAGAGGCTTTTAAGGAGGTGGGTCTCTCCAAAGCTGTGCATCAGACAAGAGTACTAAGTCAGTGTAGAGGGTAGAGACAGAAAGCAAGGAGACCAGTTAAGATGGTATTGCAGGTGTTTTTTTAAGGCATTGCAGTAATCTAGTAGTAGAAAGGTTTGAGCTAGGTATCTATTACCCTGGGAACCCTTGGGAACTAAACTGAAGAAAGCAGTTTGAGATTAAGGTTTAGTGATTGATTGAATGTAAAATTGGAGGAAGGAGATGAAGATGACACCCAAATGGGAGGTAAGTAAATTCCCGGTAAAATGTAGATTTCCTTAGGGTAGGGACTGGTTTTTGTATTCTCTAGGTTCATCTTGACGCTAGGCTTTTAGCCTGTACTGAAAGAACTTGAGCTGAATTGAATGGAATTGGGATGATGGCCATTCAGATATCAGGAGGTCTGGAGTAGCTGTGAGCCTTGGTTTCTCTGAGGTGGGATTTTGTTTTGGGATCCAGGATTCATAGGAGCCAGAAGTTTGAGCAATGTCCAGAAGACAGTTGGGTGTCTCAGGACTGGACCAGATCAAGATCATGGATTCAGAAATCCAAAGAACCTTAAAGGGAGAAGTTGGGACTAAAGAGAGGTTTTAGAGGCACTTACATAGACAATTGAAATCTTAGGTGTAGGTGTAGGCTCTCTAAGAAGAGAGCTAGGATGATGGATCCCCTGACTTGGAGAAGTTGAAAGAGTGGGATGGAGGGGCATTTTACAGCAGCTGCCCAAGGTAAAGTAAGTCAGTTACTTAAAAGAGAAGGGGTTGGCATCTGAAGAACATAGTACCTGGGGGAGGAGGGGTCTGGCTGGGAGGGAAGGAAAAGAATTGGTGGTATACAGGTCAAAATTTACTGAGGAAGGGGACTGGAAGCTGAGTAGCTAGGTAATTTGGGGCACACAAAGGGTTAAAAACTAGACAGGAAAAAACCCTGGGGAAAAGACACCACAGGGAACAATCCAGTCCGGCCTCCCCCACTGGGAGAGGCTAGATAGGCCTCGATTGAAGGCTCTTCTCTCTGTGGTGCTCCATAGGCAAGCCAACTGAGGTGAATTAAAGGGGGAGGGGGCAGAGGTTTGACTCTCACCCCACCCCCATACACCCAACCCCATACCTCTGGTTGCTGAGCTCTTTATTCTCCTGACAACTTTCCTCCCAAAGTAACCCCTCCCCCAGTATACACACCTAAACACACATACAGACACTGACTCTCTTCTGATTTCTTTAGCTCTGACCTAGACACTTGGAAGGTTCACTGGGGCTGTCCAGTCAATGACCTTTGAGGAGAGTGGGGCCATCCTAGGAAGCAATGATAGGGTTTGGAGGACCAACTGAAGGCATACAGGGTGAGACTCTTGCACGGAGATGGTACTGGTAACTGGGGAGCTCAGCGGATGACATGGGGACTTAACCCCTCTAGGGGTGACTTCTTTTCTCAGTTCCTGAAGCTAAGAACTCCAGCCTCCTTCTGTCTTCTTTGGAAGGGACTGGGCAAAAACTTGGAAAGGGTGGGGGTGGATTTTTGGGAAAAGTGAAGAGTCCCCTAGGTCCCAGGACAGTCCATCAAGTTGTCGGTTGCCAGATCCCAAGCTCTGCTTTCTGTAACTCCCCCAGGGCAAGGTCTTGGTCTCAGACTTTCTCTCCTTTCTGATTTAACTCTGCATTTTAGAAACTTTTTTTTTAAATTAGGAATTGGGACCTTCCCATTTGGGTAGGTTTCCTGAAGAGTTTGGGTCAGTTGCAGAACTGCCGCTTTAAGAAGTCCCGCTGATTTGAGGGTCCTGGGACAATAGCTATTATCACTTTAGCTTTGGAAGTGACCCCCTGAATCTACACTTCTTTCATCTTGAGACTAGAGTACTTGAGGATGGCCTGTTTCCTGGTGGGGGGAGGGGAGGAGCTTAAATCTTTTCACACACTCGCCTGTTGGCCGTGAATGGTGTGGTTCAGTGTAAGATGGCTCACTCCAGATTTGAAACCAGATCCAGTGTGAATATGGTGTCCAGTTGGGGAAGACAGACCTGGTGGGATTCCCGCCCTGGGATTTAAATGTCCAATGCTGAGAAGTACAGAGCGAGAAAGTGGACACCTGGACCGGGTACTGGGAGCCCTGCAGGGCTTCAGGCTACAAGGTCAGTAGGGTGAGGCCCCCCGTAGCCCGATCTGGGTGGAGAAGGGCATGTTTTTGTAGGGTTCATGCTGCTGCTGAATCAAATCTGCAGCTTGGGGTATCTGGAGCCTGGGAGAAGAGATGAGTCCAAATGAAGTATGGGGGTTGGTCATGTCCTTGGGTCAGGAGCCACTGGCCCTGAAGGAGAAACTTCCCATTTTTCTTTCCCTGCTGCTTTTGGGATGGACAGAGAGATAGAGAGAGTCTGAAGAAAAGAGAGAAAAGGGAAGAAAAAAAGGTCTTTCTCTCTCTTCCCAACCCCCACCCTAAGCAAATCTCTTCACACAATGAGCCAGAGCCCGGCCCCTCCCCAATTTCTGGAATTTCTCTTCCCTGGACTTAAAATCTTATTATTGTGGGACCTTAGAGGTCTAGTCAACTCTTCACATTTTCTAGATGAAGAAGTTCTCTGAGTGACTGTCTTTCTTTCAACTTGTTTTCCTTCTTTCTTTCTCTTCTCACCCTATTAACTCCCCTTTCCCATCTGTGCTTTAGACCTGCCGGTGACCTCAGGGTTAATATAACATATAATAGATAGAGAATATATGATAGCTCTCAGTGCACTGTGTGGGAGTTAGCCCTTTGAGAGCTGAGGTCAGTTTTTCCCTTACCTCAACACTCCCTAAAAGTCCAGGCACCCACATTTTTTAGAATAGTCTTGGTGTAGAACCTGCTAGCTACCACTGGATGGAGAAAATAACTTCCTCAATATGGCAGTCACTCTCTCCCTCTCCTTGGGGATGGGGAGAAGATTTGAATGAGGGTCAGAACAGGAATAACTTAACTGGGGGAGTGGGGAGAGTTGGGGAGGGGTTGGTTGAGTCCTCCTAAGGATTTGGTTTGCTCAGTACTGGCCAGTTTGGAGAACGAGCACATCTTTACTATGGGTTTAATACTGTGGGAGATAAAGACACATAGCCTCTGCCCTTTCCCCCAGTGAGCTGGAAAGATAAGATAGAACAGAAAAGAAATACACTTAGCAAAATGTAAGTTCTTTGAGGGCAGGGGCTATTTTAGTACATTAATAAATGATTTTTTAATCCAGCTATACAGAGTGTTTATTACTCAGCTTATTGGGGCTAAAATCACTAAGATTTTTGGGGTATTAGAGGAAATGGTAACTGCTGAGCTGCATACAAGGCACAGGGGAGGCAGGGCAAGGAAGGAAGATTCCTAGGTGGGCCCAGTTCCCATGGGATAGGGGTAGGGTGGCCCAGCTGGCCTTTGCTATCCTGGGACCTGGTACATTAACCCTGGCACCTCTTGCCAACTCGAACTTGGCAAATTTTTTGGGAAGGGCTTGTACTAAATGATGACAATATAGATTCCTTCCAACTTTGAGATTCGTTAAAATACTAAATTCTCCTTTTTCACCTTCTGGTTCTTTTGATACCACCTTCATTGGGCTGGGGGGAGGTGTTGGGTAGTTAAGGCAGATGCTACTTCAGTCAGCAGTAATAATTTCTCACTTCTGAAGAACCTGGGAGGTAATATGCGCATAGGCTCCAGCAGGGACTGAAAGGGGAGGGGGAGAGATGGTAAATTTGTCTTTGTAACGAGAGCATTTTATAAACAACCTCCAGCATAGCTGACTGACCTAAAACCCTGAGAAAGGCCAAACCCTCTAGGAGTCACCACCTAAGGGGGTGGAGGGGAGGGGAGCAAACTGCTATGTACAGGGTAAACTGGAAATGACCAACAGAGGGAAGGCCATAGAGTAAAGGGGGATCCGAAAAGTCTTCCTGGAGGAGGCGGGGTTTTAGCTGGGACTTGAAGGAAACCAAGTGAATTGGGAAGTGGGGATGAGGAGGAAACCTTGCAGATTTGGGGGATGGAGTGCAATGTCTGAGATAGTGTCATGTGCTAGGAGCAGCCAGAAGGCTTGGGTTCCTGGAAGGGGGCTTACTCATCTGCATTTACCACCCACACTCCTCAGCTGTAGTAGCCTTAGGGAAACGAGGTAGTATTGAAAACCACTCTTGTAGTCAATTCAGTTCAGTTAACATTAAATTAAGCATTTGTTGGAGACAAAGCTTAATGAAGTTTCTACCCCGGGTTCCTCCTCAGGAAAACTCAAGTCCATGGACTGTGCTCAAATCCTACATTCTGCCAGTCCCCTTTCTGGGTTATTCCCCCTACATCCACACCCTGAGCTTTCCTTCCATTTGCACGGGATATACCTTCTATGTACATAATTATTTGCATGTTGCCTCTGCCTTTGGAATGTAAACTCCTTCAAGTGGGTTGTTACCTTTCTCTGTGAACTGGTGTTTGGTGTGAAGGTTATGTGCCTGGGGCACCTAAATATTTACAAGTAAACATCTAGTAAGTACTCACTTAATATATGCTCTCTGACTTTCTGTAGTATTTTAGAAGGCCTAAGAGGAGTTTCTGATGTGACTTCTGGGCACTCTGGAACCACCTGTAGGAGGCTGATCAGAAGTCCTAGAACCTGGACTGGAATCTTGGTTCTATTACTCAACTGCTTTGTGTGACCTTGGAAAAGCCCTTTACGGCCTCAGTTTCTTCCTCTCCAGGATGGGAAATTTGGACTTGACGATCTTTTAAGATCTCTTCCATCTCCCAGTTCTTATGTTCATCCCAGTACCTATTCACTCATCAAGCTTTTGTCAACTGACTTCTGACTTTTACCACCCTGCTGAAAACTGACCTAAGGCCCTAACCCCCATGGCCTTTTCTCCTTGACCTTGTTTGTAGCCTTTGACACCATTGACTGCTCAGTCTTCCTAGGTACTCTCTGTTTGTCCTTGGCTACAGCAGTGCTGCCCTCCTTGTTCTCATCCCTTTCTGATTATCCCAGTCTCTGTGGGATCATTCCTCTTCTGACCCTCTTTGCATGCTTGTGCCCCAAGGCCAAGGCTGTCCTTTCTGTTTGGTATACATTCTCCTGGTGATTTCATCTGCTTCAATGTGTATGTAGGTGACTCTCAGATCTGGATCTCTCGCCCGAGTTTCAGTCTTGGAGGCATCTCAAACTCGGAATGTCTGACACAGAATTCATTCTCTTAACTTTGTCCACCCAAACCGTCCAATAACAATAATAAGTAATAGTTAGCATTTATACAGGGCTTACTATGTACCAGGCAGTGTACTAAACCCTTTACAATTATCTCATTTAGTCTTCACAACAACCCTGGGAGGTAGCTGTAATTGTAGATGCTATTATTTTTCCCAGTTTTGTACAGTTGAGGTAACTGAGTCAAACAGGTTAAGTGACTTGTCCAAGGTCATTCAACTAGTAAATGTCAGAGGTCAGATTTGATTTCAGGTCTTCTTGACTCCAGGCTCATCCATTGTGCCAACTCATTCCCTTTGTCCAAGCTTTCCCGTTACTGTTAAGAGTACCCTTGTCCTCCCAGTCACCCCAAATCAGTTAGTTATAGGACCATAGATCTCTAGCTGTAAGACACCTTGCAGAGGTTCCCATCTGTCTCTTAGAATCTCTAGTTTTCTTCAAAGTTCAACTAAAACACTAGTTCCTACATCAGGCCTATCCTGATCTCCAGTCACTAACACCTAGTCCTTCCATTGAAATTACTGTGCTAATTTCCTATATATTTTGCATGTGTTTATATACTTATAATTTGTCTTCATAGCATGAAAGCTTCTTAAGTGAAGGGATCATTTTATCTTGACTTAGTATCCCAGCACCTCACGCAGTGCCCGACATACAAGAGGAGATTAACGGTTGATGGCTGACATCCTTTCTTTGGGGGCACTCAGTTCTGGAGACTGGCAGTTAGCTCTGCTTCCACTGCTCAGCTGAAATGCAGTGGCGTACATGGCAGCCATGGCAGAGCACTCTACTGAGAGGAGGTGCGTGATCCTTCGGGCAGCATGTTCCAATGGATTTCAGGACAGAAAAACCTGGATTCACACCCCATCGCACAGAATGTATACGATCCTGAGCAAGTCAAGATAACCTTTCTGAGCCTCAGCTTTCTTCATCTATAAAATGGGAAAAATAACAGCACTTTATCTCACAGGGTCTGTAGGATCCCATCAATCTAGCAATAGATCAAAGTCAATCTAGAACTAGAATGAACACAACTAGTTCAGCCCCTCATTTATTATATGTCAGTCCATCCCACATCTGAAAAGTCCAGAGTGGAAGACACATTTGTAAGGGGTTTCGGAGGCCGTTATCGGATCCTCCACATCTGAACCTACTACTAGAAAAGGGGAGAAAGTCCAGTCTATTAGTGTGGACATTTTGAGGAGGGAGAGAGGGCTGAAAATATAGGATGCTATTGGAAAAATGAATAGCTGTCATCCCCCGTCTCTGTATCTCTCTTTTCTCTTTTTTCCTTTCTCTCTTACTATGAGTTATATCCCCCGCTTCTATTTCCCAAACCACCTGGCTAGCCCGTGCTTTTGTCTTCTTGGGAAGGCAGCTCTCAAGCTTCTGTGTTCCACCTGAATTGTATTAGCAATTATCTCTGCTTAAGAGTGTTGAGAGGCATCCTCTCCCCTTGCCTCCACCCCTTCTACCTAGCGCTTCATTCTCATTCCCAACTGTGTTCTCAGCTCAGTCAGGACCCAGGGTTTCCTTGGGAGCAAGTGGGAGCAGTTACCCCTTTTTTGAGCCAGCTTTTGGGGGCAACGGGGAGGCTTCCCTGCCCTCTGCAAAGGTCTGTCTTTTGAAATCTTTTGAAGGCAGAAACTGGGAGGGGGGAAGGGTATGATGTGGGCATTACTGGAAATAGCTCCAGCCCCAGGAGCCAGGAGATCTGGACTGGAATCCTAATACTTCCGAACTTTACGACCTTAGGGATAAATCATACCGCTTTACCGGGTTTTAGATTTTTCTATTTTTGTGGCAGTATGGGGAAGTTTGAGATAGAAGACCTGGTATGAATTCAGATTCTGCTCCTTAAAACTTATGGGAGTTTGGGCAAGCCATTCTTTAGGCCTTACTTTCTCATTCTAGAAAGTGAGGGGATTGGGCTAAATGATCCATTTAGTAAGGTCCTATCTGGCTCTGGGATGCTCTGACAAGGGGTACTTAATCTGAGGTTTGTGAGCCTGTTTTTTATTTTTATTTTTTGAAATGAAAACATAGGATTGCATCCTGTATCTTCATATAATTTGGGATCCTATGCCTTTTCATAAGTACATTTAAAGGCATTATTTTGAGAAGAAGGGGTCCAAGACTTGAAAAAGGTGAATAAGAATCTCCAGGATCTGTGGGGTCCTGGATCTATTTTAATAATGAGACCTTTTCAAGAGCTAGCCTCTTGAATCCCAGGTGTTGGACATTTGAACTTTCCCTAGGAGAGGAAGAAAGGGGGTTGGTAGTGTCAGCAGGACATAGAAATTACCTCTAGGCATCCTTTGATTGTATCCTCTCTGACCTTTGCCTTTTCCTTCTCTGCAGAATGATCTCACGGACCCAGCTGGTGCAAAATGTGCTCCAGGAGCTCCAAGAAGCTGCTGAATGCTTTGGCCTGGAGGGCCTGACCAATGCAGCCCTGGAAGCCAAGAAGACACTGTCTTCCTTCTCTCTGCCAAGTTGCCGCAGTGGGGAACAGTTCCAAGGTGAGATGGATGTGGACTCGGTGGCTCTCAGCCTATATCCAGAAGATGCCCCCAAGAATATGCTACCCCTGGCATGCAAAGGGAAGGGGAGCCGTCTCTTTGAGGCAGCCAGTGTGTTGTTGTGGGGTGGACCTGGCCTGAGCCCAGAACTCCGGGCCCGTACCGTGGTGGAGATGCTGCTGAACAAACATTATTATCTCAAAGGCATGATTGACTCCAAGGTGATGCTGCAAGCCGTCCGCTATTCTCTGTGTTCAGAGGAGACTCCAGAGATGACCAGCCTTCCCCCTGCTACCCTGGAGGCCATCTTTGATGTGGATGTTAAAGCTACCTGCTTCCCTGACAGCTTTGCCAACGTGTGGCACCTTTATGCCCTGGCATCTGTTCTCCAACACAACATCTATTCCATCTATCCCATGTGGAACCTCAAGATCCGGCCCTATTTCCACCGACTGATTAGGCCCCGCTGCTGTAGCCAGCCCCCCTCCACTCTGCACATTATGTGGTCAGGGCAGTTGTTGGCAGGCCAGCTGCTGGCCAGCCAGGTATTCAAACCGGAGTATTTCTCAGCTGTGGTGGGATTGGAGGAAGTAGAGTCAGAGGTGGCCAGCCCTCCTCCTCCTCCTCCAGTCCCTCCGGCAGAGACTCTGGAGTTACTGAACCGAGACCCTCAGCTCACCTACTCTCATCTCCGAGAGCGCTACAGCATCACCAAGAGCACCTTTTACCGATGGAAACGCCAGTCACGTGAACACCGCCAGAAGGCCGCAACACGCTTTGTTGCCAAGCACTTCCTCCAGTCATGTTTCCAGGATGGCAACGTGATACCTTTGCAGCATTTCCGACAGATGTTCCCTGAAATCTCAAGGTCTACTTACTATGCCTGGAAGCATGAGCTTCAGGGTACCTCTGATGGTGGCATGAGCAAGGATCCTGTGTCTGGGACGTCCCTGGAGGTGGAGGAGCTGGAAAAGCTGTCCTCAGAGGGGAAGAAGAGCTATCCTCCAGACCCTGGCCCAACAGGGATCTTCATGCAGGGAGCTAAGAGCTACCTGGAGCGCTGCATCTCCATGAACACACTGGTACCCTACCGATGCTTCAAGCGTAGTTTCCCTGGCATCTCTCGATCAACCTACTATAACTGGCGCAGGAAGGCTATCAAGGGAAACCCCAACTTCAAGATCCCACCATCCCTCCCAGGGGGGAGCCTTCATTTTCCCACAATGGAAATCTTGCAGCCTGGGAAGGGCATTCCCATCAGGAAGGGGCTGGCTGGGGTACAACCGAGCTCTCGGGGACTCTTGGCTCTGAAGCCCTCCCTAGCTAGGTGGCAGAAGCGATTACGCCGGGTTGCCAAGAGGCAGGTTCAGAGCGGGCGCCTTCCTTTCTGCCAATTCCGCCTCCGCTACCCCAGCCTGACACCCAGCTCCTTCTGGCTCTGGAAGAGCACGACCAAAGGCAGGTCTAACTCTCGCTACAGCCTCCCCTCCCAGAACCCTAGCAGGGGAGTCCTGGGAGCTGTGAGGAAGGCAGAGGTGGGAGAGAAGCCAGTGGTTCCGACAATCCAGAAAGAGGGAGTGCCCAGGGAGGATCGCTCGCTGGGGCCCTATCATGGCACCCTGTCTGGTTATGCGGTGGCAGGGGGTGGGGTGAATGGAGGTGGTGGCAGTAGTAGCAATGGCCGGGTATTTGTCATGGATGTAATTGCCACGACCCAATTCAAGGCCCAAGCTAAGCTCTTCTTACAACGACGTTTTGAGTCAAAGACTTTCCCCTCATATAAGGAGTTCAGTGCTCACTTCCCTTTCACAGCACGATCAACTTACTACATGTGGAAGCGAGCCCTCCATGATGGACTCACTCTGGTTGATGCCTAAGAAAGGAGGGAAGGAATGACCCATACTTGGGAAGTATGCTAGGAGCAAAAAGGAGCTATCTTGGAGGTTAGCTGATGTGTCCTATCACCCTACCAGGACCCCTTCAGGCTGGTAGTGATCCTCTTCCTTCCCCTCCCAAGAGAACATGGGCTATGCTTCTTTTCCCTGGTACCAAGTCCCAGGAGGTGGCTGGCTGCTTTGCTCATTTCTTAATTGTTGTGAGATATAAGATGCCTTCTTTGTTTTGTAGTCTTTGTTATTCTCATTGTTTTATTTTCAGGTTCTGTTGGCTCTCCTGGAAAGGAGGAGAATGAAACTGGTGGGGAAGGACCCACTGAAATGGATGCCCACTGTCTCAGGGACTTTAGGGACTGGTGAAGGTGGGGAGGGGGTGTTTGACTTTGACGGTAAGAAAGACTTGTGTACCTCCACTTCTGCAGAATGAGGAATTTTTGTGCTCCCTATGCTTCCCTGTTGGATATGAGCAGGACTAACAGAGATTCAGAGCATGAGTCTGGACCGAGAACTGGGATGTGTGTGCCTCCCTGGGCACAGCAGCTTCTCTAGTGTGGTGCATACCCAAGCCTAATCTATAAACCTACCATGGACCCCTGAAATCGGGAGAACTCTGCCAGGCTCAAAGTGTCCTGATCCCCTGGCATCTCACTAATAAGCTCAGTCAAGCTGCAGCAAGAATGTAGTTGGTTTATTTTTTAGGGAAGGGCGGGATGAGGAATGGTTAGAGGCTATTGCTACCATGACTTGGTTCCTGAGGGAGAAGGTATCAGGCTGGGATCTGAATCCTTTCGTGTCTGGAGGCGAGTTTACTCCTATGGGGTCAAGTGATCCAAGGAGGTTGTGTGTGTTTTGGGAATTAGCTCAGAGTTGCTGAAAGCTGGCCCTGTAGAGACGGTAGCTGGGCTCTAGCTTCTTAACTTGCTTTTCCCTTTACCACCTTGGCTGAGGGTGGGAGGGTGCCCAAATCAGCCTCCACCATGGCTTGGGGAGCCAAATTCTTCCAGGCGGGGAGGGCAGGAATGATGTCCAGCTCAGCCTAGCCCATTGGTCAGAGGGCCAAATTCTTCCTGGGGAAAGGAATCCAGCCATTCTCCCTTTCTCCTAGCAGCAAATTTGGACATTTGCCTTCTTTAACTAGATGTGTTTCCAAGAGATCACATCCAGGTTGACACCCAGTGATGCTACAGGTACAATAATGCCTTGGTGTTTCTTCTCCTGGCCCTCCCCTCCTCCCTTTCCTCCTGTCTCTCAGCAAGATCTCCCAACTTTATCCTTTGCCCAGGAACAGTAGGCCAAAGGTGGGTTCTTCCAGGCAAAGGTACTGGACGGGTCCATTGTATGAATGAAGAGTAGGTTGAGGGGGGGAGGGTGGGGAAACAGTGTTTGAAATTACTTGTCTGGTGAATTGTAAAGCAATAAAAAGTAGGTTTTTTGCCTTCAGTCTGTTGTCTGTGTGTGCTCTCTTTTGTTAACCCGTATTCATTTGACCCTAGTTAGGTCTTTCCTCACCTGTGAAACGAAGGGTTTAGATTTCTTTTGCCTGAAATTTCTATGCCTTATTGAATAGGCCTGAGCCTCTCATCTGACCAACTGGGACCACATGCTTTCATCTCATCTGTGCTTCTCTCTTAATTCATCTCCAGCCTCTTCTTGGAAAAGGAGCAGCAGTACCTTCAACTCTGGTGAACATTCCCACACCTGATCTTATAGGTCCCACACCTATACATCCTAGTGATTCTGAACCCCTCCAGGTCATTACCCAAACACCTTGGACAAGCCATTTCAGGCCTTAGCTTATTTCGTAAAAGTAAGGAGGCTGGGCTTGAGGCCTTTGCACACCCCTAGCTCATCATCAATGAATGGGCGTTGCCTCACCCTAAGTGAGTACCTGCGAAGACATTGGCATGATCTTCGGTAACGAAGGACGAACACAATCCTGTGAGGAGATGCAGCTGGCTGCATGGGGACCCAGTTAGCTGGGTAACTCAACTCCTCCTCTCCTGTCTGGTTCCCCCTCCCCTTCTCTCCAAAGGAAGTTAAATTTGGATGGCCAAAAGATGCCCAGTTGACTGGAGTTTTACTGGACTCTTTCCTTTCCTCTCTTGTCCTGTCCTGCCCTGTCCCCTCCTCTTCCAAAACCTCAAACCTACTGCACTCTGAAACTGGGAGGCCAATGGGGCCCCTGCCTTAGGGCTCATCTGGACCCTTCTGACTTTAGAGTGATTATCAGTAGTAACTGTTGCTGTTTTCCACCCAGCCTAATGGCTTTCTTTTCCTTGGCCTCATTAAAGGGGTCATGCCCTGGCTACTTCTTAAACAGGCCTATTCGATGAACTTGCCTCACCCTAAGTGAGTACTTGCAAAGACCTTGACCTAAAGGGCCCAAAGTATCCCAGTGCACCTGGGTCATCTCCAGTCATCCTGATGGATATCTGGTCACTAGATTCAGATGGTTCTGGAGAAGTGAGCCTGGTGACCTGCACAGCTCTCCCTCACTCAAAACAGTCAAGTGTAAAGTCATGTCATTTCTCTGATGGCATGGTCTATTTCGGCAATGAAGGATGAACACAACGCCTCATTCACTCCTATCCTCTGGCTTATGAAGAGTTTCAGAAAGGGTTAGACTTTTCCCAGTGACTGGTGAACCCAGGAGGATGGGAACCAATTACTCTGGTGCCTGAAGCATGTTTTAAATCAGCAAGACCCCAGCTTCCTTTGGCTGCAGAGCTCTCCCCTCTGAAAGTCTCCATAGGGAACCCAAGGACAATTTGGAGGAATGCCATCTTGGCCTCCCCTTGATCACTGTGGGCATGAAGGATAGCCAGACTTATAGTCATGTTGTAGTGTTGAGATTTGGAATGGGAGAACCTGAGTTCAAAATCTGGCTCTGCCAACTAGCCAAGCCATTTATACTCAGCACCTCCCTTGTCTCATCTTCAGAAGGAGTTGGATGGGATGAGTTCCTGAGGTCCTTTGTGTTGTAAAGGAGGCTTGTTGGCTAGGCTGGTTTTCCTTGGTTCCATACTCTTGCTATCTGCACAAGGCCAGCAGGTGGCACTCTAATGCCACAAGAGGGGAAGCAGCATAAGGGGGTGCCATTAGTGGAATCTTCCCCACTTTTGACCCAATTTCTCACCTCTTGTGCTTGGAGAGAAGCCTTCCCCATGTTTACATTGAGGGCTAGACTTTGGAGCCCCAAGGGGTAGCCCTGGTTAATATCAGAAAAATGGCAGCTGATTGAGCATCTTTGGGAAAAACTTGAAATCACAAACTTAGAGATCTTTGAGTCCATCACCTTTGTTTTACAGATGAAGAAACTGAACGAGGTGAAAAATATGCCCAGGGTCCCACAACTAGTAAGATCCTGTGGCAGCATCTGAACTGAAGTCTTCCTGACTCAGACTCTATCTCCCAGTCTACCCTGTACCCATGCCCGCAACTATAAGATATTTCCCTGCTGCCTAGCTTAGCATACTTCCACAAGTGCAAGAAGTGTATATCGCTCCTTTGCTAGATTTCCTTCCTTTTTGGAGTCTGATTCATGAGTTTGTGGCTGCCTCTTTGCTTATATTGGGATAATGAGAATTTCAGGAGTCTGAGTGTTGAGATTCAGTTGAAGATGGAGGGCTCCAGGGTGAGAGATGCTCTAGCCCTTCTGTTTTCCACAGTCAGAATCTTCTCTTGTCCTCCTATCATGGATGATGGGAAAATTCTATACAATTTTTTCCCTCAAGGCGGGCTCTGGTTTTGGGAAAAGCTGTATTATCTTAGGCAAGTCACCTGTAGGGGTGAGGGGGAGGACACATTTACTCTTGTAAGATGAAGGGTCTAGACCTCCAAAATCCCAGCTCTAAAATGGACAGTCTTTTGATTAGGAATTAAAAAAAATGTGGGTTTTTATCCTACCTCTGCTTCTTATTAATTGCATGGTCTTGGGCAGCACTATTAACGAATATCTCTAATTCAGTTTCTCCATCTGTAAAAAAAAACCAAAAACCAAAAACCAAACCAGTACCTGCCCCCATTTACCTCACAGGGTGGTTATGAGGAACAAAAAGGGGGTGGTGTGTATGTGACAGTGTTACACAAATGTATGGTGGAGGAGGGAGAACAGCCTTTAGGGAAATGAGCAGCTGTAAGTAGGCTTAACATTAGGGGAAATTTTTTTTCCCCTCACAGAAAATGACTTTGAAAATAGCATGAAATCCGCTTAACTTCAGCAGCTCTTTCCTGCTAGGCTGGGAGAAAGGAGATAGGCAAATACCACTCAGCCTAGGGGGTCATCAACCTCTCCCACTGAGCTATGACTTCATTCTTGCCTGAGAATAACAGTACCGAAAACTAGCATTTAGATATATTTTCAGATGGTCCTTGCCATAAACCCCAAGGTAGGTGCTGCCGTTTATCTCATCTTTACAGAGGAGAGAACTGAGACACAAAGAGAGTTAAGTAAATGGGTTGGGGTCACACAGCTAGTAAGTGTGTAAGGTAGCATTTGGACTCGGATTTTGATAAGTCTAGTTGATACTGAAGAAGCACTCACTGGAATGCCAAGGGGTAGGTAGGTGGGAGATAAGGGATGTGGAGCCTGGCAAGCACTGTATAATGGAGAGATTTGGGTGGAGGGTTCTACTGGTCCAGATTTTTGATTTGGGTTTTGTGGTATGTGAAGAGGAAAGAGCTGGACCTTTTGGCCCTCTTGCCCCTTAATTTTTTCTCTCCCAGCCTGTTGGGGGAGGTTCTTGGCCACTCCTCTAGCCTAGAACAAGGATCAGTGTGCTTGATATTCAGCAAAACTAGGTTTATTAATTCCCTCATTCTGATATATGTAAGCACATGGTGTGTAGATAGAAATGTGACCAATTCCTTAGGAGAGGGAGTGGAAGAAACCCTATCCCCTACCATGGCTCTGAGAAGAGGCAGGAATGTACCTGTCAGGCCTTGAACTGTTGACTGGTAAGGCAGAAAATGGGTTTTGGGAGTCTGAGGTCTGGAACTGGCCCAGGTTAGCATCATGATAGCATATAACATATTTAGAGCTGAAGGCAAACACCTTCATGCTACAGATGAAGACACAGGTCCATTGATAAATCACCTAACATATCTGAGATCACATAGTATCTGTGAGGATTTGAACCTAGATTCTCATGTTAGATCCGAGTCTAGCTCTCCTTCCTCTGCACTACTTGGGGAGGCATTTGGGTCTTCAACGGGATCCTCCCCATTTCCACCTAGAATCATGATCCCTGGCTTCCCCCAAATAGGGTGTATTTACCCATTCACCTTAAGTGATTCCCCTAGATTAGACTCTGCAAAACTGTGGAAGCAGAGTTAGTTTAACCCTAAGGGGGGCGCAGGGGGTGAGAAAAGAAGTGCTGGAAGTTTATCTCCTGGAGTGGCTTCTTCCATTCAAACAGGTCTCAACTGCTCCCAGCTGGACTGTGAAGCCTTAGCTAGTAAATTTCTCCCTGGCTCCTGGGGAGAAAGATGGCTGGAGTTGTCACCAGCTATCCTCTGGCAAGTACTGGTCTATTAAACACAGCAGCTCAGGCCAGAAAAGACGATTAGGAATTGAAAGGGGCAGGAGAAAGCAGACAGCCCTCTCAGGGAGTTGAGGTGGTACACAGACTAAGGTACCCCATGATCAGCTCTTGACATCAAGGCATCGTGGGTCAAAGTCAGGGCTAATTACTGTCTTCATCTCCTTTAGTCATTCAGGTTGGGGAAAGTAAGGGAACTGGAAAAAAGTGTGCAGTGAAAAGAAGGTCAGATTTGGAGTCAATGACCCTGGGTTCAAATCCTGTGGGACCTTGGACAGGTCACTTAACTCCTCTGTGCCTCAGTTCTTCAACTATAAAATGAGGGGCTTGAACTACATGGCCTCTCAGGGCTTTTAGCTCTAAATCTATGATTCTCCATTATTTTAAAAAAAATGTCCACTTACTATTCAGTCAGAGCTGGTGACCCTACCTTTCCCCACCTCTGTAGGTGGTAGCTCAACCATCTCCCTTCCAATTGTCCTTTGGGGCTATACTCATGAATCCTGCTTATTTCCTCCTCTCTCTCTACAGTTTCTTTATTCAGAACCAGTACAACTTCCTCCAGGGTGAAGGAGCTGTCAGTCAGTTGTTCATCTCAACCCAGGTGCTGGTTCTGCATTCAGTAGCCAGGCTTGCATGGTTTGCTCACAAGTCTGTAGCTTTTAAGAGAGAAGGATTCAGTGAACTTGGTAAAGATATCAGCATCCTTCTAGTCTTCCCTGTGCTTAGCAGATTATGAGTGTTTAATAAATTCATGTTGATTGACTGCTTGGCTCCAAGGTGGCAAGAGACTTTTAGTGGACACTGGGGTCCCCTATCTGATGTCTCTCAGCCCTCATGTTGAGCCAGAGAACTCCACCATTTCCTAGGAAACATAGGAAACACTGCCTCCCCCTCTCTCATATGACATGAAGTACTTTCTAACTTTCACCTGGGGATCTATGCCTGGAAATTTCCTTGTACTTAATAGGTTTGGATTTTCAAGCCAACCCTTTTAAGGCAGGGGGTTATTTAGACAGAAGAATGAGTAGGTGGGAGATGGGAGGAGAATCCTTATGTTCTCCCAGACCTTCAAGTCAGAAAGGTAATCACAGCTCTTCAGAGTTCATCTGTTTAAGAGCTGTCCCCAGAGAAGTAGGCATTTGAGTATATTATGAGGACTAGGCACCAAGTCCCCCTTCTCTCCTTATTAGGAATGATCTGCAGACCTGTAAGAGATGAACAGAATAAAGACTGAGTTCAGAGACCCAGGTGAAATTGGTTGTACCAAGAACGGGCCAGGGTAGACTAGATCCCCTGGAGAATTACTGGTTCATGGGCCAGAGCAAGTGATGAGTATGAGTACTAGAGGCATTCAGGCTGATGGATCTCCCTTATCAGCCTGTAGGGACTTTTCTACTGAGGACTGGGAGCTGGTATGTAGTCAGCCCCCAACCCCCTCACCCAGATGGTGAAGTTGGGTTTTCATCCTTCCCTTCTCCTTCCCCCAGTATTGAGAAACAGCCTGTTTGTCATTTCCACCACTAGTATGCCAGAGGGAAAGAGGTCTGAACCTTGGCAAGCTACTCACAAGAGGTTGCCAATCTCCTGCTAAATAATAGCATTAATCACCCAGAGACTCCTGATTTATTACACCCAGGTGCTCTCAGGATCCAACCTGTCCTCCCCACCCCCTCAACCCCTCCATCTCATGGGCCACCTAACATGCGCCCTCCTCTCTGAGGGTTTACAGTCTGCAATGGGATGGAGATAATAGGGTGAAACAGGTATGCAAGTTGTTAAGGGAGAGGAGGAGGAAAGAGGGAAAAGGAGGGGGTCTGGGTTGAGGATTGGCAGAGGTGGGGGACAGGGGAAACTGGAAGAAAGGTGGGAGAGGGGAGCGGAGGAGGTAGTGTGACTCATCCTGAGCATCTCCAGAATTAGATTCAGGTGGTCCGCTTTTCCACTTACCAAAGAGAAACTGAGCTGCTGGGGAGCGGGGAGGGAGAGGTCCCAGGAGAAACCTTCAAAGTGACTTGCGTGGGGAAAGGTTGAAGCACTGAGCAGGCTGCTATTGGCTGCGTTCCCAGCTGGCCCCCCACTCCTAATAATTAGGATTCTGGATGGGGGCCTAGTCATTTATGCAAGAGTATGTCAGGCCCTAGGGCTGTTTAGAGAGTTAATGGGCATGGACTAGGAAGAGCCCCACTGGTTGCTGGGACTTCTGGCCTGGCCTTTGCTGCACAGATGCTCTGGTTTCCCCTACAACTGTCAAGTCTATCTTCCTGATTGGTTTTGACAGACCCCAAATAAATAAGGATGAGCCGAGCACTTGACATAGGTTGATGGAGTCCTCCACACATCATGTGTTTCATGATGCCCTCCCTCCCCTGGCCCTCATTTACCTAGTTCCTCTTAGAAGTCTTGGATTACAGATCACTTCTCACGTCTTCTGCCCACTCCAGCTCCTTCAAATTGAAGGCCTGATAAAACTGAAGGCAGAAGACAGACCCCACACGTCTTCCAGGCATCCTGAGCACTACAGAGTATAGGTAATATATGTGTTTTTGTTCTAGGTTAGCACCACTGCTCAGTAGCTTGGCACCGCTCCCTCCATAAATTTCTCTTTACCCCTGTGAAAAAAATTACAGATGTGATGTGTGTTGTTCGCTTTTCTTATATTTTTCTTTCCCAGTGACAGACCTCTCCCCACCTCCCACCCCCACTGAAGTGACCAACCCTGGTCAAATGACACAACAGAGGTGCCCAAATATGCTCTCGGAGTCCAGCTCTAGAGGTATTTCCTAGTCCTTTCCTTGTTTTGTTCCTTATGCTCAGGAAATTACTTAGGATATATAAATCTAGAGATGGAAAGAGCCTCAGAGGTCATCTAATCCATTTTATAGATGGGTAAACTAAAGCCCTAGGAAGTTAAGTGACTTATTAAATGTCATACAGAAACACTGGAAAAGGAATTTGGATTCAGGCCTTTTGACTTCAGGGCCAGGGTTCTTTCCACCATGCATATTCTATACCAGTGCTTTTTCTTAGGGTCTGAGAGAACAAAATCAAATGATCTGTGGGCCAACATCAGAGTTATAACTAGGGCGTGGCCAGTGGCGCTTTTCCCCAGGTGATGAAATTTAGAGGGAGCTAATAGCACATGTACTTTTTTAGTAGGTAGAAACAACTGAACTTTGCATTTAGCAAGAAAATGAGTTAAAATAGGAAGCTACCAGATGGCCCACTTCCTCCTCCTTTCTCCATTGCCCTCCTTCCTTGCCTAGATCAAACTTTTTCCTTGGCCTATCTCTGCCTTTCTCCCTTTCTTGTTAGGATTCCAGAGTGACTTGGACTGCATCAAGTTCTCTTCCCCCTTCTACAAGTGAAATTGTTTTAAAAGTCTATTTAGAGGTACCATTTCCCCCTGCCTATTCTGTATCTCATACTGTTTGTCAGATTTGCTACTTATAGCTCTGTCCAACATGAATAAGAAAAAAGTCTTTAAGGTTTCAGAATGTCCCAGAGAGAGAGAGAGAGAGAGAGAGAGAGAGAGAGAGAGAGAGAGAGAGAGATGCCTACTGTCCTGGAAGATAGGAGTTCCTTCCCAAACCATTTGACTTGCACATTGTATCAGGAAGTAACTGATGGTTAACTCATTTATTCATTCTTATTCTGTTGTACCTACAAGTGTAAACACTGAGGAAACGAGTGCAAAGAATCCCCCAAGAAGCAATGAATCCATTTTCATGAATCCAATTCAAGAATATATTAAGCACCTCAGAAGCCAGGGACTGAGATACGGGCTGGGAAATACAAATCAATCAATGTATTTATGTGGTATCTACTGTATGCTAGGCACTGTAGTGTCAGGCACTCATACAAATACAAAGAATGATGCAATCCACTCAAAAAGCACATATATTTCTATCTTGAGAAACTACTGTACCATAGAGTGAGTATATGTAGTATATACAAAATGAATTCAGAGTTCTCAGGAAAGGAATGCCAGATAACATTTGGGGGTGGGAGTGGGAATTGGGAAAGTCCTACTGTATTAGATGGTACTTGAGTTTCATTTTGTGGGGAGAGAGGGACTTGGTAAGGCGGAAGTGAGGAGGAAGTATATTCCAGGCTTGGGGTCGGCCTGGGAAAGCTCATGAACATAGAAGATAGAATGTCATATGAGAGAAACAGGGAAACGGTTAGTTTGGCTGGATTGTAGAGTGTAGAATGAGTGCTTATGTATAAAGAATTAGACAGGAAAACTAAGTTGAGATGAGGCTGTAAAGAGCTTTGAAAGGCAGAATTTATATGTTATCATAGAAGGTAATAGAAGTTTCTAAAATTTATTGAGTAGAGGAATAGTACAGTTAGACCTACGATTAAGGGAAATCACTTTGGGATCTGTATAGAGGACGGACTGGAAGAGGGAGAGGCCTGGGGCAGGGGGAACCCATTCAGAGACTGTTGTAATAGTCTGCACAAAAGGTGATAAGACAATAAACAAAGCTGGTGGCTATTGTGAATAGAGAAGGGGTCAAATGCAAGAGATGTTGAGGTAGAAGCAGTAAGATTTGGCAACTGATTGGATACATAGGGTGAGGAGTCAAGGTTAACACTGCTGTTATGAACCCAAGGGACGGAAAGAATGGTGCTGTCTTTGACAGGCATAAGGGTGACTAGACAGATAATGAGCTCTGCTCTGGGAATGTCGAGTTTGAGATGTCTCCAAAACATGGTCAACAGGTGATGTGGGACAAAAGCATGGGGGGATGTGGATCTATGAGTCATTTGGGGATGGGTTTGATGGCTCATAAAGTCCTTTGCAGCTCTACATCTACGATCTCATGACTAGAGCACTTATGATTTATGTCACACAAGAGTCTTTAACCTTGTCTGTGTCACGGAACCCTTTGGTAATCTGAAGAAACCTATGTATCCTTCTCAGAATCATGTTTTTAACTACATAAAATAAAACACACAGGATTAGAAAGGAAGTCAATTATATTGAAATACAATTATCAAAATACTTTTTAAAAAATTAATTAATTTTAGTCTTCAACATTCATTGTCACAAGATTTTGAGCTCCAAATTTTCTCCCCATCTCTCACCTCCACTCCACCCCAAGATGGCAGGCATTTTGATTACCCCTTCCCCAAGTCTGTCCTCCCCACTATCATCCCACTTTCCCTCCTATCACCCCCCCCTTCACTTTCTCGTAGGGTAAGATAGAATTCTATACATCTTATTTCCCAGTTGCATGTAAGAACAATTTTTAACATTTGTTTTTAAAACTTTGAGTTCCAAATTCTCTCCCATCTTCCCTCCCCACCCACCCTTATTGAGAAGGCAAGCAATTCAATACGTTACACATGTGCAGTTATGCAAAACACTTCCATAATAGTTATGTTGTGAAAGACTAACTATATTACCTTCCATCCTACCCTGTCCCCATTTACTCTATTTTTCTCCTTTGACTCTGTCCTCTTTCAAAAGTGTTTGCTTCTGACTACCCCCGCCCCTCCAATCTGCTCTCCCTTTTATCATCCCCCTCCTCTATTCCCCTTCCTCCTACTTTCCTGTAGGGTAAGATTCCCAACTGAGTGTGTATGTTATTCCCTCCTTAAGCCAAATCTGATGAGAGTAAGGTTCAATCGTTCCCTCTCACCTCCTCCCTCTTCCCTTCCATTGTAAAAGCTTTTTCTTGCTTCTTTTCTGTAAGATAATGTACCCCATTCTATCTCTTCTTTTCTCCTCCTAATATATTACTTTCTCATCCTTCAATTTTATTTTTTAGATATCATCCCTTCATATTCAATTCACCTTGTCAAAATACCTTTTTAAAAAAGTTCAGGGGAACACCAGGCTAAGAACACTTGGCTTATATACTGTCTTATACCCATTGATGTCCAAGGTCAGGAATATTATATCTCTTTTTTGTTGTTAGCAGCTGATGGATCTCTTCTTTACCCATTTAGTGAAGAACTTATCATTTAGGAAGTTCTCAGTAAATGCTGGTCAATGGTTGATGTTGGGGTGTGTGTGTGTGTGTGTGTGTGTGTGTGTGTGTGTGTGTGTGTGTGGTAGAGGGTTGGGTAAAATCAGTGAGTGTGAGGGATGCTGATAGATGCTGGTAGGCATGTGGAAGTACGGGGATGTAAGGAATGAGTCAACGGGAGGAATCAGGTGACTAGAGGACTTTAATGATGCCCAGCTTATTTGAATCTCTCTTCCCCTCAGGCACCAATTACTTTTCCCCATTCCAGTTTAGACGCTAGCTATCTGGTCTACCAGCCATGAGAAGGCTCCTGTGCCTGCTGCAGATTGTCAAGGAGGAAGAAGATGCTAATATTTGAGAGAGGGGTGGTCAGCCTCACCCTGCTCCATTGGGAGGGCTCCAATTAGAAGACACAGAGGCTGGCCCTCTCAGGCTTCCTGAGGAACCTTGCCCCAGGTCATTCTTCTTTGCTGGAAATTCTCCAGCCTGTAGAGCTCTTCAGGGATCAGCTACTGGAAATGCAGGGGTTGGGTCTCTGGGGCTTTGTTGAGGGACAGAGGAAAGTACTTCTGACTCCCACTGACTTAGAAGATTTAGAGCTAGGAGAGACTTTGGAGACGATCAAATCCAAGCTGCTCATTTTAGAGATGAAACTCGGGTACTGGTAGGTGAAGGGATTTGAGGCAGGGTGGAATAAATGAACAGACTGCTGGACTTGGAGTCAGGAAGACCTGAGTTCAAATCTCACATTCAGACATTTACTTGCTGAATGTGTGACCTTGGATAAACTACTAAACCTTCCTATGCCTCATTTTTCTCATCTGAAATTTGAGAGGATTGGACTTAACTCCAAAGCTCCTTCCAATTCTAAATCTATGACCATATGACCTGTGTCAAAAGGTAGTTATTGGAAGAACCAGGATTCAAATAGGTGTTTAACACAGTGCTGGGCACATTGTAGATGGTGAATAAATGTTTATTGACTGATACCCCAAGTGTAGAGTTCTTGACTCTTAACATGATCTTGTTTTAAAAAATAGTTTGACAGCTGTGTTTGTATGTGGTTTCCTTTATAACATTATATATTTTATTTTATACACTTAAAAGGGATTCTTACATTTCACCAGGATGCTAAATGAGTACACGACACAAAAGAAAAGGTTAAGGACCCTTGTAACTAAACTGAAATCATACTTATCCTTACCCAACCTTGGATAAGATGAATGAAATCCCAAAGATCCAATGGTACCAGACTTGGTGGCACACTGCAGGTGGGCATGGTGGTGAAACCCTGTAAATCTCTGCTGCTAGGGGAAACTGAGGCTGGCGGATTCCTTGAATTATGGAATTCTGAGCTGCAGTGACCTCATTATGTATCTGTATTAATTTTGGCACTAATATGCTCAACCACTGAGAGTGGAGGCCTAACAGGCTGCTTAAGAAAGGATGAACTGACCCAGGCTGAAAAAATGGAGCAGGTTCAAGCCTCAAAATCAGTCAGGGTTGGGATTGGGCCCATGAGTGGTCGCTTCACTTTTAACCAGGTTGAGATAGGGAGACCCTGTCACAAAAATAAAGACAACAAAATGACTCAGCAGAGGCCCAAAATCTATAGGGTCATAATAAGTCACAAGTTTAGAGTTAGAAGGCTATCTAGCTTAAGTCTCCTGTCCTACAAAGGAGATAACTGAGGCCCAGGAAGGTTGAGTGATTTGTCCATTATTACATTTCCTATCAGAGATGAGCAGTGGAGTGGGCTCCATAGAATCTTTCCCTCCCCCAAAATACAGACCATGAGATAATATCATAGTTCCATTGACATGCAGAGCTAGGAAAGGCCTGAAGGATCATCTATGCCAATCCTTACATTTTAAAGAAGAAAAGGCACAGAGAAGTCCTAGAATTATATTATCTCAGAGTTAAAAGAGACTACTACTAACATGTAATCTCCTGAAGGACAGAGACTGTTTTCCATTTTTTTTGTCTTTGTTTATATCCTAGCATAGTCCCTGGTATATGGTAGGTACTCAATTTATGTTCAATTATATTGACCAGAAAGGTAAGCTCATGCAATCTGTATCTAAGAAGAAACTCTCCCCTACAACATCTTTGGCAGAACTGAAATGGACTGAATGTCAAATGTCCAGGAGCCATCATGTTATTGTGGTACTAATTCTGGAGTCAGAGGGTCTCCATTAGAATTCTACCTCGGATGCTTTCTATGATAACAAGTCACTTAAATTCACTGAACCTTATTTTCCTTTTCAGTCAACTGAGAAAGGTAGCTTCTAGGGCTTTTGCTAGCTCAAAATCATTTTGGTGGTCAAAAAGGAATGCATTTTCAAATTTTTGACTGGTGAATTTCAGTTACTTGAAAAATCTAAAACATGCTGTTTGCTACCCTTTAGAAAAGGAAGCCATGATCCCTGAGATTCAATAAGGCTTTACCAAGATTAGTCTGGCCATTCCAGACTAATCTCATTTCCTTTTTCACAGGTTACTAGATTGAGGGGTCAGAGGAATGTCATAGATACAGGTACCTAGATATAGGTGAGACATCTGACAAAATCTCTCATACTATCTTTGTGGACAAAATGGAGGCACTTGGATTAGATCATAGTTTAGTTAGGGCACAGCTGAAGAATTTGAATGACTAGACCCCACTAGTGCTAAATAATGTAATGTCAACTCACACAAGCTGTGAGACCCTGGGCAAATCACTTAACCTCTATCTGCCTCAGTTTCTTCAACTCTAGGGTTGTTGTAAAGATCAGATAATTGTAAAGTGCTTAGCACAGCACCTGGTACATAATAGGTCCTATGTACCTCCCTTTTCCTCTCCCTTCCCTTCCACAATGTCAAGTGAGAAATTCCTAGTGGAGTATCCCAGGAATCTTTCATTGACCTTGTTTTGTTCAATCTTTTTTTTTTTTTTTTATCAATGACATGAATATAAGCATAAATGACATCAACTTTCTAGAGGATGAGAAGATGGGAGAGATAGTTAACATAATGAATGGCCGTCAGGATCCAAAAAACTCCCAATAGGCTAGAATGATGGACTTGATCCAATAACACTAAATTTAAGAGGCTCAACTGTAAACTTCTGTGTTTGAGTTTAAAAGAAACCACCTACATGAGCACAGAGGTGGTGGCACCTCTAGACAGTGTACCATGGGATCTTGATGGAGTACAAGGTCAATATGAGACAATAATGATGCATAACAGAGGAAAATATATCAAACATAATTCACTATATTGAGAGGCATTGGGTCCAGAATGGAAAAAGAGGACAGTTTCACTGTACTTTTCCCTAACTGGACTGCATCTGCAGCATTATGTTGGTTGAAATTACCATATTTTAGGAAAGATATTGACAAGCATTGTCAAGGACATTGACATCCAGCATGGGCCTCTAGAATGGTGAAGGGCCTTGCACTCGTGCTATACAAGAATCTATTGAAAAGTACAGTGGAAAAAGCGCTAGATTTGAAGTTAGGATCTGGGTTCAGATCCTGATGCTACTGCATACTACCTGGATAGTAAGTCATAAACCTCTCCGGGGCCTGGTTTCTCCTCTGTAAAATGAGGGGGTTGGACTAGATAAGCTCTGAAAGTCTCATCAAGCTCTATATCTATTCCAGGGTGTGCTAGAATTGGCTCAAACATATTCTCAGGATTATTAAACTTTCAATGTGAGCATTTCTATCTCCAAAATCATGGCTAGATTTATTTTGCTGATTGTCTAGACTTGAGAATTCATTCATTTTCAGTCATGTCTTCTTCTTGATCCTATCTGGGGTTTTCTTGACAGAGATTCTGGTGTGGTTTACCATTTCCTTCTCCAGCTTATTTTGCAGATGGCAAAATTGAGGCTAACAGGGTTAAATGACATTGCCTGGGGTCACCCAGCTGGCAAGTGTCTGAGGCTGGATTTGAACTCAGGAAGAGGAATCTTCCTGACTCCAGGTTGGTATTCTATCAACTATGACACCTAGTTGCCCAGATTCAGGAAAGTGATAGATAAAATGTTAATACAGATTAAATTTAAAAGCATGTCATATGTACAGTTTTTTCCCCAGGAGAGATGGTTATTAAACATTAACTAAGTATACATCTCTCTGTGATCTTATGAACTGAAAATGTTTAGCCTGGAGAAAAGGGTTGGGAGTAGAATAAAGGAGTGAAGGCAAGATAATAACAAGTATTTTCAGTACCATCTTATCAAAGAAGATTTAGACTTATTCTCCTTAACCCTAGAGGGAGAAGTACTAGGTTCAATGAGTAGAAGTTTCAGAGGCAGATTTCGTCTTATAGAAAGGTAGAACGGTATATCCTATGAAATGCTGAGTTCCTTTCTCTTGAGGCAACTATATGGTGCAATGGATAGAGTGCCAGGGACATGGAGCCAGAAAGACAAGACTTCAAGTCTATCCTCAGACACTTAAAAGCTATGTGACCTTGGGCAAGTCATTTTACCTCTGTCTATTTCAGTTCCCTTTACTGTAAAATGGGAATCATACCTTCCAGGGTTGTTATGAGGATCAAATGAGATACTATATGTAAAGAGCTTAGCACATAATAGATGCTTAATAAATCCTTCCTTCCCATGTAAAGTTTTCAAGTGGAGGCAAATTCATTGTCAGGGATATTTGTAAAAGGCATTTCTGTTTTAGGGACAGATTGGAAATAGATGACTTCTAAGGTTCCTTTCAGCTCTAATATTCTGTGATACTGCAGTGACCTTAACGTTTATTTTACTGTGGTTTCAACATGAAGTGAAAAGACTTGAGTTCATTGCCCTCGGACTGGGGACTAACAGAAAGTTAGGCAAACCTGGTGCTTGAAGAGAAGGAAGAGAGGCCACTTCAGAGATGGGAAGATAGACTATGGGCCTAATCACAGAAGACAGAGATAAAAATGGAATGAAGAAAGTACCCAAGGTGCACCCAGACAAGGACAGCAAAAGCATGCAATGGCATGTGTGTACCTAGATTGTGCCTGAGGAGCTAGGGAGAAGATAAAGGGAGAAGCCATAGAACAGAGCACACAGTCCAAAGATAAAACCCCATCTTTCTGGGGCTCTAATCAGTGAACTCAGGGCTAGATTACAGATTATAAAATTTGTTGTTCAGTTGTTTCAGTAGCGTGACCCCATCTGTAATTTTCTTGGCAAAGATACTGAAGTAGTTTACCATTTCCTTCTCTGGTTCATTTTGCAGATGAGGAAACTGAGGCAAACAGGGTTAAATGACTTCCCCAGGGTCATGCAGTTAGTAAGTATCTGGGTCTGTTTGGAACTCAGGTCTTCCTGACTCCAGGCTCAGGGCTCTAACCACTGCACCTCTTAACTTCCCTTTATACATTTAGATATACATTTTAATCATAAAATTCCTTTTCTTTCCATTCACTGTCAAACTTCTTGAAGCACTAATATTATATTAATATTAACAATTATTCATTAATAATTAAAATATTATTTAAAATTTATTCTTAATACTTAATATTATATAAATAGCATTAGAATAAGTGTTTTAAGGTTTGCAAAGTCTTTTATGTGTTATCTCATTTGATCCACATGTGGACCCCATGGGGTAGATTATCATATTGCAGATGAGGAAACCGAGGCTAAGAGAAAGTGATTTACAAGCTCATATAATTAATAAATATCTGAAAGAGGATTCAAACTTCTTGACCCCAAATCTGAGTCTATCTGCTGCATCACTTAGTTGTCTATCTAATTATTATATATAAAGATAATGACATGTGTTTGTGCATAAAGTTTGCAAGATACTTTACATACCATTATCTCATCTAAGATCATAAATTTAGAATGAGAATGGAACTCATTGGTCATCTATCAATAAAACAACAAATGTTTATTAAATGCCTACTATGTGCTAGGCACTCTACTAGGTAATGGACAGACAACCACAAAATTGAGACAGTCCCTGCCTTCAGGGAGTCATCTACATCCTGTCTGATCAACTGATATCCCACACAACACACGTAAGGAGCAGTGGGAGCCAAGGAAGAGAGTTTTTGTTTGATAAGTCAAAGCGATTATGAGTGGAGCCATGTGGCACCTCTTCTACAGAGTAGGTGGAATTGATTTGATTATTGAGCAAGAACTAGAGGTTGAAAGAGGCAGACGTGAACAGCATGGTTTACCAAGATGATAGATAGCAAGATATAGGAGTTGGGTAGGGTCAGGTGAGATAGGATATGAAGCATGGTCTGGGGCTGGCAAGTGAAGGGAAATCACATATAAGGCTAGAAAGCTTGATTGGAGTCTAGTTGTAAAAGACCAAATGCCAAACCAAGGAGTTTGTATTTCTTCTTAGAGAAAAAAAAGAAACTACTGGAATTTATTGTGCAGGTGAATACGGTCAGGCCTGTGCTTTAAGAATATTATTTTGTCGTGGAGTCAAGATGGCGGAGTAGAAAGACTCACGTATGCTAGCTCCGAACCCACAGCCCATGGATTTAATGTAAGAAGAGCTCCCCACAAGTTCTGGACCACTGCAGGGTGTGCAGAAACACAATGGAAGAGATTTCCATTCCAGAGAGCCCTGGAGAGCAGTCCCCAGGGTCCATCGCACCCGGAAAGCAGAGTCCACCCCTGTGCTGCCCTGGCTGCGTGGCTGACAGGAGCAGATCCGAGCAGGCTTCAGGGACGGAACCTCTGGCGGCCGGGAAGGTCCCTCCGCCCACAGACGCTACAGGTCAGTGAGAGAGACGTCTAGGCTGGCCGAGAGGGGAGCGGGGTGTCTCCGTGACTCGGGCCCCTTCAGGAGGAAGCATTGGAGGCAGAGGCAGGGGCAGTGGCAGAGGCAGCAGCGGCACCCCGGGACTCCCCGAGCAGCAGGCAGAACTTCAGGTCTCTGCATAAACCCTCTGAGGGAGCTGAGCCTGGGAGACAGCCCTGCCCCCACCTGCTCCATTACTGAAGGTCTCTGCATAAAGCCCCTGAGGGAACTGAGCCTGGGAGGCGGCCCTGCCCCCACCCCAGTACCAGAATTTAAGCTCACATTGAATAGCAGCCGTGCCTGCCACGGAAAGCCGATTTGAATCTCAGACCCCAAGCACTAGCTGGGCGGAACTAGGCGGGGGTGGAGAGGAATCTCAGAAGTCAAGTGACTGGCTGGGAAAATGTCCAGAAAAGGGAAGAAAAATAAGACTATAGAGAGCTTCTTTGAGCCTTTCAATTCTGATGACGAGGAACTATTCTTGCCATCAGGGAAAGACGTGGAGGGTGGGGCCTATGTATCCCAGACATCCCAGGGGGATGTCAGGTGGGCTCAGGCCTTGGAAGAGCTCAAAAAGGATTTTGAAAAGCAAGTTAGACAGGTGGAGGAAAAACTGGGAAGAGAAATGAGAGAGATGCAAGAAAAGTATGAAAAATGGGTCAATATCTTGCTAAAGGAGACCCAAAAAAATGCTGAAGAAAATAACACCTTGAAAAATAGGCTCACTCAATTGGAAAAAGAGGTTCAAAAAGCCAATGAGGAGAAGAATGCTTTCAAAAGAAGAATGAGTCAAATGGAAAAAGAGGTTCAAAAGCTCACTGAAGATAATAGTTCTCTCAAAATTAGAATGGAACAGATGGAGTCTAATGACTTTATGAGAAACCAAGAAATCACCAAACAAAACCAAAAGAATGAAAAAATGGAAGAGAATGTGAAATATCTCATGGGAAAAACAACTGACCTGGAAAATAGATCCAGGAGAGACAATTGAAAAATTATGGGACTACCTGAAAGTCATGATCAAAAAAAGAGCCTAGACATCATCTTTCATGAAATTATCAAGGAAAACTGCCCTGACATTCTACAACCAGAGGGCAAAATAAGTATTGAAAGAATCCATCGATCACCACCTGAAAGAGATCCAAAAAGAGAAACTCCTAGGAACATTGTGGCCAAATTCCAGAACTCCCAGGTCAAGGAGAAAATCTTGCAAGCAGCTAGAAAGAAACAATTCCAGTATTGTGGAAATAAAATCAGGATAACTCAAGACCTAGCAGCTTCTACATTAAGGGTTCGAAGGGCATGGAATAGGATATTCCAGAAGTCAAAGGAACTAGGACTCAAACCAAGAATCACCTACCCAGAAAAACTGAGTATAATACTTCAGGGGAAAATATGGTCTTTCAGTGAAACAGAGGACTTTCAATCATTCTTGATGAAAAGACCAGAGCTGAAAAGAAAATTTGACTTTCAAACACAAGAATGAGAAGAAGCATGAAAAAGTAAACAGCAAAGAGAAGTCATAAGGGACTTACCAAAGGTGAACTGTTTACGTTCCTACATGGAAAGACAATATTTGTAACTCTTAAAACTTTTCATTATCTGGGTAGCTGGTGGGATCACACACACATACATACACACACACACACGTACACATGGGCACGCACACACACATACACACATGCATGCACACACAGAGACAGAGAGCACAGAGTGAATTGAATAGGATGGGACCATATCTTAAAAGAAATTAAGGTAAATGTTGAGAGAGAAATGTAGTGGGAGGAAAGAGGGTGAAATGGAATGGGGTAATTATATGTCATTTAAGAGGCAAGTAGGAGATTTTTTAGTGGAGGGAAAAAGAGGAGAGCTGAGAAAAAAACAAAACAAAACAAAACAAGAAGTTTACCCTCATCACATTTGACTAAAGGAAGGAGTAAAATGCACACTTATTTTGGTATGAAAATCTATCTTACAGTATAGGAAAGTGGGGGAGAAGGAGATAAGCAAGGGGGGGGGATGATGGAAGAGAGGGCAAAGGGAGGAGGGAGCAATTTGAAGTCAACACTTGGGGAGGGACAGGATCAAAAGACAGAAGAGAAACAATGAGGGGCAGGGTAGGATGGAGGGTAATTCAGTTAGTCTTACACAACATGACTATCATGGAAGTCATTTGCAAAACTGCACAGATATGGCCTATATTGAATTGCCTGCCTTCCCAAAGGGAATGGGTGGGGAGGGAGGGATGGGGAGAAGTTGGAACTCAAAGTTTTAGAACAACTGTTTAGTATTGTTGTTGCTACTAGGAAAGAAGACATACAGTTAATGAGGAATAGAAAGTCATCTGGCCCTACAGGAGAAAAGAGAAGATGGAGACAAGAGAAGGGAGGGATGATAGAAGAGAGGGCAGATTGGAGATAGGGAAAATTAGATTGCTCAGTGTATTGGGGTGGGGGGAGGGGATAAAAGGGGAGAAAATTTGGAACCCAAAATTTTGTGAAAATGAATGTAAAAAGTTAAATAAATAAATTTTTATTAAAAAAAATAACAAAAAAAAAAGAATATTATTTTGTGTGGAGTGAGTAGAACCAGGAGAACATTGTATATAGTGACAGCCACATTGTGTGATGATCAACTATGATCAACTTTGTTCTTCTCAGTAACACAAAGATCCAAGACAATTCTAAAAGACTCATGATGAAAAATGCCATCCACCTAAAGAGAAAGAACAGAGGGAGTCTGAATGAAGACTGAAGGATACTATTTTCACTTTTTTTGGTGTTTTTTTCCCTTTTGTCTTGTTTCTTCTTTGACAACATGACCAACATGGAAATGTCTTTTACATGATTGCACATATAGAACCTGTATCAAATTGCTTACCCTCTTAGAGAGGAGGAAGGGAGAAAATTTAGAGCCCCCAAAATGTCTTTCCATGTAATTGGAAAAAAGAAAATACTATTTTAAAATGTATCATTTTGTGGGGAACCGGGTGGAGGTTGAATTGGAGAAATGAGAGACTTGATATGGAGAGACCATTTAGGAGGTTGCTGCACTAGTCCAGGCTAGAGGTGATGAGGGTGGTCATGGGAGCAGGAAGAAGAAGTAAAAACAAGATCTGACAACTTAAAGAATCTATGGGGTGATGGAAAGGGAGGAGTCAAAGGTGTTGGAAACCTGAGACGGGGAACCCCATGATTAGAAGGATAGTAGTTGATGTCCTTGGCAAAAAAAAAAAGGAAGCTCAGAAAAGAGAGAGGCTTCAGGGAAAATTACTGTTCTGTTTTGTACATATCTAACTCAAAATGTCTAATAGGCAGGTGGTAATGTGTGGGACTGAAGCTCAGGAGAGAGACTAAGGCTAAATATATAGATGGGGGAGTCAACTGAATAGAGAAGATAACTAAACCCAGGAGACCTAATGAGGTCACTGAGATAGAGAGTATAAAGTTAGAAGGGAAGAGAATCTAGGACAGAGCCTTGAGGTACACCCAGAATTTGAAAGTAAAATATGGAGGATGATGATCCAGCAAAGGAGAGGGAGGGAGGGAAGGAGGGAAAGAGGAGGAGGGGGGAGGAGAGGGAGAAGGAGGAGGAGAGAGAGAGATATGGGGGTGGGGAGAGAGACAGAGAGGAGTAAAAGCAATATGAAAATCCAGGCAGAAGACAGTACACAGGATGAGTATTTAACAAATTCAAATGCTATAGAGAAGTCAAAGATAATAACCATTTAGAAAAGACCAATGCATTTGGCAATTAAAAGGTTATTGGTATGGAGAGAATAGTTTCTGCTGAGTGTTGAGATCAAAAGCCAAATTGCAAGGAGTTGAGAAATGAATGAGAGGAAAGGAAGTTCTTCTCTTTGTCTAACCTTTGCATTTTACAGATGAAGAAACAGATGAGTCCCACACAGATTATATGATATGCCCAGGGTCATGGATAGTAAGTGAAAGGAATGAGATTCAAATCTGTATTTCCTATTAACCCTGTGAGGAAATGTACATTTTACAGATGAAGAAATTGGCTCAGAGGAGTTAAATGACTTGTCAGCTGTCACACAGTTCTTTAGTTGTCAGAGGCAGAATTCAAACCCAGGAATAGCTAGGAATAGCTTCATGTCCAGCACTATGCCACATTGCCTCTCCCAGATATGCTGTACTTGATGTCCTCAAGACTTTCTCCTTACCTCCTGAAAACTGACTTCCATCTTCACCACTCCAAATGAAATTCTTTCTCTTTTCTCTCTCTTTCTTCCTTTCTCTTCCTTCCTTCCTTCCTTCCTTCCTTCCTTCCTTCCTTCCTTCCTTCCTTCCTTCCTTCCTTCCTTTCTCTCTCTCTCTTTTCTTCCTTCCTTCCTTCCTTCCTTCCTTCCTTCCTTCCTTCCTTTCTTTCTTTCTTTTTCTTTCTTTCCTTCCTTCCTTCCTTCCTTCCTTCCTTCCTTCCTTCCTTCCTTCCTTCCTTCCTTCCTTCCTTTCTCTCTCTCTTTTCTTCCTTCCTTCCTTCCTTCCTTCCTTCCTTCCTTCCTTTCTTTCTTTCTTCCTTCCTTTCTTCCTTCCTTTCTTTCTTCTGGAGTAGGGGTTAAGTGACTTGCCCAGGATCATCCAGCTAATAAGTATCTATGGCCACATTTGAACTCAGATCCTCCTGACTGACCTCTTTATCTACCGTGCCACCCAGCTGCTCCTTGAAATTATACTTTCTAAGGTCACCAACTTCCTAATCACCAAATCTAATACCTCTTTCTCCGTTTTTCATTCCCCTTGACTTTTAAACAACACTCAACATCATTCACCCATTCAAGGCATTCTATAAGATGATTCCAGCTTAGCTTCCCAGCCTTATCATATGCTAGTTCCTTAAAGGAACTCTGGCTCCAGCTAGACTAGTCCAGTCACTGCCCAATATGGCAAGGTCATTCCTGCCTCTGTATCGCCTGTTTGTAATTGGCTGCTCTCTATTTTCAGGGTATCCAACTTTAACTTATCTTTTCCTAGGCTAGTTTAATTCCTACTTGTTCCCTGAAGGTCTGACTCCCTGCTCACTCCAACTCATAGTTTTTCTCTCCCTTACTCATTTGGTGCTTTGTTGTTCAGTTGTTTTCAGTTGTGTTGGATTCTTTGTGGCCCCATTTGGGGTTTTTTTTGGCAATGATACTGGAGTGGATTGCCATTTCCTTCTCCAGCTCATTTTTCAGATGAAGAAACAGAGGCCAACAGGATTAAGTGACTTGGATATAGCTAGTAAGTGTCTGAGACTGGATTTGAACTCAGGTCTTCCTGACTCTATGCCCAGAACTCTTTCCATTGTACCATTTAGCTGCCCATTTGGTACTTACTATAACATATATTGCATGACCTTTTTTTGGATGTGGCATTTTCATGAATTTGTGGTCAATCTGTCATACAATGAAACTGGAGCAATAAATAGGAATATTTTCACTTAGGGCAAAAATAGTTAGGGAGAAGAGGTGTGTAGTCATACCAGGAGAGGGGCCAGTCCAACTCCAGGAGACTGGGGAGAAGATTGGCAGAGGGCATGATGGGGGTGCCCTGGCAATGAGACCCACATGGGAGCTAGGACCAACAGAGGACCTCAAGAGGCAGGGATATTGGTTGTTTGGGGGAGAAATTAACCCACTTGTCTCTCACCAAATCCCCATGTTGATGCCCTAGGATAAAGTCCCATTTATGCCATAAGAATTATGACTCTGAATGAAGCTAGTTTTCCTAAGGGCAGCTAGATGATGTAGTGGATAGAGCACTGGGCATACAGTCAGGAAGATCTGAGTTAAAATGCAACCTCAGGAACTAACTGTGTGACCTTGGGAAAGTCACTTACCCCTGTTTGCTTTTGTTTCCTCATCTATGAAATGAACTGGAGAAGGAAATGGCAAACTACTCCAGTATCTTTGCTGAGAAAACCCCAAAGGGGTCAGAAGGAGTCAGATCTGACTGAACAACCACCATTTTCCTATATGACTTGTGGAATTAATCTCATTACTTTCTTTCCTCTCTCCAACTTGACTGTGGGCAAAGACAAGTACCTTCTGCTTCTTGGCCTCCTCAAGGTGCTCAGCATCTAGTGGTCAGTGAATAGATTGATGGTGGAGATTAATGGGGAGGGGTGGGGCAGGACTAGGGAGAATAGTGAGCTCTTCAGTCACATCTGGAAGAGAAGGGAAGGGAAACTTACTAAACACCTACCATGTGCTTGCCATTATGCTAAGCATTTCTCACACACACACACACACACACACACACACACACACACACACACACACACACACACACACGATCACATTTTTTTTTTCCGAGTAAGCTACAAAGGTCCAGGCACTATCATCAACTACTTACCCCTCTTCCCCTGGAACCTCCTACTCTTCCCAAGGACTACCTTAAACTCTAGGGAACCTTGACCTTATCTTGCCAAAGATGCAGACCTTCCCCACTTCCCAGGCCTCTTCAAACCATGTTGCTCCCCTACCCTCTTTCTAGTTCCATTTTGTGTTATATTCCCCCCATTACAATGTAAGCTCTTTGAGGGCAGGGCTTGTAATACTTTCTTGCAGTATTTAGCACAGTTCTTGGCACATAATAATCATTTAATAAGGGCTCTATCACACCTTCATTCCCCAAGCCACTTAGGAAGTTGGTAGACAGGAGGCAGGTGGATCTCAGTTTTGCCTGTGCAGTTACTCCAGGGACTCCACGGCAGGGCTCCCAAAGACAATGGATTAACGTTAAATTCGATTTTCTAGCAGTGCGGGTGTCAGAATGATGGTCCTTAATTGGCTTCTGGGAGAGTATAAATTTTCTTTCTGTAGCCTTCTGGGAGAACTGTCAGAGGTAGAACTGATTCCCTCCTCCAACTCCCCTACAGGCTATGCTGGAAAAAGGCAGGAGAAATTTGGAAGAGAGGAGGCTTGTGGTGGGAGAGAAGGAGTAGGGGAGGAGAGAGGAGAGGAGAGTGCATGAAAGGGGAAAAAGAGTGTGAAAGGATGGAGGGAGAGCCGAACCTGAACTCTTGGAGACATTCTTACTTGAATAATTAGACCAAGCTGGAAATCTTCTGCCTCTTCTCTCACCTCTGCTCGGGTAAGGAGAGCCCTGGAGGTGACTCCTCATTAACCACACCTGGCTCAGAGAGGAACAGAACGTCTCTCTTAATTTAAAGACCAAGTGGTACAGCGGAAAACATGCTTGTTTTGGAGTTAGAGAGCCTGGATTCAGATCCTGACTTTGTCATTTACTCCCAGCATGAACCTTGGTCAAGCCACTTAAAGCCTCAGTTTACTCATCTGTAAAGTGAGTGGACTGGACTAGATGATGTCTAATGTCTCTACAACTCTAAATCTATGCTTCTGTAATTAGTACTCAGGAAGCCAGGGGGTGCAGTGGATAGAGCACTGGCGTCAGGAGGATCTGAGTTCAAATTTGACTCAGTCAGTCACTTACTAGCTGGGGAACTCACTTAACCCTGTTTGCCTCAGTTCCTTATCTGGGAAATGAACTGGAGAAGGATGTTTAGTATCTTTGCCAAGAAAACCCCAGATGGGGTCATGGAGAGTTGGACATTACTGAAACGATTCAACTGGACCACATGCTCTTTAAAATCCCTTCCTGCTACAATCCTATTCTATTCAAGCATTTCTTAATTACCTACTATGTACCAGATTTAAAATGACAAAAACTGCAAAATTAAAAATACAAAAATTAAATATTTCATTCCTATTTTGTAGGGTATGGGGGGCTGGGCAGTGAGCCAGTAATAATTGGATGACATGAATAAAGGCTATCTTTGTGTGACCCTGGGCAAGTCACTTAACTCCTGATTGCTTCAAAAATAAAAATAAAGACCAACTTTTAGGAGGGGATGCCTGAATTGAACTTTAGAGATATGGAGGAATTCTAAGAGGCAGAGCATTCTGGGTGTAGGGAATAGCTTATGCAAAAGTAGGGAGGTAGATAATGGATTTTAATTTCTAGGCAAGCAGGCTAGAGACGTGGTCAGACCTGTGCTTTAGGAGTTTCAGTTTGGTAAGTGTGTAGAAGATTCCATCTTCCTGTAATCATACATATCTCAGGCAGAAAAAATATAGACAAGATGTAAATTGTAAAATGCAAATGTAAAAATGTAAATCTAAGTAATAATAATGATGATAATGGTGAACATTTAGATAATACTTTAAGGTTTACAAAGTACTTTACAAATCTTATGCCATTTCTCACAACAACCCTGGGACATGGGGGTGATTATTTTCCCCATTTTACAGATAAAAAAACTGAGGTAGACTTGCCCAGGGCCACATTTCAGTAAATGTCTGAAACTGGATATGAACCCAGGTTTTCCTGACTTTGGATCCAGTGTGCCATCTAGCACCAACTTCCTCTGAGACTTTTAATTCTCTTCTTTTTCTACTTTATTTCCTACTTCAGTTATCCCTTCCATATCGAGACTTTCCCCATCACAGTTTTGATATATTGATGTATTGTGGGTCGTCATGAACAATTAAATGGGAATTTTTGGAGAGTTTTGTGCAGCAGAGGATAGAAAAAGTTTAGAAACTCAGATATGTATAAAATATCATATATTTTATATTATAATTATATTATATAACATCAATACATTTCATTTTTTAATACCATAATAATTCAGACTTACTCTCTTGTACAAAGAAAGGGCCAAACATTTTACGGGGATTTTCCAGATTGTGGGGTTGCTGGGACCCTAATCCCCAAGATGTGGAAGGGATCACTGTGCTTTGCTACTTGACTTTCCCTCTTAAGCACCATACAGCTGTTGGAATATGATCCCTTTCTCTTCCTTCCACCATTAACTAGCACCTATGACTTTTCCAGAATGCACCCTTTTTCTTTCCCCAAGGCAACCTGAGACCAAGGCTGGATTTTTCCAACGATCTTTACTAGAATTTTAAGGGAAGTAAGGTAACATGCAAGCTTGCAGAGAACAGAGCTGTAGCGTTCAGAGCATCAGTGTTTTGTGCAGAGATAATTAGTTGGCCTTACTGATTGCACAGGGCTGAGCTTGGTTTTCCAGTTCTCTCCAGCCTATCTTGATTCGCCATATATGTATGGGACATTGTGGGGAAGGGTACCTGGGCACGTAGGCTTGTTGGGGGCGGTATTCCTTCCCATATCACTATGGCATCTTTCACAGAAGCCAGAACCCAAGGAGCTAAGCTGTGAACTGAGGCAGTTGATACTAGCCTCCTTTCTTGGTCCCATGGAGCCAGAATTATGCTGTTAAATATTTAACCACTGGCTCAGGGAAGGTGGTGGAATTAGAAGGGGTGGAAATTTACTGGTGAGGGGGAATGAGAGGTTAACCAAAGGACACATTTTTTTTTATGTGTAATCTGTATTATTAACATTTTCTCTATTAAGATAAAATAATAAACCAAGACGTGATTTGTAAAGTTCATAGATTTAAAATTTCCCATCAGCTCTGGAGTCAGAATGAGTTAATTGACCCTAGGCTACCCCTGCAGAGAACCAAGCCCTATCTTTGCCCTTAGGATCATCTATGTAGAGCTGGATAGTACCTTGGAGGTCATCTAGGTCAGCCTACTCACTTTATAGAGGAAGATATTGTGACTCAGAGAGTTTAAAGAACTTGCCCAATGTCACACTGAATTTTGAGTCAGGGTTTGAACTCAGGTCCTTTGATTCTGAATTAGCCCCTTTTCTACCTGGTAATCATGGGGAGACCCGGAGGGTTTGAGGAGTGGGCAGTTGTTACTTGGAGCTTATTCTCATTTCTTATCCTACCTTCCCAAGGACCCCAGGGAGAATCCAGAAGTTTCGTAGCCTAGATGAGCCTTTTTGGATATCCCAGACTGAGTCAGTGAATAGAAATACAGGGATAATGAGTCCTCATGTAAATTACCATCACTTCCATGTTGAGTGACCAGGGAATCTCTTTATCATCTTTGACCTCCCATTGATTCTTACCACCAGGATAGATTGGGCTGTTACCAGGAATGACCAATGCCCATCTTATGAGGAAAGACTTTCCCACCTAGATAAACCTCACTTATAAGGGAAACAAGAATGGAAGCTAGAACCAAGCTGGGTCTGACCATGTCACTCCCCTACCCTTCAAATAAACTCCAGGAGAGGCTCCCTGTCACCTCCAGAATCAAATACAAAATGCTGTGTTTGGCATACCTCCATAACCTAGCCCCCTCCTACCTTTCCAGGGTTCCACATAGTCTTTGAACCAGTGACATTGGCCTACTGGCTGTTCCACAGAAAAGACATTGCCTCTCTAAGCTCTGGATACTCTCTCTAGAGCATCTCTAGATCTGTATCTAGGCTCTCTTAGATGCCTGGAAAGTTTTGCTTTCTCATCTCAGGCCCTCTGGCTCCCCTTGCTACTTTTGAGTCTCAACGAAAATTCAGATCTTCATCCCTCTTAATTCTAGTGCCTTCCTTTTATTAATCATTTCCTCTTTATCCAGTATATACCTTGTTTGCACTTTGTTTTCCCCCATTAGAACGTGAGCTCTTGTGTCTGGCTCATAGTGCTGTTGTTCAGGCGTGCCTGACTCTTCGTGGGGTTTTCTCGGCAAAGATACTGGAATGGTTTGCCATTTTCTTTCCCAGATTATTTTACAGATGAAGACACTGAGATTTAACGGGTTAAGAGGTTAAGGGACTTGGACACAGCTAGTAAGTGTCTAAGGATGGATTTGAACTCAGGAAGATGAGACCTCCTGACTTCAGGCCCTGTGCCACCTAGCTGCCCATTTCACTCCTGTTCGATTCTCCATGATCCCATTTGGAGGTTTTATTGACAAAGATACCAGAGTGGTTTGCCATTTCCTTCTTCAGCTCATTTCTACAGATGAGGAAACTGAGGTCAGCAGGGTTAAGTGACTTGCCCAGGGTCACACAGCTAGTGTCTGAGGTCGGATTTGAACTCAGGTCCTCCTGACTCCAGGCCCTGTGCTCTATTCACTGCGCCACCTAGCTGCCCCAGCTGCCTATAGTAGGCACTTAATAAATACTGATTGATTGATAAGAGGATCCATCACAAGCCTAAAGCAGAAATCTTTATCCTTCTCTGTGGATCTAGGCAAGAGTCAGTCCACTCTTTCCAGACTAAAATTCTCCCCTGTCGCCTGGGGGCTTTCTTTGTCCTAGGGCTGTAGTTGAAAGGTTTGTATTTGCCAAGAGTGGCTTTCATTGTCTCTTTCTCTAGAGGCTGGTAGTGGCTTTGAAGCCTCTCTATCTCTGTAGAGGGAAAAGAGCTAAAAGCAGTTCAAGGAATGTAGGTTGCTGAGTATTTAGAAATGCAGATGGGTTGCACAGTCACCTTTTATTTTTATACGGAACATCTGAGTTTTCCCCTTTCCGGTCCCCATCCCTGAGCCTCACCCAGCCTAGTCTTAGATGAGTACCTCCCCTGCCACTTAGAGCCAGGCTGGTGTGAAATGGCATCCAGGCATCAGATCAGCTAGAGTTAAACAACACCTTGAACCTCTCTCACCACCCCCACCCCCCAAAAAACCCCCAGAAGGTATTAAAAAATGGCAGCCCAGGTGGGAAAGAGAAACCTCTAGGGCCAGTTTAACGAATTGTCGAGGGAGGGGCTGAGAGAAGCAGTTTTTAAAGTGATTTTCAACTTGCTTCATCAGTATTCACAGTGGCAGCAGCTGTGGCTCTCCCTAAATCCCTCTCTGTGTTTTTATGATAAACAGAGATGCCTCCTTCTGCCATGACCAGGGCTCCTGTGGGGGTGGCAGCATGGTATAATTGAAAGAGCCTTGGTCTTGGCATTAAAAGATCTGGGGTTGAGCCTCAGAGAGTCCCAGATCAAACTCAGACACTTACTAGTCATGCAGCCCTGACAAGTTGCCCCATTGCTCCGTGCCTGTTTCCCCATCTGTAAAATGGATAAAATAAATAAAATCTGTAGGGCTATCAGGAGGAAAGCACTTTGTAGCCCTCAGAGCCCTATAGAAATGTGTTAATTCAGACTGCCACTGAGTCACTACAGGACGTGTATATGTGGTTGCTTTATGCCTCAGTTTCCTCCTCTGTTAAAATGGCGGGGGTGGGGGGGAGGTGTATGTTTGGATTGAATCCTGTTTGAATCCGCCTTACCTTTGGCAGTCCAAGATGTGATGATCCTTAGGGCTGGGACCATCAGACAGTAAGTGGCAGATTCAGAATTTGAACTCAGATGCCATGGTCCTATGACACACAATTGCCCATCCTTGACCCACTCAACACTTCAAATCTACTTCTCCAGAGTGGGCTTTTAGATTGTAAAAAAAAGCAGGATTTTTTTTTTCTCTCAAGAGAACAGTCTTTTTGAGGTGCTAGGAGGGAGGAGAGGTAGAGATAATAATCTGGGGGAGAGATCCAGCATGCAACAGGAAAAGCTGGGGGAGTATGTATTCCCAGTGAGGTTTTCTAGTTGCTTCAGCTTATTGAAAATGCCTGCTTTTAAATGGGAAAAAAACTGCTGCAGCTCGAGACAGGCAGGGTGACTCTGAGCTTATCTCTCTCCCTCTTTACAGTAAGGACTCACTAGCTTGCCACCCCCTCAAGTTTCTTTCCCTCCTTCACAGCTGGGTAAGAACTGCAGGAGAGAGTAGATTTCCTGAAGTGCAGGAGAAAAATGTTTTCCTTCCCCCTGCTGTCTCTGCTCTCAGCACGAATGACAGAGGCAGGGCTGAGACCAGGGCCTAGCCTGCTGCCCTTAGCAAGGGGCTGCCAACTCTGTCTCATTTTAATGATCAACAGCACCAGCATTTAGCCAGCTCCTCCTTCAGTCCCAGAAGGTTGAGATTAAAGCACCAATGTTCCCTCTTTCTCTCTCTCTTTTTTTAAATAGTCTTTTACATTGGTACTCCCTGGGGGAAAAGCCTTTTATGGGATCATTCTTGATCTTTAGATGAAGAGACAGAGGGTCCAAAGGGGACACTGCTAACATCGCAAGCCAGTTGGTTGCACAAGAACCCTAGAGTTCTGCAATTCCCCCCAGCTCCTCCTCTATTTGTTAACAGCCCTGTCTTCTCCCTTGTGGCAATATTAGTTTCTATTTTAAATGGTTCAGTTTGCTTTCTCTCTGCCTTCCTGCTGGGTGTTTGTAGTGGCTAAAATAATTGGTAATATTTGCACAGATGTGGAGAGACTGAATGCTATTATTGGCTCCATTTGAGCCTTGTTACATTGGGAGTGGCATCGCCCTGCCCTCCAACTCTGCCTTTCTCAGCTGGGAAATATGGTAATTGTATAGACCCTCCTGGGCCCCTTGAGCTGCATGGAAAGGTCAGGAGCCTGGGTAGATGAGCCAAACATCCAGGTCTGACTGCAAAGACCTAAGGGGCATGCATAGGATGGTCAGGGTAAAAGATGCTGGAGGATAACCTCACCTAGAACACCACTTCAGTGTTCTAAGACAATAAAGAACGTGATAAAGCCTAGGGGCTTGGGTCACCAAGCACACTTCTGGTTGAGAGGGGAAAGGGATATTATTCGATAGGCCAGCAGTTAACCATCCACTGTCCACCAGGCACTGTGCTAAATGCTCGGGACACAAAGAAAGGCAAAAACAATCCCTGACCTCACGGAGCTTCCAGTCTAAAAGGGAGACAGCATGCAAATAACTATTTACGTATGGGATGCATACAGTATAAATCGATGGAAATCTCAGAAGAGTGGAGAAGGGAAGTAGAGGCAGAAAATGCGGACAGGCCTCTTGTAGGAGGTGGAGGGGCTTGAAGGAAGCCAGGAAAGCTGAAGGGAAGGGAGGTGTTACTATTGTTCAGTCATGTCCTACTCTTCATTTCTTGGCAAAATACCAGAGTGGTTTCCCATTTTCTTCTCCAGCTCATTTTACAGATGAGGAAACTGAGACAAACAAGGTCAAGTGACTTGCCCAGGGTCACAAAGCTAGTAAGTGTCTGAGTTCGGATTTGAACTCAGGTTCTCCTGACTCTAGACCTGGTATTCTACTGCCCAACTCTTAAGTCAGTACAGAGGTACAAAGTAGGTAGATGGAGTTTCTCATGTGAGGAACCTCAAAGGAGGCCAATATGACAATCACGGAGTGTGTGGAAGGGACTGAAGTGTTAAAAAGATCAGACAGGTGAGAACAGACCAGATTATCAAACACTTTAAAGGTCACATGGAGGACTTTATGTTCTCTCCTGGAAATCATAAGGAGCAATTGTTCAATTCTTGTGACCCTTTGGGGCTTTTCTTGGCAAAGATACTGGAATCGTTTGCTATTTCTTTCTCCTGTGGATTAAGGCAAACAGAAATTAAGTGACTTGCCTAGGGTCACACAGCTGGTAAGTGTCTGAAGCTGGAGCCGAACTCAGGCCCAGCACCCTATCCACTGAGCCACCTAGCTGCCTCTGATTCCACAGGGAGACACTGGAGTTTATTGAGTGGCAGCACAGTCAGACCTATGTTTTAGAAACATCAACTGAGTGGAGAATAGACTGGGGAGAGACTTTAGGAGGTATACTGCTGCAGTAATCCAGTCAGGGGGTAATGAGGGTCTGAAGCTTGGCTAGTTGCTTTGAGTGGAGAGAAGGGAATATTATAGGAGAGATATTTTGGAAAGTAAAAACAACGGAATCTGACGGCAGATTAAATATTCGGGGTTACTGAGAGGAGTCAAGGATGATGAAGAAATTAAATCGATTCTCTATTACTGCTCCATTTTGTGGGCTTTACTCGAGCCACATTATCTTTGTCTCTTTGCTTATGAGTTAAGTTTAGAAGTTCAGTTCTCCAGCTAATCACAGTTCTATTCTTGCCTCAAGAAAGTCTGTTATCCTTGAGGGATACAGGTGGACAGCAGGGAGTTTGGTCTAGTATCTTTACAACACCAAACTACTCTTCAAGGATGTCTGGTTTGTTACCCAAAGAAGTCTGGTCCACTGTCTCTAACTTTGCAGGTGGACTCAAACAATGAACATTTCTTAGTCAAAGGAGGGAAGGAGGGGGTTGTTGCTAGCCCATTATTCCCAAATTTCAACCAATCATGTTGTCCTCACCCCCGTGATGCTACTAGCCCTATAACCAATTACACTGTTTTCCCCACCCTTTCAATTCTGTTCTTTGTTTTCTTCTATTTCCCAAAACTCTATAGATGCTAGGAAGCACCTTTGGGGTCTTTAGAGAGAGGTCATTGACCCAATTTATTGATTATTGATAGCCTAATTATGCTCAGACCATTATCTCTCAGTTTACCTTATTTCTCTTTCTTTGTTTTTTTAAGTTTACCTTAATTTTCTAATGTAACAATGACACCAAGATTTCAAACCTCAAGCCTTGATGACTTGGAAGATGGTGCTACCCTTGATGGAAACAGCAAGGTTGGGAACAGATATATGAGATAATGAGTTCAGTTTTAGACATGCTGAATTTGATTTCCCCACTGGACATACAATTTGAGATGTCCAAAAGGTGAAGCCAAACTGGAACTCAGGAAAATGATTAGGGATGGAGGTTGAAATTACCTTCATAGACATATTAATTGAGTCTATGGGAACTGATGAGATCACCAAGTGAGATAATATATCAAACAAAGAGAAGGCCCAGGACAGAACTCCCCGCAGTTAACAGGCACAATTTGGATGAAGTTCTGTGACAGAACCTGAGAAGGCACATCAGACAGGTAAAAGGAGTCCCAGAAGAGATGTGTCATGAAAACCTATGGCCATAACTCTCTAGTTATGCTTAACTTATCACTTCTGAGTAGATATTTAGAAGTACTCTACCAGCCTTCCGGAACCTTAGAATGTTAGAACTAGAAAGGACTCTGGAGATGATCTAGCTTAATTTAACTTCATTTTTGTTGTTGTTCCATCATTTCAGTTGTATCCCACTCTTCATGACTCCACTTGGGGGTTTTCTTGATAAAGGTCCTAGAATGGTTTGCCATTTCCTTCTCCAACTCATTTTATAGATGAGGAAACTGAGGCCAATAGAGCTAAGTGACTTACCCAGGTTCACACAGCTACTAAGTGTCTGAGGCCAGATTTGAACTCAGGTCTTCCTGACTTCAGGCTCTGGCACTCTATCTACCATGCCACCTAGCTATCTCATTTTACATATGAGAAAGTTGAGGCCCAGAGAAGTATGTCCAAAGTCACATAGAAAATAGGCAGAATGGGAGCTAGAACCCAGGTCTTCTCTTTCCCAGCCCAGTTGAATTCAATAACTTCTTTCCCTGGCTTGGTCTATGCAATGCTAATGGAAAAGGAAGATCTTCCCCATCCATTAATAGGCCTATGTGACCACGTGTTCAATCATGGATGTCTTGTTGCTTTAAACTCTGGCCCAGCTGTGGTACATCCTGAGTCACATAGAAACCATTGGGGGACCAATTGGGGGAAACCATCTTGCCTAAGGATGTGCTAGTTTACAGGGAGATTTGCTTGTAGGAAGGCGTTCACACCTTTTGCTGTGAATAATTAGGTTAGGTTTGGTGTTAGATAATTAGGCACTGAGAAACTGAGGGTTGTGATGCTTTCTGGCTCTGAAAGTGTATATATATTCTGAGGCTAGTATTTTGCTTTGGGTGTTTGCTTATGAGAAGGAGTTTTTGACTGCGTGGATGGGTCTCTGAGTAGCCCTTTGTTGAGAGCCCCCAGACTACTCAGATGTTGTTGATGTTACCCCATGTGCTGGTGTTATGCAGGTGGTTGTATTACTTTGTTTAGATAGTAGGAGCCCTGTCTGTTGATCTTTGTGCTAATTTCTCCACTTGTATTTTCTGTTTGTATTTTTTTCACGTTCAGGGTGTTAGCCTTTCACTGAACCAGTGAATGACATATATGTTTAATTAAAGAAGGATTATTAAGCCCTTTGAAGCTGTCTTCCTTAAGCAGATCAAAGAACCTGTGGTAGCAGGTCATCCTGGCTATGCTAGGGTGCTTGCTACTACAGCTTATCATGTCTGAAACACCATCCTTCCTTTTCTGATCAGCCTCTCTGCTTTGCTATGAAGCCTAAGATTCCCAATAGACCACCTAGTCTGCCCAGTCGCCCAATCGAGTTCTTCAGGTGAGCAAGAGAGTTTGGAAGTCAAGACCGTGGTGCCTGTTCACATCCCACTGCCTCTTCCATCCTCTTTTTCTTTATTCCCTTTCCTCTTTTCTTCTAAAACCAAATTAGCAGATGCAGTTGGGTATGATCTCTAGCTCCCTTCCACCTCTAAATTTGTATGAATAGGTACTTTCTCCTCTTCCCTGCTTCCCCACCTTTTACCATTCAAGTAACTGTGAAAATAAAATGTCCAAGCCAAGTACAAGCATCATGATGATGGAGGCAGGCATTCAGGGGAAAGATGGCATAGAAGGAAAGAGATCAAAGCACTCCTAGTGAGAGAAGATAAAGTCTGAAGAGGATGTTTTTGCTTGTTTTGTTTTCTTTTCCTCTCTGTCTCACCTTGAAGAAGTAGTGTAAAAGGATGGAAGGACTCTACAAAGCCTCATTTGAAAAATGGGTGGACTATACACCATGGACTCATGAAAACTGGTAGGAAGTTGGGGAAGGAGAGAAAGAGAAGGAGAGGAGGGAGGGAGGGAGAGGAAAAGACAGAGAAATTAGGGTCATAGATCTAGACCGATCAGAGACTACAGAAGTCATCTAACCTAACCTCCCCGCTCCATTTAAGAAATGAGGAAATGTAGAGGTTAAGTGACTTCCTCAAGGTCACCCAGGTAGTAAGTAATAGACAGGAAATTCGAACTCAGGTTCTATACATCATACTGTTTCCCTTCACCTACCTTTAAAAGTCAAGGACAGGTAAGGCAGGGATTTCACCTATAGACCCCATACTTACAATAGTAAGTTAGGGGGGAAGGAGAGTTTGTTACATATAAGGGATTGGGTTCATGATATTGTCATTCAGTCATTTTTAGTTGTGTCTAACTCTTTGTGACTCCATTTGGGGTTTTATTGACAGAAATCCTGGAGTCATTTGCCATTTCCTTCTCCAGCTTATTTTACAGATGAGGAAACTGAAGCCAATAGGGTTAAGTGACTTGTCCAGGGTCACACAGCTAGTAGGCATCCATGACTGGATTTGAACTCAAGAAGATGTCTTTCTGACTCTAGGCCTGGCACTCTGTCCACTACACCATCAATCCAAAAACACTCTAAGGATGAGGCATGTGTCTCTCAGCCATCAAGCCTATCTGAACTTATCCAGTAGAATACTTTTTAAAAAATTAATATTTTTTGAATGAACAAAAATCCATTTTCTCCCCCTTCCATCCTCTTTCTCTTTGGAAAAGAAAAACAAAATCCCTTGTAAAAATAGGCAAAGTCAAGAAGAACAAATTCTCACATCCGTCATGTCCAAAAAATATCCAATGACATCTTGACTAAATGCCAGCCTCAAGCTCTGCCTCAGGATAAGTGGAGGAGATAGTGACTGACCCCCAAGAGGTCTGAGCATCAAGGTTACAAATATAATGTGCTACTGTTAGCTGCCAACAGAGAACAATTTGAACTTCCTTAAATCTCAGCCCCAGAGCTTCTACATCCATCAGCCTAGATGTCTGGGAGAAGTACCTGGAAGTGAAGGGGTCCTAATTCCCTTAACCCTCAGACAGCAGGGAAATAATACAGCCTCTTCTAGGCTGACAGCCACTGAGTGAATTCTCCACAGTGGAGGAAAGAAAGAATATGGAGGTGACTGCAATAACGGCAAGGGAAAATTCTGAGAACCCTGAGGCAGGAGGTGAAGAAGTCAGTGTATTGGGGGGCCGCCCTCTGTCCAAGGCCCGTCTTGTCCGTTCTCAGTTGCTATGGTCAGACTGATAGTGTGGTCTGTCCAAAAAGGCAGCATTCAAGAGTGGAGAGAGCTGTGCTGTCAGAGGCCTTGGTGGCCACAGGCCTTGTCTAGGATTAATTTAGGTGTAGTCCTGGGACAATCAGATGAATGCTAGAGTGGCTGTCTCTCATCCCCAGGGTTTCTGAGGAAGGTGGAATTTGCCCCTGGGAACAGGCAGTTCTGTCCTACTTTTTTTCTCCATGGTCAAGCACACGTTAAATTCCAGCCAGGCTTTCCTGTTTGACACTCACAGTCCTTTAGTTTCTTAGCAGTGTAGAATCTACCTGCCAAATATCCTTTTTTCCCAAATTAATAATTTATTTTTAGTTTTCAACATTCACTTCCATAACTTTTACATTTTCTTTCCCTCCCTCCCCACTCCCTCTCCAAGATGAAATGTAATTTAATATAGGCTCTACGTTCCTATGAAACACATCTTTACATTAGTCATGTTGCCTGCCAAATATCTTTTGGAATACTCCTTCCCCAGTCCCAGATACTGTTGTGTAGTGAGTGGATAAGGTCCTGAACCTAGAGTCAGAAAGACCTGGGTTCACATCCCACCTCCCAAGGTAAGCCCCTTAACCTCTCCATGCTTCAGTTTCCTCATCTGTAAAATGAGAGCATAGGACTCTATGACCTCTAAGGTCCTTTTCAGCTCTAAATCTATAATCCTAGTTTTTTTCCCTTCATTATCTTTTCTGTAGGTTATTGAAATAGCCTTTAGACTCATCTCACTGACTCCCATCTCTCTCTATCTAGATGACGCATAACTCTAACTACTTTACTCCTCTTCTCATAAAGCCCTCAGTGGCTCACCATTGCACATAGAATGAAATATCAAATCCTTAGCCTGGCACATAAGACGCTCCATAATCTGGCTTCAGTATACCTTTCAATCAATCAACATGCATTTCTCAAGCACCTGCAATGTGCCAGGGAATATGATAAACCCAGGGGATACAAGGAAAGGTAAATGATGGTCCTTGCCCTCAAGAAACTTTCAATCTAACAGGAGAGAGAACCTGGAAATATTTCCAGCATTATCTCACTCTTCATACACTCCATATTCAAGCCAAATTGGCAGCTCTCCCATTTTTTGTCTTACTTTTCCCCATTTGAGTAAATTTATACCTAGAATGGACTTCCTCCCGTCTTTGCTTATTGAAATCCTTTTCTTCCTTCAAGGCCCAACTCAAGGGTCACCTCTACCATGAAGCCCTCTCTGATGGCTGCCACATACTATTTGAAAATGGTCTACCCTGCCTCAAGGGCAGCTAGGTGGTGCGATGAATAGAGCACCAGGCCTGGAGTCAAGAAGACTTATCTTCCTAAGTTCAAATCCAGACTCAGATACTTACTACTGTGTGACCCTGGGCAAATCAGTTAACCCTGTTTGCCTCAGTTTCCTCATCTGTAAAATGAGCTGGAGAAGGAAACGGCAAACCACTCCAATATCTTTGTTAAGAAAAACCCCTCAAAAGGTCACAGAGAGTAGGACATGACTGAAAAAGCTCAACAACTTTCTCCTTAAATTTCATATAGTTTCTTTGTCTGAATCTCTCATTTGTTTTTATCACATTCTACCTTATGTCATGTCAGTTTTCCATATATATCCACTGTTCTTCTATTAGTCTGTACACGCCTGGAGGACAGGGATTGTATCTTTTGATCCTGAGGTTTGGCACAGGTAGGTACTTTGCAAATACTTATTGAATTAAATTGGAATGTGTGGTATCAAAAAGGAGGAACAACCCTAAGAAAATAGAAAGGATTGGTGCTCCAATTTAGGACCCTCAGAGAGTGTAAGAAGTAGCACTAGTGGATAGAATTGAACTTGGAACTGGGTTCAAATCCGGCCTCAGAGATGTGCTGTGTGACTCTGGGAAAGTAAACTCTCTGTGCTTTAGTTTTCTCATCTGTATAAAGAAAGAACTGAACTCTGTGGCCTCTAAGGTCCCTTCCATCTTTAAATCTGTGATCCTCTAAGTGGCAAAATGGTCACCAACAACTTGGAAAACTCATCTTTGCACCCCTCCTGCTGCACCTTTTGCTGTTTGATGAACATAAAGGTTTATATAAATCGTCATTACATATTCAATGCTACCTTCTCTTCTAAGCTCCAGATCAAATGGCATCTCCTCCAACGGTGTGCTGGTAAATGTTCTCTGCGGGGGGGAGGGGAACTATAAGCAGAGGACACTTTTAAATGTAATCTACATTACAACCAAGAGATCATTATACACAGTAACAGTCAGCATGTGAGGACTGTTTCTGATAGACTTCGTCCTTCACAGCAATGCATTTCCAGAGAACTCATGATGTGAAATGCTCTCCACATCCAGAGAAAGAACTATGGAGTCAGAATGAAGCAGACTATTTTTCTTTTGTTATGTTTGGTTTCGTTTAGTTTTACTCATGCTTTTTGCCATTCATTTTAATTCTTCTACGCAATGTGACTAATGTGAAAATGTTTTTTATAAGAATGGATGTGTAGAACATGGCCGTATAAGATTGCATGCTGTCTTGGGGTGGAGGGGGAGAAAATTTAAAACTTATGGAAGTGATTGTTGAAAATTGAAAACAAATAAATAAATAAATTTGAAAAAATGAATAAGAACAAAATTCAAAGAAAAACAAATTTTATTAACATTTTTTCTCCATCATTTTCTCAAGTCTAAACAATAGACCAACACTATATCAAGCTCTGATCTGTATTGCTTGCCAGTTTTTAGGGTGCAAAAACACCCACTGAAAATTCAGCAATCAGGTCTGTGCCAGTTTGAACTGACTCGGGCACCTGTGACTGAAGATTTGCAGACCACATTTATCTCCTATATCCCCTATTGTCTGTACCGCACAATGAGCGCTCATTTTGGGAATCTATCCTGTTTCCCCACCCCCATCTAACCTAAAGGCTCAATGAGCATAGGGAACATATCTTATATGCCTCCATCCCTTTGGTGCCTGGTACAATGTAGGGCACAGTATGAATATCTGTTGACTGATTATGTGGGGACATTTCTCTCGGCCTTTCAGAGACCTGTCTTCCTGATATCACACCTCAGGATATTGCTTATGCTTTCTTTATCTCGTGGTACCTGAGGCCTTGGGAACTATCAAGGACTATCAAAATGGGCAGGATGGGAGAGAGGCATGATGTGGCAGAAAGAAGAGAGAAGACTTTTGGTACAGTGGGAACAGTGATGGGTGTGGAATCAGAAGTCATTAGGTCAAACCTGCTTCTTTCATTTTTACCTTTAATACCTTGGGAAAATGACAGAAGCAGTGAGGGGAGGAGCAGCCAGGTGCAAAGTGGATAGAGGACCAGGCCTGTAGTCAGAAAAACTCATCTGGCTTCAGACGTTTACTAGTTGGGTGACCTTGGGCAAATCACTTCATTCTGTTTGCCTCAGTTTCCTCATCTGTAAATGAACTGGATAAGGAAACGGCAAAGCACTCCAGTATCTTTGCCAAGAAAACCCCAGATGGGGTCATGAAGAGTTAGATATGATTGAAAACGATTGAGCAACAAGAACAACAAAAAGACCTTGGGTAAGTCATTTAATTTTTCTAAGCCTCAATTTCATCCTTTCTAAAAGGAGGCAGTTAGACAAGATGACTTCTAAGATTCCTTCTGGCTTCAAGTCGTGGTCCTCTTTGACAAGGAAGCAATAGGCTACAATCAACAATGTATGAATGTCAGTAGCTGCCCCACTGTGGACCCAACTGGATATTTCAATTGGGCAACACAACCCCTTCCCTCCTTCCTTCCTTGATTCCTTCCTTCCTTCTTTCCTGTCTTCCTGCCTTCCCTCCCCTCTCTCCACCCCTCCCTCCTTCTTCTCCCTCTGTCCACTTAGGGAATCATACCTTTACCTGCAGATTCTCTGCCCAGAGGACTATAAATCTGAGTATTGAAACTTCACAAGCTATTTTGGAGTTTATTTCCTCTTTGAGGACCATGCCTTTAACCCAGATAACTCTGGATCTCATTGATTGGCCAACAATAAGTCCCCAGTCCAAGCCTCATTTCATCATTGTTTGAGCTCTGATGGTTCAAAATGAGTGTAAATAGCAGTTGTTTCTGTTTTGGCCAGAAACTCTGAGGATCTTCCCCTTCCAGATTGATTTTTTTTTGACGAGGTAAAAGAGGCATTCTTTGCCTCATTCTTACCTACTTAATCATTGAATGGGCATTGCTTCAGACAAACTGAGACCTGGGAAAGACCTTAGTTAAAAAGCCTTAGGTCTGTCACTGCATCCAGTCATCCTGATCTATATCTGGCCATTGGACCAGGTGGCTCCAGAGGAGAAAGTGAGGCTGGTAACCTTGCACAGTCCTGCCTCACTTAAATCCAATTCACTTGCAAGTTATGGCATCACCTTCCAATATCATGGTCATCCTTGAGAATGAAAGATAAACAACCACAAAAATAACAAAAAGGGTCCTGTGACCTTCCGTGTCCCCTGGGAGAGAAGGGACCTCATGACTAAGATTTCAATAACCAGTCTGTCTGTTTGCTCGTCCATGTCCGCCCATGCACTGTTTGGGTTCTTGACCATTACCCCTTCAGAGAAAATGAAAGTAAACAAATGTTTTAAAATGTTTTTAATGACCAATTATTCTTTTTCTGTTCACAGCTCAACCATGTCCACCAGGTGGCAAAAAGGAGATATATCAAAGAAGATTCCTAGAGTGTAAAATTCCATGAAGATAAAAGATATACTTTCTTTAAATTTTGTATCTCCCTCAGCATCTATCCCTGTGCAAAGCACAGGGCAGGCATTTAATAAATATTTGTTTAATCAAATTGAAATGGATATTTCCCATATTTGGTGAGAGAAAAGCAAATTGAAATTGATCTATTTTTGGCAAGTCCAAAATCCATGTGTTGGCGGGATCAGGTCTGTTTTCAGGTTGGTTGACTCTCAAGTGGCTCCGATGTGGTTTTGATTGGGTCTCCTGCTTCTTCCTGCTTGTCCTTTCTCCATCAGCAACTGAATATCAAGCAGTCCCATGCTCCTATCCCTTCCCTTGAGACTTGAGAGGGTGAAGGAGTTAGGTACTCACAACATCTATAGAGCTGTCTCCAGGAAAGGGACAGAGTAGAGTGGGAATGAGGTGGGGTTGTGTCTTTGGCCTGTCTCAGGCTTGCTTTCATGATAGAGCTAGTACTAGACCTGGCATAACTTGATCATGGTATTGACCACTGTGCTCCCTTTAATAGAGGGAATGAAACATGTTGGAGAGAGTTGAGGAAGGACAGGAAAAGGGACCCAGTGAAATAAACTCCATGTACCCCTTATTTGGGTGGGGGCCTACATTAGGGAAGAACTAAATATAATGAGATAAGATCAAGAGTCTCTGAAGCTAGACAGATGTGGGTCTGATAGCATTCTCTTTCCCAGCTCCTTTTGGGAGACAGAAATGGGTTCATGTTGGAAAGTGAGAGTCCAGGGCTCTTGGCTCCAGCTTATCTGCAAACACCAGGATACCTAGGGCATTCATACCCATGGATAGAGAGATTCAGGGCTCCCCTGAACCACTGGTGAGAAAAGGACTATGTGCTGCTCAAGTGAGACAACCTGGGCCCCACTAGCCCTGGCTGTTCTTGGACAAATAAGCCACCAGTGCCACTACCACTGCAATATAGACCCCGGTGCCAAGGGTGATGGAGAGGATGGCCAGGAAAAGGGCCCGTCGAGAAGTCGTGCTGGCCAGGTGAAAGTCCCCTTTGGAGATGGCCTTGCTGGTCTAGGAAAAGAGAAGCCACATGAACAGGACCCCTATTACTCTGGACCCATCCTTGGTAGACTACTTGAGGACGAGGATGAGGGTAGTACAGGCCCATGAGGGAAAGAATGTCATTTCCCAGGGATTCGATTGAACTTGATTCTTCCTTCTTTTTGGTCATTCTTCAAAAATCCCTGACTTATGCCAGCCAAAAGGACCACGAGTAGATTGTTTCAGTAAAGGGGCATCATGAAAAATGGGATGATGCTGTCTTGGGGGAAAGGCAGGGCAGGGCCTATTTGTTCTCATAGACAAGATCGTCTTGGATATCTTATATAGTACCCACTTCACCCCCAACAGTTACCTAAATGAAATCATGTTTGAAAAAAAAAACACCTTAAACTATCAAAGGCAGCTTTGAATGGAAAAAGTATACCTTAAAAAAAAAATTTTGTTGGATGGTGGGGAGGAGAAGACACTGAGAAAATCAAAAAACATAATCTTATATGTCAAAGTCAGTATGGAGACTGTTGAAGGGCTGATTGTATACATACATGTATGTATGTATGTGTATATGTATGTGTCCATGCATCCATTCATCTATCCATCCATCCATTTATCTATTCATCCATCCATCCTTTAGTCTGTCCGTTCGTCCGTCTGTCTGTCTATCTATCTTTAGTTAGTTATTTATTACATCTATCCATCCATCTATCCATCCATTCATCCATCCATCTATCTATCTATCTATCTATCTATCTATCTATCTATCTATCTATCTATCTATCTATCTTTTATATTTAGTTGGTTATTTCTTAGGTTTTATTAGACACAGCCAAAACAACTACTTCCCAGGCCCAGAATTACCCCTTCCCAGTGCTAGGAGTTACTACCCAATTCACAGCCCTCCTGAGGCCTGATTGCTTGTAAGTAGAAGGCACTAGGATTTAAAAACCAGGCTTTCCTTTATGGTGTAAAGCACAACCAAGATGGCCCTTTCATTTGAAAGCTCCACTCTGGATGCCTGTAGTGAATCTTACCCTTTGTGAGAAGTAGAAGGCAGCAATGCCCAGAGGCCAGAAGCAGCAGAGCATGGTGAAGATGGCGAGGCCAAGGTGGTCCCGGGGTGGTAGAGTGAGAAAACCATCTTCACTCTCATTGACACTGGAGCAATCACTCTGGAAGATAACAAGAAGGCGGTTAGGCTGTCTACGAAGGAGCTCCTGTCTTGGGAGGCAGGAAGGAAAGGGAAGAGTCCTAGAATCTAAACTAAGCCTGAGAGTGAGAATATCTTTGATAATGGGTCCTAGATCTGAGATGTTAGGCTTTTAGTGTTTGCCCTGCCTTCCCTTTAGAATAAAGTTTCTTAATTTTTGTGTGTTATGGACCCCTCTGGCAGTCTGATGAAGTTTATGACCCTTTCTCTGAAACATTGATTCAATTTTATTTTTCCCCAATTTCCAATTTCTTCCCCCATCCATTGAGAAGGTAGGAAATAGAAAGATTTTTTTAAATGCATAAAATACAAAAGTCTTGATTATATTGAAATATAGTTATCAAAAAAATCATTAAAAAAAACAAAAACAAAACCAGGTCAGAGATCCCCTGAGGACTATCCACTGGACCCTTATGGGTTAGAACTTCTAAGGGACAGGAATCCCATGTTCTACATAAGGCCCAACAGGAGTCAACTTGGGATATTGAAAGACCTGGGTTTAAATCTCAGCTCTGATGAACTCAGTTCATCCTTCCTTCTAGAAGAGGACCAGTGCCATTAGCAGGGTGATATCTTGACTTGGAAGTGAATTGGATCTGAGTGAGTCAGAGCTGTGCAAAGTCACCAGCCTCACTGTCTCCTCCAAAGTCATTAGAGTACGGTGGCAAGACATAGATCAGGACAACTGACCCTCAGGTCTTAATATATGCTAATGGAGTGACCATGCCTGGAATGCACTCCTTCCTCTTACCCCTCCCTCATAGAGTCTCTCTTGGTTCAAGATGCAGCTCAGGCACCATTTTTTGCATAAAGCCTTTCCTGATTTCCCACAATTGCTAGTACCCTTTCTTCCTAAACTACATTGTGTTTAACTGCTTTGTATATATTTGTATTATTTATTTTACATTTATGCTGTATATATTTTTATATGAACTTCTCTCCCCCATTAGAATGTAGGGGAATTGCAAATAGGGATTGCTTCATTCTTTAAACTTTTATTCTCAGTGCCTGGCATATAGTAGGTACTTAATAAACACTTGCTGATTGATTAATTATGAGGAAATCAAGTTGTATAATCTTGAGTGATAATGATGATAATAGAGCAGGAGAGGAGGACTCAGTAAATGAATGCCCATGAGGCTGCCCCTCTTTTCTGGGGCTCTAGAAGGACTTTGTGGAAGGCTGGCCCTATGGTCCCCTAATTGTTAACAGTTCCTAAGGAGGAACAACCTAAAAAAACAACTTCCTATTTTAGATCTCTACCACATGGGATACTCAGGGAGCACAATTCCTAAGAGAATCTAGAAGGCCACATGTGGCCTCTGACTCCGCAGATTCCCCACCCTTGTTCTAGATTATATTAATCTAGTAAAGTGAGAACTTGGAAAGGAGGTGGACCCCACCCCAGGCTCCCTGGACCCAGAAACAACCAGCAGCTAATTCCATTCCAGGTCCATGGATAGCTTCTTCAGATAACCTAGGGCAGGGCTTCTTAAACTTTTTCCATTCGTGAATCATTTTTGAGTTCTGGCAGTGTTTCTTGGCATTGTGTGGCCTGAAGGCATGTACAGCGCAAAGTGTGCATGCTTTGTGTTCAGAACCAAGCTGCAGTGAAGTTGCCCAATGCAACACAGGTAAGCACTGCCAAAAACATCTCAGACTCATTACATGTTTGATTTTTATTAAGTTTTGGTTATTACCTGTTCAGAAATCTTTTATTGCTGTCAAATTCTTTGAGACGAGGTCACGACCTATAAGTTTAAGAAGCACTGTTCTAGAGGAACCCTGGGCTGGGTCCATCACAATCTGTACCCTAGCACTTCGGCTGTTGGTCCAGGTTCAGTGGTGTCGGGTTGAATGACAGCTTTTATAAATCTAAGACTGTTGTTTTAATGCAGGGGACAGCAGTATTTTCAAAAGGGAGGTTGAGATATGGCATAGCATGCAAATACTTTAATATTTCCCATGAGTACACATGGAAAGCAAAAGAATGTGAAGCTACAGACACTAATGGCAACTGTTTTAGAAATGAAAACTTAGAGAGTTTAAGTCTTTTACTCAAGGTTATGGTGATAGACAGACTTGTTCAGGCCCAGTGATGCTACAACATTCTTTCCTCACTCTAGAGTTTTCCATCAAACACACCTCATCATCATCTTCTTCCTCCACCTCTAGAAACTCGTCTTCCACTTCGAAAGACACTGTCTGAATCTTGGCATCTTCCTCAGCCTGGCCAGGTCTCTGGACTCCCTCAAGGGTGCTGGCCTGGGGCTCCTTGTCTTCTGTGAAGGTGGTCTCACAGCTATCTCCTTTCCACTCCTTAGTTTTGTCCTTCATGAGGAGAAAGTTGGAACCATACAGTGCCTCTACAGCCAGCTGCAGGGACCCTGCATCTAACAGTTGGTGGGTTCTGGCCTGGCCAGCACCACCAAAGAAATATGAGTAGAGTTTCTCCTGGCAGTCCCAAGTTGGAGAGTTCTCATGAAAGGGATACGTGTTGGGGAGGTGACCATTACTCCTGGCCAGCAGTGGATTGTGCACATCATTTAGGCTCTCCATGTTTCCAGGGTAGAGTAGAGAGGTTGGTGATGCAAGTGTTTGGTTGAGCCACGGCTGGGGATAGGAGTGGCGCTTTCAAGGAGCCTGCTGGAAGAGGAAAACACAGACACAGTAGTGGGGTTGTGGGATCATCTAGTTATCAGTAAAGAAGAAAACCTGGCTTCAGGAATAGAGTGAAGACCACACATGTCCTAAGCTTTATAACAAGGGTTTTTTGATGCCTTAGTTACTTATGCCGTTAGAGGCAGGTAGGTTGCACAATGAAATGAGCACTGGACTCATTTTCCTGAGTTCAAATCTGGCCTCAGACATTCACTAGTTGTGTGACCCTGGCCAAGTAACTTACACCTATTTGTCTCAGTTTCCTTGTAAAATTCCCTGTAAAATGAGCTGAAGAAAGAAATGACAAACCACTCCAGTATCTTTTTCAAGAAAACTCCAGATGGGGTTATGAAGAGTTAGATATGCCTGAAACAACTGAACAAAAATCCTTGAAGGGGACTATATTTGCTGACCTGGTCTATGCTGAATTCTTCCTCATAACAATCTTACTACCGAGAGATCCAGGCTTTCTGAGTTCAGGGTCCTAAGCTTGGTTAGCCAAAGATGGTGGTAGGATCCATGCAGAGTAAATAGTAGGCATTCAGGAAATGCTTGTTGAATCAAGCAGTGACTTTGGGTAAATTTCACACTGCTCTGACTTCAGGGATCCAGCAAGGGGACAGAAGAGGGTAAACCTTCTCTGATTCTAGGGACAAAGATGACTGAGGGATAATTGTAATACAATGGATTCAAGAACTTGGGTTCATAAGATCATCCATCTAGGTCCAGAAGGGACCTAACAGGCCTCCTAATCCAACCAATTTATAGAAAAGGAAACAGGCTCCAAGAGGTTCAAAGACTTGCTCAGTGCCACAAGTGGTAGTAAATGGCGGAACTGAGATGTGAAAGCAGGTCCCATAATCCAAAGTTCGCTAGGAATGTTCAGTAACTCTTTACATTGCATCCCATTGCCTCTGACTTGGGGCAAGTACCTTGACTTCCCTTGGGCCTCAGTTTCCTCATCTGTATGAAAAAGGGAAGATGTAAGGGAGAGAATTGGACTTGATGGCTTCTCAGGTAGTGTCCAGCTCTAGAACCACGGTGGACAGAAAGACCTAGGACAGAGCCAAGGTGTTATCAATGATCTACGTGACAGGGTTGGTTCCTATTCCTTTTGTCCTGAACTTATGAGACAACAGAAACCACCACTGTGAAGTCCTCTGGAAGGAACAAATCTCTCCGTGCTTTCTTTCACTGGGCTTCAAGGCTGACTCAAGTGCAATGTCACTTCTCCACTTCTTTTGCCTAACTTCTCAGTAAGTGGGTTGGAGAGAGAGAAGAAGCAAAGATAAGGAGTAGGAAATGGAAATCAAACTTTCTTTGCCTAGTGCCAGATCCAAGAGCTATCCCTTTCCCCTCCCTCTGACCTTCTACCACCTATATTTATACAATTAAAGTTTGGGCAAATTCCCTGTTCATTTTCTCCACCAAGAGTAGAGGAAGGAGTAAAAATTCTAATCTACATTTTTGAATATCTACAGTGTGCAGGGCACAAAGTATAGGAGAAAGGAGAAATAAATGAACTGGCCCCCTCCTAGAGGATAGATGCAGAAAATGGTGACCATGGAATTAAAGTTGGAAGACACCTTGGAGGTAATCACTCTCTCCTCGACCATCACGACAGTCCTCCCTTTCCTAATTGGTAACTGTCTCTCCCAGACCACTATTCCAAGAAAAACTCCAGCTGTGCTCCACTTCCCTCCTGACTCCGCAGCCATCTCCTCTGTAACCTTAACAACCTCATTGCTTCCCCACCCCCACAATCCCAGTGGGTACCATTTCCTTGTTCTCTCTCCATCTCTATAGTTCTGAAACTATAAGCCATGTCCAAATCAACTCTGCCATTATTCCTGGATGAAATGGGTCAGTCTACTCCCCTACCCCCCAGCCACCATCTCTGTAATTTTTGAGACTAATGTACACTTCCTTGGCCACCATTCTATCTTGTATATTGCCTTCCCTTTTAAAATGTAAGTTTCATACTATTTTTAGGTTTTTTGTTTTCTTTCTTGTGTTTTTTCCCTTTATTCTGATTCTTCTTCCACAACATGAATGATGTGGAAATATGTTTAACATGATTGTATATGTATAACCTATATCAGATTGCTTGCTGTTTTGGGGAAGGGAGAGGGAAGGAGAAAAATTTGAAACTCAAAATTTCACAAAAATGAATGTCGAAAACTGTCTTTACATGTAATAGGGGAAAATACTATTAAGGAAAAAAATTTAAAAAAATAAAAGAAAATATAAGCCCCCTGAGGGAAGATCTGTTTTTACTTTTTATATTTGTATCCCCAATGCTTAGTACTTAGTAGGTGTTTAATATATACTTTGTCATTCATTCATTCATTCTTTCTTTCATTGACTTGCCCAAATTACACAGCTAGAAATGAATTGGGATTTGAACCTAAGTCCTTTGATTCCAAGACTGTTATGCTTTCCCCTATACCAAGAAAGTAATATGACTTTTGCCTACAAAGGCCAGAGCAGAGGAAGGCATTAGGTGAAGATGTACCTCATACAGGTATATATAACCAATATCCTGACCTAATTATTGTGTTGTGGAAGAGATGACGGCAGACTCTAGCATTCACTAGCACGGAAATCACTTCGGAGAGGCAGTAGCAGCCAGGTTGAGACTGAAAGGCAGACCTAATCCAGCTTGCTCTGGGTGATAATGTTGGGGCTGGCCAGCAATTGGTATATATGGCTCCTGACTCAGGGAGGGATGCTATCGGGATCACTGGAGGTAATGAATCATTGCTTCCTTGCATGGCTCCTGCTGGTGAGGGGCTAAGTTTCTTTTGCTACAAGAGGCGACAGATGGAGCTGGAGGAGAGCCGAGGTGGCAGTGGCTGCCATAAACCAGCAGAACATGTGGAGAATTAGCAGAGGTTTCACACCAGTTTTCAGTGAGCATTTTCTTCTCAGAGCAGGAGGTTCTCTGACTTGATCTTGGGTGGGGATAGCATAGGAGTGATATCTAGAGGGAGATCATGGATTCCTTGTCCTAGGGTATTCACTCTGTGAGGATTTGGGGAAAGTCAAGGAACTCTGCATGGAGAGTCAGACAAACCTCCACAATGCAAGCTGAGCCAGTGTACATGCTGCCAGGATTTTTAGGAGTGGCCAAGTCCTTCCTCTTCTTCAAAAGTCTAAACTGATATCTGAAAAAGTCTCCTCTCTCCTTTTTTGGCAATTGGAGTTAAGTGACTTGCCCAGGGTCACACAGCTATTAAGGGTCTGAGACTGGGTTTGAACACAGGCCTTCCTCACTCCAGAGTCAGTACTCTATCCACTGTGCCACCTAGCTGCCCCAAATCTCCCTTTTCCTAGACCTAAGACCTGTAGGATACCTGACACAGTTTTGTTTTGTTTTTTTTAAAAGCTCCATCCTACAGTTACCTAAGCTTACAAACTAGGTGTCTTCTTCAACAACTCACTCTCTCACCCCTGGATGGTCCAGTCCTGTCTTCCCATTTGCATCTCTCATGTAAGCCCCCTTCTCTCTTTTCACACTGTAACCTCCATGGTGGAGACCTTCATCATCTCACACTTATACTATTGTAATAGCCTCCTAGTTGTCTCCCTGCATCAAATCTCTCCCTGCAACATTTAACTGTCAACAATCTTTTGAAAGTAAAGGTCTGACCCTATCACCCTCCATGCTCTTCAATAAATTCCACTGGTTTCCTACCATCTCCAGGAATAAATATAAAATCTTCCCCTTAGCTTTCAATAGCCCTTCATAATTTGATCCCTCCTTCCTTTTCCAGGCTTTTGTACTCTGTGATCCAGTGACACTGGCCTCCTTGATGATTCTCACTCAAGACACCATGTCCTGACTCTAAGTATTTTCACTGATTGTCCCCCATACCAGGTAGACTCTTGTCATCTCCTTGCCCTGTCTTCCCTGGTTTCTTTCAAGTCTTAGCTAAAGTCTCACCTTCTATAAAAACAAAGCAAAACAAAACTTTCCCAAGTCCTCCTTTATCTTATTGTCTCCCCCCTGAAGCATTTAGTAGCTATATAGTGTTGGGCCTGGAGTCAGGAAGACTTCTTTCTTTCTGAGTTCAAATCTGGCCTCATAGTCTCACTAGCTGTGTGACCCTGGATAAGTCATTTAACCTTGTTTGCCTCAGTTTCCTCATATGAAAAAATGAGCTGGAGAGGGAAATGGCAAATCACTCCAATATCTCTGCCAAGAAAACCTGGACATGACTGAAAATGACTGAACAACAGCAGTTTTAGGCATTTATCCTGAACGTATCTTATTTGCTTGTAGTAATTTGCTTGTTTTCTCCCCCATCAGACTATGACCTCCTTTGAGAGCAGGCATTGTCTTTGCCTTTCTTTGAGCTTAGTACCATGCCTGACAGGCAGCAAGGTGGCATAACAGGTAGAGTGCCAGGCCCAGAGTCAGGAAGACTCATCTTCTTGAGTTCAAATATGATTCAAGACTAGCTGTGTTACCCTGGGCAAGTCACTTAACCTTGTTGGCCTCAGTTTCCTCATCTGTAAAATGAACTAGAGAAGGAAATGTCAAGCCATTCCATTATCTTTGCCAAATGGGGTCACAAAGAGTTGGACATGACTGAAAACTGACTGAATAAGCATACCTGGCACATAGTAGGTACTTAATAAATGCAAGACCTATGTTCAGATCCTGCCTCTGACATTCACTATCCGTGTGATCTTGGGCAAATCACTGCTCTATGCCTCAGTTTCCTCATCTTTAAAATGAAATGGGGGATGGATTAGATGGCCAACTCTAGATCAATAAGTCTATGAATAAGAACAGCTCAAATTTTAATTCAAGTCTTACAACAACCCTATGAAGTAAGTAGTGTAAATATTATTATCCCCATTTTACAGACAAGGAAACTGAGGAACAACTAGTAAAGTGTTCATACTATGTTCATACATGTTCATACAGCTAGGAACTGGTAGATTCAGAATTCAAACTAATGATCCTACATCCAAACTCAGTTTTTTTCCTTTATGCTTTTTTCATAGTAGGTTTCCTAGGTTGAGGTGTCCTGTATTGGGCACATAGGAGTATTTGCAACTAACTGATACTTTTGCATTAGATTGTGTTCTTCCATATAAGAAGTTACCCATTCTACTTCTGGCTAGCGCTGGAAATCAAAGTACCCAAGGTTCCATTCCAGGCTCTCCTACTACTACCTGGATAACTCTCAGGCAAATCAATTAACTTCACTGGGTCTAAATTTTTCTCATCTGTAAAATGGGGGATGGGTGGGCTAGATGAGTTCTGAAGTCATTTACACCTCTAACTCTTTGATTTTCTGGTTTTGTGTGATGAAAGGAAGGGCCAAGAGTGGAAGTACTATGGTCCGATCTTGGAGACCAGGGTCCAGGGACAATCTCAAGAAAAAACTCAGAATTGAATTCCATTCCAGCTCAATTAGAGGGCATCTGGCCGTCCAACCTGAATTTGTAACCCCAATACGTGTTATAAGCAATTGGACAATTACATATTATACATCTATTGAAAACTCGGAGTTGGAAGGCACATTAAGGCTCATCTAATCTAAAACAAGCCTAAGAATCCTTCCTACAAAGATTTGACAAGCAGTCATCCAGCCTTAGAAATCTTCCTGTGAAAGGGAACCAGTCATCTCTCAGGTCAGCCGTTTCTACTTTGGGACAAATCTAATTATTAAGAAGTTTTTTCTTATACCAAGTCTAAATTTTCCTTTCCACAACTTCTATCCAGTCAGTGCTCCTAGTTCTGCCCTTTAAAAACAAACAAAATAAATATAATATCTCTTCCACATAATAGGCCTTTCAAACATTTGCTGATTTCAGGGAGCGAATATATATCTGCTCTGTGCTGGCTTTTGATCACATAGCTTGGTCTGGAGGGTGGGAAGGGACAGTGAACTAGACACAGGTGGAGGTGGCCAGACCAGCTTTCCTGGGGGAAAGAACTCTAGGACATAGCCACTTGTACTACTCTCCCCTCCCTCACCATCTCTCCCACCCCAAGCCCAGACACATATTGACATCCATCCAGTGCACCCCTCATTAATCACCTGCTTCGTTAGGATGGTCATCTAAGGTCCTTTTCCTTTCTAAGTATCAATAATAATTTATTTTGAGTCTCTTTTTCAGTCAAATCCAACTCTGTGGCCCCATTTGGGGTTTTCTTGGCAGAGATACTGGAGTGGTTTGCCGTTTCCAGCTCATTTCACAGATAAAGAACTGAGCCAAACAGGGTTAAGTGACTTGCTCAGAGTCACAAGACCAGTAAGCGCCTGAGGCCAGATTTGAACTTAGGAAGATGAGTCCTTCTGATTCCAAGTCCAGTAATCTATCCACTGCGCCACCTGAAAAGCACTTTATGTATCTACAGGTATCTATCTATCTATATATCTATCTATACATCCATCCATCCATCCATCCATCCATCCATCCATCCATCCATCTATGTATCTCTCTATCTCTTGATATCATCTCATCTTCTTCCTCCTAACAACCCTATTTTTCCAATAAGGAAACTGAACCTGAGAGACATTAAGTGATTATCATAGGGTCTTAGGGATAGTAAGTGTCTGAATAGGATTCAAATTCAGGTCTTTCTGACCCCCAAGTAGACGCTCTACTACATAGCCTAGCTTATTCTACAGATGCAAGTATGCTCTTGAGTTGCAGTCACATCAAAAACCTGCATCGGGTCTCTTTTCAGTTCTTTTGTTGGGGTGTGGAGTGAAGGGGCTCCACGGTATTAGCTATTCCACAAAACCAGAACTTGGACCATAATAATCTTCCTCTCAATACCTACGGCCATTAGGGTTATTCCAGAGATGGGAGCAAGAGGTAGGGCTCTTGAAATCCCCAAATTATAGGATTCGGTGCTAGACGATACCTTAGAGAACATAATAATATCATTCATATAATGCTTTTAGTTTTGCAAATATTATCTATTTTTGTCCCTGAAATAAAATTCTGGGAGGTAGTGCTTTTATTATTTCTATTGTTCAGATGAGAAAACTGAGGCAGATGGAAGTAACTTGCCCAGGGTCATACAGTGTCAGAAGCCTCAGGAACTCATGATTTCTTGTCTTCATTCCCAGCACTATCCACTATGCCACCTAGGTGCCTTTTGGGTGTCTGCATCTAAGATAATGTGTTCATTTTTCAGATGAGAAAATTGAGAACGGCATTCTCAGCAAAATATTCAATTAGCTAACCAAAGTCATAGGTGGCATCTAGATCCTCTGACTCAAGGCAAGGCTTTTACTATTGTGCTATCCTATTTTCTCTAGCAGCTAGAAAAGGCCTGAGAGATTATCTAATCCAACTTCATGGATATACTGTGTTGTTCTAGACCTATGCCTTCATTCATCATGTCTAGAATCAGGAAAATGCCGGTCCTGCTATATCCTGTTCTGCTAGAGGACTGTTGCTCAGTTCACATATTAGAAAAGACAGTGAGGAATAGTCAGAGCATGCCATCCAGAATGCCGAGTAGTTTGGAACAGCTCCAGGCTCAGGGAAAAAAACTGGAATTGTTTAGCCTTAGGAGGAAAAAAAGTCTTAGATAGAAATGAGAAAGATCTAAAAATATTTGAAGGACCGTAACATGGAAGATTAGACTAATTCTATTTGGCCTTACTGAGCAGAGGGAGAAACAGGGGGCAGAAATTGCAGGGACTTAGACTTCAGTTGAATCTAACAGAAAACTTCTAATAATTGACATCCAAGGAGATAGAATATGTAAAGCACTTTGCAAATCTTAGTGTCAACAGAAATATTACTGTTATAGTTATTATAGTTGTCCAAGAGTGAAATGGGCTAGTTTTGGAGTTTGAATCTTTGAGTTCTTCATCGGATGTCTTCAAAGAGAACCAAGAAGACCAGTGACATCAGGGGTGATGTCTCGAATTTCCAGCGAATTAGATTTAAGTGAGGCAGAATTGAACAAAGTCACCAGCCTCACTCTTTTCCTGAGTCATCAAAGTCCAGCGGCAGGACAAAAGTCAGGATGACTTGAGATGGCTGGGGATGTAGTGGATGACCTTGTCATCTTTGATATCTAACCAAGCTCCAAGTGCTCCACAGCACCTGTTTCAACTGCCTTTGGGGCCAATGGAACAAATTGTTTGTATTTGCCCATTCCACTAAGGGAAGTCTTCACATGCTTGGGATACACATTCTCTTACCCGTAGGTTTGATGCCTCTTGGTTACCCTCAGCCTGTCTGCCAATACAGTTTACTGGGTGTGGACGTTGTTCATGCCACAGGTGAGAGTTGGGCGAAGGTAGTTTTGCATCCAAATGTGGATGAGTAGCCCTGAAATGGGTTTGGCCATCCTTCACACCAAAGGTACTAGTCTTCCTTGAGTATCCCATGAATCCCAGTACAAACTTCTCAAACTGGGCAAGGCCTCAGCTCCATTGTCAAACATATTGTAAAAAGATATTCATTTTTAGGTACAGGTTGGACTAGATGACTCCGAGGCTCAGTGAAACCTCCTAACTTTGGGGAAGACGTACCTGAGGCATAATATAAATGCAGTGACTTGCCTAAGGCCATATGTCAAAGTGTCATATGTCACATGTTCAGTGTCAAAGTGGGAACTAGAACCCAGCTCTCTTGACAATGTCTTGTCCACCATATTAGACTATTTCCTGAGGTCAAGGTTGCCATGGGTACAATCATCATAGCAACTGTCATGGATTGTCGGGGAATTCTAGGAGCTTTCAAAGTGAAGAGATTTGCTCATTTGCCCTAGGAGTATGTGGTGTGTGTGAGTGTAAGTGTGTATATGTGTATATGTATGTGACTACTGAGGTTTAGTCAGCTGGGCATCAAGGCCAGCCACAAGCTCAGGCTGCCTTTTGCGGAAGAAACAAGCTTTTCTCTGCCTGTTGACTAGTCTGTCAAAAATGCTCTCATGCACATTCCAAGCAATTGCAGGGAGAGAGACTGAATGACACAGTTTACTCTGTCGGCTAGGGAAACTTTACTTAGAACAATTTCTATCTAACCTTTATTATATTAACAGAAATGATGAGAAAATATGGTTAATGAAAAGTTGATTTTCAGCAATGTTTTTGTAATATTTAATGAGAGGAAACAATGATACTTTGACAATAATCAAAACCATTTATATATTTAAGGTTTAGAAGGTACTTTATATGTGTAATCTCATTATTTTGCATAATACACCTGTGAGATAGGAGCTACTCTTAATCTGTATAACACTCCTGTGAGATAGGTGCTTACCATTACACCCATTTTACAAACGAGGAAATTGAGCCAGAGAAAGATTAAAGTGGTCTCATCCAGGATCATACAACTTGTGTCTAAAGCAGGATTCAAACTCAGTTCTTCTGATTCCAGGTCCAATGCTCTATCCACTGTGCCTCTTAGCACCATAAAACGTTTATCTTTCACATTTAGTGCCTTTAGGTTTTAATATTTTGGCTGAGATGTTTTCTTAAAACAGAAATGCCTCCCTCATAATAAAATGACCAAGTTGCCATTCAGATTGCAACCTAAACACATCAACCCTCTGCTATTAGGTTCCATGGCAATGCTTATGCAGAAGAGAAAAAGAAGAGAGATAAAGTATTAAAAAAATGATTTTTTTTAGAAAAGGTCATGGTATTAGAGAGATAAAATTATGAGGCATTTTAGAAGTCATCTGTGCAGCTAGGCATTGCAGTGAACAGAGTGTTGGGACTGGAGTTAGGAAGACTCATCTTCCTGAGTTTATATCTGGCTTCAGATACTTACTAGCTATTTGACCGTAGGCAAGTCACTTAACTCTACCTCATTTTCCTCAACTGTAAAATAAGATGCAGAAGGAAATGCAAGCTGCTCCAGCATCTTGGGCAAGAAAACTCCAAATGGGGTCACAAAGAGTCAGACATGACTGGAAGATGGCCAAACAGCAGAAGTCATCTAGACTTCATTTTTAGATGGAGTTTTGGACTCCAGATTAGAAACCTGGAATTTGATTTCTGCCTCAGACACTTTCAGGATGACTTTGGATAAGTCAGTCACTAAACTTCTCTCAACCTCAGTTTTCTCATCTGTAAAATAGAGATGATAACAGCACCTATCTCATGGATTCATTATGAAGATCTAGTGAGACAGCATATTAAGTGATTTGCAAGCCTTAAAATAAATGAATGCCATTAATTAATTACTAATTAATAAAATAAATGCTATTTATTATCTTTCAGATATGAAAACAGGTTCAAAGTGGTTTTGCTAAAGCTAGTAAATGAAAGAAGATTCATGCTAGGTTTACACACACACACACACACACACACACACACACACACACACATCCAGTGCTTTTCCCCCCACTATATCATGCTACCTTTCAATTTATTTTTTGTGTATTTGAGTATACAGTATATGGGTTTGAATGGGATGGGCACAGAGATGCGCTGGTAAATATTTAACAAATGGCTCTCAGAAGGAAAAATGGAGGCACAATACACTTTTAAGATGAATCTACATTAACAATTTCTCCTTGCTTTCTTAGTCTAGACAATCAATAAAATAATAAATCAAGCCCTGATTTGAGCATTTGTCACTTTCCAAAGTTAAATAAATGCTCACACTGAGGATTGAACAATTGACTCTCATGTGCAGACTTCAGCACACTCTTGTGTGGGGAGGAGGGTAGTGGGGATGCATATAGTACACAGACACGCACTAAATGGAGTCACAAAACAAGGTGGCAGCAACTGAATAGACACCTAAATGCTTACTCCCAAATGAGGGTCATTGTCTTCTCTTAGAAATTTACAGGTCAGGCTCCCCCTGAAGCCTAGTAAAATGAGAAGAAAGAGTAAGAACTGACCTAATCCTTAAGAACTAGATTGAAGAAGAAGCTAAGTGTCACCGAAATTTAGGTGACATTTAGAATGAAGATAGAGAAAGTTATTAGATTTAGCAAGACAGAAGTGCTTGATAACCTTGGAGAGAACCACTTTAGTTAAATGAGGAGGTCAGAAGCCATATTGGTAGTAGTTGAGAAGTAAGTTGGAGAAGATGTAAAAACAGTTAATGTAGATGGCTTTTTCTAGGAGTTTTGCTATGAAAGAGAAAAAAGTTATAGGAGCATAGCCTCCTATTTTAAATAATTCCACAGTAGGAATATATAATCTACATTGCCAGATTATGGCAAGAGTATATCTGTCTAATAACTAAGTAATTAGTGATTCAAAGGTGCCATCTTCACAGCAACCTGCCAGGGAACATTTTCACAGAGTGGTGGAAAGAGTACTGGATCTGGAATCAGAGCACCTGGGTTCTAATTCCAGCTTTGTCACTTATTAGTCTTGTGACCTTGGAGAAAGTCAACTTCCCTTTCTGGGCTTCAGTTTTCTTCTCTGTACAAAAAGGAGTTATGCTAGACCAGGGGTGCTTAGCCTATTTTTTCATACCCCTTTGGCATTATGATGAAGCCTGTAGACCTCTTCTCAAAAAAAATATTTTTAAATTAATGAGGAAAATGTTTGATTTCAGAGATTAGTGATTTTTCCAGTGTCCTGGAATTTTACTTCCTCTCACATTCTCTGCTGTACAGTGATACTGGCCTCCTTGTTATTTCTCAAAAAGAACACTCCATCTCTCAAGTAAACATTGCACTGACTGCCCTCTTTGTCTGAAATTCTCTTCCTCTTCAACTCCCAACTTCCCTGTCGTCTTTCAAATCCTAACTAATCCCACCTTTTGCAAGATGCCTTTTTCAGTCATCCTTCGCTCTGTGGACTCCCCTCCCCCTTATGTTTTGTTTGCACATAACTGTATGTTGTTCTTCCATTAGACTATGAGCTTTTTAAGAACAGGGGCTGCTTTTATTTCTTTTTGGGAGAAAAAGAAATTTGTATATCCAGCACTTAGCACTTGTGCTCAGTCTGTGGTAGTGGCTTCTGAATTCACATTGATATGATCAGCCACAGCAGGACACACTCTGTTTTGACCTGACATCATGATGTCATCTTGGCCTCTTCAAGCATGAGGGACAAATAGCAACGACTTAGCACAGTACCTGGTACATAGAAAGTACTTAATAAATACTTATTGATTTTATATGTGATTCTCCTGTCCCCATCAATGTTCATGGACTCCTCGAAATCTATTAATAGACCCCTTTAGGAGTCTATGAATACCAAGTTAAGAACCCCTTTGCTAAATTGTGCTTAAAGTCCTCTTTAACTGAAATTCTTAAGTTCCTACCACTGTAATCAATGCTGAGCAATGGGGAGTATCTGTTTGTAGGTATAATCCCTCACTCCAAGATGGGGATGGGAGAGGGCGGGGAGCTAAGCCTGCCTCCCAGATGAGTCCTGGAATTGACAGGGTGAAATTGCTTGTAGCTTTGGAAAAGTGGCACCATGTACACTTACTAGTCAAATTGGTCAATTTCCAGGCAGTCACCAAATCTTTATTATCACTGATAAAAACCTTGTTTTTCCACTGAAGCAGTTCCTTCCCAACCACTTAAAGGCAGAGTGGCGCATCTAATGGTGGGAAATAGCACATCAGGCCCATAGGGTAAGGGAGAGGATGTGACAGAGGGAGGAATGGGAGGAGGGGAGGAAAAGAGAGAAAGGAAAACAGAAAGAGGAATAAGGAGAATCTCAGTGGCTATACTAGGATCAGGAAAACAATTTTCTGTGAGGCCAGAGGCCTATGTACTAGGTAGGATGATAACTGAGGATAGAATGATAACAAAGAAAGGAAAATGGAAGGAGTAGCAGGATTAGGGAATTAAAAAACCTTTCATCCAGAGACTGAGGTAGTGTCTTTGTCCTGAAAATGATGCTTTCCCAGTGTATCCCTCCAATACTGTACACATACTAGCTCTTTCTCTTAGGGGAAAGAGTGCTGGACTAAGAATCAGAAGACTGAAGGTCTGATGTCATTCTGGATGACTTTGGGCATGTCGTTAAAAAAATCCTCTGAACCTCAGTTTTTTTGTCTGTGAAATGGGAAGGATGACCTCTGCCCTGCCTATCTCAGTTTTGTCCCAAGGATCAAATTATGTAAGGGGTGTGAAAACACTGTGTAAAATGTTAAGTGTTATACAAATATAAGGCCTTAGTAATATGCAGTTGTCCTTAGATGATCTCTGCCACTGTCTTTTTCTCTCCACAGAAATTCTAAGCTTTCCATTGTTGATGGTTAGGAAATGAGTAGGTTTGGATCTGGGGCAGTTATTACAGGTGCCCTTCATCCTGCCAGTTCCAACTGGTGTTCTCTCTGCCTTATCTGCAGGAAGAAGTATAGGGAGTAACCCACTCCCTTATTGTCAGCCGCAGGCAATCTCTCCTAAAGACTGACCATGTAGAAAATAAGGCCCAGCACCCTTGACTTTCTCTTGCTGCTGCTTTGTTGCAAAGGGTTAGTGACTCTCCATTAACTGAGGAAAATCTTATTCTCAACAGCTCTGCACAGATAACTGTAAATCAGAAAGGGATGATACTGGGAAAGAGTGGGGAAGCTGGTTCCCTAACACTGGACATGTTCTGGCAGGACAGCTTGGGGAGGTCAACCATATGATTTACTCAGCATTACCCCAGCACCAATTAATGACAGTTTGTGTGACTGGCAACACCTGTCACTCTCTTATGGAATTATTATTGAAGAAGCTCATTTTTTTTTCCCAAGAGGAGAGCTCCTTAGGGAATAATCCTTTTTTTCTCCTTCTCCATTTTCATGCGCCCTCTGCCTGGAAAAATAGACCCTCTTCAACCTGAGACTGAGATGAGGTCCCTATGAGAATGACACTAATTGCTTTGAGTTCAGCCTTTGGCTCCCAGATGTGCTGAGTTTGAGGGTTTATTTGTCTCCTAGTTCCATCATCATTGTTTTAGCAGCAAGGGAACAGAGGATGTCTAAATACAGAGTCCTTCTTCCTCTAATTTCTCCAAGTCAGAATCCAGTAGTTATCTCTGAGCTTCTTGTAAAATATTTATGATTTTCTTGGAAAGTCACTCCAAGGAAGTAAAGGAAAACAGCTGCAATATAACTTACTTTTCTATAGTCCATAATTCTTTTCTGTCCTTTTTTAGACAACCCAATTGTTCAATGAAATAACATCAATTCACTTTTAAGATTGAGTTTAAAAAGCTACTCTTAAACTATGTTTAATTTCTATAGGCAGGGTACACTTGGGAATGTATAGAGTCAGAAGAACTTCAAAGAAAATCTTGGAGTGCTAGAGTTGAAAGGCACCTGATGGGACCATCTAATCCAACTCCTCCACTTTACAAATGAACAAAGGGGGGCTCAGAGAAGTATACTATTGTGACTTGCCCAAGGTTACATATGTAGTTAGTGGTAGAGAACAGAGCCAGGGACTAGGCCTGATCAATGTGCTAACACAGGGTTTCCAGAACAAATTTTTCTCTATAATACCCCTCCCCCACTTGAAAGTATGGTTTTTCAGATTCTTGCTAAATCAAAGGGATCAGTAGTAAATGTGAGTGAAGAAATGATAAGGTTGGCACTGACCAGAACACCTTGCCTGGAAATTGTCCATGTTACTATTGATCCAATGTTTAAAATATGTCTGATATTTCAAAATTTAAAGAAGGGGCTTCAGATGGACAATTTTCTTGGGGACACAGGTGTCAACTTACAAATGATTCATTCCTTGAATAAATCAAAGTGAGTGGAGCTGATAACTGGGAGAGGGTAGGTACTCAAGAGAGATAAAGTGACTTGCCCATGGTCACACAAGTAAGTCATAGACTATGTAACTGAACAGTCTTTTTCATCTTTTAACTTCAGTACTCTTTCCACTATACTACTGTTTCCCCTAAATTTAGCTAGACTTAAACTGCTGGCCGGGTCATATAAATATGTCATAGCAATAAAGGGATCCTAGACAGTATTAAGCTAAAGAATATCATCATACCTCAGTACACAGAATGTGTACTTGGATCACATTTTCTGTGACCACAGTTAAAATAAAGCCCTCTGGTTATCTAAGGTTGTCTAGGAAGTGAAATATTGCATTGGACAAATTAGAGCTTTTCTGCTTCAGGAACATAAATGTAATCCCAAACAGTACCCCTATACCCCCAAGTTCCAAATATCCAAAAAGGAGAGTGCTATGAGGGGAGGAGCAGAAACACAGGAGATGCTGTTCAGCCCTTGGGGATAAAGGAGGTAAGCTTGATTGTGTTGGAGGAGGATGAGGAGTTCTAAAAGAGTTATCTGGCCAAAGCAGGGGTGCCTCAATTCTAGGAGAGGGCTAATTAACATTCTGACAATCCATCTTTTGTCTACATAGTGAGTCTGTCTGAAGAACTGAAAGCATTTTTCAGGCATGTGTTCATTCAACTTTATCACACCTGAAGGAAAGAGGAAGAATTAGATATTCCTTCTTCATTACTTAGAGGCACAGAGAGGTTGAGTGATTTGCCCAGCATCACACAGCATCTAGATTTCTAGTCATTGACAGCTATCTTGTTTCCTCAGTCCCTTCACAGTTTACTAGAAGGGTTAGTGTGGAGTTAGTTTTCTTGAAATGACAGGATGATTTTGGAGTCTTGAAGAGAAAGGGTTAAGGTGAGATCTCAATGCCTTAGTTCTCCTACTGAGAAATGAGTAAATCTTAATTTGACTGGCCTCCTACTTTGCTCCTACAGGTGACATTTGGGGATATATGTGAATCACACTCCAGGAGAAAGGCACCAAGCCCTAACCATTTTCCTGGCCAGCTGGGTCAGGTTGGGGTAAAAGGTGACATGACTGGGAAGCACTTATCTACTCTGGGTTTGGGAGGTCAGAAGAGGGGACAGTGATCCCAGAGGGCTGTGAGGGAGTCAGAGACTCTATGATTTTGAAGAAAGACACCAGGAGGTCAGAAAAGGGGAAGGGATTCAGAGTGTGGGGAACTCTCCTCTCTCTGTCTCTGTCTCTGTCTCTCTGTCTCATTCTCTCTCTGTCTCTCCTCTGTCTGTCTCCGTCTCTCTGTCTCTCTCTGTCTCTGTCTCTCTGTGTCTGTCTCTGTCTCTGTTTCTCTCTCTCTCTCTCTCTCTCTCTCTCTCTCTCTCTCTCTCTCTCTCTCTCTCTCTCTCTCTCTCTCTCTCTCTCTCTCCTTGCCTCTCTTGTCTCTCCCTCTCGTTTTTCACCACCTACTCGGAAATGATAGAAAAGGGGGAAGTGTGAAGGAGCAATAAGGGCTGGGGTCTATATCTGACCTGTCTCAATGGCTGCCAGTGAGCCTAGCTGGTTCTGGGTCAGGAGGCAGCCTACCCAGGTCCTTAGGTGAGTCCTGGACTGAGGATTGGGTGCCTGATCTTGGCTCCATGTGTGTCTCCGCTCCCCCCTCGACCGATCCCTGGCCTGACTGTCTTACTCCTGAGGGGTTGGGGGTGGATAAGGGATCCAGAAAGGAAAGAGGACCGTGTGGAACCGCAAGTCTCCCCTGGTCCCGAGCGCTGTCCCGCCCTGCCGCGCCGCTGCCCCCAAGCGAAGCCGCTCACCTCATGCGTGTCTCTCAGTCCAGTTAGCCGCCCAACCCCAGGACAGTCCTTTACCTGGCGGGTGGCGTAGGTTCCCGCCTCCAGGAGACTCAGGAGCTGCAATCCAGGCATGGTCCTCTTGCCCCCGCCTCTCCCCAGCGGGCTATAGCTGTCTGGCTTCCAGCTCAGCTCGGCGCTGCCGCCGCACGCTCCAGTACCGCGGACAGCTCCCCCCAGCAGGCTGCCAGGCGCTTCCCTGGCCCAGTCACCCGTCTTAAACGACGCCGGCTCTTCCCCGCCGGGTCCCGGGAGTCCCGCATTACTGCCCCCGAGGACGCTGCCTTACCAGTCCTTTCCCCAACGATCCACCCTCAGGGCCCGGACTGGGAGAGTGTTCAGCTCACAGCCCGCGCTCTCTCCGACTTATAGGCGCAGCCGAGAAGGGTCCCTTCTCCTCCTTCTCCCCGCTTTCTCCCTCCCCACTTGGACTGCGCTGTCTCTCTAGTGTTTTCCCCAAACCACCCCGCCCCCGCCCCCGCCCCCCAGGTTGTAATCCTGAGGGAATCACAGGGCAAGGCGTAATTCTGAGTATGGGAAGTCACTGAAGTGCCCTCCCCCACAGGAAGGGATTGGGGGTGCAGGCTCTCAGGGTTAGAGTTGGTCTCCCTCTCCAGAGGAGAGGGAGATAGCAAAACTCCCCAAGGGACCATGGAGCAAATGCCTCTGTGTGTGTGTGTGTGTGTGTGTGTGTTTTGTGTGTGTGTGTGTGTGTGTTTTGTGTGTGTGTGTGTGTGTGTTTTCTCTCCCGATACATCAAGCTTGGAGGGAGGGGGCAGAGCGCCCAGGAAGAGAGTAACTACTTGCCTCTGATAAATTCAAATCATTTGGCCCAAATAAACTACCACCTTGGGTCCTGAAACAACTGGCATATATTACTGCTGAGCCTCTGTCAGGGACATCTGAAAAGTCATGGGCAATGGGAGAAAGTGCTGCAGGACTGGAAAAATGTCCAAATTTGGAAACAAAAGGGGGTGAGGGTGTAATAAAGCCTGCAAACTGTAAGCCAGCGAGCTTGACTCAATTCCTGGGAAAATTTGAGAATGGATCATTAAAAAGATGATTATAGAGATAGTTATTGAGCCAAAGGAAAGTGATGATTACAGAGACATCTGGTTTCATCCAGAACAAGTCATGCCAGACTAACCTCAGTTTCTTTTCTGACAGGGTTACTAAATGAGTGGATAAGGGAATGAGGTAGATGTAGTTTACTTTGATTTCAACAAAGAATTTCATATAATATCTTAAATTGTTCTTGTAGAAAAGACAGAGATATGGCCTACATGATGGATTCAGAACTGGATGAATTATGTGACTCAAAGAGTAAAATTGTTAATGGTACAGTGTTTACTTGGCAGAAAGCCTCTAGTTGTATGCCCCAGGGATCTGTGTTTGACCCTGTGCTACTTAATTTCTTTTATCAATGGCTTGGATACAGGCATATATGGCATCATTATCATGTTTGCAGATGACACACAGCTGGAAGGGATGTCAGTCAGAATCTGGAGAGACCATGACAGTTTAGAATATTGACCTGAATCTAATAAGACAAAATTCCATAAATGCAAACTCTTAGTCTTGGGTTCAAAAATCAACTTCAAAAGTACAGGATGGAGGCTGGGGGGGAATTGTTAGAAAGTAGTTTGTCTGAAAAAATCTGGTTTGGTAGGGGGAGCTTAGTAGACTCCAAGCTCAATTATGAGTCAGCAGTATGATGTGATAGCCAAATAAAGCTAATGTGACCTTGGGCTATATTAAGAGAGGCATAGTTTCCAGAACAAGAAGATGATAATCTCCTCTTCTCTGGTCAGATCACATGTGAAATAGCATGTCCACTCGTGGGCTCTGTGTTAAAGGACACTGACAAACTGGATAGCTTCCAGAGGAGGGTAACCAGGAGAGTGAAAGGTCCTTGAGGATCAGTTGAAGGAAATGGAGAAGGGAAGACAAAAGGCAAAGACAGCTTTGTCCAACGTGTTTTAAGGGCTATGATATGAAAAAGAGATTAGTTTTGTTCCATTGGATATGAGAAAGTAGAACCTGGGGCGGTGAGGTAGAATATGTAGAGTTTTGATATCAAGAAACAATTCCTAACAACGAGAGAGGTGTGCTGAAGTCAGCTTGAAACTGTGAACCAATTGTGAGCATTGGAAATTGGCAAATTTTATACATCAGAGCTTGATTTATTATTTTGTTTATTTTCTAGACTTAAAGTGATGGAGAAAATATTAATGATGCAGATTAAAATTAAAAGGGGGTCATTGGCACATTTTCCCTCAGGGTAGCTAGATGGTGCAGTGGATAAAGTACTAGCCCTGGAGTCAGGAGGATACAAGTTCAGATCCAGTCTCAGATACTTAAGAGCTGTGTGATCCTGAGTGAGTCACTTAACCTCAATGACCTTACAAAAGTTTTTTTAACCAGCAGAATCCTGATAAGAGGTATCCAAAAGGGGAATGGGCTGCCTCAGGAGATGTGTGGTTCACATAAGCAAAGACTAGGATACTATTCGTCAGGTATGTTATGGTGCATATTCCAGGAAGTGTTGAGTTAGATGGTTGCAGAGGTCCCATCCAACTCTAAAATGCTATGATTCTGTGCCTCAGAGTACGGAAGACCAGGGAGGAGTCCTGCTTCTAATCTTGCCTCTTGCCCATACCTCCTTTTTTTTGCCTCAGCTTCCTCATCTGTACCATAGAGATACAACTACTAATAATATCTTATAAATACTTATTCATTACTTTATAGTTTGAAAAGCACTGAAATGAAAGAAAATGCTTTAGATAGTAAGGCCTTCTTCCCCACTCCCCAAATCTGCTAAAACCTTCCAAAAGATGGTAAGGTGGGATTACTCTTTTGATGAGTTGCTATAGTGTAACAGATGAAGTAGTAAATTAGTCATTTAGAGGACCCAACTACAAATCCCATTACTGCCACTTATTACTTCTTTGGCCTTGGACAATTCACTTACTGTCTCTAGGCCTCAGTTTCCTCACCTATAACATGGGAACATTGAACTAGAATATAGTCACTAGATGATCTCTAAAGGCCCCTTTTCAACACTTAATTCCTGAGATGGGAATTCTTCTATTTGATACCTTGGTTACCTTAGACAAGTCAACTAACCCATATGGGTCTCAATTGCCTCATCAATTAAATGAGAAGGCTAGATGCAATATTCTCTAAATTCCCTCTCAGTTCTAAATTTATGACAGAAATAGAAATTTATGCCTGAGAATAGGTCTAAAACAAGGTGAAGATGAATTATTGGGAGGTAAGTTAAGAACCACAACTAACGGACCTAGTCCCCCTTTCCCATCAGGCCAGGTTTCTGCCCTCCTACCTTTCTGATCCCTTGGTCTGTGACCAATGATTCTGGAATTTTTAGTAGGAGTAGCTTTCCTAGCTCTGGACACTGCCCTCCACATACAAGAATAAGAGCATTTTAAAGTGTTCTCCACTTAACAACTGATCCCCAGGGATACATCATTACCTGCCCACACTCTTGAGACTAGCCACCCTCTAGTTCTTTCCTCTCCAGATCAGAGACTTGAGCCATGACTGTGACATGTATACCACACTCAATGCCTTGTAATTCTCTCTCCCTTCCTCCTATCCCCAATCACCTTCATACTCATTCAGCACATATATACAGTAGCTCTCCATATACATTTCAGTATATCTGCGGTCAGCTGTATCTTTATTACTTGTATTTATGCTTAAGGTCCATCTCTTAAACTCTAATTTGTACCAGATAATGCTATAGGGCTGAAATGATCTGAAAAAACTCAAAATTATAAGTGATCCAAGGAGGCAACAGAAAGATACATGGTGAGTATAAGATGGCTACATATTGCCCAGTGATTACTGGAGTATGAGTAGTGATATAGAAGGTGACACTGATGACATGCAAAACAGAAAAAGAAGATCACAGTGGAAAATAGAAATAAGAGATAGGTAGTTTAAATACTCCACTGGTATCCCAGAGATAATAAAGGAACCAGAAGGCCTCGAGCCTGTTGGATGGATCTTCCATGAAGGCTCTGTGGAAAGACATTGACAACAATTACATAGATAAAAAGGTGAAGGTGAATGAATGCCTGAATGGTGGCTTAGAAGGCACACTGGAGATAATCCAAATTCAACAAATATTTAAGTGCCCACTGTGTAGAAGAAACTGTGTTAAATTGTTGAGGATACAAAGGAGAGATTCATCCAAATATTATGTGTGTAAAATGTACATGTTTTTCTCCTCCTTCCATTAGACTATAAACTCCTCAAGGACAGGAAGGGTTTCTTTTAGTCTTAGACACTCCTTCCAAGACCACTGCAGAACTGAAATCAATACTCCTTGAGCATGATTGATGAATACTGTTGTAGCAGGATAAGGCTTTTCTCCCCTTCCCCATCTCCCAATCTAACCAATGTCACAAGAAAACTTGGTTCTCCAGGTAATCTTCCCCTTCTGTATTGCCCCACTTTGGCCTCTATCTTCATAGCTAAACCAAATTACTATTTTCTAAAAATCTGGAACTTCAGTTTCATCAGCATACAGAGTTTTGTGTGGAGAAACTCCCTCTACCGATACAGATTGGCAATTCATCTGTACCTTTATCTTCTTAGAGAGCTACTAATAGAAATAATTATACAGAGTATAAAAAAACTTAGTGAAGTAAAAACCAGATAAAATTTCAAATGCTAATGATGATAATTATGTATTATTGCCTGGAGGCAAAACACAAAGAGAGACAGCATGGAAAGAATTATCTGGAAGTTAGGAGTCCAAGTTTTGCCACTAACTTGTATGACCTTAAACAGTTGGCTTTACTGTGAAAGACCCCACTTTTCTCCTCTATAAAATGAATTGATATAATTTTACAGTTCCAAGCCTCTTTCTTGCTTATCTTTCAGGCATAAGGGCTGCACTATGTAGAATATAATCCACATCATCTCAGGACTCAGTGTACAAGGGACTCTTTCCTAGGCTCCATTTGGCAGCTCTGGTTGAGTTCACCCTGAGCCAGAAAGGGAATCAGAGAAAATACTTCTTCCATCTTCTAGTAGGGCCCCACCATGGGTTAGCTTGTGTCTCAGGATTCTTGAGCTTATAACGAGACTTTTTTTAGCTCTCTACTTACACTCCCTGACCACCTCTCAGCCTCAAATATCACTCACCACCCACCCACCTCCAAGCCAGTAACATTCCCTCCATTCCTCTTTCAGGGCACCTAACCCATGGCCAATCTAAATTCATCACATTCTCTGCACAATTTGACATATGGTGAATGGGAAGGGCCAAGTAAGAATAAAAGGGGAACTTCGGACTGATTTATAAAGAGTTAAATAGATGTTGAATGACTGTTCTTGTGGGTTAAAAACCAAAATCCCAGATGCTCCCTAGGTAAATCCTATGCTCTAGGGAGTAGTCAGACAGAAGTCTACAGAACTGCTAAGGCCATAGTTTGGGAAAGAAAATGTTTCCATATGTGAAACTGGGAACATAAATGAAAGGGGAACTAGAACATAATAGGATATCCGGCACCCAGAGAAAATCATGAATGTGCTCGCATAGATCTCTTCTACTACATAGCACATAGGGAGCACAGTGGATATAAACCACTGGACTGAAGAGTCAGAAAAACCTCAGTTCAAGGAAGATACATGCTAGTTATGTGACCCTGGGCAAATGACTTAATCGCTGTCTGCCTCAGTTTCCCCAATCATAAAATGGGGGTGTTAATAATAGCACCTACCTCCTAGGATCATTGTAAGGATCAAATAGGATAATATTTGTAAAACACTTCACACATTACCTGGTAAATGGTATACTTAATAAATGCTTCTCTTCCTTTCCTCTCCTCTATTCCACCCCCGAGTCAAAACCCTTCAGCTATAAGACAGACCCAAAAATCCCCTAAAGGAATTAATTCTTTGAGTCTCTATCCCCATCTATCTCTCTAAATCCCCAGGACAGAGGAGCAGGGCAGCAAGACTCAAAAAAAAACCCAACAACCCAACAATACAGTTTACCTTTCTTCCCTCTAAAAGACTGAAAAGCCCAAGAAAGAAGCTTATTTAGGAACACACTTATTTGTGGTATGGGAAGGATAAGGAGTGATATAAAAATTGTGAATGACAGCATGGTGAACATGTATGCTACAATTGAGATATCACATCACATCACATCAAAAACTCTTCAACCAGGAAGAGGACATCACATATTGGAAGTATTTTCTGCACTGGGATCTCTCCCAATGGCTGATTCCTTCCATTTTAAGGAAGATACAGGCCAACCTTGTCTTCATTCATCTCCAGGACTTCTGACTCTTTCCATCCATCCAGCTTCTTGAGGGCATGGGCTATCTTTCCACTTAGATTTGTGTTGCCAGAAATGAACACAGTACCAGGCATATAGTAAGCACTTAATAAATGCTTGTTGATGTGTCTCATTCTACTGAGGAGAGTTAGAAAGGGAATGAGGAAGAGACAAAAGAAAGAGGAAAAGGACCCACATGTGCAAAAGTATTTATAGCACCTCTTTTTGTGGTGGCAAAGAATCAGGAACTGAGAGAATGCCCAGCAATAATAGAATGACTAAACAAGTTATGGCATATGAATATAATAGAATACTATTGTGCTATAAGAAATTATGAAAAGGATGGTTTCAGGGAAACTTGGAAATATTTGTACGAACTGATACAGAGTGAAGTGATCAGAAATAGGAGAACAATTTATGCAGAACATTATTGTAAAGACGTAACTCTGAGAGACTTTAGAACGCTGATCGACACAATGACCAATCAAGATTTCAGAGGACTCATGATAAAACATGCTGCCCACCTCCTGACAAAGGGGTGATAGACTCAGTGGAGATTGAGACTAGATGTGTGATCCTTGGTGAATCACTTAACCCTGTTTGGCTCAGTTTCCTCATCAGTAAAATAAGCTGGAGAAAGAAATGGCAAACCACTGCCGTATCTTTGCCAAGAAAATCCCAAATAGGGTCACAAAGAGTTGGACATGACTGACATGACTGACAAACCACAGTGTGACATAGTAAATAGAGGGCTGGCCTAGTTCAGGAAGGCCTGAATTCGAATCCCACCTCTGACATAAACTATGACCTTGGACAAGTCGCTTACCCTTTCCATTTTCTAGGCAACTCTCCTATAAATTGTAGATCAGATATTGACCTGAATTAGGAGGGGAAAGTGCCTATCCTGAGTGAGGGGGGGGGAAGGGGGAGGATAGAGTCTCCTATACCAGTGAAATCACAGCTGCAGTTCTATCCCTAATAGTTGATGCTAAGGTCAATAGGAAGTCACTGTAGTCTACAATGTAGACTTGGTTATATTGTGTGCTTTAGGAATATGTTTGGTTGGGGTATGGAGGATTTACTGGAAAGAAGGGAGAGAGATTTGAGGCAAGGAGGCCAATTAAAAGGCTATTGAGATAATACAGGTAAGAAGTGATAAGGGCCAGAACTTGGGTGGTGATTGTGAGTGGAGAGGAAACGTATTTGAGAGAATATTACGGGAGGTGGAAATCACAGGGTGAGGTCTAGAGTGACGAGTTGAAGATTACGCTGAAGTTAAGAGCCTAGATGATTTGGAATGATGATATTGCCTTCCACAAAAGAAGGGAGGTTCAGAAGAGACAGATCTGTGATGCAGGTTGCAATCTATCCAGTTTAATTCTGCTGGTGGGATTCCTTCTTCCCACCCAAAATGAAAAGAGGAAATTGGCTCTTACTCTCTGAATGCTGCCCTGGAGCACAGAGTCTTCCCACTGAAGGGATAGTATAGGGACACCATAGAGGAAGGTAAAGTGGGAGGTAGGAAATTTTAACTATATCTGCTACAGATACCTAGGTAATAGTTAGTTTGCAACTATCCTGAGAGGTTAACACCTCTTCAGAGTCATAAGATGCCAGTTGGGGGATGGAATGGAGTGGGAGCATGTTGGGTGAGAATTGTTAAAGGGATAATATTGGTAATATTGGAGATGAGTCAACGACTGACTATTGGGACTTCAGGAGGTATGTGTCACATCTCTCTTTGTTTGATCGTATACCCCTTAGGATGATGCCACAGCTCCTGTAAGATTAGACCATGACCCTTTGGTTGTGAGGGACCCGACTTTGTAGAGGACTGATGTAGACATCTCCCATGTGCATAAATCATAATGTATCTCCCTTACTGTTCTCAACTTGATGGTCTCGATGTCACCCAAATGAGGCTCTGCTATATTAGATGAACATGATTGTAAAGTTGGAAATTAAAGGGAGGGTTGCAGAACCACTTTACTTTCTTGTTCTTTTTCTTTGGGATGTTTTTTGTTGCTGCTTCCTGTATAATATTGTGAACCTCAGTCCACAAGTCTTCAGGCACACTAATCTCTTAAATTTATTCATCAGTTCTACTTCATATTCATAAGGCATGTTATTTAGGTCATACTATATGGTCTGACGGTTTTCTCTACTTTCTTTAAGTCTGAATTTTGCAATAAGACGCTTATGATCTCAGCCACAGTTAGCTCCAGGTCTTCTCTTAAATAACTGCATATAGTGCTTCTCCACCTTTGGCTGCAAAGTATACAATCAGTCTGATTTTGATATGGATCATCTGGTGACATCCAGAAATTATCAAAACAACATGGTACTGACTAAGAAACAGATTGGTGGACCAGTAGAATAGATTAGGTACACAATAACATTGTAGTAAATGACCATAGTAATCTAGAATAAGATACAAAAACTTATTATTTGACAAAAACTGCTAGGAAGACTGGAAAACAGCATGGCAGAAACTAGGTACAGATCAACACCTCACACTGCAAGATAAATTCAAAAAGGGGACATGATTTACACATAAAGGGTGATACCTTAAGAAAATTAGGAAAGCATGGAATAGTTTATCTGTCAGATTTATGGATAAGGGAAGAATGAAGGATCAAAAAAGATATAGACAGCATTTCCAAATGTAAAATGGCTAATTTTGATTATACAAAATTAAAAAGTTTTTGCACAAACAAAACCACTGCAACCAAAATTAGAAGGAAAGCAGAAAACTGGAGGGGGATAGGGGATTTTGCAGCAAATATCTCTGTTAAAGGCCTAATTTCTCAAATATCTAGAGAACTGAGTCAAATTTATAAAACTATTAGTCATTTCTCAATTGATAAATGCTTAAAGGATATGAATAGGTTGTTTTCAGACAAAGAAATCAAAGCTACCTATAGTCATATGATAAAAAGTTCTGAATCATTATTGATTAGAGAAATGCACATTAAAACAATTCTGAAGTACCACTTTACACCTATCAGATTGGTGAATATGATGAAAAAAGAAAAATGATGGGGGGGATGTAGGAAAACTGGGGCAATAATGCACTGCTGGTGAAGTTGTGAATTGAGCCAACCATTCTGGAGAGTAATTGGGAACTATGTCCAAAAGACTATAAAGCTGTGCATACTCTTTGATCCAGTAATGCCACTACTAGGTCTATATCCCAAAGGATTTCTTTAAAAGGGAAAAAGAACTATTTGTACAAAAATATTTATAGCAACTCTTTTTTGTGGTAGCTAAGAATTGGAAATTGAGGAATTGCCCATCAATTGGGGAATGGCTACACAACTTGTGGTATATTATTATAACGGAATATTATTGTGCTATATGAAATGACAAGCAGCATGATTTCAGAAAAAAGCTAAAAGAACCAATGCAAAGTGAAGTAAGCAGAACCAGAAAAATACTATACACAGTAACAGCAATGTTATATGATGAAGAACTGTGAATGACTTAGTCTCAGCAATACAGTGACCCAAGACAGTCCCAAAAGACTCATGATGAAACATGCTGTCTACCTCCAGAGATAAAACTGATATTGTCTGAATGCAACTGAAGCATACTATTTTTCACTTTCTTTCTTTTTTGATTTTTTTTGTTCAAGTCTTCTTGTATAAAATGACTAATCTGGAAATGTTTTACATGATAACACATGTATAACCTATGTTAAATAGCTTGCCATCTCAGGGAAGGGTGAAGGGAAAGAAGGAGGGAGGGAAGGATAGAATTTGAAACTCAAAATTTTTAAAAGTTATGAATTAATTGTTTTAACACGTAATAAGGGAAAAACAAAATATTATTTTTTAAAATCCTAAAAGATGCTGCTGCTAAAGTGCTGCACTCAATATGCCAGAAAATTTGGAAAACTCAACAGTGGCCAACTGATTGGAAAAGATCAGATTATGTTCCAATCCTAAAGAAGGGGAATACCAAAGAATGTTCAAATTACTGAATAATTATACTCATTTCACATACCAGCAAGGTTATGCTTAAGATTCTTCAATCTAAACTTCAGCCAGAAGTGTAGGTTTTCAAAGGAGCAGAGGAACTAGAGACCAAATTGCCAACATTCATTAGATTATGGAAAAAGCAAGGGAGTTCCAGAAAAACATCTGCTTCATTGACTATGCTAAAGCCTTTGACTGTGAATCAAAACAAATATATGGCAAGTCCTCAAACTGATGGGTGTACCAGATCATCTTACTTCTTCCTGAGGAACCTATACGCAGATCAAGAAGCAACTGCTAGAATTAAACATAGAACAGCTGATTGGTTCAAGATTGGGAAAGATGTACAACAAGACTGCATACTGTCAACTTATTTATTTAACTTTATATTTAGAGTATGTCAAGCTAAATGCCAGGCAGGATCACTTAAAAGTCAGAATTAAGGTTGCCAAGAGAAACATGAACAATCTCAGATATTCAGATGATCCCACTGATAGAAAACCTCTTGATGAAAGTGAAAGATGAGAATATCAAAGTTGTCTTGAAGCTTAACATTAAAAAAAACTAAGATTAAGGCCACTGGTCCCATCATTTTTTTTGGCAAATAGAGGGAGAAGAAGTGTCAGATTTCATATTCTTGGACTCAAAGATCACTGCAGATGGCAACTGCAGCCATGAAATTAAAAGATGCTTGCTCCTTGGAAGAAGAACTATGGCAAATCTGGACAGCATACTAAAAAGCAGAGTCATCACCTTGCCAACCAAGGTCCATATAGTCAAAGCTATGGTTTTCCAGTAACAATGCATGGTTGTGAGAGTTGGACAATGAAGAAAGCTGAGCAATGCATAATAAATGTTTTCAAATCATGGTGCTGGAGAAGATTTTTGAGAGTCTCTTGGACAGCAGGGAAGTCAAATCAGTCAAGATTTTAAAAAATTAAATCAGGCTATTCACTGGAAGGACCAATATTGAAGATGAAACTTAAATACTTTGGCCACATAAAAAGAAGATGAGACTCATTGGAAAAGACCCTGATATTAGGAAAAATTGAAGGTGAAAGGAGACAGAAGCTAATAGATAGTGTCACAGAAACAACGAGCAAGAGCTTGGACATACTGCAAGAGAGAGTGGAGGATAGAAGGGCCTGGCATGCTATGGTCCTTGGGGTCACCAAGAGTTGGACATAACTGAACAAATGAATAAGAACAACCTCTTGCTCCAATTGTGCCCACCCTCTACTCTCTGGGAACATGGTCTCTGACATACGGGATTGTAACAGTTTGAAGAAAATGCAGTTGATGTGCTTAAATTCTCCAGAATGATAGCTAACAACCTCAACATCTTTAGGTATTTTGTGGGGACAGTGATGGGAGGGGAAAAAAATAAGGGCAGTTAGTGATGCAGAGGTAAGCAGAACCAGGAGAAACATTTCTACAATAACACTAACATTATGCAAACAGCTCCAAAACACTTAAGAACTTTGATCAATGTAATGATCAAGTGTGGTTTCAGAGGATCCAGGATGAACCTTGCTATCTACCTTCTGACAGAGAAGTAATAGGCTCATAATGCAAAATAAGACACATTTTTGGACACGAACAATGTGAGAATTTATTTTACTTAACTATTCATATTTCTTACAACAGTTTTCTTTTTTCCCAATAGGAAGGGAGGTAGAAGGGAAAGAAAATTAGTATTTATTATTTGAAAAAATGTATCTATCTAAATACACACACTACATATACGTAGTGTGTGTGAGCGTATTGTTAAAAGAAGTTTCTGAAGAAAAAAAGAAGGTTCTGTATACATGCCTTCGCCTTGATTAAAGAAACAAAACTCAGGAAGAGAAAGTGAGTAAGTTTATTAAAACACCAAAGCATCGACTGATGCTAGGATTCAAAAGAGAATTGCTTTTATAGACAGGAAGGAAGTCTACCATACAAGGGCGAAGGTATTTTGTTAGGATTACACAATCGTTAAGAGGTAGGATTACTGTTGCCCTCAGTTTCTCCCTGAGTGTTCTGATGGGCCCATGTTTCAAGTGAGGAGATGGGGGTATGTGAGCATGTGGGGCAGCTGCATATAATGAGAATTAAGCAAGTTTAAAACATGAGGTCCCTTCAGAATGACTCTGTATTAGTGAGAGGGGCAGTTACAAGAGTCACAATATTTCCACAAATCTTCATCATTATAGACTAAGAGGCAGAAAGCTACTTCCACCTTTCCCCCCATGCCCAAGGAAATATCAAAAGACCAGGGTACAGACCAGGATATAGACTCTCTGGAATAGTCCTATCCTGTACTTTTCCAGGTCCAGGTAGGAAAGAGAAAAAAACACTATTTTTTTCATTTATGTAAAACATTTCCAAATTAGTCATTTTGTACAAGAAGACTCGAATAAAAGAAAGAAAAATGAAAAAAAGTGAAAAATAGCTTCAGTCTGTATTCAAGAAATATTAGTTCTATATCTGGAAGCAGATTGTATGCTTCCTTATCAGTCCTTTGGGATTGTCTTGGATCTTTGTATTGCTGAGAATTGCTAAGTCATTCACAATTCATCATACAACATCGTTGTTACTGTGTACAAAGTTCTCCTGGTTCTATTCCCTTTACTATGCATCAGTTCATGTAAGTCTTTCTAGGTTTTACTGAAATCATACTGCTTGTCATTTCTTATAGCACAAAAATATCCCATTACAATCATATAGCTTGTTTAGCCACTCCCCAATTAATGGGCTTCCCTTTGATTTCCAATTTTTAGCTACCACAAAAAGAACTGCTATAAATATTTTTGTACAAATAGGTCTTTCCCCCTTGTTTGGCGGGGATGTCTTTGGTATATAGACCTAGCTATGGTATTACTGGATCAACGGGCATACTTAGAGCTTTGTAACCCTTTGGGCATAGCTCCAAATTGCCCTCCTGAATGGTTGGATCAGTTCACAACTCCACCAACAATGCATTAGTGTCCTAATGTTCCCACATCCCTTCCAACATCCATCATTTTCCTTTTTTGTCATATTGACCACTCTGATAGGTATGAGGTGGTATCTCAGAGTTGTTTTAATTGCATTTCTCTGATCAAGAGTGATATAGAACATTTTTATATGATTGTAGATAGCTTTGATTTCTCTGAAAACTGCTCATTCATATCTTTTGACCACTTATCAATTGGGTAATGATTTATATTTTTACATATTTGCCCAACCAGGTAATAAACTCCTTGAAGGCAAGTAATGAGTCATCTAATTTTAAAACTGGAAGAGGCCTAATCTAATTCCCTCATTTTAAGATCATAGGGGTTAAAAGGGACTTGAGAGATCACCTAACATTTCCTCATTTTACAGATGAGGAAACCAAGGCCCAAAGTTGCCCAATGTCACATAGCTAGTTAGTGGCTAGCACAAAAGTTGAGTTGGGACTCATGAGTTTGATTGTAAAGGATTTTCAGGGTTACCTAGTCAGTATTTCTAGTTCAGGTAGGTAACTGAATGGATAGAGCCTTGGGCATGGATTCAGGAAGAATGGAGTTCAAAATTCCACCTCAGATATTTACTGTGTAACCCTAAGCAAATCATTTAACCTTTCTTAGTTTCAGTTATCTTATCAGTAAAATGTGGGTTAATAATAACACCTCCCTCCTAGGGTTACAGTGAGAATCAAATGAGATAACATATGTAAAATTCTTTGCAAACTTATATAAATTATTGGTAAATCATATCCATATGCAGTGCTGCTCCTGATTTCCTATGGACTAAGAACAGACAGAGGCTCAAAATGAGCCAACTGCTTCACTTTCATTTTTTAAATCATTTTGTACTCAGGCTAGATGGGGATAAAAGAGTGATGGGGAGAGGGAAAGAGGCCAAAGGGAATGAATAGCATTCATCTGACCTGCCCTGTCCTGGAATCCGGCTCACCTCATGCTGTTCTGTTCTGTCAATGTCAGCTTGGCCACCAAGCTGAATCAGAAATGAACAAAAGTCATTTCTCCCTTTTCTCCTTCCATGGGACCTTCTTTCCCCATTCCCTTCAGACTACTGTTCTCCATGCTTCTCTCCTTTTTACTGAATTTTCACTTGTTTCCACTGATATTTCTTTTTTGGTTTCCTTTTCCCCAGATTCCTTCTTGGCATCTCCCTGTGGCTTTGGCAACTCAGGTCTGGGTGACCCCCATCTGATATGGAACCAAATTGAGTTTGGTTCAAGGGAAAGAGCATTGTTTCTTAGAATCAGAGAATATGGTTCAGATCCTGCCTCTGATGCTTACCATATGGGCTACTTTGGGCAACTCTCATATCCTCTCTGGGGCTTCAGTTTCCTCAGCTGTAGAATTAGACTAAGTGGACTTTTTCATCCCTTTCCAGCTCTAAGTCTATGATCTAGCATCTCATACTCTTTCCATGAAAATGACTCATGCCATACCAAGAAAGGGGCAGCTAGGTGCCATAGTGGATAGAGGATCAGGCATGACTTGCACTTGACTTTGTTTTGAGTGAGGGAGGACTGTGCAAGGTCACCAGCCTCACTTCTCCTCCAGAGCCATCTGAATCCAGTGACCAGATATTCATCATGGAGTCAGGAAGACTCAGCTTCATGAATTTAAATCCAGCCTCAGACATTTACTAGATGTGTGACCCTAGGCAAGTCACTTAATTCTTTTGGTCTCAGTATCCTGATCTGTAAAATGAGTTGGAGAAGGAAATGGCAAACCACTCCCGCGTCTTTGCCAAGAAAATACCAAAATGGGGTCACAAAGAGTCAGACATGACTGAAACAACTGAACAACAACATACCAAGAGACCAACCATCTCCTTCCAGGAGTAGGGAGTTGCTCCCTTAATCCCAGTGGTTGAAAGGGGCTCATCTTCAGATGACTGAGTAAGGAGCGTTTACAGCATCATATATCACCATCCCTATCAGTGAGGAGTCTCCTGTCTTGGGCAACTTCACTCACAATAAGTCTTTGAGGCAGCAGAGTGGGACAACTCTAAAGCTATTTGACTCCTGCAGAGGAGAGGACTGAAGACTCTGACTCCACTCCATGGCAGTGTTTTTCATCACTTCAAACTTGTCTTGGTCCCTAGATACCAGCCTTGGTGTTAGGTTCCCATTTTACAAATGTAGATAACTGAGAAACAGAAAAATGACAAGACTGAAACAAATCATTGGTCTAGAAGGAACATCAGAGGCAAGATAGGCCAACCTCCTCATTTTACAGATGCGTAGACCAAGGTCAAGGAGATTAAATGATTTACTCAAGGTCACATAGGCAGTAAGAACCTGAGGTGAGATTTGAACCCAGTTCTTCAGGTTCCACAGCTTTCCATTATAGTAGACTGCCTTTTTCCATCAGGTACCTTCTGTTAGAAACCATTTGGGCCCTTCGTGAAAGGGATAGAAAACCTCAAGATTAGATGCACTCTACAAGGCTACTTTTGAGCATTTCCTCCTTTTCCTTTAGAAAAGATGAATACTTTTCAGAATGGAGCAAATTCTAAGGCAGATAAGAGAAGACAGAGCTGGGAAGACCCAGTGGCAATGAAGCCTCCTAGTGTGTTTTATGTTTCCCCAGAGCAGTATTGAGAAAGATGTTATCAGGAGGTGTATTTAATGGATTTTGGAAATTGGCTAATTTCACAACAGTTTGTATGTTGTCTAATGCATACTAAGCACTTGGGACATTGCCAAGGCTCAGAAGGTTTCTAGTCAGGAAGGAAATATCTTTAGGAATAATGCAGTTATGTTGTGTGTGTGCATGTGTGTGTGTGTGTGTGTGTGTATACCTGACCTGGTACCCCTTTTCTCTCCCAAGTCGTATCCCCAAGAGATGATATGAGAGTTGCCCAAAGTAGTGTTGAAATGTTGAAAAATATTGCCTTCACCATCCCTTTGAGCCCCCCATCCCCTCTCCTTGACACCCACTCTTACCTCCCAACCCCACCTCTCCTCTTTCATTCCTCCCCACTCCCCATTTCCAGCTCTTCCTCCTCCCCCAGCTCCATCCCCATTTTTTTCCCTCTCCCCTTCCCCCACTCCCCTGATACCTACCCTCCACTCTGTGGAAAACTGAGGGAAGCACAGACCTTCTCCAATCTGCCTGATTTCATTCCCTTGGTCAATAAGCCATCAATAATCCTGCACTGAAGTGGAACAAGAAGCTGCCTGGCAGGCTGATTCACTGAGTTTCTTCCTCCACCTCACTGGACAGAGGTCTCTCACCCTTCAGTCTTCAATTTCACTCAAGCTCCCTCCTCATTTTCCTCCCCCCAGAAGAGCCACCATCCCTTGCTTTCTTCTCAGCATTTATTTCTGGCTTCTCTTGTCTTTCTCTACTTGTTCTTGTCTGTAGGTGATGGGGCAGGGACCATTTTGCAGGATAGAAAAAAGAGGACTTCAAAAACCTGCCCAGGCCCCCTGCTTCATCCCAGATGTCTTTTGTCAAGGATCTGTGCAGGTGCAAGCTAGTTATAATTTAATAAACTTTTAATAAACTGATTCTTCAGGATTGATACTTAGGGAGTTGCTTGAGGCTCATCAAGGTTAACTGACTTGTCTATGGTCATATCACTAATTTACAGTAGAAGTGAAGGCAAGATTTAAACCCAAATCTTTGTCACCTCCAAGACCAGCACTCTGCCCACCTGAGTAAGGTGCCTCAGTCTTATTAGGTCAGAGTTCATTACTGGGCCTCCACTCAAAGCCTTTCCTTCTTGGTAGGGCACTCCAGAGCCTGAGTTCTCCTGGTACAGCTGTAAGAACTCAACGCTATGATGAACTATTAGGAGGCATAGATAGGGAGAGGTACCCTCCTTCACATCTGGATAATACAAATTCTTTATATTCATATCATGTTTCAGAATATTGTCAAATGTGTAATCCAGGTGGCTCAGTGGATAGAGTGCCTGCTGGCCTTGGAATAAAGAAGACTCATCTTCTTGAGTTTAAATCTGGCCATCTAGCAGTGTTTGCCTCAGTTTCCTCATGTGTAAAATGAGCTGGAGAAGGAAATGGCAAGTCACTCCAGTATCTCTGCCAAGAAAACCCCAAATGGGGTCATGAGGAATCAGACATGACTGAACAACCAAAATCTCATGTAGTCCAAGATTCAGAGCCAAAAGGAACCTTGGGAATACTCTGATCCAATCCCCTCACTTGTACAAATGAGGAAACTGAAGCGCAGAGAAAGTAAAGTGACTTACTTTACGGAAATAATAAAATCAATAATAGCTAGGAACACTCGAAGCACTTTGGGAATATTATCTCATTTCACCCTCACAATAACCCTGCCAGATAGGTGCTATTATTATCTCTATTTTTTTTTAAGATGAGAAATTGAGACCTAAAGATATTAAATGATTTGTCCAGATTTGTATGACGAGTAAATGACTGATGCAAGACTCAAACTTGGGTCTTTCTGACTCTAAGACAAGGGCTCTAGACACGGATTTGAGCTTAGATGCTCTACCTCCAAATTCATCATTCTTTTACTTAACCATCCTTGCCCACAAGCAAGAAGGTAGGCTGAACATAGAGTCCTTTTTGTTTTTGAGACACTGAGGTTAAATGACTTGCCCAGGGTCACACAGTTAATTAATACCTGAGACCGGATTTGAATTCAAGTCCTCCATTGTGCCACTTAGCTGACCCCTGAACATAGAGTCTTAACCCAATTTGACAGATCAGGAAATTTAAGGATTTGAAAAATGAAATGACTTGGACAAGGGCATACAGTCAACAATCTGGGAACAGCCAAGTGGTAACAGATGAGGGAGTGGCTGGAAGTCAGGAAGACCTAAGATCACATCCTGTCTCAGACATCTGCCCGCTGTGTGACCCTGGGCAGGTCATTTCGCCCTCAGTTTCCTCACCTATAAAACATGGGTATTAATATCCCCTACCCCACAGGGTTTTTGTGAGGATTAGATGAGATAGTGTACATGAAGCACTTTGCAAACTTTAAAGCTGTATACAAATCTTACCAGTATTGTAGGTAACTAAGAACTAGAGTCTAGGTCTCCTTACTGTTGGTCCAGAGCTCCTTCCACTAAACCATACTCTGGGTTGTTGTAAAGAGCAGAGAAGATGAAGAGGGTGAAAAGCACTTTGTAAACTGTCAAGAGATGCATGAATATTAGGAATAATATTTTATGATTAGTCAAGTCCCAAATCTGTCACCAGGTATTTGTGTGACCTTAGCCAAGTTTTTATTTCCTTGTACCTTGGTTTCCTCATCCAGGTGTAGTATTGGGCACCTGCGCAGTCTAATTCACAAGGTTGTTCTGAGATTCAAATGAGACAATGAGGAAGTACTTTGATAAATTATGTGGTTTTTTTCAGTAATATGCAGAGGTCAGGGTTTATCATTTTCATTGTAATTCTTCTTGCCCAGAATGTCCATGGAGGAACAGAGAGTTCTAGCCTCTACTGCACCCTACCTGTCACATGACTTCTGTATTTCCGGATTAAAGGTCATGTGACCAGATGGCACATCCCTTCCCCACCCTCCCTCTTTGCTTGCTCCCATCTTCCTCCCTCTCAGGAGTGTCACATATTTATCAATAATGAACAGTCACCAAGACCTTTGACTCAGAAAGGTCAATCTTAATACAATGCTAAAGGATGAGATCACATGGAGACCTAATACTTGTCAACTGCAGTCTGGAGGCATCCCCAGTTCTGGGAAACGCAAATGGCAGCATCCTCATCTGCATCTTTTCATTTGGTCTCACAAGACATGGGGATGATGGGACAGGCTGTGAAGTGGACTAAGGAGTGCTTGAATAGTAATAAACTAACAAAGGAATAAAAAGCATTGATTAAGCACTTTGTGGACCCCCAAGCAACTCAGTTCTATTCTTTGAATCTGTTTCCTTATCTGTGACTCAGTGGATAGAGTGCCAGGACTGGAGTCAGAAAGATCTGAGTTCAAATCTGGCCTCAGATACTTAGTAGCTGAGTGACCCTGGGTGATCACTTAACCCTGTTGACCTCAGTTTCCTCATCTGTAAAATGAACTGGAGAGGAAAATGGCAACCACTCCAAATATCTTTGCCAAGAACTCTAAATTGGGCCATAAAGAGTCAGATATGAAAACTACCAAACAGCAAAGTACTTGTATGATGAACACAGTGCTAAGTGCTGGTGATTTGAATACAAAATGGAGACAATCCCTACCCTCAAGGAACTTATATTTTAACAGGAAGGCTATATAAAGGAGTACAGAGAGGTGAGGAAGATGGCAAGGCCTGGAGGTGGGGGGGAGAGCAACAATTAACATAATGTAACATAAAATGACATAACAGTGAAACATAACATAAAGCCTTCCATTCAAATAGCATTTTATGGTAATACAGCTTTTCCCATACGTTAGCTCATCTGAGTTTTGACTTGCCTGAGATCATACAGTAAGTACCAAAGACAGCAGGAGGTAAAGGGAAGAGTGTTTGGATTTTGAAGTTGGAAGACATGGGTTCAAATAATGACTTTTTATTTACTGTGTAATTTGGGCAAGTCTACTTTACCTCTCTAGTCCTCAGTTTCCTCATTTGTAAAATGAAGAGATTTAGATGACTTCTAGGCCTTCTAAGAGTAGATGGCTCTTTCCAACCCTGCATCTATCATATACATCTAGATAAAATCTATGAGACAACCTCAACTTTTTTGATCTGAGGTTGACCTAACAGGTTCTGTGATCATAATGTCTAATAATACCCATTTTAAGCCTTCTTCACCTGGAGTCCAGGAACCCAGTGATTTCAGGGGGTTCATGAGCTTGGACTGGAAAGAAATTACACTTTAATCTTTCCACTAGCCTTTGGTTTACCTTGCCATTCTATGTATTTTATGCATTAAAAATATGAGAGTTCATCTAACAGGCTTCACCAGATGGTCAAAAAGGTCCATGACACAAAAAGGGTTAAGAATGAACCCATGCTCCAAAGAGATGCATTCCCTACCATGGCCTGGTCCACCGACCTCTCTTCCAAGTCAGTTAGGTTAGTTTTTTTCTTAAAAGGTATTAAGTCCACCCATGAGACTTGATTGTATAAGAATTCAAAAGGTTTGCACCCTTTATATAATTTCCTGGTTATCTAAGTACAAAACAGACATGAAGAGTTCCGAGTTTGGAGTCTTAACTGGTAAATCATAATGCACAACCCAGGCAAGGGAGATCTACTTGGATAAAAGAACTTGGGGTGCCTTCAAGAGCTAGCCTTCTTCAATATCCTGCTCTGGCTATGGCCAAGTAAAGTTTTGTTAACTGCTGAATGACCTACAGGTGTCTTGTTTTGTTCTGATATGGAACATAAACTACCAGGAGACTGGCCTGAGGCAGGCCCAGCCCATAACATCACTTCTGCAAACCTTTCCATGGAGGAGAGAAATCTTCTTCATTAAGAGATCAGATAAATAGTATTACAGAATTACAGAGCTGGGAGGGACTTCCCAGGCTAACTAGTCAATTCAGGGAAATATTGATCTCCTTCCCAACATCCCTGACCAATGGTTGTCCAGCCTCATTCAGGCTGCTGACATTACTTCTTGGTTGCCTGAGTACCAAATTGCTCCAGATTCTACCAGCTCCAGCTGGTAGAGCACAAAGATCAGGCAAGGAAGTTCCAATCAGCTAAAACAACTTGGGGTGTCTCAGTCATGGGAAACCCACTTTAGAACCATCCCATTCCACTTCAGAAAGTTATAACTGATAGGAAGTTTTCCTTCACATCAAGCTTATAGCTATCTCATTTGAGGTCTTCCATCTGGTTCCAGAAAGATGTCAAATTCTCTCTTTTTTATAACAGCCCCTCAAATACATGAAGATAACTATCATATCCCACCTAAGTGTCTTCTTCTCCAGGTTAAATATTCCCAGTCCCTCCAAAGGACTCTCCTGTGGGCTTCTGGCCTAGGGCTGACTCAAGCCAGGCAGATGGTGCAGTCTCAGGATGGAATGAAATGAGACACTTCCAACACTTAACAAAATGACATTTATAATAGCATGGAAGGAATACTCAGAAGGGAAACAGCAGTGGTGCATGTAGACACAGCTTTCCTGGACTCTATATGAAAAATAGGAGAATCATTATAATTAATAGTTATTATTGCATTAAGTAAAGCTTCAGAGGGTACAGAATCTCCCTGGGACCTTGGTGTCTTCTCTAGTAAGGTTCAGATCCATTTCTCACTCTGTAGTCAGAAAGATGTGTTGGATGAGAAAGGTATGTTGACCCAGAGCAGTGGGACATCCATTAAGTGTAAGGGGCACTGATTGTTCATGGGTTGAGTTTTTTATGTACTTGGACCAGAAAGCCTAGTCAGCGACTCTATCCCTAATCAGTAATTGGAAATAGCTGCCTTGCTTTTTAGGGGAAAACTAGCCCAGCCTGTTTGGCAAAGAGTTCAATAGATATGGCTCCTATGCCACATGGAATGATCACCAACTCTGATTTCCCTTTTCAGTTCGTCAATATCCTTCCTGAAATGTGGCAACCTTAACTAAACTTGATACTCTAGATGTGATCTGACCAGGGAAAAATATGTCAGAACAATTGCCTCCCTCATTCTGGAACCATGCTAGAATACTATCATATGAAGACTCCATACTCAGACCAGCCAGGACAAACAGAAGTTGCAGTGGGGTCAGTGCAGCAATTTAGGAAGGAAGAGGCATGAACCTGAAGTTACAGAACTCTAGGATTTGGAGTTTAGAAATTGTCTAATTTTACTGGTGAGGAAATTAAAGATCAGAGAGGTTGAGATCTTTCTGTCCTCTACTAGAGGCATATAAGTGGGACCATGAATAGAATGCACTACCTGGAGTAAAGAAGACCTCCTTTCCAATTGTGCCTTGAATGTCTACTAGCTGAAAGACCCTGAGCAATTCATTTAGCCCTATGTGCTTCAGTTTCTTCATCTGAAAAATGGGCACATAGGTTATTGAAAGGATCCAACGAGGTTTTTAATATACATATATACACACATATGTATACACATATATATGTGTAAATATATACATACACATACATATATTTATATACAAATATCTTTACAAACCTTAAAGTAATGTATAATTTATTATTACCACTCATGAATCTGAATCAGGATAGACCATTTATGTGAAGGCAGGATGCTTACTCACTTTGGGCAAGTCTCTACTCAGTGCTTCAAGTTTCTTCTTCTGTTAAGTGAAAGAGGTGGACTCAATGTCCTCTGAGGTCCCTTATGGCTCTAAGTGTACGCTTCTATGATCAATATGCCAGTGCCCAGAAGTTGCATTGGGGGCAGGAACTGAGGACAGTTTGGGCTTCTGATCCAGGATGGGTATCTGTCGTGAACATCCTGAAATCTGAGAGGAAAGAGCAGAAGTAATGGTTCAGAGCGATTTCTGGAGACTCTCCAGAGATCATAGGAATTTATCCTGACTGCTTTATGGAAGTAGCTTGACCCCTGCTTAGGATTCCTCCTCCTCAGTACATCGGCTGACCGGACTGTTTGCTGCTGATCTACAGTCCTGCCCTCAATTCTATCTTTAGCTCTGTCTGCTAGGTGCCTGAGTAAGAGATATTGCAGGAAGGGGGTGGGGGTGGGGTGCATCTGAGGAAAGTGGGAAGAATTTTGTGGTTATTGGTCTGTTGAGAAGTCAGTTCTTGCTGAGATAATAAGAGCTCACATTTATATGATTCTATAAAGTTTTCAAAATGTTTTAATATACATAACTCCATTTGATCCTCAGAACAACTCTGTGAGGTAGGTGCTATCACTCCCATTTTACAGATGAAGAAACTGAGACTCCTTGATAATAAGAGCTCACATTTATATGATTCTATAAAGTTTTCAAAATGTTTTAATATACATAACTCCATTTGATCCTCAGAACAACTCTGTGAGGTAGGTGCTATCACTCCCATTTTACAGATGAAGAAACTGAGACTCCTTAAACTTAAGTGACTCGCCCAAGATGATCCAGTAACTGTCTCAAACAAGATCTGAATTCATGTCTTCCTGGCTCTAAGTCCAAATTCTGACCCAGAAATGGATGACAGGACTTCCCCAGCACAGAGTAAAACGTTAGCCCCCTTTATTCGGATGTCTGGGGATGAAAGGGAGGAATGAGACCAGCTTTGTATCTGCTTTGGGTACCAGAGGTCACTAGAGACCCTAGTGGTAGTATTAAGGCTCAGATGTACTCTTTGATTCATTAGAAAACATGGAAATGTGGGGCAGGTTGATATATTGACCTATTTGGGCCGATAAGTTTGCTACCAGGCACTGCCTTGATAGCACAGAATGCTTCAGGGAACACACTGGACCTAACCCATCGTTCCCTACCTCAGTCTCCCCATCTGTAAAGTGGAAGTGGCAGGGGGCGGGGAGGAGGGAAGAATGTATAATGTCATGCACCAACAGATCACTGCAAAATGTTTCCCTTGCTGGAGAGGATGTGGGAGAGCTGGAACACTAATTCATTGTTGGTGGAGCTGTGAGATCATCCAACCCTTCTGGAGAATGGTTTGGAACTATGCCCAAAGGGCTACAAAAATGTGCATACCCTTTGACCCAGCAATATTGCTACTAGGACTGTATCCCCAAGAGATTATAAAAATGGGAAAGGGTCTCACGTGTACAAAAATATTTATAGCAGCACTCTTTGTGGTAGCCAAAAACTGGAAGTCAAGGGGATGCCCATCAATTGGGGAATGGCTGAATAAATTATGGCATATGAATGTAATGGAGTACTATCATGCCATAAGAAATGATGAACAAGAAGACTTCAGGGAGGCCTGGAAGGACTTATATGATCTGATGCTGAGCAAAAGGAGCAGAACCAGGAGAACTTTGTGCACAGCAACGACCACAGTGTGTGAGAGTTTTTTCTGGTAGACTTGGAACTTTGTAATAACACAAGAACTTACTGAGAAAAAAAAAATCCCAATGTCGGTCTTCTAAGGCAAAATGCCTTCCACACTCAGAGAAAGAAATATGGAAGTCATTCGCAGAATGTAGCAGATCATGTTTGTGTGTGTGTGTGGGTTTCAGTGTATTATGTTTTGATTTATTATATGATTTCTTCCATTGATTTTAGTTTGACTACATAGCATGACTATAGTGAAAATGTACTCAATAGGAAAGTATATGTAGAACCTATATAGAATTATATGCTGTCATGGCGAGGGAGGGGGGGTAGTGGGGGGAAGCTGTGGGGGGGATAAAATCTTAACTTTAAGGAAATGATTGTAAAACATTAAAAAAAATTAAAATTAAAATTAAAAAAAATGTTTCTCCTCAGGTTAACGTTAAACAGATGCTTTCCCCTCTTACTAGTTTGGAGTAAGTTGTTATTAGTAAAAGCTTACATTTAATAGCACCTTATGATTATTAAGCATTTTTCTACATCATCTGATCCTCAGAACAACTCCTTGGGAGGGAAGGAGGAAGTATAAGCTGACTTGCCCAAGCTCACATAACTAGCCTGGTCTGCCCACTCAAAGTCTACTTCTCTTAGATTCTTGATAGGCACCTTATTAATCAATGTTCCTCATTCCAAGATCTTTTCAACCCTTTACCTCTACTCAGAATAAAAGATTTAGAGCTGGAAAGCATCTCAGAAGCCATCTGGTCCAATCCTTTCATTTTACAACAAGGAAACAGGCCCAGAGAGATTACAAGTTAAGTCAAACCTGAGATATTTCTTTCCTATGCTGTGCAATCCCAACTCTGGATTTGGAGAGAGACTACTGAACATAATTTGACATATAAGGGATCAAATTAATGCCCCAGTTTTGGAGAGGAGAGACATTCTCTTTTTCTTCTTAGAGAGAAGACACACGATCCCTTCCAAAGAATTCATTCACTTTGTATATTTTTTGGTATAGTCTAAAAGGTAGAACCTTTCCAATTTCTGTTTGCATTATTTGTGAGGGTTCTTTGTGCAATTAATAATCTTATGGGTATAAGTATGGAATATCCCTCCCAAATTAAGGGATAACAGCCAGGAAAGTAGTTTTGTTATGAACTCATTTACTCCTAGATCAACAGTATTTATTTTTATTTTTAGCATTTAATTTTTTGTTTTTTATTTATTTTTAACATTTATTTAAAAATTTTTTTCAGTTCCAAATTCACTCCCTCTTTCCTGCTGCTCCCCCACCCATTGAGAAAGCAAGCAATATAATATTGATTATACATGCGAAGTTATGTAAAAATATATTTCCACATAAGCCATGGTGCAAAACAAATAATAAAAAGCATATGTTTCAATCTGCACTCCAAATGCAGGGGGATAGCATTTTTCATCATGAGACTACAATATTTAGGAGAGCAGAAAGATATAATTCTAATCCAGTAGCTTTTCCTCAGAGAAGAATAGAATGACCAGTCTCATGGGTCCTTCTATTATTCCCCTCAAGGCAGGAATCCCAGTCTTCCTTGGAGAAGGGTGGACAAAATTCCAGAAATATCGATGCCTCCCCACAAGTCACATCTAAATAATCCACATGGACACACATATCTTACATAGGTAGCCCACCACCTTACGTCAGTGACTTGCCCAAAGTCATTCCTAGGATCATAAATTTAGAACTACAAGGAACCATCTCATCAAATCCCATCATTTTATAGATGAAGAAATTGAAACCCAGGGAGGCTTAGTAATTTGCTCAGATTCATAGATATTATCAGAAGGAAGATGTGAACCCCGATTCTCTTTCTCCAGTCAGGGCTCTTTCCACTGGACCACACTGCATTATAATGATACTAGCAAACTCCTCATTTCAGGAAGCACTAGAATAAAGGCAACTTTATAAAAACAATCCTATAAGTCCCTGCCCTCTTTCCTCTAAGGGGAAGAGGGTAGCCTGATCTCTGCTGGGAGGAGCCAAGCAGAAGGCTCTGTCATTATAATTACAACACTTGACAGTGAAGCTCATCAGTCTACCAAGTTCCTTGGAACATCAGAAGCCAAATGAAGTTGTCTCTTGCTTCTGGAAGGATTTCCTTGTGAGTGGACTGCTTCTAATCAGGCAGATAAGGAATTTCATATCTATTACACAAAATGCCTGCATGCTACATCTAGCCAATTATTTTTTTTTTCCAATAAGAGAAAATGAAGTATCCTGTCGAGAGCGGAGGTAGGGACTGAATGGAGGCAGCCAGGAGGAGAGAAGGAGACCTGATTAAAGCAGGAGCTGCACCTGACCTAATTGGCAGCTGCCTTAGCTAGGAATACATAGGCACTAGCCTGACCTGTGCCTGGCCCATGAAAGCTAGGCAGGAGATGATTAGGGGAAGGTACAGGAAAAGCTTGTGTCCTCTAAAGTGATCAAACCCAAATGCAAGATAACCCAGCCTCAGATGGGATTTTTCCAGAATCAGGATTTCATTTTTTGGCTGTTTGTCCTTTGTTCTTGAAGAGGACCATGATATCAGGAAAATGATGCCATGACTTGCAAGTGAATTGGATTAAAGTACCAGTCTTACTTTCTCCTCTGGAGCCATCTGGGTCCAATGGCAAAATATAGATCAAGATGACTGGAGATGGCCCCAGATGTCAGGAAGAGGAGACCAAGGGCTCTGATCTTGGAGTCAGAAAAACAAGCTTGGAATGCTGTGCTATATCTTTCTGAGCCTCAGTTTCTTTATCTATAAAAATTTCTTTTGGACAAGACCTGCAGTTTCATTGCTAAAAGTGTGAAATCCCTTCTACCAATGCTGCCCCTGCTCTGCCCTTTACAATACAAGAGAGGCACCTGAAGCACCAAGTGGTTAAATGATTTACCCAGGGTCACACAATCAGTGTGACCAGATTAGAGGCAGGGCTTGACTCAGTAGCTGGCTCTCTATTTACAATGCCACACTGTCTATCCTGTAACATAGTAATTGCTGACATTTCTGTAGCACTTTAAAGCTTTCAAATAATTTCCTCCACAACAACTTTGTGAGGTAGGGTAGTAGAACTATTGTTATCATCATTCCCATCTTACAGTTAAAAACTAAATGTCATAGAAGTCACCCTGGACAGTGTCCAGAGGAGGGCAAGCAGGATAATGAAGAGCCTCCAGTTCATGCTATATATGTTTTGGTTGAAGGAAAACAAAATGGTAGAGTCTGGAGAAGAGAAGAAGGGCAGGGAGGGAGTGAAGGAGCATAATGCTTTTTTCAAATGTTTTAAGGACTGTTATAGAGAGGAAAGAATAGACTTGTTCTGCTTGGACTCCCAGAAATCAAGACCACTAGGGGAAAATTTAAATGAAACACACTTAGGCTTAAGGTAAGGAAAAATTTCCTAATAATTAGGATGGTCCCAAATTGGATTGGGCTGCCTTGGGAGGTATTGAGTTCCTCTGCAATGGAGTTGAATGACTAGTTGGATGACCACTTGTTGGATAAGTTTTTGAGGAGATTTCTTATTTGGGTAAGGGTTGAACTACATGGTCTCTGAGGTCCCTTGCCACTCAGGTTCTGTGAATTCTAAATTCTGTGAATTTAGAAGAGAGAAAAAAACCTCTATGAATTGAAAAGGGTTAAAAAAATCCCATTGAACCATAAGATACTGAAACTTGTTTGAAGAAAGCTCTAGGGAATAGAAATAAGAGGTATCTACAGAAATGTAGTAACACTGTAGAAAGGTAGAAATCATAGCTGTCTACAGAAATTACATGGTCACAAGACTAACATCAAGATCAATACTTGAACCAAGGCTACTATCTCCAAGTACAGTATGAATTGCACTGCACTGGGAGCAGGAATTGTGTCTTTCCTTTCTTTATATCCTGGGTTTCTAGCACAGTGCCTAAAATAGTAGGCATTGAATGGGTGTTGCTTCAGACAAATGGGGAAAGATTTAATTTAGAAAGGCCAAGGTCACCCAATGCATCCTGGTCATCACCAGTCATCTTGACCTTTGTCCTGCCACTGGACGTCGGTGACTCTGGAGGAGAGAGTGAGGCTGCCCACTCTGGGCAGATCTGCTTCACTTAAATCCAATTCATGAGCAAATCAAGGCATCACCCTAATGACATCATTGGTCCTTTCTGAGTGAGAAGGACGAATCACAACAACCCTGAAGGGCTGTTATGAGGAAGGAGCTTTGCAAACAAAAAATCCTTTTTCTGGGGAAGGATAGAGAATAGCAATAGAACATTTGCCTATAAGTGTTCAAATTACTTGGGACAAAGTAAAATATATTTTTGCATGACATTTTAGCTTTTCCCCAATTACAGGCACAAATTTTAGCATTCATTTTTTTAAATTTTGAGTTCCAAAGTCTCTCTCTCCTTCCCTCCTTGCCCCCCAAGACAGTAAGCAATTTAATATAGGCTATATATATGCAATCATGCAAAACATATTCCCATATTAATCATGCTGTGAAAGAAAACACAGACCAAATATGCACACACACATACATGCACATACACACATGTGCACACATACACACTCACACACATATAGAAAGTAAAAAAAGTATGCTTTAATCTTCATTCACACTCCATCAGTTCTTTCTCTGGAGGTAGGTAGCATTTTTCATCATGAGTCCAACAAAGTAAAATATTTAAATCTATTGACTTTTACAAAAACTTTACAACTTTTTACATATATTATTAAAATTTCTAATATGCAGTGTGTCCTTTAGTGAAATCATTTGTTTCACATGAATTGACACCTAATTCCCAAGATTTTGACACATATTCTTTATTTTATCATAAAACCAGATTTATCACATTTAGCATTTCTTTTAGTATCAGTTCATTTTTCCATTTAGCCTTGAATATAGCCTGTAGCTTTTTCAATGGGATTTAAATCAAATGAGCTCCCAAATGACTGGAGTATGCTTACTTCTATCTCTTGGATAAATTTCTTAGTCTTTCCTGACATGTATTAGGGTGCAAGTCCATGTTGTAATCTTCTCTATTTGGGAATTTCTATAATATTAGAACAATTGTACTTTCTCAGTATATTCATATACTTAACAGTTCACCATTCCCTCAATGATGACAGCACTTCCAGGCCCAGTGGAAGGGAGGTAGATGTTTTATTGTCAGATGCAAATCTTACAAGCTTACCTGAACTCTTTCTGACCAAGATTTTGGTATTACCTTGAATGAAAAAGTGAGTTTCATCAGTAAAAATTACCTTTTTCAAAACTTGAGTACTCCAGTCTTTGTATACTTGCCCAGGGATGGGGAACCTGTGGCCTGGAGGCCACATGTGGCCTTCTAGTTTCTCAAGTATGGCCCTTTGACCAATTCAACCACACATGGCCTCCAGGCCACAGGTTCTCCACCCTTGGTCTTGCCTATAATAAGCATTGTTTCTTAAGAGAAATAGTTTTTGTTGCTGTTGCTCAGTTGTTTCAGTTGTCTCCAACTCTTTGTGACTCCATTTGGTGTTTTCTTGACAAACATACTGGAGTGGTTTGCCATTTCCTTCTCTAGCTCATTTTACAGATGAGGAAACTGAGGCAAACAACTGAGGTTAAGTGACTTGCCCAGGATCACAGTGTCTGAAGCCAGATTTAAACTTGGGAAGATGAGTCTTCCTGACTCAAGGCCTGGCACTGTATCCATTGTGCCTCCTAGCTGCCCTTGCAAAACAGTTAACAGCTATTTTTATTTTCTGAGGCCACTAGGTGGTGCCTAGTAGATAGAGCACTGCACTTGGAATCAGGAACACCTAAGTTTGAATTTTGCCCCAGTCACTTACTGGCTGTGTGACCTTGGACCGGTCATTCAACCACTGTTTGACTCAGTTTCTTCATCTAATGTTGCTGTTCATCCTTTGTTTTCATCTAAGAAGACCAAGGACATCATGATGTTGGGATAGAATGGTGGATGATGGATGATGTTGTGCCTTGCTCATGAATTGCACATGTGTGAGGCAGAGCTGCACAAAGCCTCACTCTCTCTTCTAGAACCACAGAAGTCCAGTAGCAAGACAAAAGTCAGGACAACTGGTGAATGCCTGGAATGCCGTGAATGAACTTGGTGTCTTCAGTGTCTGAACTAGTTCTAAGTGTTCCACAGCTGCCTTCATGGCCCATGGAACAGAATGTTCACATCTGCCCATTCCACCAGGGGAAATCTTCTCATGCTTTTTTGTATGTTTTTTTATATCCCCTGCACATGGCCTGCTAAGTAGACTAGCATCTCTGGTGTGAGAGCTTGATGAGCCCTTTTCAGGGCTGCTCATCCACCTTCCACATCTGTAAAATCCAGACTCACCTCTAGCTGTGTGACCTGGGCAAGTCACTTAACCCGATTGCCTCAGGAAAAAAAAAGTTGTCCTGAGAATTAATATTTGTAAGGCATTCTGCAGACCTTAAAGCATTATGTAAATATGAGGGTTTTTTTTAAACTGATCTTCCTATTCTCTCCACTTTAAGAAGCCTATGTCATATTTTAGAGGGATCAATTAACCACTACTTTAGCTGCTGACTGGGCAACGGATAGAGGGTCAGGCCTTGAGTCAGGAAGATTCATCGTCCTGAATTCAAATCTGGCCTCAGGTGGTTAACTGGGTGACCCTGGGCAAGGCATTTAACCCTGTTTGCCTGTAAAATGAGCTGGAGAAGGAAATGGCAAACCATTCCAGTACCTTTACCAAGAAAACTCCAAATGGGGTCACAGAGTCAGATTTGACTGAAAATGACTGAACAAAAACAATAAGGAGCTGCTGAGATTTTCAGTAATTGGCACTTTTTGGGTGTTGACCAAATTTTCCTTCATGTTTCAGTGCAACTGACCCTGATCCATGGTTGGTTTGAATAATTCTTGAAACCCTTAACTCTCCCACCAACATTTGCTGCAACATCACTAAGTCGTAGAAAGGCGTTCTTTGGGAGGTACGGCTTACAGGTTTCCTTAGAGTAACTGATACCCATTCTAAAAACCATAGAATTCAAAACAGAACCAAAAATAGAAATGAAACAGGCAGATGGCATGAACCCCAGATTCAACTCACAGGGAACTAACCAAAAATTGGAAACCAGTTGAATCTAGTTTCACGTGGTCAAGGTCAACCATTTTAGGTCAATCTAGTGTCAGGGGAAGCACACATATTATGACCATCACTGTCACAAAATGAAACTTTATCAAAATTATTGCTTGCCCCAAGTAATTCTCCCAGCCTTGAGGAAGGAACCTGCCTACTGATCTAGGCCTCATGGGAATTTACTTGATAGAAGGAGTGCTCATTTCATCTCATCTCCCAGCTCTGCATCTGAAAACTCACATTGCAAACAGAGTACTACTTGAGGCAGCTTGTGGTAAAGGAATAAGGATGATGGATCTTTTCCTTTGGGGTATTATGTGATGATCTAATTTGCACTCAGTTTCTCTGAAATACCTTTTTTTCATAACAAGTTCTACGGGCTAGGCTATTATTTTCATTTTGTGGTTGTTTAATGGTTTTCAGTTGTGTCAGACTCTGTGACCCCATTTGGGGTTTCCTCCTTCTCCAGCTCATTTTACAGATGAGGAAACTGAGGCAAACAAGTTTAAGTGACTTGCTCAAGGTCACACAGCTAGTAAGTGTCTAAGGCCAGATTTGAACTCAGGCTTTCCTGACTCCAGGGCTGGTGCTCTATCCACTGAGCCACAGATAAGGAAACATATTCAGAGGATGGAGGTGTGTTGCTTGGGGGTCATACAGTTGAGAAAGTGGCAGAACTGGAAGTCAAATCTTCTGATTCCTAATTCAGGGCTTCAGAGAAGATAGCTGGGGTCCAAGTTCAGATGTTGTCACAGATCACATAAGTGAACATTTGGTTTGATTGACTGTTTGAACCTTTGCAAATAGCAGGCAGGTAGTTTGTTGTTCAGATGCTCAACCAGACATACAGGTCTTTTTCACATTTTTGAACCCCACAGACATCAGTAATTGTCCATTTTTCTTGGTAGCAAGGTAGTTTAACTCAGATTAATCCCTCAGTTGCCCACCACCTGCCACCTTCTTTCCTTCTCATTTTGATGGGATTGTGGAAGGGCCCTCTCGCCAGCAATTAATTTACCAAAATAAACAAGAATTCTGCTTCTTGTGATAAACAACAGCTTCAGATGCTGCTCTTAGGGCTGCCAGATTGTAATTTGCAAGCAGAAAATGCTTGTCTGGTACAGGTGATTAATCTGGGAGTTTGTGGAGACAGATGAAGAAACTTCACCAAGAATAAGTTAAGAGAGTCTGGGGATGTTGGTCTCTGACTTGTCCTCTCTGTCTTTCATGGCTTTGGGGATGATTTCCTCCTGTTATTGATGAATCTAATTTCCTCACCCTAGTCCTCACTGGCCTCCTTTGGGACTCTGGAGGAAAGAGTGGGACTGATGACTTTGCACAGCTTTGCCTCACTTAAATCCAATTCACTCACAAGTCAAGACACCTTCCTGACGTTGCTGGTCCTCTTCAAGGATGAAAAACAAACAACTGGCCTCCTTTGGAGATCCGGAATTAGCACCAGTTGAGTGCCTTGGTCTTCAGATGTTTTGTTCTTCTTCTGGTTGAAACCCCAGATATCTCATTCAGGATCATTGGAACCCAATTTGATAACTGGAAGGGCCCTTAGAGGCTACTGAGTCTACCCCTTAAAATTTTACAAGCAAGAAAACTGAGGCACAGAGAGGGGTTGTCCAAGGTCACATAGCTAGGAAATATCTGAGATAAAATCTGAACCTAGCTTTTGCTGACTCCAATTCCAGCTCTCTATTCACTACTCCATGTTGTCTGATCCATGGTGACAGGCCTTCTGTCATTTGTCCTGGGAGGTCTCTAATTTAGGGGTGGGCTTTGCTCAGTCACCAGGAGAATGAATCTTGGCTGCAAGCTCTTGGTTTCCATTTTTTTCTTTAAGTAAAACTGCAGGATTTGGCCCCTGAGAACCGAGGTTCCTTGGGTCACTAAAACCACTACTGTGCTTGACAACAATACATTGATCAGGGAGTGAGCTTTCCAGTATCAGCACCTGCTTTTCTGGATACAACATGTAGTAGAGGATAGAGAACTGGAATTCAAGTTAGGAAAATCTAGATTCAATTTCTGTCTCAGATATTTTCTAGCTATATGACCTTGGGCAACTAGTTTGCTTGCTTGTAAAATTGTAGGGGGTGAATCCAATAGCTTCTAAAGTCCCTTCCAGATGTCAAATTACTTTCCTGTGATCCTGTAAGTGAGTCATCTGGGGTCTCAACCACAGAGGCAAATGAAGAACAAGACATCTGAGGACCAAGGCACAATGCTTCACCAGACAGGAGTCATTCAAGACTGTGCCAGGAAGCTGAAAGCAGTGATTAAGCTTAAGAACATCGTCTTTTTCATCTCAGCCCTGTTGAAAATTAATCCTTCTTATCACCACAACACTTTCTGCTGACACTCTGCAAAGCACAGATCACCCATTTTTGCTTACTAGAAAGGGGGATCCACCAGACTCCCATTAGATGCTCAATCCCCTTGCTCCCACCTGTGGGCTCTTCTTGATTTTGCGATTCCAACTCACTTTACCTTCTATTTGATTTATATTGTATTAGTAAATAGGCTGTATCCCATTACAAACAAGGGAGAAATTGCAAAGAGAAGTAGCAAAAAAGCAATGATCTCCAATTTTTTTTATTGTATATCCTCATCAGTAAAAAAAAAAAAAAAGAGAGATGACCAATATATGTATAGTTATATAATTATAAATTAAATAGTATCATATAATAATAGCTAGGATTTATATAGTGATTTAAGGTTTTGCAAAGTGCTTTACAAACATCTCATTTTATCCCCACAACAACCCTGGGAGGTAGGTGCTGTTATTCCCATTTTACAGATTAGAAAAGTGAGGTAGACAAAGACAATAAGTATGTGGAGCTGGATTTTAATGCAAGTCTTCTTCAGTCAGTCAATAAATATTTATTAATTGCCCCTATTTTCCAGCCACTGTGTTGTTTGTCCATCGTTCTCTATGAAGAACATGACATCAGGGAGGTGATGCCATGACATGCAAGTGAAATGGATGTGAGGGAGGGCTGTGCAAAGTCACTGGCTTCACTCTCTCCTCTGGAGCCATCAGTAGTCCAGGACAACTGGAGATGACCTAGGATGCAGTGGGGGACCTGGACCTTCTCAAGCTAAGGTCTTCAACAGGCCTCAGTTTGACTGAGACAACACCCATTCATTAATTAAGGCTTAATAAGAATAGAGGAAGAGAATAGCAGAGGATACAAAAAGAGACAGAAGATACTCCCTGCCCTCAAGGAGCTCACAATATAATTGTGGACACAACACAATAACAACTAGGTACAAACAAGCTATACACCGGATAAAAAGGAAATAATTAACAGAGGGAAGGCACTAGAATTAAGAGGTGTTAGGGAAGGCTTCCTGTGGAAGATGAGATTTTAGTTTGGACTTTTAAGAAAGCCAGGGAAAGAAGGAGATGGAGATGAAGGGGAGCATTCTAGGCATGAAGGACAGCCAGAGAAAATGCCTGGAGCTCAAAGATGAGGGCCTTGTTCATGAACCATCAAGAAGGTTAACGCCATTGGATGGAAGAGAATGTGTCATGGAGGAAAGTATAAGAAGACTAGGAGGTAGGCTAGGTGAGGAAGGGCTTTCAATAGCAAACTGAGGATTTTGTATTTGACCCTGGAGTTTGTTGAGTAGAGGAGTGACAAGGTCATACCTGTGCTTTGGGAAAATCACTTTGGTGACTGAATGGCACATAAACTGGAGTGGGGAGAGATTTGAGGAGTGAGGTAATGAGGACCCACACTAGAACGGTGGCAATGTCAGAGAGGGAAGGGGGTGTATTCGAGAGATGTTGCAAAGGTGAAATCAACAGGCTTTGTCAACAGATTAGATTTGGGAGGTGAGAGATAATGAGGAGCTGAAGATGACAGATAGGTTTCAAGTCTGAGGGATTAGGGGGGATGCTGTTGTTTTCTTCACTAATAAGCAAGTTAAGAGAGGGAGGAGGATTTAGAGCTGAAAAATAAATCAGCTCTTTTTGATTACTTTGATTTATTTTTAGTTTGATTATAGAAGTAAGCTCCTTCCTTTAGGAAGCTAACCCTAAAATAAGCCACACTAACACAGATAGTCTCTTAAGTCCAGGTTACCTATCAATTTAGTGAATACATAGATTGAGAAGACTTTATCATTTAGTAGCAGCTAATTTAGAATAAGACATAATAAAATAATCATATGTTTATGCTTTTTAAAAACTAGGTTTCCTTTTATGGCAGAAAAGTGGGTTGACCAGAGGCAAAGTTCCCCTTTCTGGCAGCTGGAGAAAAGTTAGCCAGAGGTCGAGTTCCTCTTTCCAGTCTTAGTGGGTAAGCACTATTTTTCTTTGAATTAGAGAGTAAACTGAGTAATGGACTCTTCTAAGGAAAATAGGGGTTAGGGGATGATTACTAACCACTGACCATAGTACTTTCTAGTTACAAGTTACCTCCTGGAAGAAAGGATGTCTGGCATAGGTTTAAGAACATCTAGGAGAAGTCAGGTGACCTGCCTTATCCAAGTGAATTATGTTCAAAACAAGTTTCTGTCATTTTTCCAATTCCTCTTTTTTGTTATAAAAACCATCTCTGTACACTCCTTGTCTCTAACCTCTAAGGAGTTAGGTGACCTGGTTTGATATGCAAATGCTAGCAAATTAAATCATAGCTGGCTCAGTAACTTTGTCCTCAGTTTCCATTTTATCTGAGATAATATTAACTGGGAGAAAGATGTGTTCAGTTTTGGATATGTTGAATTTAAGATGTCTACTGGACATTCGATTCAAGATGTCTAAATGGTAGTTGCAAATGTGAGACTGGAGGTCAACAGAGAGACTAGGCAGGATAGTTGGATTTGAGAATTATCAGCATAGATGATAATTAAATCCATGAAAGCTGATGAGATCACCAAGTCATAGAGAGGGAGAAGAAGGCCTAGGACAGGACTCTGTGGGACGCCTACAGTTAGTGGGTATGACCTGGATGACGATCCAGTAAAGGAAATTAGGAGCAGCTTACAGATGGTAATTAAGTCCATGGAATCCATGAGATCACCAAGTAAAGTATTACAGAAGGAGAAGAGAAGACCCAGGATAGAACTCCATGAGATGTCTATGGTTAGAGGGCATGACCTGGATGAGGATCCAGCAATGGAGATTGAGAAGAAGCAGTGTGATAGATAGGAGAACCAGGAGAGAATGGTGTCCTAAAAATCTAGAGGGAAGAGTGTATCAGGGAGAAGAAAGTGATCAACAGTGTCAAAGACTGCTGAGAGGCCAAGAAGGATGAGTACTGGAAAAAGGCCATTAGGTTTGGCAAGTAAGAGATTATTAGTAACTTTGCAGAGAACAGTTTCTGCTGAATGATGAGGTTGGAAGCCAGGCTGTAGAGGGTTAAGAAGAGAACAAGGGGAAAGGAAGTGGAGGTACTTATTGTAGGCAGCCTTCTCAAGGAATTCAGCCACAGAGAGGAAGAGAGATATGGGTCCACACTACAGGGGATAGATGGATGAAATGAGTAGTTTTTGAGGATGAGAGAGACATAGATGTGTTTGTAGGCAGCAGGGAATGAACCAGCGGACAGGGACGGATTGAAAATGGGTGAGACAGTAGGAATGATGGAGGGGGCAATCTACTGAAGAAGGGTTGAAATGGGATCACTTGTGAATGTAGAGGTTTAACTTGAAAGGGTACATCTTCATTTGAAACAGGGTTGAAGGGAGAAAAAGGAAAGCTCTCAGCAGATGGCTTAATTTTTTTTCTTTAAAATATGAAGCAAGGTTCTCACGCTGAAAATGTGGAGGTGAGGTGGAAGGAGAGAATGAGAGGTTTGAGGAGAGATGAAAAGGTTTGGAAGAACCACTGTGGAGAGTGGAGAGTGAGTTGATAAAGGAGATCTAGTAGGATTGCCTAGCATCGATGAGGGCCCAGGTGAAGTTGTGTAATACAAATTTGTTTTGGACGTAATCAGAACAGTTGTGTGATTTTTCTCCTCCTTTATTCAGTAGCATTTGTGTAGGACAAAAATAGTGGATGGTTGGAGTGATCCAAGGCAGGGCTCAATCAGTGCTATGATAAGGGAGCTAGGGACTCAAGAGAAGAGGATGGTGTAAGCTGAACTGGTTCACCATAAGTCAAGATGGGGAAAGGAGGAGAGAGTTTTGAGTCTAGAGGGGATGGCCCAGGAAAGAACTGAGACGTCAAGAGATTGGAGATCATGGTGTGGGGGTAGGGTTTGGTAAGAAAAGGCAGAGGGAGAAGTGGAAAGTCAATAGATTTTGATCAGATAAGGGGATTTTTGAATTCTTGAACAGGGAGGCAGCATATTTGTGGGTGATGGCAAGAGTCAGCCGGGAGCCATTGGAACTTACTGAGTAGGGAAACGGCATGATCAGACCTGGCTTTAGGAAAATCACTTTGGCGTCTTTGTGGAGGCCCAACTGAAGAGAAAGAGACAAGGCAGGAAAATCAATGAAGAAACTGTTTTAATCTAGGTGACAGGTAATGACACTGGATTTAAAAATGCTGGATAAGGGAGTAGATGAGGGGGTGTTATGGAGGTACAAATGCTAAGAATGAACAAATAAACATTTATTATGTGTTTATGATATGCAAAGCACTGTGCTAAGTGCTAAGTATACAAGTAGAAAAGTAAGACAGTTTCTACTCTCAAGGAGCTTATATTCTTTTTTCTTTTTTTAAGAAAGGGTTAAATGACTTGCCCAGGGTCACACAACTAGTAAATATCTGAGACTGGATTTGAACTCAGATTCTCCTAACTCCAGGGTCAGCTGTTGTTTGTCCTTCATTCTCAAAGAGGACCATGACATCAGGAAGGTGATGCCATGATTTGCAAGTGAATTGTATTCAAGTGAGGGAGGGCTGTGCAAAGTCACCAGCCTCACTCTCTCCTCTGGAGTCATCTGGGTCCAGTGGTGAAATATAGATTCCAGGACAACTGGAAATAGTCCCCCCAAGGCTGGTGCTCTACCCACTGTACCACCTAGCTGCCCTTGGGGTCTTACATTCTAACGGAGGAGACAATAGGCATGGAAAGTTTCAGCCTCAGAAAAGTCCATTGGTCCTTAGTGTGCTGGAACAAGATAGATCATCATGTCTCTTTTTTAATATCATTTGGGAGAAAAGACAGTGTAAATAAAACCCACCTATACATGCTCATCCTGTGCAACCTTTCATACTGAAAAATGAAAAGTGTGTGTGTTTGTGTGTGTGTGTGTGTGTGTGTGTGTGTGTGTGAGGAAGAAAGAGAGAGAGGGAGTGAGAAGACTGAGGCTCACTCCATGGCACTGTCCTGAGCATAGAAGTACCCACTGAGGGGGTGCATGCCAACAGGTTTTCTGTTCTGCATCCTTAAAGGACATTTAGTTACTTTACGGATGTGGAAACTGAGGCACAGAAAGATCAAAGAATGACAACCAGAAGGAATCGTACAAATCACCTAGCCTAATCCTTTCACTTTATAAATGAGAAAACTGAGGCCCAGACATATTAAATGATTTGTTCCAAATCACACAAGAGGAAGTAAGTATCATGGTAAGGATTTTAGGATGGCTCCTCTCACTCCCACATCAAGAGCTCCTTCTTTCTGCTGCCCCATTTGTAAATGTCAAAAAAATGAGACAAAAATATGCGTAATGAGTGAGCCCAGGAAGACCCTACTACTTGTCTCCACTTTGGTTAAATCCTTGCTGACAAGGTTAACTCAGAGAAGGTCTTTTTTTTTTTTTCTGGCAAGGATAATGTCTCTTTGACAAGGTTTGAACTTAACTCTCCATAGCTAACCTCACCTTGACAAAGTTCAAGAACACTTATTGCTAATGAAGTTAATAACGGGGCCATTCCTTTAGGCTTGAACTTTAACAAAGTTGTAGACAAATGCACCAAAATTGTGAGACACACTAATAGAAGGGCTATCCCCAGAAGGTTAGGTTTCTTTGAAGAAAAGTCAGTTACTCTTCCATGGAACCCATATGGCCCCAAGAAAGGAGGTATGAACTATACATCCATTCATTTTATAAGCCTTTATTAAGCACCTTCTATTTTCCAGGCTCTGAAATAGGAATTGGAAATATGAAGACATATATAAAAAAATGAAACAGCCCCTGATCATATTGTACTTGGAAGACAGGGGCAACATGTACATAGATGAGTAAATAAATAAAAAATGTATACATACAGAAAAAGAGAAGGGATTAACATTTGGAGGGATCTGACATAGAAAATGATGCAGGAGTCTTGACAGGAGTGTCTGAGGTTAAGACGTTGAAGGGAATAGGGAGTCATTCTTTGCATGGGGGACAGTATGTGTGAATGGATAAGGGATGGAATGTCTGCTACGAAGAATAGTAAGAAAGTAGACCAATCTGGGCTGAAACAGAGGGACATGAAGGAGAATAATATGAAATAAACCTAGAAAGGCAGGCTGGAGCCAGATTTTGAGAGATTTTAGGTAACACATCAAGGAATTTATATTTTATCCAAGAGGCAATGTAATGTTGTATCCTGGAGTAACATGGACAGACTTATGCTTCAGAAATATTGATGGAACAGATGTGTGGAAGACAGACTAGAGAGGGAAGTAATGGGAGGCAGAAAAACCAATTGGCAGGCTACTGCCATACACCAGGCCAGAGATAATAAAGGGTAGTGACCATGTGAATAGAGTAAAGGGAACTGAGATGAAGACAAAATGAATAAGACAGTGTGATGAAGGGAGGGTTTGGTGAAGAAAAGTGAAGTGTAGATGACTCCAACCTGAATTAAGGGAAAGATGTTGGTTACCACGAGAAAAATAGGAAAGGGATGGGATTTGAGGGAGGGGAGAGGAAATAAGTTTTGTTTTGGATATTCTGTGATGATACCTATCTGACATCCAGTTAGAAATGTCCAATAAACAGTGATGCGAGATCATAGTTTACAGGAGAAACTAGACCCAGATATATAGATCTAGGAGTTACCTGCATAAAGATGATCACTGAATCCGTGGGAATTAATAAGATATCACAGAAAAAGAGACTATATAGAGAGAAGAGGGTCTAGGATAGATCTTTGTGAGATAAATGATGAACCATTGAATAAGTCCTAGAGGAAGCAGTCATGGAAAAGAACAGAGAATGCATGAAGGGCCAGAACCAGGGGAATGAATTGTTATGAAAATCCCCTTCTGGACATTCTCTCTCATGGGAAAAGAGTTCAATAGCGTTAAGTGCTGCAGAGAGGTCAAAAAGGATGAGGAGTGAAAAGATGGAGTTTAGCAATTAAGAGGTCACGGAGACTCTGCCTTGACGAGAGTGATTTCAGTTGTGTGAAGAAGTCAAAAAGCCTTATTTCAAGGAATAGAAGTGATATCAAGGAGAGTCTACTAAAAAAGACCTAGTAGACCACATTCCCTTGAAGGGATGGTGTGGTTAAGTGAAGGATTTTGTTTTTTTTGGTTTTTGTTAAGGATGAAGGTGATCTGAACATATTTGTGGGTGAGAGAGGAATAATTTATAGATAAGGAGAGACAGGAGATTAAAGCAAGGGTGTGGGGAGGGCCAGGGAAGAGAAGCTACCAAGAAGATGTAAAGGAATATGATCAAGTACACAAGCAGAAAGGTTAGCCTTGGCCTGAATAAGGGCCACTTTTTTATTAGAGATTTGAGCAAAAAAAAAATGACGGCAAGGAGTTGGTGGAATATAAAATACAGGAGGAGGAACTCAACAAATAATTCCTGACAAAGACTTCTGATCAACAATCAAGCATCAAGTATTTATCAAATGCTTACCATTCCCCGGACACGATCCTAGGCACTGGGAGTACAGAAAAAAAAGTAATGGTCCCTGCTCTCAAGGAGTGCATATTCTTTTGGGGGAACAACACTTAGACAAATATGTACATGCAAAATAAAGTGAAGGTAAATTTTATGGAGAGAGGGCACTAGTAGCTGGGGGATCAGGAAGCGGTTTATGTATATAGTGATTAATAGAGCAGCGTTTTTTTTAAAAAAAAATTTAAATTAATTTATTTATTTTTCGTTTTCAACACTCATTCCACAAGATTTTGGGTTTTAAATTTTCTCCCCATCTCTCCCCTCCCCCACCCCAAGACACTGCATTCTGATTACCCCTTCCCCCAATCTGCCCTCCCTTCTATCACACCCCTCCCTTCCCTTAACCCCATCTTCTCTCTTTTCTTGTAGGGCAAGATAGATTTCTATACCCCATTACCTGTATTTCTTATTTCCCAGTTGTATGCAAAAACAATTCTTAACATTCGTTCCTAAAACTTTGAGTTCCAACTTCTCTCCCTTCCTCCCTCCCCACCCACCCATACTGAGAAGGCAAGCAATTCAATATAGGCTATACATGTGTAGTTGCACAAAAGACTTCCACAACAGTCATGATGTAAAAGACTAACTATATTTCCCTCTATCCTAGCCTGCCCCCCATTTATTCTATTCATAGAGAAGCATTTTGAAGGAAGCAAGGAATTCTAGGAGGTATGAGTGAGGAGGGTGTGTATCCCAGCAATGGAGGACCACCAATGGAGACAGATAGGAGATGAAATGTCATGTGTGAGATGCAAACTGTATTGGACAAAGAGCGTGGGGTGGGGAGGAGTAATGCCGAAGGCCAGAAAGACAGACTGGAGTTAAGGTTTGAAATGTTTGATACACACTTAGAGTATCTTCTGATACATACTAGAGTATCTAGGTCCCCTGCCATCTAGAGATAAGGCTGGACTTTGGCATGACTTTACTCTAGCCTCCAAAGACTCAGTTAAATATTTACTGACTGATGCTAAGCAAGAACTCCCTGGTGGTTATACTCCTGCATCTTCTGGGGTTTGAGATGACAAGGTATGAAATGTGATTACTACCATGTCTGTACCAACACAATGCTCAATCATCACAAGACCCTCAAGGATAGGGATAACTGGTTCTTCCCCCATCTTATGACCAGAAAATTCCTCCCTGTCTCCCCATACCTCTATGATTCAGAATCACCATCTGCTGAGGCAAAAACCCTTTTCCTCGCCCAGTACTCATCCTTATCCACCTCAGCCTCACTTCTCCACAGTCCAAAGTGTCCTCTGTCTTCCTGTTCCACTGGCTCTTTAGAACACTCATTACATCACTAACAAACTCCCCTTTATTGTAGGCTGCTTCACCTCATGGTCTTTCGATCTTCTGGTGGTCAAGGGCTCTCTCTGGAAGACACTATGTCTCTGGTCATTCTCTCTAATACTAGGATATCCTTGCCTTGTGCCAGGAAGTGGGGTTAGTCTATTCCTTGATCTTCCATGTCACTTTAAGACCATCCCTTTACCACTTTTGTTGTTCCGTTGTTTGCAGTCATGTCTGACTCTTCATGACCCTAAGTGGGAATTTCTTGGCAAAGATACTGGAGGGGTTTGCCATTTCCTTCTCATTTTATAGATGAGGAAACTGAGGCAAACAGGATTAAGTTACTTGGCCAGGGTCACACAGCTAGTAAGGCCAGATCTGAACTCAGGAAGATGAATCTCCCTTACTCTCCAGGCCTGCACTCTCTCCACTGCACCATCTAGCTACCCATTTCCCTCACCATTATTACTCGCCAAACTTCTTGGAGGTTCATTCCATCTAATATCAACTAGTCAAGCTCCCTTACACAGTCATCCACATAAACTGAAGCCAAGTCTCCTTAATTTCTCAGAATTCAGTTAAGTCTTTACCCCTAAACCTATATTTATACTTTGGGTCATCAGTATGCAGACTTATATACCTTTGAACATACTGACCTCTCAGTTCGTCAACCTCTGAGAATTCTTATCAATTCTAGTGAGGGATCTAGTGAGGAGGAGCTGGTGAGGTCAAGCAGGAGAATGAAGAGATATGAGAAGAGTGCCCAGACAGAACGTTGGGATGCAATATAGCAAAGGAAATTGAGAGGGAGTGATCAAACGGTAAGAGGAGAATCAGGAGATTTAGTATTAATTATTATTTCTATTATATTTATTATTAATAATTAATATTTCATTATATTATTATGAAAACCCAGGAAAGATATTCACCTGTATATACCGTCAGAATCAAACTCAACATGTTCAAAACAGAACTCATGCTCTTTGCCCTAAATCCCATCTCTAAGCTTCCCTAGTTTAGTAAGGGTGTCACCACCCTCCTAGTCACTCAAGTTCACAACCTTAGGATCATTTTTGACTCTTCCTTCTCTCTCACCTGCTATATTCAATTATTTACCAAGTCTTGTCTATTATTCTACCTTCATAGCTTCCCTTCTCTCCTTTTCTCTCCCCACCCCACAATTATACCTAATTCATGTACTCATCATTTGTCACCTGGATTATTATAACAGTTCTCTGCTTTTGGTCTCTCTCTTCCCAATCTGTGCCTCAGATAGTTAGTTGCTGAAATGACCTTCCTAAGGAGAGGAAGTATAACCACATCACTTCTCTGTTCAAAAATCTTTAATAATTCTCTATTGCCTCTAGGATGATATGCAAATTCCTCAGTCTGGCATTTAATGATATCTACAATTTGACTTCCACCTATCTTTCCAGACTTTTTTTCATATTTCTCCCCTTCATATATTCTATATTCCAACTAAATAGGCCTACTACATATTACCTGAGGGCATCTGTATGGTATAAAGGATAGAGCACTGGGCTTGGAATCAGAGTCATCTTCCTGAGTTCAAATCCAGCCTCAGACACTTATAAGCTGTGTGATTCCATCCAAATCATTAAATCCTGTTTGCCTCAGTTTCCCCAGTTGTAAAGTGAGCTGGAGAAAGAAATGGCAAGTCACTCCTTTATCTTTGTGAAAAAAATCCCAAATGGGGTCACAAAAATGACTGAACTGTTATTACCGGAATTCGCACCAGTCTCTGTACCTTTTTACAATGGTCTCCCATGCCTGGGATGTACTCCTGTAGTTTCTTCTCCATATATTCTGGATCCTCTCTCCTCCCATCTTCTCCAGCAGATTTGCCCCACAGTTTATTCTTCCATTTGTCTAATCACTCCCTAGCTACTGGCTCCTTCCCTTCAGTCTATAAACATACCTAAGTCTCTCCCTTTTATCAAAAACCCTCATTTGACCCTGCCATCCTCTCAAGCTATCATCCTACGAACTCTCTTCTCTTTCACAGCCAAATGCCTAACAAAGCTATCTATGCCCATTATCTATAGAATTTCTCCTTCTTTTCCTCAACCCTTTGTAATCTGGCTCCAGACTGCATCACTCAACTTGAAATGCTCTTTCCAAAGTTACCAGTGATCTTTTAATTGCCAAACTTGATGGTCTTTCTTCAAAGCTCATTCTTCTTGACCTCTCCATAGCTTTTGACATTGTTGACCACCCTCTCTTCCTCCATCATCTCTCCTTTCTGGATTTTCATGCCACTGCTCTCTTATGACTCTCCTTCTACCTGTCTGAGTACTCCTCCATCTCCTTTACCGGTAGACATCCCTTAACTGTGTGTGTTTCTCCAAGCTCTATCTTGGGTCCCTCTGGTCCTCTTTCACTCTCTCACTTGGTGAGCTCATCCTCTCCTATGGGCTTAATTATCATCACTATGCAGATGATTCTCAGATTCTCTATCTCTAATCTCTCTCATGAGCTTCAATCCTGGATCTCCAACTGCTTATTGGACACCTCAAATTGGATATTCCCTAGGCATATCATTAAACCCACTACCTTTCTGAAATTCCCTATTTCTGCTAATGATCCCATCCTTGATGTTATCCTTGGCTCCTCACCCTGTGTTACAGAAACAAATTCAAAATCCAGAAATTTCATGCCATAAAAAACAATATGAGCAGTTGCCAGAAGTATGTTTTGGTCTGGGAAATTATGGGGATGGTGAATAGGGCAATAAGGCAGTTGACTGGCATTCCCTTGCTTTAGAAGCAATAGTAATATTGACTTGACATGGTTTTTCATAATTAGGGCACAAAGCTGAATCAGCAGGGTAGAAAATGCCTGGGATGAAGAAGAGTGGTCTTGGGATAAGAATTAGAATGGAATTACTTAGTTCCTCTTGGGTATGTTCTCTGAAGATCCAGTTTGGAGGACAGAGAAGGAACAAGGAAGAAGGCTAGGGTGAAGGAGCACAGTCCCAGGACTGAGGTTGGAGCTGATTTGTCTAATTATTGGAATGTTCTCTCTCTCTCTCTTTCTCTCTCTCTCTCTCCAAATCATCTTGTACTCACATGTTACATGCATATTACCTATAAGTTGGGATGTAAGCTTCTTGGATGGAAGAAGGGACTTTCTTTTTTGTCTTCATATATATCTAGCACATTGCCTTACATGTAATAGGCACCTTGCAAATGTTCAATTAAATACAACTGAATCTTGCCTCTCCAATTACTTGGGGCAGCTAAGTGGCACAGTGGATACAGTGCCAGACTTGGAGTCAAGAAGACTCATCTTCCTGAGTTCAAATCTGGCCTCAGACACTTACCAGCTCTGTGATCCTGGGCAAGTCACTTAACCTTATTTGCCTCAGTTTTCTCTTCTGGAGCTGGAGAAGGAAATCATTCCATTATCTTTGCCATGAAAACCCCAAATGGCATCCTGGAGACACAACTGAAAATATCTGAACAGCTCCAGTTATTCTCTCTGCAAACTTGGGCAAGTCACTTCACATTTCTGGATCTGTTTCATCACTTGCAAAATGAAGGGGTTGGAGTGGATAATCTCCAAGGTTCCTTCCAGATCAAAATCCTAACAATGTCCTATAGTTCTCTCCATCTTTAGTCTTGTTTTATATGCAAGCACTCTCAGAGCTCCCCCTGCTGGGGCATATCCATCATGACACTTCTTCAAAGGCAGGATAGTCACTACTGCTCAAAAGTAGCATTATTAGTAAACTGTCTGTAGGATGCAAACTTTTGTCTTCTTTCCCCCCTCAATAGCAAGGATGGATTTGAACTTTCTCTTAGATGGAACTTCAGTCAGTCTCCTTTGAGAGATAATCCAAAGCATCATGGACTTAGCTAAAAAGGGATCAAGTCTAACCTCTTCATTTTACAGATGAGGAAACAACAGCCCAAGAGATTTGCCCAAGGACACACACACAGGAAGCGATAGAGCTGGGATTCAAACCTAGATTTCCGGGCTCCAGGGCCAGTATTCTTTCCACCCTGCTATACTGCAAGACAGGAGGCTGTGCTAGAGAGATAGCCTATAGCCAAGGAACTGGGCTAAGCTGCTCTGGTCCCAGGGCAGTCATGCCCTTGGTCTTGTTTGCACCTGGCTGAAACCAACTATATCCAAATAACGGAATGGGAAGTGTGGGACACATTATTCTGCTGGGCACTAGCAAGTCAGAGTAATATCACAGAGGTGACACTAGCAACCAGTCAGGTCAGGTCAAACCTCCTGGTGGCTCAGACTGAGGCACTTTCCACTGGACTATACTGCCTCACTCCCCTCTGAGGCAAAGGCTTTTCCCCTGTTACTCACCTTAAATAATCTACCCAGCAAAACTGAGTATAATCCTTGGGTTGGTGGGAGGGTTGGGGGGAGAGAAAGGTATGAATATTTAATAAAATGGAGGTCTTTGAGGCATTCCTGATGAAAATAGGTATTTAATGAAATAGGAGACTTTCAAGTATTCCCGATGAAAAAACCAAAGCTGAATAGAAAATGTGCCTTTCAAATGCAAGACTCAAGTATAAAGAGGTAAACATGAAAGAGAAATCATAAGGAATTAAAGAAGGTTAATCTCTTTCCAGACCACTTTATGTAAGTGGATCATTCTATAGACTTCTGCATAAAATGATTTTTACATAATGCAAGTTTGCCTACAGACACAGGGATGGAAGGGAGGGAAGGAGGCATGTACCTAAGGAGGTTGGGGATAAAGAAGCAAGAGCCGGAGGAGGACAACTCAGGGCTGAGGGCAGACATGTAATACCAGAACACAGAGGACAGAAGACAGAAATATAGGGGTGGGACCCATAGGCAGAAGGGAAGAACAAGGCAAAAGTTTCCTTTCTTGGCACCAAAGGTTTCAAGCCAAGCCCCCATCTGGTGCCAGTGGTGGAGGTCTGTCCAAATATGTTCTTTTGCTTTTACTTGGAGAGTTTTTTAATATTTTTTTTTTTTATTTTATGGGAGGGTTTGGTGGGTAGTGGGAGGCCATGGAGATCTGAGCCGAGGAGTAACAGTGGAAAAAGAGAAATACAGTAAAGATCAATTCTTTTTTTTTTAATGCAGATCAATTTCAAAATTCTTTATGTAAAGTTGTTTGTTTAATGTGAATTTATATAAAATGAGAACTGTTTATATGTTCCTATATGGGAAGATGACACTTGTAACTCCTAAGAATTTTATCATTATTAGGGCAGTTGCAAGGAGTACACATAGACAGAGGGCATAGGTCTGAGTTGGCTAGAATAGGATGATATCCAAAAAATAAAATAAAATTAAGAGGTGAGAAATAGGAATGCACTAAGGAGGAGGGGAGAGATGGAATGGAGAAACTTATCTCACATAAAAGAAGTGCAAAAGGAAGCTTTTACAATGGAGGGGGAAATGAGGGAAGTGGGCAACTCTTGAATCTTACTGTCATAGGAATTAACTCAGATAAGGAATAAAATACATATTCAGTTGGTTATAGAAATCTATCTGATCCAACAAGGAAACAAGAGAGGAAAGGGATAGGGAAAGGAAGGATCATGATAAAAGGGAGGGTAGATAAAAGAAGGCCATGGTCCAAAGCAAAATGAAATTTAGAGGAAGGGTAGGACAAAAAGAAAGAGAGAAGGATAAACAGAAGAAAATAGGAAGGAGAGAAATGCACCATTAGTTATAATACTGAATATGAATGAGATGAATTCACCCATAAAACGTAAGATGATAACAGAATGGATTAGAAAGTAGAATCCAAAAATAAGTCATTTACAAGAAAAACACTTGAAAGAGAGACACACAGAGGAAAATAAGAAAGTGAAGCAAACTATTATGCTTCAGCTAAAGTAAAACAAAAAAATGGGGGGGGTAGCAATCATGATCTCAGACAAAGTCAAAGCAAAAATAAACTTAATTGAAAGGGATAAACAGAAAAAAACTACATCTTGCTATTAGGATATACTACAGACAATAGAGTAATACTAGACATATATGTATTAAATGGCATAGCATACAAATTCTAAAAGTAAGTTAAATTAATTACTGGAGGAAATAGGAAGTAAAACTGTACTAGAGGGAGACTTCAACTTTTCCCTCTCAGAACTGGATAAATCTAACAAAAAATAGATAAGAAAGAAGTCAAGGAGATGAATAGAAATTTAGAAAAGTTAGATATGATAGACTTTTGAAGAAAACTGAATGGGAATAGAAAGGGAGCATAAAAAACATGACCCTGTATTTAGGCCATAAAAACCTCACAATCAAATTCGGAAAAGTTTAAATATTAAATATTTTTAAGATCATAATGCAATAAAAATTACATTTAATAAGGGGCCATGGAAGCTTAGATTAAAAGTTAATTGTAAATTAAATAATGTAATCCTAAAGAATGAATGCGTCAAAAAATAACCACTTATTTCATTAAAGAGAATGACAACAATAAGATAACATTCCAAAATTTGTGGGATGCAGTCACTGAGGGGAAAATTTATATCTCAATGCATATATCGATAAAATAGATGATCAATGAATTGGGCCTGCAATTAAAAAAAAAACAAACCTAGTTTCCTAACAAATTTTAAATCCTCAATTAAACACCAAATTGGAAATTCCAAAAATCAAAGGAGAGATTAATAAAATTGAAAGTAAGAAAACCATTGAACAAATAAATAAAACTAGGAGCTGGTTTTATGAAAAAGCCAATAAAATTGATAAACATTGGTTAACTTGACTTTCATAGAAAGAAAGAGGAAAACCAAATTATCAGTATCAAAAATGAAAAGGATGAATACACCATCAATGAAGATGAAATTAAAACAATTATTAAGAGCTATTTTGCCCAACCATGGGCAAAAACTGACAATCTAAGTGAAATGGATCAATAGTTACAAAAATTTTAATTGGTCATATTAACAGAAGAGAAAATAAAATACTAAATTAACGCTATCTTAGAAAAAAGAAATTGAACAATCTATCAATGAGTTCCCTAAGAAAAAATCTTCAGGAATAGATTGATTCCCAGGTGAATTCTGCCAAACTTCAGGAATAGATTGATTCCCAGGTGAATTCTGCCAAAGAGCAATCAATTCTCCCCAAATGATAAATGGTCAAAGGATATGAACAGGCAGTTTTCAGAGGAAGAAATCAAAACTATCTATAGTCATATGAAAAAAAGCTCTAAATTACTATTGATTAGAGAGATGCAAATCAAAACTACTCTGAGGTACCATATCACACCTATCAGATTGGCAAACATGACAGAACAGGAAAATGATAAATGTTGGAGAGGATATGGGAGAGTTAGAACACTAATTCATTGCTGGTGGAGCTGTGAGTTGATCCAACCACTCCGAAGAGCAATTTGGAACTATGCCCAAAGGGCTACAAAAATGTGCATACCCTTCGACCCAGCAGTATCGCTACTAGGACTGTATTCCCAAGAGATTACAAAAATGGGAAAGGGTCCCACAAGTACAAAAATATTTATAGCAGGGGGCGGAGCCAAGATGGCGGAGTAGAAAGAGGCACGTTTACAAGCTCCGAACCCACAGCCCATATATTTAATGTAAGAAGAGTTCCCCAGAAGTTCTGGATCACTGAAAGGTGTGCAGAAACAGAGTGGAAGAGATTTCCTTTCCAGAGAGCCCTGGAGAGCCGTCCCCAGGGTCCGTCGCGCCCCGGAAAGCGGACCCCACCCCAGCACTGCCCTAGCCGCGGCCCCAGAGAAGCTGACCCAAGCAGGCTTCAGGGACGGAAGCTCCGGCAGCCGAGCAAGTCCCTCTGCCCACAGAAGCTACAGGTCAGTGAGAGAGATTTCTGGGCTGGAGGAGGGGAGCGGAGTGTCTCCGTGACTCGGGCCTCCTCGGAAGGAAGCGGAGGCGGCAGAGGCGGCAGAGGCGGGGGCGGCAGCGGAGGCAGCAGCTGCGGCGGCGGCCTGGGACTCCCCCAGCAGCAGGCAGGATCTTCATTACTGAAGGTCTCTGCATAAACAACCTGAGGGAGCTGAGCCTGGGAGATGGCCCTGCCCCACCCCGCTCCATTACTGAAGGTCTCTGCATAAAGCCCCTGAGGGAACTGAGGCTGGGAGGCGACCCTGCCCCCACCCCAGCACCAGAACTAAAGCTCACACTGATTAGCAGCCGCAAGGCGTGGAAAGCCCATTTGAATCTCAGACCCCAAGCACTAGCTGGGCGGATCTAGGCGGGGGTGGACAGGAATCTCAGAAGTCAAGTAACTGGCTGGGAAAATGCCTAGAAAAGGGAAGAAAAATAAGACTATAGAGAGTTTTTTCGAACAGATGCAAATGATCCCGACTTTCGGATCTGACGAGGACGAGGACATATTCTTGCCGTCAGGGAAAGACATGGAGGGCAGGGCCTCAGTACCCCAGACATCCCAGGGGGATGTCGGGTGGGCTCAGGCCTTGGAAGAGCTCAAAAAGGATTTTGAAAAGCAAGTTAGACAGGTGGAGGAAAAACTGGGAAGAGAAATGAGAGAGATGCAAGAAAAGTATGAAAAATGGGTCAATACCTTGCTAAAGGAGACCCAAAAAAATGCTGAAGAAAATAACACCTTGAAAAATAGGCTCACTCAATTGGCAAAAGAGGTTCAAAAAGCCAATGAGGAGAAGAATGCTTTCAAAAGCAAAATGAGCCAAATGGAAAAAGAGGTTCAAAAGCTCACTGAAGATAATAGTTCTCTCAAAATTAGAATGGAACAGATGGAGTCTAATGACTTTACGAGAAACCAAGAAATCACCAAACAAAACCAAAAGAATGAAAAAATGGAAGAGAATGTGAAATATCTCATTGGAAAAACAACTGACCTGGAAAATAGATCCAGGAGAGACAATTTAAAAATTATGGGACTACCTGAAAGTCATGATCAGAAAAAGAGCCTAGATATCATCTTCCATGAAATTATCAAGGAAAACTGTCCTGACATTCTAGAACCAGAGGGCAAAATAAGTATTGAAAGAATCCATCGATCACTGCCTGAAAGAGATCCTTTAGAAACTCCTAGGAACATTGTGGCCAAATTCCAGAACTCCCAAGTCAAGGAGAAAATCTTGCAAGCAGCTAGAAAGAAACAATTCCAGTATTATGGAAATAAAATCAGGATAACTCAAGATCTAGCAGCTTCTACATTAAGGGATCAAAGGGCGTGGAATAGGATATTCCAGAAGTTAAAGGAACTAGGACTCAAACCAAGAATCACCTACCCAGCAAAACTGAGTATAATACTTCAGGGGAAAATATGGTCTTTCAATGAAACAGAGGACTTTAAACATTCTTGATGAAAAGACCAGAGATGAAAAGAAAATTTGACTTTTAAATACAAGAATGAGAAAAAGCATGAAAAAGTAAACAACAAAGAGAAATCATAAGAGACTTACCAAAAGTGAACTGTTTATATTCCTACATGGAAAGACAATATCTGTAACTCTTAAAACTTTTCAGTATCTGTGTAGTTGGTGGGACCACACACACACATACACACACGTACACGCGTGCATGCACAGACACATACACACATGCACGCACATACAGAGACAGAGAGCACAGAGTGAATTGAATAGGATGGGACCATATCTTAAAAGAAATTAAGGTAAATGGTGAGAGAGAAATATAGTGGGAGGAAAGAGGGTGAAATGGAATGGGGTAATTATATGTCATTTAAGAGGCAAGTAGGAGACTTTTTAGTGGAGGGAAAAAGAGGAGAGCTGAGAAAAAAAACCAAAAAACAAAAAACCAAGAAGTTTACCCTCATCACATTTGACTAAAGGAAGGAATAAAATGCACACTCATTTTGGTATGAAAACCTATCTTACAGTATAGGAAAGTGGGGGAGAAGGAGATAAGCAAGGGGGGATGATGGAAGGGAGGGCAAAGGGAGGAGGGAGCAATTTGAAGTCAACACTTGGGGAGGGACAGGATCAAAAGACAGAAGAGAAACAATGAGGGGCAGGTTAGGATGGAGGGTAATTCAGTAAGTCTTACACAACACGACTATCAGGGAAGTCATTTGCAAAACTACACAGAAATGGCCTATATTGAATTGCCTGCCTTCCCAAAGGGAATGAGTGGGGAGGGAGGGATGGGGAGATTTTGTGAAAATGAACGAAAACCAATGATTCTCTCAACAAATGCAGGAAAAGCTTGACAAAATACAACACTCACTCCTATTAAGAACACTAGAAAGTTGAGGAACAAATGGAGCTTTCCTTAGTATCTATCTAAAAACTAAGAACAAACATTATCTGCAATGAGGATAAACTTGAAGCCTTCCCAGTAAGATCAGGGTGAAGCAAGAGTGTCCATTATCACCACTATTATTTAATATTGTACTAAAAATATCAACTATAGCAATAAGAAGAAAAAGAAATGGAAGGAATTAGAATAGGCAGTGAGGAAACAAGATGACATGAGATTGACTGTGGCTTTCAGATAATCCAGTAATTTCAAAAATTATCTCTCCATCTATTTTCTAGGTCAATTGTTTTTCCAATAAGATACGGGGCAAGTAGAAATCATTACCTCCGACTTGCCCAATTCTAACTTTTAAGGAAATATTTTCTTTAGTGAGCTTTTGAACCTCTTTTTCCATTTGGTCAATTCTTTATTTTAAGGTGTTGTTTTCTTCAATATTTTTGATGTCTCTTTACCAAGCTATTGTCTTCTCATAATTTTCTTCCTTTGCTTTCATTTCTTTGCCTAATTTTTGCTCTACCACTCATTTGCTTCTGAAGATATTTTTAAGCTCTACCAGGAATTTTTGTTGGGCTTATGTCCAATGCGTATTCTTCCTCAAGGCTTTGCTTATAGATGTTTTGACTTCATTATCTTCTGAGTTTATATCATGATCTTTCTTGTTTTCATAGCAGCTTTTTGTAGCCAGGTTCTTGTTGTTGCTTGTTTTTCCACTCTACTTCTTGATTTGGAATGTTATGTTAATGATATATTCTATTACTTGAATGGGGGTTGGGGGGAAGTGGGAGGCTGGAGGGGCATTGTTTCAAGCTTCAGGGTTTCTTTCACTGCTATTTTTAGAACAATTTCTGGGGGTTTGGAAGTTTGGGGTGCTTCCAAGGTGTGATCTGGGGAGAACTATGGTCACTGCTCTCTTGGTCTGCACTCTGGTCCTTACCCAGGAAGGGCAGCTGATATCTTGGGATTACAAGAGATACTGCTCCTCAGGGTCTCTGATCCTTTGGGACCGGAAGTAATACTGCCCCTTAGGGCACTCCCTCCTGACCCAAAGTGCTCCTCTATGCCCTTGAACTCACCCAGAAGTGGGTACAGGCAATGGAGTTACCAAACAGCATCTGGTCCTACAAAAAATTACCACAGGAGTTCCCTGTGACCCTTTCTGTGTCCCCTTTCTGAGAAGTTACCAGGTAAATATCTTGTTACCAGGTACACATCTTATTATCTCTGGCTTGGGAGCTCCTGAAGCTGCTGCTGTTTCTGTTGCCACCACCGAGTCCCACCACTGTGTTTCATTCACATGGACAGCTTTTACCACCATGTCTCAGGTCTCTCTAAACTAAGTTTTCTTGGGCTGGGAGAAACTGTTACTCTGACCTTTTTTTTGTTGGCTCTGCATTACCAGAATTTGATCTGAGGCATTATTTTTAAAGTTATTTGAAGGAGAATGTTGGGAGCATTCAGCTGAGCACTTTTTCTACTCCACCATCTTATCTTGGTTCTGTCCACCCCCATGATCAACTGTAAATGACTTAGCTATTTTCAACAATACAATGGCCTGAGAAAGTTTTAAGCTACTCACTTTCAAAGAAAGAACTGAAGGAATTGAATGAAGATTGAAGCATTTTTTAACTTTGCTTTTTTTTTAGTCTTGTTTTCTTTTGCAGCATGGCTAATAGGGAAATACGTTTTGAATCACTGCATATGTATTTCAGTTCAGTTGGTTTTTAGTCAAATCCTAGTCTTTGAGACCGATCCCACTTAGGGTTTTCTTGACAAAGATACTGGAGTGGTGTGTCATTTCCTTCTCTGGCTTATTTTACACATGAGGAAACTGAGACAAAGAAGGTTAAGTGACTTAGGGTTGGACAGTCAGATTTGAACTCAGGAAGATGAGTCTTCCTGACTCTAGCCCTGATGCTCTATCCACTTCATCCATCCAGTTACCCATGTATATATCAAACTGCTTGCCTTTTCAAGTAAGGAAGAGGGAGAGAATTTGAAACTCAAAATGTTAAAATACAAATGTTCAAATTTTTTCACATATAATTAACAAAACAAAATAAGAGTAATTATTTTTAAAAGGATTAAGCAGAAAAGATGAAGGTGCCTCTCATAGCCATGTCCCATTCCTGTTGGGCTAGGAGGGGGCTGGTAGGCTGTTGCCAAGGACCATGGGCCATAGGGATGTCTGTTAATGTCTTCAAAGATCCACTGCACCAGCAAGAAAGAGGGGGAGGTAAGAAAAATAAGATTGTCTTCCCTTCTTGGGAGCTAGCAAGAAAACCTGATGAAAACCAAAGCTGCAGAGCCATCAGTGTGAGCCAGACAGCCTGGAAGGGCTGGGAGACTCACTGAACTGAAGAAAGACAGCAGCCAGAGTCAGAGCCAAGGAGCCTCCAGGCTGGAGACATGCCAGTTTTGCTGATGAGTTGTGGACATTTGTGACAGCTGGGCTCTGGGAGCCAAGAGATCTGGTTTCTGTTAGCTAAAAGCTGCCTACCTGGAACAGGGCAGCACCATGCCCTTCTACAAAATAATGTCACTAATCTAACAGGTATTGTGTCTTCTACTTCAGAGTCAGAGGTTGTAATAGGGGACAGTTGGTAACGCTAATCTTTAGGATTAGTGGTCCATTTGAAGGAGCCCTGGGTCTAGATGAAGAGAAATTAAGGAGAGGAAGTACCACCAGAGAGAGAGATGAATTAAGCAGTTTGGTAACAGTAGAAAGAAATGGAAACCTAGGTTTGAATCCTAGTTCAGGTGTTTTTAATCTTTATTGTGTCAGGGACCCCTTTGGCAGACTGGTGAATCGTGTTTTTAATGCATAAAATAAAATATGTAAGATTACACCCCCCCCCCCCAAAAAACCCAGCTGATTATATTGGATTACATTTATTAAAAGATTTTCAAAACAAGCTCATGGACCCTGGATTAACAACTCTTGTCCAGATCTTACATTTATTAATTCTGTGATCTTGATTGAGCAAGCCACCCCTCTGAACCCCTATTTATTTGCTCATCAACAAGATGGGGACAAAGGGTATCTAAATTATTTCACAGGCTTTGTAAACCTGAAAGCTATAGAAATGTGAGTTATTCCTTGAAAGGCAGGTGGCATTACGTTAGATAAACAACCGAGTGTAAATTCCCATCATATCAGGCTGGGAAGTAATTTCCAGAGACAATTAAAGGTACAACAGGCATGGCTATTTCCTCCATTAAATTAAATACGTAAAGAGCATGCTACCTCGGAGGGACTTGCTTTGAAGCAATGGACTGCTTTCTTCTGCGGTCCAAAATTCTGAGTGGCATCCCCAATGCTAGTCTCAGCAGCCTAGGAACAATGCTAGTCACCTGGGAAGGACTCCAACGCAGAGAGGAGGTCAAGGCAAGGATGAGGAATGCTGGATGAATAAATGAGAGTGATGGCATGATACAAGCTTCAGATCTGATATTTTGCTCCACAGATATTTGACATGGTTTATACAAAAATTAGGGACAGTTAGGTGGCTCGGTGGACATAGCACTGGGCCCGAAGTCAGGAAGACCTGAGTTCAAATCCGGTTTCAGATACTAGCTGTGTGACCCTGGGCAAGTCACTCAACTCTGTCTCAGTTTACTCATCTGTAAAATGAGCTGGAAAAGGAAATGGAAAACCACTCCAGTATCTTGACCAAGAAAACCCCAAATGGGGTCACAAAGAGTCAGACATGACTGAAAAACCAAACGAATAGGAAAGTTAAAATTGTTGACCTGAAGACAGATTGTGCTCTAGGATCTCCTCCACTCTAATTGGTAGGTGTATACAAAACTATGTGTAACACATTCAAATCTGTGATTCTGTGTCTTGCTCGACTACCAGGAGGAGAGCTGGCTAATTCTACCCTCTTCCTCTTACACGCAGAAATTTTGAGACTCCCAATGCCTCAGTCCCCTCTCTGACTAGCCTTTCATTTAGTCCATAGGTGATGGGTGATGGGTAAGAATGACAAAAGCGACAGTGCATTTATTAAGTGCTTACTATGTGCCAGACACTTGCCAATGGGTAGGGACCTATAAAAAGCAAACAACATAGATCCTGGCCACAAGGAGTTTAAATTCTAATGGGGGAGGACGATAGTGAAGAGAGCGCTGGTATGGGAAAGGCAGAGACTGCAGGAAGTGTTCTGGTATCCTGTTTCATGGTTAGATAAGGTATAAGCTCATCCATCAGAGTCGGGGGGAGCCAGGGGTACAATGCTACTTTCTATTAGTATGTAGATGACTGGAGAGTGCAAGCAAAAAGCTATCAGCCTGGTTTACTGGCTAAGTCTATCCTTTTCCCCCCAAATTGGTTGCCTAGAACATAGGGAAGTAATGTGTGCAACCTATCAATCTCCTCAGAGTTACTGCAGACCAGGGTATGCAGGACTATCCCAAATCTTCTCCTCACTCTAAACTGGATTAAATAATTGCAAAGGTTCTCTTCCAGGTCAAAGTCTATGATGCTATGATCCTTTATCCTGCTCAATGACATTGTGGCCAATTTACCCACAGCCCAGGCCCCGGGTTTTGACTAAGTCACACGGCCCTCACTCCCATAATTACAGGTAATGTCCCTCCTTCGTGTTGTCACAACCCCCATTTTCTAAGTCCCAATCCTCCCCTTTAGGAGTTACAACCCAGGCTTAGAGAGCATGACAGGTTCCCATAGCAATGGGCCTTTCATCTTCCTGTTTCCATGGCAACAAACACTCAGACCATTCAATTCCTTGTCAAATGACAGTGGTAAATGAACAAGGCTCAATCCAGAACTCAAACTGGCTGTAAAGATGGAGCCCTGAAGCTGTTCTCAATGTAGAATTCTTTTTCTCCCTTAAGAAAAAAAAATATCTCTCCTAAAATACCAAATACCCTAAAAATTCTTTTGAAGGGAATGATTTGTACCAGTAACAGGTGGGGAAGGGGGGTAAGGAACTTTAAAGCCTCAATTCTCATTCCCAGGCCAGAATAATATAACACCAAACAGCTTATTTGGGTGTCCCTGGTCTCTGAACAGTAATCCCAGCTCTAGTCTCTCCCTCACCACTCTCTTCCCCCAAGGGCTCTGTCCTTGAGAGATCTGAGATTTATCTGAGCTGCACATCATCATAGGACTTGGATCAGCCCTAACCTCACAGTGATTCCTCATCCACAGTTATCCCCCAACACTGCTAATTTCCCCTCCCATCACTACAGTCCTATCCCCAGACCAATTTACTCAGGTGTCTTATCTGAATATGGATTAATCACTTTGTGGATTATGTAAAGTAAATTTTAAATTCCAGCCCAGGTGTCCTCAATTACCCAGGACATTTCCAGACTGCTTCCCCCTACAGTCAGCAGGTGTGAGGTTAGGGAATATAGATTCATTTGCTAGTATTAGCTTATGCAAAAGAGAATTAGGAAAGTCAGTCAGTACAGTATGGTCTTTGGGGGAAAAAAACTGTATAGTGGTTATGACTTCAGACCCATCTTCAGAATGTTAGTTTTAGATAGCATTACCTTTTTTGAAAAACAAATAATAAAATTAATTGAACTATGTCCCTTTGGTGATAAATTCTGCTTCTGAATTTGTTCAGTAGATCAAAGGTCCTTTAAATGGTTTGCTTAGCTCTTGGTTTCTGTTCTCTATCTATGTAAGAGCTGAGAGCCTCCTGAGGCACTGATAAAACCGGACTCCCAGTTTTTAAATAACAAGAGAGAATGCAAAATACAATATTTTGACCAAAGGGGTTCTGTAACTACCAATTCAGCAGACTATGAAGCACTGGGTTTTTCCATAGAGCCTGGAATGTCAGCCAATCTATTACCCATCAACTCCAATTTCATAAATGGTGCTTGAAAATTTGTTAGGTGACTGTGGAGGGGTCTCGCTTTTCAGTTAGCATCAGTTCCAACTTGGGGACATGGTGGTAGAAAGGACAAAAACCTCTGACTGCCAAGGTTGCTGTGCTTGATGGAGGATGAACTCAAGACACCGGTGCCTTCTTACCCCGCTGGCCCCTCAGACACTAGATTCCTTTGTTCTCCAAAGGTACCCTTCTCACTGGGTGCTCCCTCTCTTCACAGGTCCTGTCTTCAGTATGCAGTAGCCATGTGACCCTAGGAACAGTCACTTACAGTCTCTGAGCTCTAATTTCCTCATCTGTAAATAAGGAATAATAATAAATGGAGAATCTACTTCCTGGGTTGTTGTGATGCTTAAATGAGAAAATGTATGAAGGATGATCAATAAAATGGAGCACTGAACATTTTCTCTGACCTCCCTCCCACCTCTCAGATCTCTCCAAAACAGAAATTATGTGCCAAAGCTATCACCATGATTTAGAACACTCATAATCTAAAAGAAAAAACAAACAAACCACAAACTGATTTCCCTACTGGGCTCATTCAGCACTCCTCCCCCACCTCCCAAAGACCAGATTCAAGGTCCCAACCTGCAAGTACAAAGCAAAACCTAACCACCACCACCCCCCACTCCAGTCCAATTTCTCTTTCCACTGCCAAGGAAATCCTAGCTTTAAGATGTAGAAATTTGTTCTTTGACTACAACAGATAGTCAATGCTGTGGCAATGCTCCAGGAGCAGAACCTTGCTTGGGGGTCAGTGGTCTGTTCTGCAAAAGATCTCTGCAGGATAACTAGGAACAGGAGGAAAGGGGTTGGACATATGTTGTCCAAGCTTGAAAAAGCTCAGTACCCCGCCCTATCTCATCCTACTCCTTGGACCCTGGAGACCCCAAACTACTGCCCACGCCCAGCTCAGTAGCCTTCTAAACTCCTGGTGCTGGGCCAGAGAAGAAGGGAACAGAGGGAGTAGGACAGGACACTTGAAACGTTCATCATATGGGATGGGGGAGGTGGAGAAAGGAGGGGGAGACCTTCAAATTAAAAGGAAAGGACAATACGAGACTATTGAATAATACAAGACTATTCTGCACTCATCAGAAAATGCAAGAGGAAATGGAATAATATGTACCTGGGCAGAAAGATATTGTAAACAAATGTAAAAAAAGCAAAAATAGTTAATGCATCCTTTATAGATAATAACACAATAAAAATAGTGATTAGTTCAGGGACCACAAACAAAGCACCCAAATGGAGATCTAACAATGAAATCCTAATAATGAATGGGCCAAAGAACAAATTGTAGAAACAATTATATGAAAGAAAATGATAATTATAAAACAGCAGGCCAAAATTTCTGGAAGGCAGCTAAAGTAGTCCTTGAGGAAAATCATATCTCTACAAACACATATTAACAAAATAGAGGAAGAGAGGATTAATAGACTGCATGCACATTTTAAAAAATTAGAAAGGCCACAGAACAAACCTAAAATAAGCACAGAAGAGGAGATATTAAAAATTGGAGAAGAAACAGATAAATTGTAAACAAAAAACCCATAGAAATGATAAATAAAACTAAAAACTAGTTCTTGGAAAAGACTAATGAAATTGATAGACCTGATTAAATGAGAGCTAAAAAATTGAGAATTTATTAATATTATACCTCAAGTTTCTACTGTACCGATCCTACAATGTAACTGATTTTATGCTGTATTAATTTATCTGCCTAAATGCCACATTTCTAAGTCCTTGAATTGAGCTCAGGAATTTAGTTTTCTCTCTGTGTTACTTTAAAGTTAGTTTACAAAAAACTGATAAATGGTCAAAGGATATGAAAGAGCAGCTAGGTAGTGCAGTGAACAAAAGCACTGGGCCTGGAGACAGGAGGATTCATCTTCCTAAGTTCAAATCTGACCTCAGACACTTACCAGCTGTGACTCTGAGCAAGTCACTTCACCCTGTCTGCCTCAGTTCCTCATGCGTAAAATTAGCTGGAAAAATGGCAAACCATTCCAGTATCGTTGCCAAAAACCCCAAAATGGGGTCATGAGGAAAAGGACATAACCAAAATGAATTAATGATAACAAAGGACACCAACAGGCAGTTTTCAGACAAAAAAATCAAAGCCGTCTACAGTCATGTGAAAAAAAGTTCTCAATCACCACTCATTAGAGAAATGCGAATTAAAATAATTCTGAGGTACCACCTCACACCTATCTAATACAATGATAAAAGAAAGTGACAAATGTTGGAGAAGATGTGGGAAAACTAATGCATTGCTGGTAGGGTTGTGAACTGATCCAACATTGAGAGCAATGAGAGAGAACTTTTCTTTCTTTACTTGAAAAAAAATATGTTTTTTTCCAATTGCATGTCAGTTTTTTTAACATTTGTTTTTTAAAATTTGGGAGCAATTTGGGACTAGGCCTGAAGGACTATAAAACCGTGTATACCCTTGGAACCAGCAATACCACCACTAGGTTAATATCACAAAGATGGAAAAAGGGCAGACATATGTAAAAAATATTTATAGCAGCCATTTTTGTGATGGCAAAATATTAGAAATGGAGGGGATACCCATCAATTGAGGAATGGCCAAACAAGCTGTGGTATATAAATGTGATGGAATACTCTAGTGCAAAAAGAAACGATTTCAGATTCAGAAAAGGCAGATTTCAGAAAAACCTGGAAAGACTTGTACAAACTGATGCAAAGTGAAATGAGCAGCTCTGGGAAAGCAATGTCCATGGTATCAGCAACATATTGTGGAATGAAGAACTATAACTGACTCAGTTCCTCAATGACACAATGATCCAAGACAAGTACAAAGGGCTCATGAATGAAAATGTTGTCCACATCCAGATAAAGAACTGATGGACTCTGAGCGCAGATCAAAGCATTTTTTTTCACTTTATTCTTTCTGGATTTTTTTTCCCCTTTAATCTGTTTCTTCTTTCACAACTGTGACAAATATAGAAATATCTGTGCATGATAGCACACGTATAGACAATATCAAACTGCCTATCATCTTCAGAAGAGGGGAGGGGAGGGGAGGGAGAAAATTTTGGAACTCAAAATCTTGAAAAATGAATGCCAAAAATCTTCTTAACATGTAACTGGAGGAAAAATAAAAAACTATTTGCAAAAAAAAAAAATAAAGAGAAAAGTACTTTCCATCTCCAGACAAAGAACTATGATAGAGTCTGGATGCAGATAGAAGCATACTTTTTTTAAAACTATCTTTATTATTCTTAAGGGTTTTTTGGGGGGGGAAGGTCTATTTTCTTATGCAACATAGCTAAAATGGAAATATGTTTTGCATGACTACCGATGTATAATTTATATAAAATTGCTTGCCTTCTCAGTGAGGATGGAGATTAGGGAGGAAAGAGGAGAGAGAATTTGGAACTCAAAATTTTAAAAAACAAATGTTAAAAAAACTGACATGCAATTGGAAAAAAACATATTTTTTTTCAAGTAAAGAAAGAAAAGTTCTCTCTCATATTGGACCTCCCTGGTATACTTCCTGGATATCTATCTGTTAAGCCCGACAAGTTAACTTGTTACCATCCCCATAAGATATGTCCATCCTTGAGTGTCTTGGTGTAATAAGAGGAGTTTTTAATCTCTTCAAAGAAGACAGCAAGTCTGGTAGTTTTGATTCACTAGAAAAAAAGTGCAAGATGCAGGTGGATCCCATATAACAATTAACATTACCTATTTGTCAGAAAGGGGTGGTTACTAACCCCATGTGGGTGCTAGCCCTCTTTCTTTGATGTAACTAGTAATGTAGTCCTCACCCCCATGATGCCATCTGTCCTATAATCAATCACACTGTCTTCCCCACCTACTCAACTCTGTACTTCCCAAAACTATATGAAGGCTAGTAAACCCTACCTCAGGTCTTTGGGTTACTGAGAGTCCATAGCCCCAATCTGTTGGTCCCTGCTAGCCTATCTAATAAAATGATTACGTTCAGAGCACTGTCTCTTGGTTTACCCTAATTTTCATGTTAACAGAGCAAAAATTCAAATTAATAGAAGAGCAAATGAGCGAGATGAAATTACAACAAAGCCAGAAGAAATAATGTGAATTATCAGAACATATTATGCAGTCATATACTAACAAAACTGAGAACACACAAAAAAGAGGAAACTTTCAAAAATATAAAATATTAGAAGACCAGAGGAGATGTTAAATAACCCAGTCTCATGATAGAATAAATCTAACTATAATGGAACAAACAAAAAACATACAAATTTTAAAAAACCTCTTCTTACCCTTCTTACATAGGAGAATTTCATTAAGCTTGTAAAGAACAATTAGTACCCGTATTTCACAAATTATTCTCAAAAATCAAGAAAGCAAGCATCCTACCAGAATCCTTTTATGAGACAAATACAGTCCTAATATCTAAACCAGGGAAAGATATAACACCAAAGGAAAATTATAGACCAATAACACTAAAGAATATTGACTCAAAACGTTTTTTAAAAATCTTGTAAAATGGACTACTGTGATCTATCCAAGAAGGATGGTTCAGCATTAGGAAAATAATCAATACAATTAATCATATTAAAAACCAAAACATCCAAAACCACATGATTATCTCAACAGATGTAGACAAAAGCATAGAGGGACCTTGTTTAGTACACACAAAGCATCTGTCTACAACCCAAAGCAAATATCTTACGTGATGGGGATACATAAGAAACTTTCCCAATAAATATGGAAACAAAGCAAGAATACCCACTAATCCCTACTACTGACTTCTATCTGACTTCTTCATTTTATCAATTGTTCTGATTTTTGTTCCCTTTTAAGAAATACTATTACTAGATTTTGATTGCTAAGCCTAGAGGAAAAAGTAGAAGTCGGGGCTGCCAAAATGACTAGGGTGGACTAGGATGGGATATGAAACGTGGTCTGATAGAGTGATCTGGGGCCAGCTACAGTGAGTTAGCTGATTTTGGAGTGAGGAAGACCTAGGTTCAGACTTGGATTCTGATGCTGACTAGCAAATAAGATCATTGCTTAAATCTGTTTCCTATAAAATAGGGTAAATCATACCTGCCATACATACTTACCTCACAGGGCTGCTACAAGATTCAAATTCAATGCTATACGTAAAGTACTTTGCAAACTCCAAGGCAATATATAAACAATGGTTATTACTTTGAAGTGCAAGGAAGACTTGGACTTGGAATCAAGAAGATATGGATTTGAATCCCATGTCATACAATTACTAGTTGCATAACCATGGGCAAATCATGTAACGATGAGGTTAGATAACTTCTATATATAAAATGTGGACAATAATTATAAACGTAGTGCTTCTCACAGGTTGTTGTGAGCCTCTAATGAGATCGCATATGTATGTTGCTTTGTGAACCTTAAATTGATGTAAATTATCATTACTACTAATAATAACATTTACAACGACCCTGTAAAAAGAAAACCATTACCTGCTGCACCATCATTATCATCATCATCACCTCAGCCTCAGGACAGATTTTCCTCTATCTTGCATCTGGTCTCTATCTTTCAAATTGCAGATAGAAAAGATGCTTCACCATATTCTCCACCTATATAAATCTCAGACACTCCAGGGAAGGCAGTAGCGGGGGAGATGGCTCAGGTTTCCTTCGAAAATAGGAGAGGTCTTGTTTTCTCTGGGATGGGATTTGTACAGGATGGAGAAAAATGACTATGTTCAAGAAGCCTGCCCTCATGGCTAGGTACAGAAGCAGAAAATGAGTAACTCTGACTCAGAAAGAGCTTGACCCTTTCTTTAAATCCAAATAGGGTAAGAGTCTTTGTTTCTTACTGCTTCAATGATTCAGAAGGATTTTAATGAACTTTCTGTTCAGAGAGAGACCTTTCTGACAAACCTTACCCTTGGATCCTCCCCTAGTTCACTGCAGTAAATGTTAGTAAACAGTCACGAGCACAGAATCATGAGGAAGGGAATTCAGAGGCTATCTAGCCCAACCTCTGGTTTTACAGATGGCAAAATAAAAGGCCAAGGTGGTTTGGTTATCCCCCCAAAAGATACAATGCACAGAGTTAGTACCAAAAGTAGGATTTGCACTCACATTCTGTGACTCCAAAACCAATAGTCTTTCTATTGTACTAGCACCTCTTGAAGATACTTGAATTACTTTCCAAAATCATTCATTAAGCTTCACTGGTAGCCACTGCCTCTGCGGCCCCTCCCTCTAACTGAACAGGGTGAATATGGAGAGCTCTTTCCAGAACCATTTAAGAAGGGTATCTCCTCAATTTCATCATCTCTTCATGTCCAAACTACCTGCATTTCTCTAGACTCCTTTATCATGTACATTTCCTTCCCTCCCTACTTTTCAATTTTCTTTCCCATTAGATTGTAATCCCTTTAAGGGAATCTTCTCCCTCCTAATTCCAAGGGCTTAGCACAGTGTCTTCTCCCTCCTAATTCCAAGGGCTTAGCACAGTGCCTGGCACATAGTAGACTCAGTAATTATTCATTTCCTTCCATTCCCTTTCCATTGAGAGTAGCGCTGGAGATCAACAAAGGAGTACAAAATAAGGGATAGTCTTGGGCCTCAAGAAGAGCAAAAATGACACATAGACCCCCTGCGTACAGGAAGAAGGCAAAGAACAGAATAATTTGGCAGATTCATGGGGACATAACCAAAGATCTAGAATCTCATGGAAACACATCAAAAATGCTGGGACTTTCTCCTAATAAAATGGTGTCACTATGACTATCCTACCTCTAGTCTGATGTCTGTTTTCCAAATATGCTTAACACTGCTTATTCTGAACCTTTATCCTCTGAGATTGGATCCTGAATGGAATTTGGAACTGATGCTTTCCTAGCTTCATTTTCAGTTGGAATAAAATGTGATGGTATCTACATGTGACAGTACAGCCATAGTAGGGGAGACTAGAACTAAATCATTAAAAGCTTTCCTTTTACTCAGTTAAGTGGCTAAAGGAATTCCTGGTAAAGACCCTATTCTAGTTTTAAACCTCAGTTGAGAGTTAACCTCAGTGTTAGAACTTGACTCTTGACATGTTGCTGTCCCCTGGTGGTCTTAACTGGAATTTTACAGGGCATTCAAAACCAAAGGCAGGGAATCACTGAGATGAAAGGAAGAGGGATGATGAAATTTCCTTTTTAGAGACTGATATAATAAATTAGGATTATTCTGGTTAACTTGCAAAAGATAGGTCAGGCCTCTTACACCTTACTATTCTGTACCTCCCCCCAACCCCCCACATACTCTTTGGTCTAGTAACATTGGTCTTTCTTTAACAAGATATGCTATTGCCTAACTGGGTATTTTCTCTGGCTGTCCCAATACCTGTGATGTTTTCTCCTCATCTCTGCCTTTTGACTTTCTGGCTTCTTTCAAGTCTCAATTAAAATCCCACTTTCTACAGGAAGTCTTTTTCAATGCCTCAATTCTAGCGCCTTCCCTCTGTTAATTATTTCTTACTTGTCCTGTATATAGCTTGTTCGTACTTTAGTTTGCTAGATGTCTCCATTACATTGTGAGCTCTTTAAAGGCAGACTATTTTGTCTCTGTATCCCCAGCATTTATCACAGAGCCTGGTAGATAGGTAGGTAGGTACTTAACAAATGCATTGGAAGACAAGTTCAATTTCCTCATTTGGAAAGAAAGGATGACTCCTATAGTATTTCCCCAGTACTTCTGAAGTAGCTAGTGGCACAATTGCTAAAACTCTGGCCCTGTAGTCAGAAAGACCAGAGTTCAAATCCAGCCTCAGACACTTACTTGTGATATTACCCTGGGCAAGTCACTTCTATTTGCCTCAGTTTCCTCAACCACAAATTGGGGAACTCTATCACCTCTTGGGACTGTTTTAATTAAGAAAATTTTCTCTGAAATGAGCCTGAAATTTCCTCTTTTAAAACTTAGACCCACTGCCCTTGGTTTTTCCCTCTAAGGCCAAACAGGGAAAAGTCTAATCCAGGGGTGGGGAACCTGTGGCCTCAAGGCAACATGTGGCCCTCAAGGTCCTTAAGTGCAGCCCTCTAACTGAATCCAAACTTCACAAAACAAATGCCCTTAATAAAAGGATTTGTTCTGTAAAACTTGTACTCAGTCAAAAGGCTGCATCCAGAAGGCCACAGGTTCCTTACTCCTGGTCTAATCTTTCTTACACAAAACAGTACTTGAAAAATCTAAAGACTGTTCTCCCGGTCTTATAACAAAAAATCCCATTGTTCAATCTCAAAGTCATTCACTGTCCTAGTTATCTTTCCCTGGTTCTAAGCTTTCCTCTATGACCCCAGTGCAACCAGAGCCTCCAGATGGCGTTTTATCTAAAAAGCAGCGTCTGGCAAGATCCTACACAGAAGAGGCAAGATTCATAAAGACTTTATTCAAAGGAATTTCCAGGTACATTAAGAATTTGCAAGTTAATGAGGTTAAAAAAAGACAGATTCAGCTGATATGTGCTGCTGTGTATTCACCACTAACTAGTGCAAAAAAAAAATCATCTCCTTGCTCAGTAAAAGCCACATAAGGCAGAATTAAAGCTGAAACATCTGACACCAATCAAGACCAATAGCCATTCATCCATCCAGAGCTCTTTGGTGGAAGGAGGCAGATGATACTCAAGCACTGACAGATGCAGGAACTGGAAACAGTGGTCACACAAGATGTTAGGAATGTTAGACTTACAATGAGGCACTTGGATTGGAAAAGCTTAGATTTAATATCCTACCCTGTATCACCACATGACCCAAAGCCAACTTCCTAGATATCTCAAATCAGCCACCCCTGAGGCCAGCCTCCTCTTGGGCCCTCCCCATGCCAGCTGCAGAGAAGGCTGGTAACAGTCGACTCCTGCACTCTCTGGGCTCACATAGGCACAGCTGTTGATCTTGCAGTGAGTGGGGTCTGGATGTACACAGCAGCACACTGGAAATCCCCTTCTTCTTATGGCACTGAGTTTGTTTCAGGTTTCAACCTTTTCCAATAACCCAACTTCCCCACCCTCGCCCCCCTCATCCTGAGACAAACACATTGGTGAAGTGCAGCTCATCGGCTTACACAATCTCTATTGGGATCTTCCAGCAGAACAGAATATTTGACTTGTCATCCACAAGCTTCCACTCCACCACCAACTTTATCTAGAGAAAAGAACAGGACAAGGGAAAATGAAATGCTGACTGGGATTCAGCCCCTTCCAGGGGCCCCTGTGTCCCTCTCCCACTGTGGACAAGAGGATGGTGATGATGATGCTAGCCAACATTTACACAGCACTATGTGCCTAGCACGGTGCCAAGCACTTTTAAATGATTATCTCATCTGATCCTCACAATAACCCTGGGAAGGGATATTATTAGCACTCCCGTTTCCCAGATAAAGAAACTAAGGCAACAGATCAGTCATGTGACTTGTCCAGGGTTACACAGCTATTAAGTGTCTAGGGCAGGATCTGAACACTGATTCCAGGCCCAGTTCTCTATAAATTGCACCACCCAGCTGCCCCAAATCAACATGAAGCTGATTCCAGAGGAACATCACAACCCACCTGCTCCCAATCCTTTCATTTTTTAATCAAGCCTCTGTGTACATAGATGTAAGACTCTAATAGGAGAAGATGTGCTTTCTTTGAAGTGCTTTTTCAAGAGGCAATAGACTTGGACTGGTAGGTCCATGCACTCTATGTTGTTTGATAAATGCCCCGTGGCATATGCAGGGGTTGGGGTGCAGTCTGTGCCCATAGTAAAGAATAAAGCTCGCTGGTTTGTAAAGAAATTAAAAGTTTAACCTTGGTTTACAAAGTTCCATTTGCACCCCAAGGGTCATGTGGTTGGTATCTGAGAACCAACCTAGACAAGTTCAGAGAAGCTCACCACAAGGAATGTTTTGATCACAATAATTCTTAAAAACCAACTACCAAGTTGTAGAGGGCTTATGAATTTCAGCAGCAGAGAGAATTCTCACAAAGACAAAAACACAGAAATATCACTAGGCTCAGCATCCACGCACTAGGATATCGTGTAAATGGATAAATGAGGACTTGCTTATTATACCCATCACCATCATCACTAAGTATCAGAGAACTTCTTCCTTCTTCAGAGTCTTACTACAGCATTACATACAAGAAACCTACCCACTGCCCTAATAGGATGGATCCCTAAGGCCTGGGATAGGAACATCACTTACGTTGGGGTATTCAGTCTTCACTGGCAGTTTGTTCAAGTAGTTATAGGTCTTGCCTTTTTCAATGGGACAGTTAATGCCACACTTACACCCATCAGGCTGAGGGATAGGGAAAGGCATTGGGACCCCGAATATAATGCCATGCACTGAAGCTGTGGTATTCTGAGACCAGACATCTGTTGAGAAAACAAAAACCAGATTGAAAGTGATGGCCATGTGACCAACTCAATGGAGATCACCAGCAGCCTTTAGGGAAATCAATGCAATGGCACATTTTACTGAGGATATGCTTTCCCATCTTCCTCAACTCCTCTAAGGAAGAATTTCTATGTTCTTTGTTAAAACTATAGCACTCCCCAAATGTGGGGGCAAGTTGCATTTATTCGGAGCTGCAGACAGCCCCAGCTAGAAAACCTAAGCTCCTTCATCATTCTGTGCTTCGACTGTAGCTTGCTGTTTGTTACATGGATGCATTTTTCCAGAAAAAATGAGAGGACAATTAATTAACCTTCAACCTAATGTCTAATCTATATCCCCAAAGTTCAGAGGATTTAACTGAATTGGGGATATGTACATATGGTTTTTAAAGCTTGGTAAATAAGCCTTGTCAAATTCTGCTGAATTTTTACCAATTCAAGACCCTTTGGATTCTTAAGCCTCGTTGAGACTGCTAAAGAAAAAACTCTTGGTTCTCAGGCAGGTCACTGCAAGTACAGTAATTCAATTCAACATTTATAAAGCATATACCATGGGCAAGGCACTCTGCTGATAAATATTCCCTTCTGTCAATCCCTACCTTTACGACCTTTAGCAACTCACTAACCTTCTTGGGGATCAATTTCTCATCTGTAAAATGAAGGGATTGGTTGGCCTAGATGGCTCTTGGGATTCCTCCTAGCTGTAGTACTATGAACCTAAATTTACAAAAATAAAGTCTCTGCCCTCCAGAAATTAGGTTCAGAGAAGCCAGATTTGTGGAAGATTTCTAGTCTACAGAATTAAAATCATTATAATCTATATAACTACCACAAGTTTAGAACTAGAATGAATCTTAGGTCATTTAGTCTAATCCTTCCATGGATTAGGAAACTGAGGCCCACAGGGGTTATCTACCTGAAGCAACAGAATATACTGAGACAGAGGAATTGGCAGAAATTAGATAGCAGCAAGGTTTAGCCCACTCTCATTAGTGCCATTATAAAATGACATTCCTTGGCTGCTAAGACATCACTGGAAGTGTTCAAGAAGGTTAGGACCATGTACTGGTCTCAGTAACTTGTCAGATCTCTTCCAACTTTCAAAAGGAACATGGATATGAAGCACTGCTTAGACTGGGAAGTGTCACTGCATGATTAGGTCAATTACATTCTTCCACCTCATTTTCTGAGCCTGTTACTATAAAGAAGAGGCAGAATGTTGTCATTGAAAGAACATTTAGACTTAAAAGCAAAAAAAAGGAAATAAGCTATGTGCCCAATGCCTAGGTAAAATGGTTGAATAAATTACAGTACACAAAAGCAACGGAAAATTGTGGGGACTATGGAAATGACAAATATGAAGAATTTAAATTGTGTTTGTCCTTCAAAGAAGACCATGACATCAGAGAAATGATGACATGACTTGCACTTGACTTTGTTTCGAGTGAGGGAGGGCTGTGCAAGGTCACCAGCCTCACTTTCTCCTCCTGAGTCATCTGGATCAAGTAGATATGGGAAGGCATATAGAATTATATAATATCAAGAAAGCAGAACCAAAATAACATACACTGACCACAACCATGTAATTAAATTGACACTGACCAACAGCTAATTCCACCAGACTTAGAAATGACCTTGCTAATGTTAATAGGTATGACTCATTTTCTCCCCATCAGTAAATGATAAATACACTAGCTTTTGGAAACTGTTTCTGTATCTGAATGATCCTAGTGTGCATAGTGAGAGGCTGAAAGTTAAAACAGACTAAACTAAAATCAAGATATGACTGGACTTCTTAAGAGGCACTTGCTAGGAAATGAATAAAAGAAGGGAAGCAAAGGGTGGAGGGCACCCAGCTGGTTGCAGATTCAAGTCCCTTTCAAAGTGACCCTGAGGTCTTGAAGTTTCAACATGTTTGAGCTTCATTTTCCTCACCTACAAAATGGAAGCTGTGAATATTTGCACAACCTAACCTATGAGGTTGCTTGGAGAATTAGCTAAGTGTGAAAGCCTTCTGTCATGGTAACGGACTAGCTAAAGGGGAGCAAATACTACTGTTATCAAGTTTCAAGTATGAGTCAGACCAGGAACACTCTGGACTTACCACTGATGAAGGTGACATTGACGCTGTAGGATTCTCCTCTATGCAACTGGCAGGGCTGAACGGAGCAGGGGACCACTTCCACCACCTGAACTTTTCCAACTGCAGAGCCTGGAGAGGAAGTGTAGGATAACAAAGCAGGAATGCCAACGCAAAAACAAAATACCTACCAAAGTAAAAGTTCCTGCTACAGAAGCCTGCTCTGCCCACCTCCAGTCTCAGCTAAATGATAAAAGACTAGTTTGGATGAAATACCACTCCTTCAAGGTTTTAACCTTTTTGTTTGTTTCTTTTGGCCTCAAATGTCCTTTTAGCTGAATTTTTTTAAAACTGCAAAGTGTTATTTCCAGTTCTGTATTCTCCCCCTCACCATTATACGTATGAATGGACAGCAAAGTGACATGTCAGGCCTAGAGTCAAGAAGACTCATCTTCCTGAGTTCAACTCTGGCCTCAGACCCTTACTAGCTGTGTGACCCTGGGCAAGTCACTTAACCCTGTTTGTCTCAATTTCCTCATCTGTAAAATAAGCTGGAGAAGAAAATGGCAAAAGCATTTCAGTGGCCAAGAAAACCGCAAAAAGGAGTCCCAAAGACATTAACACAACTGGGGGGGAGGGGAGGGCGGGGAATGAAATACATGTGAGGTAACACAAAACATGTTTCTAAATCAGCCATTTTGTGATGGAAAAAAGCAAAAATAAAAAGGCAAATGAAAAATGGTCCTATCTGTACCAAGAGTCCATCTCTGGAGGTGGCTAGCATTTTTTAACATGAGTCTGTTGATTTCTTGTGAATCATTGTATTAATCAGAGTAGCTAAGTCTTCCGTAACTGATTATTGTTACAATATTGCTGTTACTGTGTACACTGTTCTCCTGGTTCTGCTCAATTCACTTTGTATCAATTTGTGGCAAGTCTCCCCAGGTTATTCTGAAATATCCTGCTCATCATTTCTTATATCACAATAGTGTTCCATCATAATAACGTATCATTAACTTTCTCTCTGCCACCACAAGAGCTGCTATAAATATTTTTGTACATATGGGTTCTTTTTCAAAAGAAAATCTCTTTAGAGTATAGAGGTAATAGTGGTATTTCAGTATCAGAGTACGCAGTTTTATAGCTGTTTGGACATGATTCCAAAGTGAACATTAAAAATTGGGAAGTTATCACCTGGCGCAAAACTTCAAGTGATCTAAGATGGCAAAACAGAGCCTTCAAAGAAGTAAGCTGGGGCAGAAAAAAAGAATCCACTTCCTAAATTAGAAAGGTTCTTTAAAATGTGTTTTATGAACGCCTACATATTACATTTATTGGCAATTTCACCAGATTCCCTAAGCAGATAGTAGAACCAGGTACCCATGTCTCCTCCAAATGGCTTTCAGGAAACATGCACTTTAGAACTGAGAGATTTTATGGCTTTTGCAAGTCAGGACAAGAGGAAACTCCTGGAAATAAAAGCAATAGTAATAATAATAATAATATCATCTAACACTTACACAGCACTTTAAGATTGGCAAAACATTTTGCAAAAATACCATTTGATTCTCACAACCCTAGGAAGTCAATGCTATTATTATCCCCACTTTACAAACAAGGAAATTGAGGCAGACAAAAGGTTAAATGAAAGGTCTGAGGCTATATTTGAATTTAAGGTCTTCCTGATGCCAGGTCCAGTCCTCTACCCCATAGCTGCTTAGGGAACCAAAAGAACCTATATTATCATATATCCTTGGAAAAGATGCCCTCAAGAAGAGCTACACAAGAACCGAAATGAAGTTTTAAATAGAGTGAAAGAATGAACTATCCAGTCACCTTTCCTTTGTGATAGGAAGTATACTGGGAGAGAAGTCTAAGCTATTTGCATTTAGACCCCTAGGCATAATCCATGCCCAATGTTAGCCTTATTATTAGTAAGCCTCAATATTTCCTGTGTTGTCAAGCAGCAGTACTAAGAATATAAAAAGAAAATAGGTAAGACTGCCTGTGATGATTGCCTTGGCTTTTCAAGGTTCTAGGGTTAACTCCAGAGTGAGGTTGGAATCAGAATGGATAAGGGCTATTATCCACAGAGATCTATTTGCTTTAGACCTCTCCCAACCAGCTCCCACTTCTCAAATGAGTTTACTTCAATCAGCTGAAATGGGTGTTCCATAGGGAAAATACATAGAAGTGACTTACTTATGAGACCCTGTTATGGCCAAGTTGGAAAAAACCTACTGCCACTGTCCCCAAAATCAAATTATACAGCAGGACATTAATCTTTCCAAGTACAGTTGATAACCTCATGACTTCCAAGGATTGAGAGACTTCCCTAGCTAGTGGGGAGAATGAATGACAAAGGATATGCTCTGGTCTGAGTTTGCTTCTGTTGCCCTTTTGGTTTGGCTGACAAATTAAAAGCTAATGCCCTTTTTCTCATGTGGAAGTGAACTACATTTGACATCAAATGTAATCAGGGTATCAGTAGATAGTGATCACTCTATATCCCTTTATCTCAAATGTCTTTTTCACTTTGTACAAATTTATACAACCTAAAGTAGCTTTTCTGTCATTTCAGGCATGTCCAACTCTAGTTTCCCATAATAACAGATAATTAACAGCCAGGTAAATTTCCTTAGGAAACCACTCCAAATTTACCCTATGGCTAAAAATAATCACCTATGTCTAAAATAGAACCAGCCAATGATATAGAAGAGTTATGACATCAAAAATAAGAAAAGAATTATGAAAAATGTTCCCAAAATGATGATTGGAAGAGATGTTCTGTTTACAGTTGCTTAGCACAGTAGGATATGTTTGTGCCTAAAAGGAGTATGTTTAGCTTTTCACTATGAGGTTGGGGAGGGAGGGGTGAAATAATTTCATTTCAAGAACAAGCTCTACCATTAAATAGACTAATATTGGTACTGTTGCTTTGGTTCTCCTCTATCCCAGTAGCCAGATCAAATAGAGTACTGAAGATTCTATCTTTTGGAAAGGTTTATTTATTTACAGGAAAAAATAAATAGAGTAGTTTTATTACTACCTTGTTTTAAATTCAATATATAATACAGATATGAACTGGACCTTTAATTTTAATTAGTATAGGGAATTCCTGGAGAGGAAACTAGGAAATTAGGGGAGAAAAAAATCAAACTGCATAAGAGGCTCAGTTTCTTCTATAAGCACTTTTTCTTGTTCTTTACATGGTAAAAGCCTGTTAATAATTAAAATCACAATAAAAACAATGCAATTAAAAATGGTTTATTCATTTAACAAGTATTTATAGAGCACCTGCTATACTTATTGAATGGACTGGGGAACTTACTCATAAAATATAATGTTCATGGCGCTGTGCTACCTGAAGAAAAATAAAGCCCCAAATCAGTTCCTATTCTTACAGAGCTATTAATACATAAGATGCATACTGTGGAAGCATATTAAGGGAAAAAACTTTTCTTTTAGTTTTTCTAGAAAATGCTAAACAAATAACATTTCTCTTTAAAAGCCTTTCCTGAAAGATTTCTGGAAAAAGTCTCTGGGAAAGATGGGTGATAAGTTTTTCAGGAAATGAACTAATGATGGTAACTTAAGAAACTTATCTCATTCAAATCACTGACCTGGAGTGACTTGGAGGTAGGACCCATCTACTCCACAGAAAAAGATTAAGATAGGGAGGGCAGGGGTTGAAGAATACTTTATCTTTAAGAGTGAGGGGAGTGGTTCTGGAGGATATGGAATTTGATTACTCAAGAATTCTGGAATATTAACTCAAATTTTATTTTTACATAACCATCTTTTCCTTGGAGATTGCTTCATTTTCTAATCCTGAAACTGTCATGGGCAGTCATGTCAGAGGTTATGGGAATGGGGCGAGGGGTTTACCCAGGGCCACAGTAATATCTGGCAGGTGGTAGGAGGTTGGAAAGGTCTTAAGGACATGCTCCTTAAAAAACTATTTTTACTAGGACCACATATGCAGAAGTTTGTCACTAGAAAGGCTGCCCACCTGGTGAGAAATTATTTGAGGGCACAGCAAGCCTTAAAAGAGTCTAAGGCACGGAGAAGGTTGCTATTTGCTCAGTATTGGTCAAAGTAGTGGCAGCAGCGAGGAATCAGATGTCTGAAGTATTTTAATTCTTATAAAAGGCAATAGTTTAAAACAATGTGTTAACACTTTCTACTGTGTCTACTTGTTTTTTCCAAGACTGAATAAAAAACTTGTAGAAGTTGTAAATATTGCAAAACGGAGGTAGTTTGCTTAACTTTCCCTTTAAAGGAAAAATACTTCAGACAAGTACTGGAAGAGTCCTCAAAAATCCTTTTGATGTAGGGGGTTAGGAAAGATAGGTAACAGAAATGCGGCACACACCAAAAATGGAGAAGTAAGAAAGGAAGGGCAGGAAACCCCTAATTGAATGAATACAAATAAGATGAGTGGGGAAAGAATTCTATTTCCCAATTCAAAACTCAATCCCATTAAATATTTACCTTAGCCAGAAACAATCCTGCACCTTAGTTAGCTATTTGTAAGAAAAAGCCCTCCTGTATTTACAGGTTTCCTTCAACCAAGTTAGAACAGTTTCTGACCCATTTTTGTTTAAGTTCTTTTACATTAATGAAACAAAGTTATGGTAGTTTTAGAGCTAGATCACCAAAAAAAAAAAAAAATGGGAAAATGAAATGAAAGTTGAGCAAGGAGAGAGCTCTGCCTCCTAATCTTTATTCTTTAGTGTCCTTATCCTGTTTTAACCCCTCTCACTATTCAGCTCTTCACCCTGGAAATGTGAAATCAATGTGGCCAGAGAACTGATTGAATAAAAGTGACCTATATTTTAAGTCAGAGATTGCACCCAGAGTCCCAACAAACTAGTAATAGTAATGGTAGCTAGGTTTATAAAGCAAAATTCTCTCATTTGGTTTTCAAGTACCTAGGGAAGTAGGCACTGCTATTAATTTCCATTTTACGATGAGGAAATTGAGGCAGATAGTGGTTAAACTTGCCCTGGAATCACACAACTACTAAGTGTCTTTATTTAGAGGTGGTATTCAAATTCAGATCTTGAATCCAGATCCAATTCTCTATTCACAGAGCCACCGTTCAACCAACAAACATCTATTAAGCACCTACTGTGTGCCAAGCATGGTGCTTAAGTGCTGGGGATATTTGTTTGTCCATCCTTCTTAAAGAGGACCATAATACCAGGAAGGTGATGCCATGACTTGCAAGTGAACTGGATTTAAGTGAAGGAGGGATACGCAAAATCATCAGCCTCTCTCCTCCAGAGGCATCTGGATGCACCAGCAAGTTACAGAACAAGACGACTGGAGATGGCCCTGGGATGCAATGGGAGACTTTAGCCAATCTCAGTAATCACATTCTGTGATTAAGACTAGATAAGAAAAGAGGCAAAGAGTCGTCTCTTTCATAGTCAAAAAAAATTCAATCTGGAAGGTGAAGACCTTCAGGGTATCTGGCCAAAACAGAAATAACTGCTATTTACTCTCACTCTGGGTCATCACTGAAACAATGACCAAGTGGGGCTAGGACCAACTGCTGGTCAATCAAAGACAGTCAGAATGATTTGGGTTTAAGGCAACCTAGCAAGGGTTCAGCAATCAAAATTTATACTCCTTTGGGCAGACTACCTGCAGGTAAGGTTACTATGTGAACAGGGGAAGGGGAAGGGGGGTGAAAGAGTATCCAGTCTATGATGTAATTATGACTTTAATTTGAATATGAGATAGAAGTTACACTCTTTGGAAAGCGATCTAGTTATACGAAACTTTTAAAATCCAATATGAAACTTCATTTACAGGGAAAGTATTACAATGCATGCTGTCTCATCATAGAACTAGAAAATGACTGTAAACTGTTGGAGCTGTGAACTGATCTAATCATTCTGGAGAGCAATTTGGAAGTATGCCCAAAAAGCAATCAAACTGTGTGTATTCTTTGAACCTTTACTTTCTATGAGAGAAGAAAACAGTAATTTTAACAAAAACATTTGTACTATACCTTGAAGAGGTCAACTGCTCAGGACCCTGAAAATGGAGAGGAAGCAGGGGTACTACTGAGGAATCTTTGCATGCTGACAATTGAAGGCAAGATGGACTAAATGTGGCTGGACAAGAAACTGTTAGATCTAGCTGAAATGATTGAGAAGCACTGCAGGGTGTGCATATACATCAATGTAAATACACACACACAGCAGTTATTTCTATATCTGTCTCTGTGTGTGTGTTTCTATGTGTCTGTTTCGTGTCAGGTTAAAAAGGGGAATTTACACCATAAATTTCCAGAATTCTTCCCTTTGGTCAAGACCTATGACATACTCCATAACAGAATGAAATATACTGCTCCTATGATTAGATTCCCAAGAAGCCACATTAACAGGGAATGGATTTTAAAATTGTACATACACAAAAAGTTAAAACTACTAAAGGCAACGTTTTTTAAAAACTATGCTCCACCTTTTGCTTTTTAAAAAAGATCCTTTGGGCTATAAAAATGTACATACCCTTCGGCTCTGCAATATCACTTCTAGGGCTATATCCCAAAGAGATAATAAAGATGGGAAAAGGACCCACATGTACAAAAATATTTATATACAAAATATTTATATATAAAAAATTGTATTTTGTAAATTGTATATTTAAAAATATATTTAAAAATATTATTACATATAAAAAATATTTTGTGGCAGCCAAGAATCAAGGGTTAGGGTATGAACTGATGCTGAGAGAAATGAGCAGAACTAGGAGAACTACACAATAACAGCCACAGTTTTCAACGACTGATTCTGATAGACTTAGCCCTTCTCAGCAATGCAAAGATCTAAAACATTTCCAAAGGAATCATGATGCAAAATTCCATCCACATTCAGAAAAAGAACTATGGAGTTGGAATGGAGAATAAAGCAGACTATTTTTTGTTATGCTTTGTTGTGTTTTGTTTTTCTCATGGTTTCTCCCATTCGTTATAATTCTTCTATGCAATATGACTGGTGTGTAAATGTATTTAATAGGAATGCATGTGTAGAGATCATATAAGATTGTATCCTGTCTTGGAGAGGGAGGGGGAAGGAAGGGGAGACAATTTAAAACTTATGGAAATGAATGGTGAAAACTGAAAACAAATAAATTAATAAATTTGGGGAAAAAATAAAAAAGATCCTTTGACACTGTTGCAGTTGTGAACTGATTTAATCATTCTGCAGAGCAATTAGGAACTATGCCCCAAAAGCAATCAAACTGCTTGTATTCTTTGAACCAGTAATACCAGTACTAGATTTGTATCCCAAAGAGATCATAAAAAAGGGGAAAGGACCTACATGCACAAAAATAATTATATTTTGTATCCCTAGGGATAGAAAAGAGAGTCCCTGCCCTCAAGATTATCAATCAGGGACTGAGCCAAGCTGTGAAGATACAAGAACCAAAAAAGAAAATAAAATATGGAGGAGAGGGAAATGTATAACCAAGAAGCACCAAGTAAGTTAAAAAGAATTCTGCTTTTAGCTTTTACTTCCACAATGCTAGCACAATTTAAAGAGTCAAATAAGAGACTTGGGCAAACAACCGAGCAGGAATGGAGAAGTAAAATTAGTCATAGGATCATATGATCATATTTAAAGCTGGAAAATATTTCAGGGGTCCTTCTGATCCAACACCAGTATTTCATAAAGGAGAATGAGGAAATGTCGAGTAAGCAGCCCCCAGGATCTTCCGATTTAAAAAAAATCAGAGTTCTTTCTTTCCACCGTCCCAGGCAGGGGGGATGACACACCAAAGATCAGCCAGGACTATCCACCTCGGTTGGGGTGTGTGCATGTCTGAATGAGTGGGGAGAGAGTGCGCGGCAGGGGTCCAGCTTCAGGCCAGGCCAGCTCACAGAAGGGTGGTCCAGGCTCAAGATCCCAGAGGAGAGGGGAGCATGGGGGCAATCAGGCTTCAGGGAGCCCCAGCAGACAGTGAGAGAGGCCGGGCAGAGACACAGAGATACAGTGTTTAACTTGCAGTCACGCAAAACCAGACTTCAATTCTGTCCTTCCAAGACACTCGCTTGTGTAGCCCCGGGCAGGCCACTCTGTATCAAAATAGAGAGAACAACAGTATCCACCTCCCGAGGTACCAGAGAGAACACAAACCTTCAGGCGCTCTTTAGCACCCTCCTCCTCATCGTTATTACCACTTCACGCTTACAAACGGTTCTCTCACAGGAAGCCTGGGCGAGTACGATAACCATTTTACAGAGGAGGAAACTGAGGTGGCACAAGAGCCGAGTTCAAATTCGCCCTCAGACACTTCCCAGCTGTGACGCATTTAACGCCGTTTGCCTCAGTTTCCTCCTCTGTCAAATGAGCTGGAGAAGGAAATGGCCAACCACTCCGATAACCTCCAACCCTGGGGTCGTGAGGAGTCAGACGGGGCTGAAAACGACTCCACACAAAAATGGGGGGTGGGAATGGGGGCAGGGAGGGAAGGGCTGGAACGAAAGCCAACAAATCAAAGCCCCTACTACGCGCCAGACCCAGAAAGTTCGGGGAAGGGGCGGTCTCAGGGGCCCAGCCCTGCCCGGTGCTCACCGCAGTCCAAAAAGTGAACCGGTTCGGCCAGGGCGACCACCCCGAGGGTCAGGAACAGCAGCACTCGGGAGGAAAAGGCCATGGTAACTCCGAGGAAGGGCGACCAACGGGAGGAAGCGGCTCCGGAGCAGGCCGGACGGTCCGCGGATAAAGCCTCTGGGGCGGGGCCCATGTCGAGAGCCACCCCACGTGGGCCGAGACCGCCACACCCCCTAGGCTCCGGGGTCATGTGCCCGGCCCCGCCCCGGAGAGGCTCCTGTGACTTTGTAACTCCACTTCTTGACTAATAAAGTTTCTCAGGTTTTGAAAATTCCCCCCCGCCCGGGATTTTGTTTTGTCCCGCCTCACTTCCGGCACGCTGGCCAATGGCCTTCTCGCCTCTCCCTTCCTGCTCCAGAGGACCTGGGGAGGCGGAGCTTCCGCCGTCTGGGGTTCACTAGCCTAGTGTGGGGCCGGTGGAGGAGGGGCGATGGCGGCCTTGGTGATAGCGCCCCGGGCATGGGCTCTGACGGCCTTGGGCCTGAGGACGGTGAAGTCTCGGCTGAGGGACAGGTACCAGGAGGGGAGGAGGACGCCCCGCATGCCCTGACCGCAGCGGGGCGGCCGAGGGAGGGACGCGGCCCGGAGGACCCTCGCCCCCAGCCCGCGTCGCTGCCCGTCCTGGTGCCTGCGCTCACCCTCCTTTCTTCCCCGCCCCCCAGCAGGCTCCTCCGCACCTCCTGGCGCCCGCCGCTGATGCCCCCCGGAGCGCCCCCGCAGGTGGGCATCTCGCTCAGGGAGTCGTCTACCTCCTCCTCCTCCTCTGCCAGCTCCCAGACTTCGGGCTCCGAGTCAGAAGAAGGTCAGATCCGCCTCACGGAAAGCTGCGTCAAGGTAGGCCTCGGGGTGGTGGGCGCCCCTTCGGACCCCCCCGTTGCCTCCTCCCGCATCTCAGCTGCCTTCAGGTCCCAGCTAAAGAGCAAGTCCTCCTTGCTCTTAGTGCCCCCCACCGAGGTAACCCCAATTTACCCCGTCTCTGTCTTACGTGCCTTTGTTTGCATGTTGTCTCCCCATTAGACTGGGAGCTCCTTAAAAGCGGGGACTGTTTTTTTTTCCCTGTCACTTAGTACAGTGCCTACCACATAGTAGGTGCTTAATCAGTGCATATGGACCTGGAAGCATTCGAGTCAGGAAGCATTTATTAAGCGCCCCTTATGTGCCAGGCACTCTACTAAGATGCGTTAGTATTGATGGGTATACAGAGAAAGGGGGAAAAACCCAAATTCTTACTCTCAAGGAGCATATGCTGAACGGTCTTGGATTCCCCTTTTTTGCCTTTCTCCCCCCCAGAGGCTTCTGGAGATCACAGAAGGGGCAGAGTTCCTCAGACTACAAGTGGAGGGAGGTGGATGCTCCGGATTCCAATACAAATTCTCTCTGGACACAGTTATCAATCCTGATGACAGGCAAGAATAAAGGGGCAGCTAGGTGGCATAGTGAGGAGGGCAGTGGACTTGGAGTCAGGAAGATCCAAGTTAGAAATCTGCCTCAGACATTTACTAGCTGGAACAAGTCACTTAATCTCTCTCTCTGTGCCTCCTAACCTCTCTGTGCCTCAGTTCTTTTCTATAAAAATGAGAAGTTTGGACGATTCCACCTGGCACTTTCAAAAACAATATCTTTTCAGGGATGGGCATATGAGGCCATGATATTTTGAATTTGAATAACATCATTCTTCAGTGAAGTACTCAGTAATTATTCATATTTCTGCAATGTGTAAAGGTTAAAAAGTACTTCATTATGCTGTTACTTCGTTCAACTGGGATGGTATACTAGGGAGAGTTTAGAGGCTATAGTATTTAAAATGACTTTTATATGTATGTGTGCCTCAGGGACTAGAAATGAATATGTAACAGTATGAGTGAACTCAGAGAGAGTGTATCCAATGTTTTTGGTGACTGCTTTTTAATTAATCACTTCTTGTTTTCCCAGGGTGTTTGAAAAGGGTGGGGCTCGAGTGGTGGTTGACACTGATAGCTTGGCCTTCGTGAAAGGGGCCCTGGTGGACTTCAGCCAAGAATTGATCAGAAGTTCATTTCAGGTGTTGAACAACCCTCAGGCAGAGCAAGGATGTTCCTGTGGGACTTCATTCTCTGTCAAACTATAATGTATGAGATGATGAATCTTCTTACTCCAGCTTCCAAGTCTTGAGAACCATAGACTTCCTGGGATTTCTCCATTGCTCAATTTCTTATTCCCCAGCCCTGGAGTTCCATATTCTGTCACTGTATCACAGTGTTTTAGTTTTCTTTGTCAGCATCGATCTACTTCCAAGAATAAGTGGAAATTTTTTAAGCTCCCCAAACTATTGCCTCAGAACCAGTTGCCTGAAGGCTAAGATATTGACTTTATCCACTGTATTTAAAAATGCAGAGATAACAGCCCTGGCCTTCAGAGCTGTTTGTACATATGTGTGTATTATTAGTGTATATAGTGTATAAAGTATTTATTTTTAAAGAAAGTGTTGTTTATTCAATATTTTGAATCAGAGGTAAAAGTTACCTCTGTAATGATTATGAGTACTGGGAAATGGGGTTGATGGGGTCTAGTTTGGAGAGGGACTTTTGATTTTTCCTCTTCCTCATTCCTGTCAGCTGATTTTTTTTCTTTACCAAGAAAAACTTAGGATCAGTGCTGACTCTCCTTTTTGATATAAGCTTATCTGGAGCTCAAGCCCCCTCCTCCCACTTAGCATAAAAGTAAAGAAATGCACGATGAATTAGTTTGTTCCAAATTACTAGTGGTGTTGTGTTAGATTCCATAATCAAATGAAAAGTTGATCATAAAAGCAGCTACACAGAACCTTTGACAATTTTGTGTTCATTAAGGTTGACCAGTATGTAGGAATAATGCAGTTTCAAATTAGAAGAAAAGTTTTATGATGTCATAAGCAGTGGGATGTATTTTCTAGACACTCTGGACCAATGAAAGAAAAGACATTTAAGTGTCAACTTCTTTGTTATGTCTCAGTCTCTAAGTACCTAAGTTCATGACATTTTTGGGTATTCTGCAGAGCAATAAAATAATCAGCCAATTGTGAATGGAAGGGAAGAGAGCAAACTTGATTTCAAAAGTGGGAAAAGGAGAGACTCCTTAAACTGTTAATTCCCTGAGAAGATCCTAGGTCGGTAGTCAGATCAGTAGGAGTGGTTTGAATGTAAAATGACCACTCTATGATTGCCCCACTGAAAATCAAATTCCCAGTATGTATCAAACATCTTGCTGACCAAATATAAAATATTGCTCTTATCCTCAGGAAATGTCACATGAATCCAATATCCTGTCCTTCATTAGACTTACTCCTTACCACTCTTCTGGAAAGGCTTATGAATGTGAAGCAGCTGGTGGCCTAGTGGACAGTACTATGGACTTTGATTCAGGAAGATGAGTTCAAATCCAGCATTAGATACTCAGCTGCATGACCCTGAGCAAGTTATTTAACTTCTGTTACCATTTCCTCAGCTATAAAATGGGAAAATTATAGCACCTACCTCTCCGAGTTGTGAAGATCTCAGTGAGATAGCAAATGAAATAGTTTTGTAAAAAGTGCAGTTGCTTTAATGATTATTGTCCTTTGTTCTTACAGAGGACCAAAATGACCTCACTTTATTGGAGTCCAGTTACAGTATGTCTGACTGATCAGACCAAAACTAGCTCCAGTAAGTTAAGAGAGCAGTGTTACTATGTTCCAGATTTATTTGTATACTCCAGAATTTCCCAGCAATGTTGCTATTCTTATCCCATTTGCCAGGCAGATGTTGGGAAACTAATTAAAACTTAGAGTAGCACACTCAACTCTTTGGGCCTCCTTTGTTAAACTTTCAAGTTGAGCTTGACTAAATGTTATAATTATTAATAATTTTCTTCTCAGATTTACATATTTGAGCTAGGTTAATCTACCAATCAAGCAGACTCCCTGTCTTACAGAAAGACGATCGAGGCAACTTATCCTGTGATTAGATTGTCATCATTAATAGTGATCCAGAGACTCATTTCACAAACCAGGTAACAAAGAGTGTTTAGAGCTTTCCAAATTCAATAGTCCCTTCACTACCCTGGCCACCTTTATTCAGCAGGAGCTGAAAAGTTATGTGGTGTTCTGAAAAAATTAGCTGACCAGCCAGAATAAATAACAAAACTAGTCTGAAGTGGACAGGTGCTTTTAGCTCCTATTTGGAACCTAAACAGAAAAACTGGCCTTACTGCACATGAGATACTTGTGAAAAGACCAATGAGAAGCCCTGAATTCCCATACTATGTATGTAAGTGTCCATTTGACTAATGACAAATCTGAATTATTGTCAGACTTAGGTGAGGTTTTTTAAGACTTTCCTTTCACAGGTCCTGGAGGTACTGCCAAGAACTCCCTTCAGACTACTTGAATACTACCTGAAGATTGGATCTACCTTAAAGCCCATCGAGGAAAGAGAGCTTTTGTACCTTGCTGGAAGGGAACCTTTTAGGTGTCACTGACCACTGATAATTCTGTTAATCTTCAGTCTTGGATCTGTAAAAGAACTGTAACCTTTTCTGGAGGCTAATATTTAACAGAAGGATGTAATGACAGTGCTTTGACTTGGCAACTGCTCATAACCAACACTACAGTCAGCAGTATTTGCTATGCTCCAAGGTCTGTAGCCTTAGGAATGAAAAAGACTATACTAATTAAGCCCTTAGGACTAGCCCTAACTAATATATGTCTAGTTTTGCTTGGACCACTGGGAGTCCACCTGGGTTTTGTAGAAACCAAATTAGCATCAAAGAACCCCATCCACTGATAACACACTCCATGTTTATACTGGTCAACTAGAGTAGTGGATCTTATTTCTAGTTATGTGCAACCTAAGGAACAAGAAGAACATATGCAAAATAAGATCCTAGAAAAGGAATGTATGTTGTATTACTGAGCACAGATTGGAGGAAGGATGTGGAAGCCAAAGAACCATTGCTTTTGAAGAGACCTGAGACCATCAAAGGCAATTCTCACAATTTGCAGATAGGAAAATTTGGGCCTAGGGAGATTAATGACAATGTCTACTATCATATATGCAGTAAACATGGTGATTCTAAAATTAGGTCCATTAAATCTGCCTTCTATATGCCTAGTTATTTACTGGCTGTTCTCTCTGAGAATTCTTACTGACCTAATTTTTATACATATTAACAAGTGTGTGTCTGTATATAGAGATATATGTAGATCATATACCTCATATTGTAAATGTCAGAAGACAGACAATATAGAGGATCAAGAAGACTTCTTTGCAAGTGGTGAGATCCAAGCTGAGCCTTCAGGGAAGTCAGGAAGTGGAGATGAGAAAGAAGCACGTTTCACACAGTGGGGAATTGTCAATCAAGAGGCACTCAGGAGATGGAGTGTCATGAATAAAAAGCAGCAATAAGGGTAGTGAGGGGATTTAAAAACCAAGCAAAGGATTTTATATTTGATCCCAGAAGTAATAGGGAACAACTGGGGGTGACATGATCAGGCCTAACCTTTAGGAATATCAATTTGGCAGCCGAGTGGAGGAAGAGCTAGAGTGGGGAGAGACAGATCGGGGAAATCAACCAGAAGGCTAGTCCCAACAGCCCATGTGTGAGGTGATGAGGGCCTGCACCAGGGGAGTGACTGCAGAGAAAGACGTGAAAATCAGTGTGATAAAAGACTTGACAATAGATTGGATAAGTGAACTTGAGTGAGGAATCAAGGGTGATCTCAAGATTGTGAATGTGGGTGATTGGAAGGATGGTGTTGTCCTTAACACTGAAGCTAAAAAAAAAAGGAGAATTTGGGGGAGGAACGAGGTCAGTTTTGGACGTGTTGGGTCTGAGATGTCTATAAGGCATTCATTTTATCATGTTCTGAAGAAAGTTGGAGGTGAGAGCTGGATAAATGGACCTAAGAAGCATCTACGTAGTCATTGAACTCATGGAAGCTGGTGAGATCACTAGCTATAATAAAGAGTGAAAAAAGGGCCTGGGCAGACCCCTGACAATAAGCAAAGTTAATGGATATTACCTAGAGGAATATCCAGTCAAGGAGACTGAGAGACAAAGTTAGGTTTGGGCAGAACCAAAAGAGAACAGTGTTATAAATACCTAGAGGGGTCAGAATAACCAAGAGAAGAGAGTGAGCTAGTGTCAGAGACTTCAGAGAGGTCGAGAAGGGTGGTGACTGAGAAGAGGCCATTACCTTTGATGATTAGGAGAGCAATTGTACTTGATAGTGAGCAGTTTCGGTTGAATAATTGGATCAGAAACCAAACCTCAGAAGGTTATGAGGAGAGGGAGTGGAGGCATTGATTGTAGAGGGCTTTCTAGAAGCTTTTAGCTACAAAAGTAGGAGAAATAGGACACGAAGGAGCAGAAACAAGTGATGATGTGGTTGTTGGTGTTTAAGGATTCTGAGAAGTGTGTGGGTTGTAAAGATAGGAAGAGACTGTAGAGTAGTGATTGAGAGGGGATGATCAAAGAGGGCAGTTTCTTGGAGAATAGCATCCTCAAAGGTGCCTGCAGAGGAGTGGTTTGCCCTGGTAAGAGGGCGCATTCTTTGTGTGAGACAGAAGTAAGGAGGAAATAACTGGGGAAGGCATCTGAGTAATGTGAGATGAGAGGAGCAGATGAAGAGTGAATGACCTTAAATTTTTCGGTTGAATATGAGGCATGGTCTTCCATTGAGAGCATAAAGGGGTACTATGGGAAGCTGGCTAGATGGAAAGGTTTGGAATGTTTTCTGTGGTAAGTGGGATAATGACTCCATGACGGAAATGTAATAGGCTTTCCCTGTTATAGGAGGGGCCCAATTATTTGTTACTCTGTAGCAAATTTGTAGTGAGTTTAGCCTCCGGAGACATTGTTCTCTCCACTAAGCCTTACTAAAGCCTTACTTAGTGCTTGTGGCACAAAACTTTCACCATATTATAAAAGCTAAGAATTAACGATATGACTGTTTTTGGTAAAATGCTTGGTCTCACTTGAATGGAAAGCATAGGTTCCCAAAGTGGGCCATACTATTCCTGAGGGCACTGGAATGATCAGAATGTGTGTGGGAGAGGGGTATAAGGAAAGAAGAGAAAAAATTTTGAAAATCCATTCATACATGTTTCATCCGTTGTGTAACAGAGTTAAAGTTGTAGCCTTTACATTATTTTTCAAATAAACACACAAAATGCAAGTTATAACTGATCAGTGTTCAAGTCCTCCAACAGGTCTTAACAAGCAAGTGTTGGCAGGCAAGTGTGTCATTGTCAGGAAGTCCACCATGCATCAGCAGGAATATATGTGTAATGACTTGTTTACAGTAGTCCTATACAGTTATGTGGCAAAATATTGCATCATCAAAATTTCAGTGCAGGAAAAAACCCATAAATTTACAATAAATTATTAAATTTAAGATGTCTTTATTTTTTGAAATGATGCAGATTTTAAAAAACTGTTAAAGGGCTAAAGAAAGTAGATTTTCAGGGGAGTGCTGAGTAATTTTTTTTTAAAGGGGGTGGTAGGTCAAATAAGTTTGGGAACCTCTGATCTAAACAATCTCTCTTAAGAACATGACTTAGAATTTTGGGAGTAATCTTAATTCCAGGAGAAGACAGAACCTGGAACCCTACGATTAGAATAGTAAAGAGAGCTGACCTTCACTTGAAGGTACTTTCACACTATTATTGTTCCCTTTGAGAAATAATTCAGATTCTATTATTGAAAATTGTCTTGTTATCTAATTGTATCCATCTTTCACCATGATTACAATTAAACAAGAGTTGCAGTTGGTTTTCCAATTAGCAAGTGGAATTCTTGCTTTCTTTCCAAGCAGAATACTTGTACGTTAATAAAAATGTGTGTCTAACAGATCTGGCTAAAATGTAGTTCTTTTTGTTCAATTGTGTCCAGCTCTTCCTGACCCCATTTGCGGTTTTCTTGATAAAGATTTGGGATCATTTTTCATATGCCTGTTAATAATGCAATTTTTTCTTTTTGGAACTGTGTATTCATATTCCATGACAATTTATCCATTGGAAAATAGATTTTGGTGTTATGTATTTGTGTTAGTTCCCTCTGTGCCTCATGTATCAGACCCTTTTCAGAGATACTTGATGCAAAGATTTCCCTCCCATTCAACTGCTTTCCTTCTTAACCTAGTTGCATTGATTTTGTTAGTAATTTCATGTAATCAAATTATATAATCAACATTATCAGTTTTATGTTTGGTGATCTCCTCTAACCCTTGCTTAGATAGGAATTCTCTAACAGTGAAAAGTGCCTTTTCTGATTTTTTTCCTGGCATGACTTTTCATATATGGGTCTTGTACAGTTATTCCCTGATACTAATAATTTACCCTAGTAAATAATAAATCTCCCCAAGTGGTTGCATGTATTAAAATTTGCACTATTCAGAGTTTCAACTATTTAAAATATGTTTATTGGTTCTAGTCTAAGGGAAATATGCAGTTCAAATTTAAATAATGTAAACACTAAAGAGGATTTTTTATTTGCATTAATTGGGACTTAACTGTCTCCATTTTGAGCTTATTGGGGTTTATTTAATATGTAAGATACTGATCTAAACCTGATTTCTGCTAAACTGCCAAGCATTCCTGTTTTCTTACCAGTTCTTGTTAAATAGGGAGTTCTTTCCAAATTAATTTAAGTTCTCAAGTATATTGAATACTAGGTTTTTTAATTCACCTTTTTCTGTTTCATCTTTATCTACTTTTCTGCTTTTTGATTCGTTGAGAAAGCAGTCCACAGTCAGGGCCTCCAGTTCCTTTCTTCTCACACTTTTCCAAACCTTCTGGACTCTGGCTTCTGACCTCAATAAGATTCAACACCAACTTCTCTCTCCAAAGTTACCAATGATCTCCTAGAACAAACCCCAAAATCTGAAATAGTTTTAGAAAGAAATGTATTAGTTTTTTTGGTAAAGGAGAGTGAGCTGGAAAGGAAGTGTGACTCTCATGCAGGCTCTGGAAAGTTTATATTATGTAGGATTTAGACAAGGGTGCCTGCTCATTAACCACACACACACATAAACCACATGTACAAGCAATTTTGAGAGTGCAGCTTGAAAGCAGGATAGGTTGAGATGGGTATGAATAAATAAACAATTCAAGTAAATAAATAAACATTCAAACATAAGAGAACCGAAAACATAAGCTTGGGTAGAACCCAAAGAAGTACTGGTTGTGGGAACCCGAAACAAGAATGCTTTGGGTGGATCTAGGATGTGAGGAAACCCAAAATTTCTTGTTGTAATGCTGAGGCATTAGACAGTTACTGTAGTCAGGCTACATTCTGAGTGCAAATGATCTTTAATTACGTAAGGTTGGGTTCAAACAGTATAACAATTCTTCTGAACAGTACAGTAAGTCATTTTTTCCTACAGTATTCTTTCTAGATTTTTGGGACACCATTCTCTCCTGGTTCTTCTACTTGTCTTACTATTCCTCAGTATCCTTTTGTTTCAGTCTAGGGGTTTTGGAAACCCTGAAATGCAAGGGCAAAGAGTTCAGGTCTGCCTCGAAAGAATATGACCACTCAAGCCTTCTTTCAGTCCAAGTAATGAGTTTATTAAAACACAGATTGGCGTAGGTGAGATTCCCTGTATGTGCTCTTTGTGATACCAATACAAGCAAGCCAGATTTTCAGAATCTGAGCATTTAATGAGGATAAAATTGGTGCTTTTATATAAAAAGACTGTTGGAACATCTGCTGGGATGTAGAAGTAGCAAGTAGCCTGGATTGGGCCAGGAGCAGACAATGTGGGTCAAAATGAAAGGTCAGTTAAAAGATTTATTGACTGGGATAGAAACACTGTAGGTGAACAGCAGGGAAAAATTCAAGGCCTTTTAAGGGTCCATCATTAGTACACCATCAGATATCCCAAGACCACACCAAGTCACTGCACCTCTGACCAGATGACTTTCTATATGTAGACTAGGAGGTCACTCAGTGATGGGGTACAGACTCTGGGAACCTCCTTGAATCTTACCACTTAGTCTGGTTTTTCATATCCAAATCTGCTACCCTTAACCTAGCCTGGCCCTCCATTGTCTGTCACCTCAGGATTGTCTCAGCTTCCCACCCCAGGCTGCCATTGTCTGTTATCTCCCAATTGCCTCCAGCAGTTTCCTGCCCTTGATCACAAGAGAATCTCACCATCTGGATTCTGACCTATAGTCAACCTATTCCCATTAAGATCCTCCTTGGACTCTTCCTCAAGACCTTCCCTAAACCCCTCCTCCTAGAACACCCCCAAATCTTTCCTACAGTCTTTCTGTATATAAGTTCCATCTCACCTCCATGAAGGTGCTTAGATTCAATCTGACCTGCTTATCAATACAAGCATCACAAGGTGAGGTTTCTTAGGAGTCAACCCAATAAGGCAGATCTTTAACAAACTTTGTTTTACTTTGACTGAAAGTTTGGGTCGAATTCATTTGAGCAGGACCCGGGATGTCACTATTTTGGGGTCCCAAGTGCCCCAAACCTCAACATTATGATTCCTTTGACCTCAACGTAAGTACCAAGTTATGTGCAATTGGATTCTCCTTGAATATGTTTTCTGTGTTAGGGGTAAGTAAACCTCCTTTGTTAACTGGTCACTCACCTATGAGTGCCTCATTTCATCCCAATACCAGAATTGAACTTTAAGAGGGCTGGTTTCTCAAGCCCACCTCTAACATTGTTCTTATATAAATTGTCCTCTTGGTTCTGCTTCCTTCACTTATCAGTTCATACTACCTAGGACTCTCTGAAATACTCTTTTGTCATTTCCCACACTGCAATAATATCCTATCACATTCGTATACTGCAATTTGTTCAGCCATTTCCCAGCTGTCTAAAAGCACTCCCTTAGATTCTATCTAGTTCCTTAGTTTTCTTCCCCTCCCCCTCCCTCATTTCAATTTCTGTTTCCATTTTAGGAAGTTTTTTTGCTTGTGACTTTTCCCCCCCTGGTATTACCCTTTTTAATCTTTCCCCTTCATCCCTGCTTTTTCCTTTGTTGAGTTTGTTGTATTTTGGTATATTTGATACATATTAAAAACTTTATGCATGTATATTCACTTTTCCTTTGACTGTTTCAGAAAAGAATGAGACCCATATGATATGCTCCTTCCCTCGTGTTCATATATTCTTATCGTATATCCTAGGCAAACTAAATGGCCCAGTGGATAGCTGTTTGGTCAGGAATCAGGAAATCTCACCTCTCTGACTTCAAATTTGGCTTCGGACAACTAATTACAGACCAGGGGCAAGTCACTTAACCTTGTATGCCTCAGTAGCTTCATCTGTAAAATGATCTGGAGAAGGAAATGGCAAACCACTCCACTATCTTTGCCAAGAAAAACCCAAATGGGCTCAGATAGAGTCAGAAACAACTGAACAAGAACAAATCATATGTCCCAATTATGAGAAATTACAAATTACACTCTCTTCCTCCTTTCTCTATAGTAGTGTATTACTTCTTTTACAACACATACAGACGTTTTTTCCCACCTCTTCAAATCCTCAGAACACAACTATCTCTTTTTATTATCTATTATCATATCAATCTATTTTTCTTAAGTCCCTCAATGTCCTTTGAAGTCATTAAGGTTGTAAAGAGATAATTATTTCTTTTCCTCCATTAGAACATTGACACTATGTAATCACACAGCTCCTTCCAAATGTTCAAATAAATTTACCTTTCTAGGTTTTTTCTGTACCCTTGTGTTTGTCTTTTAATGATGTAATTCAGCTTGGGTCTTTTTTTTTTTTTTTTAGGCAGAAATGCTTGAAAGTCCTCTACTCCATAAAAAAAATCTTTTTTTCTCCCCTTTAGGATTATTCTTAGCTTTGTACACTTACTGTTGGTTGTAAGCCTGTTGCCTTTTGGAATATTGTATTCCAAGATCTCTCTTTTTTTGGGGGGGTAGAAGTCACATCCTTCGTTTTTGAAGAAGACCATGACATCAGAGAAAAGATGACATGACTTGCACTTGACTTTGTTTTGATTGAGGGAGGACTGTGCAAGGTCACCAGCCTCACTTTCTCCCTCTTGGTAGAAGCCACCAGATCTCATGTGAATGACACTCCCTTCAATTGCTTTTTCTGGATGTTTGCAGTATTTTTTATTTGATGTTATAGCTTTGAATTTTGGCTATGACGTTCCTGGGATTTTCTTTGGGGAATTCCTTTCAGGAGGTAATCAGTGGATTCTTTTATCTTTACTTTTCCCTCTGATTCTAATAGATAATTTATTATTTCTTGCAGTATAGTGTCTAGTTTTTTTTTTTCCCTAATCATGATTTTTAGGGAGTCCAATGATTTGGACTGTCTCTCCTTGAATTATCTCTCCTTGACCTGTTTCCCTGATAAGTTGTTTTTTATATCAGATATAACGATAGCTAACATTTATATAGTGTTTACTCTGTGCTAGGCATCCTGCTAAACTCTTTATAATTATTATCTTATCACAGCAACCTGGGCAGTTAAATGCTATTATTATCCTCATTTTATTTATGAGGAAACTGAGGCAAACAGAGCTTAAGTGATTTGCCAGCATTATATAACAAGTCTGAGACTAGATTTGAACTCAGGTCTTCCTGACTCCAAGCCTAGTGCCTTATCTACTGTGCTTATATACTGTATAATATATAATATATATGCTATGTATACTTATAATGATAAGATACATTTTTCTTCTTGATTTTATTCTAATATTTCTTGCCATCTCACATAATTGCAGATTTCTCTTTGGTCTATTCTAGTTATTTTGATAGTCTATTTATTAAGTAAGGCTTGCCACTTTCTGTTTTAATCTGCTAATTTTTTTCTAGTTCTTTCCTCTAGAACTTTTATTTCATTTTTTTTTTATCTCTTGCTTTATTTCTTCTAGGTATTCATATAGTCCCTGTAGAAAATCCATTCTTTTTTCCCTTAAAAGAAGGAAACTGCTTGTGATTTTTTGCCAAGTGTCTCATTTCAGGGGAGATTTCTATATTTGCAGGAGTTTTTGTGCTACTGGGTATATTTTTTTCATATATATTCATCCTTCCAATTTCATTTTCTGAGCTGGGGCTTTGTACTAGAGCCCTGCTCTAGTCCCTGCTGCACTTTTGGGTGGGTGCGGTAGGCCCTGTTTGGTCTTGCCCAGCTCTTGCAATTGCCCTCTGCTTTCCAGGGACAGGCCCAGGTGTGTGCCCATGGGTAAATGTCAAACAACCAAGTATCTGAAAATGCATGGCATACTTTTTAGTTTAATCTCCACTATTAAAATTTTCTCCATCGGTTTCTTAAGTCTAGACAATCAACAAAACAATAAATTAAGCCCCGATTCCTAAGGTATTACTTAGACATAACTTCAACTGTAATAATCCACTCTCAAAGCTTTTGGGAACTGACTCCATCACACTTTAGGTTAGGCCCCCTGGATCTTTGAGGTTCCGAGCATTGTATCTGCAAGGATTTCTTTGGCATTTAGTAGAAAGTGTTAGGGATCTCAGAGCCCTTGGGCCTGGGCTGTCCTGATTTGAGCATTCCAGAACTCCCAAAAGGTTCCCACCCTGGGACTTTCTGACCACCCAGAAGCTTTTTCAAGGGAGCCCCCCTTCTCTTACTGCTTCTGGACACTAAGCCTTGTGGGTCCACATGAACCTGGTCATCTCTACTCATCTTGGGAAGTTACCTTGGCTGGCTCTGACTTATCTGCTGTTCCCCTGTCTTGTTGCCATTAGGATTTTGTCTTGATCTCTTGGGCAGTTCAGGGGAGGAAGAAATAAAATGTTCCAGTTTCTCACCGAATTCTTGATCATGATTCAGTCTGGTGTAGGTTTTGCTGGAGTACACATGTTCTAGCAGCCATCTCCCCACCACTCTTATTTTTCTTCCTGAGTCAACAGAATCATCTCAGTTTCTTCTTGTGGGGTATTTGAACAATCACTGTTAGATAGTCCCTATCCTGAGTAAGCTCTCTGTGCTGGACTGGTCCTGGTTCGTTTTTCAATTGCTTTTCCCTCAGGTCCAAACACAACCTGTGAGCAGACCAAGTTGCCTGAATGGGTATCCAGCTAGTTGGGTAACTTAGCTCATCTTCTCCCTCTCCCTCTCCCTTTCCTTCTCTTCTCCAAAAGAAGATGAATTTTGGTGGCCAGAAACTGCCCGGTTAACTTTGGGTTTACTGGTTTTCTTTCCTTCCTTCCTTCCTTCCTTCCTTCCTTCCTTCCTTCCTTCCTTCCTTCCTTCCTTCCTTCCTTCCTTCCTTCCTTCCTCTTTCTCTCTTTCTCTCTCTCTCTCTCTCTCTCTCTCTCTTTCTTTCTTTCTTTCTTTCTTTCTTTCTTTCTTTCTTTCTTTCTTTCTTTCTTTCTTGCTTTCTTTCTTGCTTTCTTTCTTTCATAAAACTAAACCTACTTCACTCTGAAGCCCATAGATATGGCTGTTTTTTGGCCCATCCTGGCTTGGACTGAATGTCAGTGGTAACTGTTTCTCTTTGAAACAGCCATTCTGAGGTTCGTGGCTCTCCCACCTTGATTTTTTTTTTCTTTTTATAATTAAAGGGGTCATCCTTTGACTGCTTCTTAAAGAGGCCTATTCATTGAATGGGCATTACCTCACTCTAAGTGAGTACCTGAAAAGGCCTTAGCATAAAAGGGCCATGGTCTCCCATTGCATCCTGGGCCATCTTCAGTCATCCTGATGAATATCTGGTCACTGATTCCAGATGGCCCTGGAGGAGAAAGTGAGGCTGGTGACCTTGCACAGCCCTCCCTCACTCAAATCAAAGTCAGCTGCAAGTGATGTCATTATTTCCCTGATATCATTATCCTCTTGGAAAACAAAGGACAAACACAAGCTCCAATATAGCTGTCTATCCTCCCGTTCTCTGCTTACCTCTTTCTTCTAGACAGAGTCAGTGACTACTGCTCCTTTTAGAGGAAGTAGGGGTATTTGGACAGAATCAATGGAGCTGGCAGGCAGGCAGAACTACCCTAGGACCAGTAGTACCACATAAGCCTGCACCTTAGCTTAGGACCATAGAATTTGTTCCAAATTTTAAAAGTCTACATAATTAATAAAATTTCTACATTCCTTAGTTATGATCTATATTCTAATCTTGAGGATTTTGCTGTAATGATTTTATATCTGGCACAGAATTCCACTGGAAGTTGAAGAACTGAAAATGTTTGGTTACTGGTGCTCTAAAATTCTCATGAGGGGATACTGCCCACAGTAAAATGAGCCCTCTGTAGGAAGCAGATTAAAGGGTAATAAATTAGACTTGCCTTTATTTTCTTTTGTTCCAGATTGTTCTAGTTTGCCCTTTTTTGGTGAGCTAACAGATAAATGAGGACCAACAAAACTTCACTTTTTTGTTCCATAAACAAACCATTAAGTTGACTCATCCTAGTCAAAAACATTTTTTATGGTACAGAAGTCAAAGGTTAGTAGTTAACATAATAAGTTATTCAGAGTTTTATGTTTAGAGAGAGCAGTTTTTAAATTCATTGTCATTTCATCAATCTGGGAAAGCTTCAAGAAATACTTAGAACTTGTGGCACTATCAAAATGATGAAAAAACAATCTCCTTGGGCTTGGTGGGAAAGGAGAATGTTCCAAATATATTTTACAATGGTAGAAAATGGGACAATCAGACAAAGGGGCCATTGAACACATTAGCTTCAGAAGAGCAATAGATTGGGGAATACCTAGCACAGATTCAGTGCCTTCTTTTGCAAGCCTTTTATGTCTGGACATCTCGTCCTGACAGGCCAGAGAGCCAGAGAGAAGCCCTGGCATTTTGTTTTTCCATTATGGAAACACACTTAGGGAGAATTTACCAGGCTTCAGTGGTATCAGGAATCTCTTTGGCTGTACTTTGTAAGTAAAGATCTTCTTTATTCTTGGCCTGGCTGCATAAAAGTGAATGTGTGAGAAAGTCTGATCTTACTTTCCTCTAACAAAGAAGCAACAAAAATGGAGAAAGAAATCCAGCCTAGTCTTACAGACCTGCTTTCAACTCCTACCTTCTGCAGTGAGTGGTGTTTAAATCAAGTACCTGAACTAATTTTGGAGACACTTCTCCTATGGGATAATGGTTTCCAACAATGCATAACCTAATTTCTGACCCTGTCCCTCTTGGCTTCTTTATGTGGAAACACAGTCCACTAGTGAAGCACTTAGGTTAGTTCTACTCAGATAATATGCCAGGAAAATGACCCCTTCATTGACTTTCATTGGGACTGGTTCCTTTTACACACTCACTACTTTGTAGAGATTTTCAGGGCCTCATTTTTTTGCTGGGATAGCTGCTCTAGACCTTTGGTTGTTGAGAGGAAGTACAGAGGGGAAGAGTAAAGAGAATTTGGTAAAAACATCCAGCAGGAAGAGTGAAGTAGGCTGCCTTGCTGGTGGGTGGTAAATCCAAAGAATGAACAGTCATTTTCCCTTTCTGGTTCTCCATCCCCGCCCTGCCTTCCCGGTGTTTTAGCTGATTCCCTTACCACACTGTAATCACGATACTACACGTCTGTATACAAATGTCCTGGAGGCTGGGGACCCCTCCACTTTCCCAGGCTTCCTACAGGGGAACCACCAATACTCCATATTTGGTTACTCTCTTACAATCCCTGGTTGCCTACATTTTCTGGAAGGAGGAAAAAAGAACTCAGCAATAAATTACATTAAAAGGAAATTTGCTTTTGGTCTTTTCTAAAGAATTTTCACTTAACTCTTTAACTGCAAAATACTGTCTGATAATTGAACACTACAAGAGGGAAGCATTTTAGTAACCTGTGGTGGTAGCTGTACCTCTCAAATGCTGCTAGGTGGCCCCCTTAATCTAAGAATTCTACAACTCAGTTTTTGTAAACTAGAAGTTACCGTCTTTCTTGTTGATTTTCTCCCATTTGAGATGACAATTAAGCACCCCATCCTCCTTTTAACCTTCTAGTCTAGTCTCTTTTACTGGCTATAAGCAGATTTTTTTAACCTTCACATTGCCAGAACAGAAGGCACTTCTCTCTCTTCTCCTAATAACAGAAGAGTCATCACAAAATGAAGGGGTTCTGTGAGTAATGACTTTAGGGTTGTGAATGGCTGAATTATAGATGGTGGAGAGACTCAGTGAGCTCAAACACTGTCAAGTCACTAAAGTTCTTTCACCTTATTTGCCTGGGACTTTATGTAGTTTTAGGGTTCTCCCAGGGAGTTTACTGGCCTCAAATCATCCCTCATACCAAGGACTGCCTTCCAATGTTAAGTGATTAGTTCTGGTGCTTATTAAAGCCAGTATGGGAGAGAGCTAGAGTTCCTATTTTAAAAACAATAACCTAAGCAGGAAGGTGGGAAACAGTACTTTGAAGATGAGTCCCAAACCATTGTCCTTGAGATTTTCCTAATTCGCTAACAGCCCCACATCCCAAAAACATCTATATGACATTGACTGAAGACTGGACTTGGAGTCAAGAAGACCCAAATCAAACCCTGTCTCAGTAACTTACTAGCTATGTTACCCTAGGCAAATTCCTTAACTTTTTCACTTTCATCATCTATAAAATGGGGATAATAATAGCATTTACCTCCAGAGGTTGTGATGAGGATCAAATGGGATGTCTCTTTGCAAACCTTAAAGTGCTATTTCAATACTCTCTATTGTAGGGGCAGCTAGCTAGGTGTGACTCTGGGTAAGTCACTTAACCCCCATTGCCTCCAAAACAATAGTAGCTATTTGAACTGTGCTGGGAGAAACAAGATGCTCACAGAACGGTTAGGACCCTTGTTTGAGGAGGACAGGAAGATGATACATCATGGATAGAGAGATAACTGACAGAAAGGTAGAATTCCCCAATGCTCATTTTGCTTCTGTTTTCTCTGCTGAGGAGAGAGAACTTTGAACCAGAAATATAAGAACAAAAATGACTTAGGGGGAGATAAAGAGATAGTGAAAAAATATCTAATTACCGTTGATTTAAGTCAGATCAGCTGGCACCAATGAACTGTATGTCCTCAGGTACTTAGAGACTGGGAAAGTAGTATTACTGAGATTGGTCATTAACATGTGAAAGGTCATGGAAAATGAGAGATGGACCAGGACTAGAGAAAGGCTTATGTCTAGATTTTCAAAAAAAGGGAAGAGAATAGAGTCTTGAAAACTGTAGGTCACTGAGCTGGACTGCAATTTGTGGGAAAATTCTAGAATGTGAATTTTCCACTGGGCTCTGTCCTAGACCTTCTTGTCTCCTCCTTCCATTCTATCTCTCTGGGTTATCTCATCGGTCCCCATGGATTATTATTTCTATGCTGATGATTCTCAAATCTGCTTACTGAGCCCTAACCTCTCTGCTGACCTACATCTCTCATCTTCAGTTAGACATCTTGAACTGGATGTCTTATAAACATTTTAAACTCAATATGTCCAAAACGGAACTCATTATCTCCTCCCTCCCCCCACCAAAAAACCCTCAACAAAACAAAACCCAGTCCTCTTCTCAGAGTCCTCATTACTATCCAGGTCACCACCATCTGCCCAAGCATCATCCTCAACTCTTCACTCTGTCTCAACCCCTTCATCCAATTTGTTTCCAAGGCCTCTTGTTTCCCTTGTTACTTGGCATGGGCCCCCTTCCTCTCCTTAGACTGTACTGCTGTCCTGGAACAGGCCCTCTTCACTTCACACTTAGGTTTCTACAGTAGTCTGTTGGTTGGTCTGCCTGCCACAAATGTCTCCTCACAACAATCCACCCTCAGCTCAGCTGTCAGAGTGATTTTCCTAAAGTCACCCCGCAGGTCCTCCCATTTAATAAACTCCAGTGGTTCCTTATCACTTCCAAGACCAAATATAAAATTCTCTGTTTGACATTCAAAGTTTTCATAATCTGGGCCCCTCCCATCTTTCCATGCTTCTTGTGCCTCGTTGAGTCATTTCAGTTATGGCTCTTCATGACCCATCTAGGGTTTTCTTGACAAAGATACTGAATTGGTTTGCCTTTTCCAATTCTTTTTATAGATGAGGAAACTGGGGCAAATAAGGTGAAATACCCAGGATCACACAACTAGTAATATCTGAGATCAGGTTGGAGTTCTGGTCCTCCTAAATCCAGGGCCAATATACTCTATCCACTGCACCATCTAGCTGCCTGATTGTATTTTACACTTTAATCTTGTGATAATAACCTCCAGCTAAAATCTTGTCTTGTGGGAGGAGCAACAAGGAGACGGGTACAACTGGATTGAAGCATAGTGGAGGGCTATAAGGTATAAGAAGACTGAAAAGGTAGGAGAGGGCTAGATTATGAAGGTCTTTGGTGATATACGATCAGGGGGTAAGGGACTCAAGAGAACAGGACAGTGTAGAATTGAATTGGTTCACCAAGGAGTCAAGATGGGGAAAAGAGGAGATGCTGGCAAGTACAGAAGAGATGACCTAGGAGAGAACAGAAGGTTTGAGGAACTGGAGGTCATGGTGTGGAACAAGAGTAAGGTTTGGTGAGGGAAGGCAGAAGAAGTGGAAAGTCAATAGATTTTGGTCAGAAAAGGGATTTCAGAATTTTTGAACAGAGAGTTGGTGCATTTGTGAGTGACAGCAAGATGGAGACTAGCACATCTTTGTGTGTGGCTAAGATGGATTGGAGGAATAGGTCATGGAAAATAAATAGGTTGAGGAACTGAGAGGTTAGGATGTCTCAGGGAGAGATAATATATTTGTCAAAGTTCCCAAGTATGACAGCAAAAGTTGGGGAGGGGAAAAAAATTGTGAGCTATGTAGTGAAGGCGAGTGACCTGCAGGTCTGTCGACAATAGCTACCAGGATGTGAACTTCAAAGGAGGAGAATTTACTAAGTGGATGGAGGTATGGGGAAGAAACTTGAGCAATCCAACCCCCCCCACCTTGGCTAGTGGGTCATGAGGAATAGTGTAGATAGGACAAGAAAAGGTGGCCAGGGAGAGACTGTGCCACTGGGCATGTCTGTATTCTGCTGGGGGCACCTGAGACCTTTGTAGAGGTAAAGTCAGAACTATTTTCATAGTACTGAAATGTTATTTGCCTATTAAAATACTTTCCCCTTTTTCAGCTACATATTTGTGTGAAGCCAGATTTTCTTCAAATATTTCAACCAAAACAATATATAACAACATATTTTCTGCAGAAGCAGCTATGACAATCTAGCTGTCTCTTCTTAAGCCAATTATTTGAGTTTTGCAAAAATATGTAAAGTAATGTCACTATTATTGAATGTTTTTTATTTTGGAAAAATTATTTTTCATCAAAATATGTTCTTTATATTGATGTATTATTTATAATACATTAAATACATTAAATTGATGTATTATTTATAATAAATAAATTTATTATTTAAAATGAATAAACATATTTTTAAATTTTATGAGTTTTAAATTCTAATACAGTTAATATTGATTTCTATATCCTAAATAAACAAAAGCTCTTTGGGATCTTCAATAATACTTAAAAGTATAAAGGAGTCCAGAGATCAAAAAGTCTGAGGACACAAATCTCACCCCTTTGTTTATAGGAACTATTTGCACCCTGCTTATGGCAGAGCCTTCTATCAATCTCAGTCAGACCCACTATATCTCAACCCCAACATAGTATTGCCATTTTGGTTCTCTTTGAGAATGAAGGACAACCGCCAACCACAAACTGATTAGGTGAGGCTGTAGATGTAGGTTTTTGCCAAGGTCCTGATAAAATATCTCATGCCATTTTTGTGCAGAAGATGGCAGGACTTTGTTTAGAGTCAGGAGTGATTGGATGACTAGACTCAGAAAACAGTTGTCACACGTAAATGTGATAGGAGCACTCCGGGGAGTAATCCTGACTATCTGTACCTCAGCCTGTGCTATTTAACATTTTTATCAATAATTTGGATAAAGACATCTTGCTGGGCTGAATCTAACAGGATAAAATAGAGTACGGATGAATGTAGTCTTATACTTGGGTACAAAACAAATAACTCCATAAGATGAGGGAGGCATTATTAGATAGTAGTTATTCTGAAAAAGGTTTGTAGGTTTTAGTAGACTGCAACCTCATCATAATTGATTCAGCAGTACGATATGGCAGTAAAAAAAAAAGTGAATGTCATTGCAGACTGCATTAAAAGAGGCATGGCTTCTAGGGACAGGGAGGTAATTAGTCGGTCAACATAGACTTAGGAAAGTTCAGAATACCAATATAAGGAAACCTGGTGCTCATAAGAGAATAAAGCAAGTCAACTTTATTGAGGGGAGATTCTCGTACGATGCAAAGTTGGTCAGTGAAGATAGACACAAGGCAGTATGCTAGGGTTCTCCATGGAATTATGTGCCCATTACAGAGAAGCATGGTAGGTTATTATAGGGATCTCATTTGGGGTCAAACGGGACCAGACATTGGGAGCAGGGAGTGGGGAACCTGGGATGCAGGTACTAGCATGTCAGGGGGAACTGGGGAAATTGACAGCTCATTAATATTCACATTCCTGGTCCTCAGAAAAGGGGGACTTTTTGACTATTACTGCAATTCTTACTTGGCAGGATGAGCCAGGGTTTTTTTTTTTAAATTTCTCTAAGACTTCTTTGTTTAATGGGGTGAGGAAGCTACTCTACTATTTACAATGTCCTACTGTGTTCAGTTCTTCTCAGATCTTACCTAGTAGTACTGGGTGCAGTTCCAGGAAAGGTAGTTTGAGAAGAGCATGAATAAGGTGGAAAGTATTCATCGGAGGCAACCAGCATAGTGAAGAACCTTGTGTCCATGTCATAGGAGGATTAGCTGAAGGAACTAGGAATGTTTAGCCTAGAGAGATTTGGGGTGCGAGGTTGGGGAGCAAAATGGATTTTTTTTGAAGGACTGTTATAAGAAAGAAGGATTAGACTTCTGTTGGACTCAAGAAGGGAGAAAGCAGGAAAAATTCCCTAAAAGTTAGAACTTCCCAAAGCAGAATGGGCTGCTTCGGGAAGTGGCCGGTCTCTGTCCTCAGTGGGGTTTATTTCTTGTTGTTCGGTCATTTTTTAGTCATGTCTGGCTCTTCATGACCCCATCTGGGGTTTTCTTGGCAGACATACTGGAGTGGTTTGCCATTTCCTTCTCCAGCTCATTTTACAGATGAAGAAACTGGGGCAAATGGGGTTAAATGATTTGCCAAGAGTCACATAGCTATAACTATTAGTGTCTGAGACCATATTTCATCTCAGGCCTTTCTGAGCTTCAGGCCAGGCACTCTAACCACCGAGCCACCTAGAAGGGGTTTTTAATCAATATATTATAATCAAGCATGTTATAGGAGTAATTCCTTTCATATGTTACTTGGACTGAATGTCTTGGACTTCAATCAACGCTTCTTAAACTGTAGGTTGCAACCCCATCTGGGATTGTGAAAGATTTGGCAATAGTAAAAGGTTTCCAAATGCCCAATGACCAAAAGTTAATTAAAAATCAAACATGCCCTGAATCCAAGGTGTTTCTGGCAGTGCTTGCCTGGGCAGTGCAACTTCCTGCAGCCTTGGTTCTGAACACAAAGCATCTAAGCACTTTACGTTATGCATGTTCTCAGGCCATGCAACGCCAACAAATTCAAGAAGGGGTCTCAAATGAAAAACATGTAAGTGGAAGAACGTTTAAGAAGTCCTATCCATTTCTCAAATTCTGTGCTACTAATAAGATTCTCTCAGATCTCTTTGGTAAAAGCTCTTTTCCTCCTTCATTTACCTAGGACAAAGTTTAGAATGTCCAAAAAAAAAGCATTTTGTAAATAATAAAAGATGGATAGAGAAAAAAAAAAACAAAACCTCACAGAGTGCCAGGTTAAAAAATTTATGGAACATGGAAATATCATGAAATCTCCATATTCTCTCTATGGATAAGTAGCTGATATAGTATCTAGTACTTCTCTATATCTAACCCAGTTCTCCAAATTGTCTTGACCACTTTTAATCTTTTAAATTTTTAAAAAACTATATTTCTATATAAAATTTTATATTTTACATTGTTCTTTCATTTCCCTCCCCTCTCCCTTCTCCTACTCAGAAAGCTATCCCTTACAATAAAGAATTAAAAAGGAAAAGGAAAAGGAAAAAAAAGCAATTCAGCAAAACTAATCTGGGACTGGGACTGATAAGTTAGGTGACATTTTACCTGCTGGTCCCCCAACTCCACAAAGAGAGGCAGATGTATATATATTCTTATCTCTTCTCTCTGGTGTATTTCGGTCATTATAGTGTGAAGGTTTTGTTTTGTCATTTCCTCCATTTACATTGTTTTAGTCGTTATATATATATTGTTTTCCAGGTTCTTACTTTACTCTTGCATCACTTTAGAGTGTCCTCTCATACTTCTCCAAGGTCTCCATAACCATAATTTCTTCCAGTAATCTTATTATATTCATACGCCATAATTTGTTCATCTGCTACACAGTAGACGGGCATCTACTTTGCTTCTAATTCTTTGCTCCCACAAAAAGTTCAGTAGCCTCTTATTAAGATAGTATTACACTTAGGTGAAATGCTACTTTGTCAGACCCTATACTAACTAGCATATAATAATAATGTCTAATAATAGCTAAATACAGCTCTCATTATATACTAGGCACTGTACTAAATGCTTTACAAAATTATCTCATTTGATTTTCACAACCCTGGAAGGGAGATGCTCTTATTATCCCCACTTTACAGATGAGGAAATTGAGGAAAACAAAGATTAGGTGATGTGCCCAGGGTTACACAGCTAGGAAATTTCTGAGGCCATACTTAAACTCAGGTCTTCATGACTCGAGCTAGCCCTGGCACTCTGTCTCCTGTGTCATCTAGCTACCATAAGGTCTTTCTTTTTTCTTTGCCAGCTGCCATGATCCTGATTATCACAACCTTCCCTCCCCCCTATCTCAACTCCCTTTATTTTCAGTTTTAAAGTTTTTTTGCTCTCCTCAAAGGAAGCTAGATGGCACAGTGGATAGATCTGATTCAACCTGTGCAACCCTGAACAGATCTCTTCACCTCTGTCTGCCTCAGTTTCCTCAACTGTCAAAAGGTGACAATAACAGCACCTTCCACCCAGGGTGAGGATCAAGAGGTATTTGTAAACTACTTAGCACAGTTTAATACATACAAAAAAAATACATGTTTATTTCCTTCTGTTCCTTTCTCTTCTGCCCTTATTTCAAAGTTCCCTTTGGTCAAGAATTCCAACCATAGGTTTCACCTCTAGGCCTATTAGAAGACTCTACTTACCACTTCACATTTATTCTACCCCATCTGTGAGCTCTACCCATTTCTCAGTTTTCAAGGTAATGGTTATAATCATTTGGATTTTGCCATTTAGGAAAGCAGGTATCCAAAGCCCACCTAAAACTTTTTAAAACCTTACAAATTCTGTAAGCCCATAAAAACAACATTCACCTACAGCAGTGGGATTTAGAGCTGCAAAGGACCTTAGTGATCATAGGATCAGGAAATTGAGGGAATAGGAGAGAAGTTATGTGTGTGTGTTTGTCCTTTGTTGCTGAAGAAGACCATGTCATCAGAGAAATAATGACATGACTTGCACTTGACTTTTTTTTGAGTGAGGGAGGGCTGTGCAGGTCACCAGCCTTACTTCTCCTCCAGAGTCATCTGAATCCAGTGACCAGATATTCATCAGGATGACTGGAGATGACCTAGGATGAGGCAGTTGGGGTTAAGTGATTTGGCCCAGGGTCACACAGCTAGTGAGTGTCAAGTGTCTGAGGTGCGATTTGAACTCAGGTCCTCCTGACTCCTGCACTGGTGCTCTATCCACTGCACCACCTAACTGCCTCTAGGAGGGAAGTAATATCCAAGGTCACATAAGTATTAAGTAACAAGGCTGGGACCGGAAATCAAGTCTTTTAAGTTAGTAAGAACCCAAGCAAACATGGCCTATGCTGGATCCTCTGGGGTGAAGAGGGATTAGCAGAAGTATACTTATTTTGGGGAAAGAATGGGGATTTAGGAGATGCAATTCCCCACCCCGGGTAAGACAGTCTGAATTATGGTCCAAATGGGTCCAAAGGTCATGTTGGGTTGGTGTTAAGATTTCTAGACTTATAAAAGCAAAAAACTAGTTACAGAATTGGAGATTCAGACTATTATTGAATTAGGTGGCAAGATAAAAAGCATGTTGGGGACCACTCTCTGACAACCTAAGTTCCCAAAGATTTGCCCTTTTATGTTTCCTTCTCTCACTGGCACTACAGCAGTCATAGGACACCTTTACTGGTGTGCAAGGCTTTAGGTGTAGAAAATTGATACAAGTATTTCCTCATGTCTTTATCAGGCGGAATGTGACAGTCTTCTCTAATCACTGTTGGATCAAATTAAAGCCAACCCTTTATTTGGATGTTAAAACAAAACAAAAAATAACTGTCAAGGTCCCCAAATTGCATTTTTCTATGGGGACCAGCATTTAAGAGCATAGACTGACAATTATATCTGAGGTCACACTCCTACTTCCCTTTCTGTACACAGCATTCTAGCAAAGCTTGATGTTTTCCAAATGTCTCATGTGCTTTCATTAATCCTGGCTTCCATCAACTCTGCTCCACCCTGTTCAGTTAGCTTCTCTCAACTCCAGTGTCTGTCAAACAGGTAGGCATTCGCCACCTATTTGAATTCAATTGAAATTGAATTACTTAAGCAGAGGTTGAAAAATTACACAACACATACATTGTAATCCATGGGCCAGAAAATAGACCTTTTTATTTATAACACATCAAACTTGTTTTCAAAAAAGGAGAGCACAAGAGAAATTTGGTTCCTATAAAAAGCTATGTGTATTTTACAAAGGTCAGTTGGAGATGGGGCATCTTGCAATAGCCCTGTTACTGATTCACACAGGGCTCTGACCTGCTGGGAGATGCAAGCTTACCAAGCTGAAGCCACTGAAATGTTTCCTTTAGACTCATGTAAAATTCTGGCTCTTTCTTTCTCCTTTGTCTCCCCATTCTCCTCTTCTTCTCTACCCCCATCCCTTTTTATCTCATTCCTTTAAATCTGTCTTTGCTTCCCTTCTCTCACATCTCCTGTGCCCAAGAAGGCCAGCACCAGTCTTGCTTCTCTGTGGTGAGGGTCTCTGCTGCCCACCTGGGGTTACAGAAATGGCTATAGAATGGGGATACATCAAAAGAAGGGCCCAGCCCAGCCTAGTAGAGACAGAAGTCCTCCAAAGAGGGGCTTTGGAGTCATCAGCAAACCTTGAATCCCTGTCCAGCACAACGAGATCTGAAGGATCGGCCAAAGGGCGAGACAGCTATTTGCCCCTTTTGCAGCTGTAGGTTCATTTGCACATAGAGTCGTAGCTGGAATGTGATGCCTAGAGTGTGAGGCTAAAAGGACCCTGCGGATAGGCACAGTTTGGAGAGAAGACAACTGGCTCTTCCCTCAGCAACTATCACAGGACAAGGTCAGGAAAAGGCCATGAAATGGCCCCATGAAGCATCAAAGCAGTTGGTGGTGTTTGAGCCAAGCTGGAATGTTCATGGCTGAAGCAGGACCTCAGCCATGAGAGATGGTGGGAGATGACTAGGCTTGATGGGGGCGGAGCCTCCAGCCCCCTTACTGCTACCATCACAGCATCTTCCTTGGTGAGATAGACTCCTCAGGACCCTTGCGGGTGGCTGTGGGCCAGTGCTGTTCTTCACTATTCCTTGGGGATACAGCGGGGAGGACCTGCCATGGCCACATAACCGGGAGAGCACTGGCAGTAGTAGGAGCCCTCGGTGTTCTCACAGCGACCATGTTCACAGAGAGCTGTGGGCCCAGGCATATCTTCACATTCATTTACATCTATAAGAGAGTGGATGAGGTTATGAGCCAGAAGAGGTCAAAGGTTTCCTTGCCTGATTCACTGGCCTTTATGAACAAACCCTGGTACAGCTTTCCCCTTTAAATGTAGGAAATAATATTTTCCCTCAAGAGTACAAGGCAATAGTCCTGTACCAATCCCCAGGGTTGCAGCTATAGAAACCTTGTCCCTTTTTCAGGTCTGTCCTGAGAAATCTCCACAGAACAGACTTCCCTTGGCACTTGGAGTTTACTGGTTCCAAGCAGACTCACTAAGGAACAACAGTGTGGCTCCAGATTGTCTTGAATAACTGCATGGAGACCCTAACCTAGTCTTTTTTGTCAATACCACATGATATGACCATAGTACCCCTCTCCCTAGGAATGCCACTCCCTACCCCTGGATCCCATTCTAAACTTACCCACACAGGCCATCTGGGCTGTATTCAGCTGGAAGCCTTCAAAACAATCACAGGTATAGCCCTCATCTACTCGGACACAATGACCATTCTCACAGCCATTGAGGATGCCGCACTCCTCTGCTCGGAGACCTTCAAAACTGTCATAGTTCCCTGGGGAGTCAGAGGATGGAGGGAGAGAAGGAAGGGACACATAACTCAACTCTACTCTTCCAATGATTTCCTGTCTGTTACAGTATTTCAAAACATTCATTAACAATGATCTTCAGGGGTATCATGAAATTTTCCCTAAAATGTCAAGTGAGGATGTATTCTTTTTAAAATACATGTGTACACACACATATATGTATACATACATGTATATCATGTACATTTATAAAGATATGTCCTTTTATATTTTACATTTATATCCTTTGTGGCAGTTTTAAGCAAATCTTGAGATCCAGCCCCAAGGTAGTCAGAAGATTGGAGACATGAGGGTTCAGATTTAGAGCATTCAAGGTTTTTTTTACCACTAGGCACCTCCCCTACTTTTAAGCCTTATCTCACATTACACTTTAGCTTTAACAGACAATTCATGGTCCCTTGGGAAGCTATAGGTGCCAGGCCTAGAGTCAGGAAGACCTAAGTTCAAATCCAGCCTCAGATACTTCCTAGCTGTGTGACCCTGGGCAAATCACTTAACTCTGTTTGCCTCAGTTTCCTCATCTGTAAAATGAACTGGAGAAAGAAATGGCAAACCACTCCAGTAAGACAAGGAGTCAATTTGAACATGACTGAAAATGACCGAACAGCAACAAACATGGTGCCTCATACACATGCCGTACCTTGGTTCATAGTACCTTGATGCCTTGGTTCATAGCGCCATCTTTGGAAAGAATTTCCTATTTCTACCATATTCACCCTTTTAAATTCTACCCCATTCTTCAAAGGCCAGCTAGACTAGCATTTCCTTTCTCCAACTCCATGTCGATTTGTATATCTCTCTGATAATATTCTATTTTCATTTATAGTTAGTCTTTTTTTTGATGGTATCACATATGTGATGTATGGAAGATGCTACATAGAGCACCATCCTCCCTCCCCTCCAAATTGTAAACACCACGAGGACATGTTTGAATTGTAGTTGAATTCAATATTTCAATTAAATTTTAATTCCACCAATGCCTAGCACAGTGCTTTGCATACAGTATCAAGAATCAAAAAATGATTCTTGAATGAATTATTAATTCATTAGTCTTTAGGATGAGTGAGAAAAATGGACCCTTATGCATACACATATAGGCAGATACATAGTCCTACATGTAAGCTGGTTGACATTAGGGACCATTGCCATTGTAGGTGGCTTGAGAGTCTAACTCTCTAGTATCTAACATTACTTACTCATTGAATGTTTGACGACTGCAACACAGAGGTTCCTATCCCTTAAATTAGCTTCCTCATGAGAGGCAGTACAGGGTCATAGGAGCACTGAACTGGGAGACATGACCTCTGTTCTATTCCTTTATTCTCTCATTTTACAGATGGGAAAACTGAGGCTTAGAGAAGCTAAGAGGCACTAGGTCCTTTCCAACTATCTATCCTTTAATTCTATGACTTTCATTGCTAAGACCAGGCTTCCCTTTTCTAACCTCAGAGGAGAGGAATTACTGAGTTTGGTTTGTAGAGAGAAATGGGAAAAGATAATAGATCCCACATTCCTCCCCACCACTGCCACGGGTAGGTAGCACAAACCTGGATGGTTGCCCACAAAGTGGGGTTGGACTTCTGAAGGCTGCAGTGGTGGCTCAGGGGCAGGAAAATTGGGCACTGGGCGGTTGGCAGGATTCAGGAAAGGGGGCTCAGAAGCACCCTCCTCAGGAGTCAGGTAATTATAAAATGGGGCCCCCTCAGGACCATAGAGGCCATAGTGCAGATCATCTGGTCCTGGGCCATACTCATAGCCTGGCCGGGGGTGAAGGCCGGCTTCCCGCTCAGCTTCTATCCTGGCCACATTGCACAGCTGAGCAAAGACCTCTGTCAGGGAGGAGAGAAAAGCTTTGAGTATAAATTTAGAACAACTAGTGTTTTCTTAACCCTCAGTCTGGTTTCTATTCCCCCAGAGCACAGAGGGCATAGTAATGTGACTTAAAACACCTTGGAGGGGTACTCTCCAGAGGACTGTCACAGGACTGTCACTCTTTTCATTAAAGAGAGATCAGTAGAGAGGGATGGCATACCAATTCTCACTATTTTCCTTTGCAGATTCTCACCTTGTTCTGCCACCTTTCCAGCTAATGGGAAATCCTTAGGAATCTTTCTATGCTGTTGCCACTGGCCCAGGTCTATGGATGCCCAACCCAACCCAGTCAGCTTTCCCTCTCACCAGAATTCCTGGGGGGGCACAGGGCACATTGCTGACTCCAGGCCTCGCCATCCTGGCAGCAGCACTCAGTGTAGGTGGTACGCCGACCTCGAAAGGGTTGGCTGCAGACATAATTAGTGACTTTTTTCCAGCAGATGTCTGTGTGGATGTCATGGTCTGGGAGGTCTGCCAAAGGACAAAAAGATATCAAGTAAGCCCTGCCATCCCAGCTTCCAGCCTTGGCTCCCATGGTGTATGGGCTGCCCTGATCTTACCCATGCTACTCGTGCTATTCACACAGTGCCTCTGGCTGTGGTCCAAGACTAGTGGGGGACTGCAGAAGCAGTGGAAAGAGCCATCTGTGTTCACACACTCTCCATTCTCACAGGCTGTGTCCTGGCATTCATTATGATCTGTGGGAAAGACAGGGAGGAGGCTGGGACCAACAAGGCCTGTGAATTGACTTTGGCCTAGAATAGAGGAGTTAATGTAAATAAGTAACAAAGATGTTCCAGTTTCTCCATCATTTACATCCCAACTTAAGGCTACAGCATCATGGCTCTTTCCATATGGACGATGATGATGACAGCATTTATTTAGAACTTCAAAGTTTGCAAAGCAATTGACATGCTTATCTCATTTGATTTTCAGAACAACTCTGGGACATAGGCACTATTATCCCTATTTACAGATGAGGAAACTGAGGTTGGCGAAGGTTAAGGGACTTGCCAAGGGTCACATACTAGTGCTTATCTAAAGTAGTATTTGAATTCAGGTCTTCCAGATTCAAATCTAGCGCACTGTTCTATTTAGGTGCCTTAGAGGCTACTCCCATTGGGATCCCTCCTGGGGGAATTCTTGCACATGGCTAGGACGGTCACTTGTCTTGGTAAAATAGTTCCTCAGGGGCTGTGTCACTCCTGAGACATGACAATGGAACCCTGATAGCTCTATGAATTTCCTTACCTTAGAGCTACTAGCCACTAACCCAGCCAGGTATCTCCCCACGTAAGGTAGCTTCTTTCCTGGAGAAGATATCACTTTCCCGAGGTGGGGGACAAATTTTTCTGATAATTCAGGGCAAGAGAAATGGTGAATCATCAGTTGTAGGTCATGGAGAGCATGGCTAGCTTGGGGAAGAGGACAGATCTTACCTTCACACACCATGAGGGAGGCATCATAGCGATAGCCAGGGTTGCAAAGGCAGATGTATCCAGGCACTGTGTTGATGCACTGGCCATTGTGACAGAGCTCTGAGCCAAACATCGTGCACTCATCTGCGTCTGAATGGGGACAGAGTCACCATCAGGGACAAGGTCCCTCCCACCTGAACTCCCAGAATGCTGGGACTCTACTCCCTACAGAAGTAGAGGGTTCATAGGGATTAGGGCAGGGAGGAGGGGAAGCAGGCAAGACAGGGTGATACTCTCACGAAGAGGAAAATACTATCTCTTCCTCTTCTCCTTTGTTCATTTGTGGCTATGAGTGGGAGGGAGAGTAATGGTTTCTGAGATGACAATCCTTGACTGGTTTCTTATGTAGGGAACAAATACAGGGAAAGAGGAAACTGGTGATTTGTAGGGGCAACAGAAGAAATCTGTAGTTGAGTTGGGGTCTTCTAGACTTCCCTGGGGCCACTCAGCTGAAAATGCCTTTAGTTAAAGTACTCAGAGAGTGAAAAAGAGTTGGGGGGAATGTCTTCCCACTTTTCAGCTTCTCTCTATGCATTGTTTTCTTCCTTAGATCGTTCGCTCCTTGAAGATAGGGACTGTCTTGTTTTTATTTGTGTAGTGCTTGGCACATAGTAGGTGCTTAATAGATATTTACTGATTATTATTGACTAAATGTTCAAAACCCTGGTTGGTATCTCAGGTGAAAACATATGAGGATTTTGCCATCTGCTCAGAAGGTAGGAATGGGCAAGGATGATGTAGAGAGGAGGAAAGTTCTGAGGAAGGACCTACCAGTATATGTGGTTTGTCCAAACATCCAGGTGCCTTCCACAGGGATATATCCCTTCCCACTGGGGCAGATCTCGCTGAATTCCACTGGGGAGGAGTGGCAAAGGGAGAAGCCAGAGTTCAGATGAAGTGAAAGCCTCCCCCTGACCCCCCCCCACTTCACCTTTCTTCCTTCAGGCTCATGTTGTTTCATTCCCCAGCAAATTCACAGGCTTTCCCATGCTGATTCCTGGGGTCCCCTACCTGTGCCAGGGAGAGGACAGGGGTCACAGCTGTCTCCCCAGCTGGCTCCCTGGGTGCAGCAACACTCCTCTCGAGTAGCGTTCCGGCCCAGGATGCTGGTGCAGGCTGACGGATTGCTTGGTCCTGAGTAGCAGAGTTTGCGCTCTGGTCCAGCAAAGAGTTCCCCTGTTGGCCCCTCAATGCTTTCTTGGCCTGTATTTGATGGAAATCCGTCTGATTGTGTCCCTTCATTTCCCAGACTCAACCAGAGGGATCACACCCCGTCTAGGGCAGGCCTACGGGGTCTAATTTAATTTGGTATTTTTCAACCTCCTATAAGTTTGCCCTGAAGTAAAATGTGGTTCAAAAATTATCTGTCTGGAGCAGAATACTGTTAGAGTTAAGTGACTGTCTGCCTGATCTCCAGAGATGAGGAAGAAACTTCTTTCTTGCCCTCGGTCTACTTCTTGCCATTAATTAGCATCCTCTCTCCAGGTTCTGCCTCACTCCCTCCCTGCCTCCTGGCTGCGCTGTACCCATCTACTACCCTTCTGCCCTATACCCCACACAAGGCAGACCTCTCACCTCCAACGGTCCGTTGGCGGCAACGGCCATCCTGTGCATCATATTCCTCATGGTCGTTGGCACAGAGACACAAGAAGGAGCCTTCCACGTTCTCACAGAGTGCAGCCCCACACACTGCCACCATCAGCTCACACTCATTCACATCTGTACAGGTCAAGAACAATTAGTGACCAATAGAAGAAAAAAGGCAGCTTCTTCAGGAGACAATGGCCTGATCCGCTGGTCCTGACTTCTGCCTCCAGCCAATCTGGAATCCCCACCCCTCATTGGCTCATCTTCTCCAAAGAAAAACAAGCAAGCAGGATGGACAGGGGAATAAGTGTGTAGATGTATGTGTGTGTGTGGGGGGGGATATGGAGGGAGGTGGACAGAGAGGGAGACAATCAGGAGAGGGGAGAGGAAAGAGAAGGTCTGCTCTATTTCCAAGGAGGCTCTGGGTGTTAGCTTTATAGCATGTTGCCCTAAGATGGAAGATCCTGTCTGCCCTTACTCCTTTCAAAGCCCTGGGCAACAGAAGAGAGCCAGGTTAAAGACCTGGCTGACAGTTCATCTTCCTCCACAAAGGCTTTTGAAACATCATTAGGCCTTTCTGATTAACTTTTCCAGCCCCCACACAATTTATTATGCACAATCACAGATTGTCAGTGATGGAAGGAAACCAGAGCCCAGAAGCGTTCAGTGATTTGCCCAAATTCATACAGTCAGATAGCGACAGAACCGAGGCTTGAACCTAGGGGTCACCTGATTCCCAGTTCCATTGTTCTTTCCATTACATCACATTGCCTTTCTTACATGCTGTTTGTTGCTGGTTTCTATCACCAATCATATGATTATCTCTCGAGGGTAAGAGAATGTGCCTTCTGGGTCCCCCACTATACCAAACACATTATACCAACGAGCAGATTGGTACTCAGTGCTTTTTTCCTCCTTCTGACTTATTCATCATCTGAGTGATTTAGAAGGCCACAGGCACTCCCACGGCAGGATGCTCAAGACCTTTGGAAAGGAAGGGAAGGACCTGTCATTCCCCCAGGGATGACCAGCAGGATTCTCACCAACACAGTCCCAGCCGGAGGGTGAAGTCTCATAGCCACGGTCACATAGGCAGCGGAAAGAGCCATCAGTATTATCACAGAAGCCGTGGTTCCCACACAAGGTCTCATTGGCACACTCATCTATGTCTGAGAAATGGAAGAGAAGGGGACTGATAGACCCTTTTCCCCTGCATGTTTCTTCTTCCTTTATCCCTATTCCTAAACCTCTAGACCTAGTAACAGTTCTCTGAGATTTCCCTTAGCCCTTCTTTTCCTTCCTTACCAATGCAGTCTCCTGTTGGGGTCATGTGGAAGCCAGGCTGACAGCCCAGGATGCAGCGGTATGAGCCAGGACTGTTCTCACACCTCCAAGTTCCACACACTGTGTCCCCAGAGTCCTTACACTCATCCACATCTGTCACAAGCACAAACAAGCAGGAGACAAGGGAGGAAGAAGGGAAGTATAAGTCAGTTCCAGCTTACTGTTATGACCTAATACCCCAAAATCACTTCTGGAGGGACCCCAGTCTGTTGTAAGTAGGTTCACATCAGTCACCTCTCCCACCTATTGTAGAACAACTCAGCCCCAGGGCTTCCATGAGCTCTCAGAAAGATAAATGTGTGAAAGGACTTATAAGGTTTTAAAAGAAAATTATATCACTGAGGATAAGAAACTTTTACCTCTCTTGGATTCTCCTTTAATCTCTAGTTCAGTTCTGTATACACAGTGGATGCTCAATTAAATCCTTTCTGCTCAATTGGAACTACTTCTAATGCCCATGGCAAGTTAGAGACCACCCAGTGTTAGAAATCTGTAGTCCCTGGCCCCTTTAAGTTTATAATATGTATCAGAATCAGGAAGGAGCTGAGGATAGACAGAAGGGGATGGAATAATAACTCACATCTAGACAGGACTTTTCCTAGTCAATGAGTTAGGTAGTACAAATATTATTCCCATTTTATAGAGGAAAAAACTGAGACTCTGAAAGGTTATGGTGACATAGACAACAAATTCTATAGCTGAGATTGAAATTCAGGTATCTTGAGGCCAAGTCCAAGACTCTTCATTGTATTATACTGTCAAATCTTCTCTGTTCTGAACAGAAGCACAAGTCTATTGTGGCCCAGGCCAGTCCTTACCTATGCATTCTCCATTCTCTGGAGAAGGCTGGAATCCACTATCACACACACAGACGAAGGAACCTTCTGTGTTGACACATTGCCCTCCCAGGCACCTGGCTATGTCTGCACACTCATCCACATCTAAAAGAGAAGGCCAACGAATATCAACTTGTCTAAGACTGAGTCTCTTCTCAGCTGCCTCCTCCCAGGGAGGTTCCCTCCACAGCTTGGGGTACCCAGTGCAGTGGGCAAGAGATAATTAGGGTAGAGATGGAGAGAGCAGGACAAACCAGTAGCAGAACTAGAAGGACAGAACAGTAGCTGGCATAACGGGATGGGATCAAAGCAAAGAAAGCAGAGAACCCATCTCAACTGAGGCCTGATAAGGGATTTCTGAGCCTCTTTGTACCTGGCCTCTAGTTCTGTCCATGATAATGGATATATGCCCAAAGCACTAGGGCATGGCTCTTAGTGCCCAACTCCTAGCCTCTAGAATGGATTACACCCTCAACAGGACCACAATCTGAGTAGAAAGTCTGATTACCTGTCCTCACAGCCACTTACCCAGGCAGCTGGTGCCCCCCAGCTCACTAGAGAAGCCAGGGGCACAGAGGCAGAAGAAGGACCCATGGGTGTTGAGGCACTCGCCATGGGGGGCACATTCTTCCTCCCCAGCACATTCATCTAGATCTGTAGGGGAAGATAGGGAATGAGTAGGTCCCCTGGGCCTTGCACAGCCATAGGGTAGGAACCAATGGATCTCCTTTTTTGCTGCCTCTAGGATGACTTAGTCGCTAAAGTTCATTCCCTTTAATGTTCCCACATGCTAAATATTTATTAAATACCTACTGTATTAGGTACCGGAGATACACAAATAAAATTACCCAACAAGCTGGGCTTGGTCCTAGGATGGAGGATGGAGGTAGAATCAGTCACCGAATGGCAAAGTCAGACAATGCCTGGGAAAGACTATAAATTAGAAAGGCCAAGGTCACCCATTGCATCCTGGACCATTACCAGTCATCTTGACCTCTGTCTTTCTACTGGATTTCAGTAACTCTGGAGGAATGAATGAGGCTGACAACTTTGTACAACTGTGTCTCACTTAAATCCAACTCATGCCCAAATCAAGACCTCACCCTTGTGACGTCATTGGTCTTTGAGAATGAAGAATGAACAGCAGCAAAGTCAGACAGGACCCCAGGAGTCATCTACTCTAGCTACAGCTGAGCAAGAGTCATCTAGAATTCAGCTTCGGCACCTTGCCCAGCCTGGAAGTAGCTAGTGGTGAAGTGGATAAAGAGTTCTGTCTGGAATCAGGAAGACCTGAGTTCAAATCTGGCCTCAGACACTCATTAGCTATGTGACCCTGGGTGAGTCACTTAACCCTTGTCTGCTTCAGTTTCCTCAACTGTCAAATGGGGATCATGATACTTCTTTCCTCCAGGGTTGTTGTGAGGATTGAAAGAGAAAGTATTTATAAAAAATGCCTGGTGCGTAACAGGTGCTATATAAATGCCTATTCCGTCCCTCTTCTCTTTACTTGAAGACCTTCAGTTATGGGGAACTCGCTAGCTTCCAAGGGAGTCAGTTGTAGAATCACAGGATCTCCAAGTTGGAAGAAGCTTCAGAGGTCATCTAACTCAATTCATACAGGAACAAGTTCTCACTGGTCAGGAAATTCTTCAGTATCTTAAGATGAAATCACCCTTTCTCTCATTTTCATCTATTATTCCCAGTCGATAACTAAATGATGACCCTAAATTCATGCTATCTCCCCATGTCTGGAATGTTTTCCTTATTTTCCATCCTCTGGATTCCAAGTCTTAGCTAAAGTCTCATCTATAGAACATCTCTCTAGAGCCCCCTTAATTTCTAGTCCAATCCCTCTATTGATTACTTCCGATTTATCTCTTATTTGTAGAAGGTTGCTTCATGTTGTCTCCTCTGTGGGTCCCTGAAGGGAAGGGCTTGTTTTTTTTTAGTGAAGAAACTTTTATTAAGTATATAAAGTTTTTAGTCATTAACTAACATTTAACATTAAAGTTAAAGTCATTAACTCAGAATACAGTCAATTTAGTAAGACCCGTAATTCTATTCCTTGTCAATCAAATTTTATTTTCATTCTTGTTTTTGAAAGAGATCATTTATTTTTTGCTTCAGATTTAATTGAGAACAAGATTGAGAATCCTGACTGACAGAGATAAACTGTTATAAAGGGGATTAAAGCCTTGTGAACCTGTTTACAAAGAGTAGGATATGCTTCTCCAAGGGTACCTCGAAAATTTTGTTACTTCACTGATTGCAAATCAATTTAGATTTTCTGGCTACCAGAAAAATCAATGACCTCATCTTTTACTGGGTCTTATTGATGCCTTTCCCCCTATATATAGGGGAAATATAAGAGTTCATATCCAAATCTCCTTCATTTGGTTTTTATCAAGATGAATAATTCCTTCAACTGGCAGGAACAATCTTTTTTGCTTTTCTTTATATCCCTAGCACTTATCCCAGGGCCTAACACATAGTAGGTGCTTAATAAAGAAATAAATGCTTATTGACTGCCTTTTGGGGCTATTTTAAACAAGTTGCCATCAGCCTTGTCTGATGTCAGATTTTTCTCTTAACTCCTTTGGTGTTCCAGTCACACTGACCCACTGACTGTTCTCCATGCTGGATGGTCCATCTCCTGCTTCTGAGCTTTTCTACAAATGGCCAAATATTCCCCCTATGTCTGAAACTCACTCCCTTCTCTCTGTTCCCCAGCTTCCTACTTATCACAGATCAGGCACCACCTTCTGTGTGATGTCTTTCCACATTCCTCAGGTGTCAGTACAATCTGCCTTTTGATATTACTTTGTGTACAGATCTTGTATTTGCTTTTCTGCATAGATGTGCTATTCCTCCCCATTCCCACCCCTTCCCCTCCCCTGCCATGGTAATAACTAGCTAATACTTCCTAAGCACTTATATAGGCACAGTGGCTAGAGGCCTGGAGTCAGGAGGACCTGAGTTCAAATTTGGCTTCAGACACTTACTAGCTGTGTGACCCTGGGCAAGTCACTCAACCTTACTTGCCAAAAAAAAAAATTGCTGAGTATTTCACATATGGAAGCTCATTTGATCTGTACAACAACTCTATGAGGTAAGTGTTGCTATTATCCCCATTTTACAAATGAGGAAACAGTCACAGAGAAATTAAGGGATGTACCCAAAGTTACACAGTCTGAGGTAGGATTCAAACTTTTGTCTCTCTGATTCCAAATCCAGTACTCTACTGTGCCACCTGGCTGCCTCTACAATTATAGCCATTCAAATGGAAGGTCCTTGAAAGAAAACGCTGTTTTGTTGTTGTATGCCCAGCTCTTAGCATAGAACCCTGTACACAGTAGGTGCTTAATAAATGTTTGTTAAATTGGACCTAATTGAATGTAGAAGGGGCACTATTCATTCTGTTTTCATCATGTCGTTTTTCAGTAGTGCCCAACTCTTTGTGATCCCATTTGGTTTTCTTGAAAAAGACTGGCTCATTTTACAGATGAGGGAACTGAGGCAAACAGAATTAAGTGACTTGCCCAGGATCATACAGCTAGAAGTGTTTGAGGCTGGATTTGAAGTCAGGTTTCCTGATTCCAGGACCAGCTCTCTATCCACTGTACCACCTAGCTGCCCTTCTTCAAAGGCATTATTATCATGTGCCTCTTAAGCTTTCTCTTCTCAAGGCTAAACATCTTCTTGGCCTTCATGGATCCTCTATGTCCTGGTCTCCAATCCCCTCATCATCCTGCCCATCCTTCTGTGATGCTCCAATTTATCAACATTCTTCCTAAAATGCATTATTGAACATAAGACTTTAGATGTGATCTGACATGTATGGCAGAATATAGCAAGACAACATATTAGCTTCCTAGTCCTAGACATTATATTTCTATAATACAGCTTAATATAAACAGTTGGGGTTTTTTGAGGGGGGAAAGGGTGGAGGGGAGCTGCCACTTTATACTACTGATTCATTTTCATATTTAGTCCACCAAAACCCGCAAGCATTTTTCATGAAAATTGCTATCTAGCCATGCCTTCCTATCATGTATGTGTACAGGTAATTTTATGAATTCAAATACAGGATGTGATATTTACCCTTATTAATTTCATTTAATTAGTTTCTGCCCCTTGTTCTAGCCTGTCAAGGCTATTTTTAGATCCAGAATTTCTTATCCAATAAGTTAGCAATCCCTCCCAGCTTGGTGTCATCCACAGTTTTGCTAAACAACTTATCTATTCCTTTGAAGATGGTATTAAAGCAATCCAAATGTATGTTCTTCCCCTTAAGCAGGAAAGTTAGTACTGGGTTGGGAGATAGAGGTAGTGGAACCAAAATCACAGCAGGGGAGACAACTGGGGCTCACCATCACACATGGTGCCATTGATGAGCTGGAAGCCCAGTGGACAATGGCACTGGTAGGAACCCAGGGTATTCCTACATTCTCCTCCTACACAGTTGGCCTCATGGTCTTCACATTCATTCACATCTGCAAGGGGCACAAAGAAAGATTGTTTTGAGCTAATAAACCACCAGTATGGTCTAAAGAAGAGGGTGGGTGGGGTATTCTCAGTTGTCTTCTCTCTCTTTTATTTTAATTTATTTTCAATTCAGAGAACAAAACAAGCATTTCCATAATTTCCATAATATGGTACAATAAAAAAGATGAAGCTATAAATCTACCATGTACAGTTTGCTATTCCCTTCAAATATACAACCAAGTTATTTTTTTTCCCTCCTTCTCTCCCCAAGTGTTAGGGCTGAGTTGTGTATGATGGGGTGATTCTAAAAAAATTGGGTAGGAAAATAAAAAAGGGAGCAATTATATTACAAAAATGAGGAATGAAAGAAAGAACTAATACAGAGGAAGCAGGTGAGGGTGGAAGGCTGGTAATGTTGGAGTATTACTCTCATCTGGGTTAAAGAAACAACATGTACATCTGGAAGTGTGTAGAAGTCTTCTGAACATGATGAGGTGAGAAAAGTAAGGGATGGGGGAGGGGCTTTTAGAGAGGTATATGGATTGGGATTTGGAAGGGTGGGGAAAAGAGGATGGGTGAAGATTTTTGAAGGGGTATGTGGATTGAGATTGGGAATGAAGGATACTCTTAGAGGGGTGAGTGAACTGCCTTATCTTGACAGACTTGTGGATCATAGAAAACAAAAATTGTCATCCCCATTGATGAGTAACCCTAAGCCTGGCCCTTCCCTGCCAACCTGTAGACACTCTGGAACTGGCACAGCTGTTTTGGCTGGTATAGCCCAGTCGTTAAAGGGATAAAGGATTTCAGAAGGAAATAGTCAGCTTTTACCTTCACATGTATGCCCAAGGGCATCTGGACGGTATCCCCTCTCACAGGCATTACAAGAGAAGGAGCCAAAGGTGTTGGAGCAAATTCCAGAGAGGCAGACACCAGGAGAGGCACATTCATCTATATCTGTGATAGACAGACAAGTACACAAGTCAGAGGGTCCCATTCAGCTAGATGAATGAATAGGAGAGGACTCACTGTAGGTCCTTTGGAAATGGGTAATGTGAATCTGGGCAATTTTATACAACCAAATCCAAGACTAATTTCCCCAACAAGGAAGATCCAGTGCCTTCCCTTTTCCTCCTTTCTGTTTCCTTTCATCTATCCATCCATCCATCCTTTCCTTTATCTGCTTAGACTCTTCACTTCTCGTTGGCCTCAGCATCTTCCTCTAAAGGACATGTCTCTATCTCTGTCTCAAAGACTTGGGGATTCAGATGGCTCTCAGATTCCTTCTGCCCCTTCTTTCCCATTGCCTCTGGTTGAATCACCCGCATTTTTCTAGGGATGGTCATTCACAGTCACTTTTGGCATTCCCCTCCAATCTTTCCACAAGACTTTCAGGAAAGACCTTATCTGGCATATTCTTGACTATAGACTGGAAGATGGACGACCTGGCTTCTTCTGGGAAACTTTCCAGTTCCAGTATGGTATAATTAATTATCTGATGATATCTCCCTCTCACCTATAGGAAATACCTTCACATACTGTGCCATCCTTAGATACTTAGTACCCATTTACACAGGATTAGCAAAATAAGCCTTCAATATCAAGGCAGAGAGTAGTCCTAGGTGTCATATTCATCCAGGTTTAAAATAGGTCATTGGATCCCTCATTAAAGTGCTCTTTTCAGGGCAAACATCTATTGGGGATGGAGAATTAGATAGGACAAATTTCTATCACTAGGCTTTAGTGGGGAGGATTTAGTAAGAGAAATAGGTAAGGGGTACATGAAGGTGGAGGGTATGGATTGCGGCTCGTTCATAGGATTATAGGTGGAGTGGAGACTCTATACCCAGAGGAAGGTGCTCAGAAACATTCTTCCCTCTCCAACAAAGAGGTCCTAGACTACATTTTCTTCCTCTACTCTGGTGCTTGCTCATGGGAAGGGATAAGTCAAGTAGTTAGCAGGTCCATACCGTTACAAGCTTTCCCATCCTCTGTGACTTGGAAGCCCAGTTCACAGGAACATCTGAAAGAGCCTGCCAGATTGATGCACCTTCCATGCAAACAGATTCCTGGGGTCAAGCACTCATCTTCATCTGGGGAAAAGGAGTCAGAATTTAGGGGAATATGGACCTCCTCCAATGAAGCACCAGCTGCTCAAACTAGAATTTTTCAATCAGTCAATAAGTATTTATCAATCACCTACTACGTGCCAGGCACTGTGCTAGACGGAATCATCTTTACCCATAAGTGACTCACCATATAACGGCGAAGCCAAAAAGTATATACAGAAATATACAGAGCATAAAGGTTTATATACACATACACACAAACACATCCAAGGGCACTGGGGAATCAGAACATTCTTCATGCTTCATCTGGAAGGTACAAGTTCTAACTTCCAAAGGAATTAGATTTCCTGGAAAGGCTGAATTCCCTTAAACCTTTACCTGCCCTACCCCTCTACTGAAGGAAAGCAACCAAGACTTCTATGCTCCCTTCAATCCCGCCTGGTAATATGAAGCAATCTACATCCCAATGAATGAATGAAGAGGCCAAAGCCCTCCAGGTCTTGAGCGGCAGGGGAAGGAAAGGGAGGAGAAGGGCTAGAGTTGTCCTATCTGTGGTGCTGAAATGAGGAAAGAGGGAACCAAGTGGAACACAAGGCAAGATTGGCTCCTTAGGCACACCCTTATGTGGGTCTGAGCCATATCGATTCTGTTCTTTGTCTGAACCCAGATTCAGGACCTCTTTCTCCCACGAGGCTAAACAGCTTCAGAAGGTAGAAGAGCAAAGCATGGTGTGGTGAGGCAGTCCCTTCAGGTGTTTTCTCAGGTGACTGGTAGGGATGGAAGTTGAAGAAACATTTGCCCCTCCCTGGAATCTCATTGTGTGTATTTAAAACCCATATCTGTTTTGAACCCTGCCCTCTTCCCTTCCCCAATGTCTTTCTCTTTTCTTTTCACTCAGGTGGCTAACCTAGAGGTCCCCAGAGGCCAACCAGAGCTTCCTTACCAACACATCGTCCACTCTGGCTTCTGTAGCCTTCTGAACAGGCCAGACACGTGTAGGAGCCAGGGGAGTTGACACAGTTCCCTTCAGGACAGGTGCTGGGATGGCGGCATTCATCAATATCTGCAAAATAACAATGGCACCCACTCCTTCCCTCAGTGATCTGCTGGATCTGTAGCTTAAAACGATGACTGCCTATCTGATCCACACATAGCCTTGGCCTAGGATGAGAGCTTAGCCAGAAAGAGTCACTGGAAGCTAGAATGAGTTTACAAGATAACTTCCATCTAATGTACACTGAGTAATTTACATGTTGTCTTCTATTAGAATGTGACCTTCCTTTGGGCAGGGACCATATTGTTGTCTTCTTTGTATGCCAACCACTTAACACAGTACCTAAGTGCTTAATAAATCTTTGTTGGCTGAGTAATTTGGTAATATGTTAATATTGTGTGGTGAGGCAGTCCCTCACCTCACACCCAGGATGTACATCCAAGACATTCATCCAAGAGTGCCTTATTTTCAGTTATGCCCATCACCCCCTGGTCCTGGGGCCCAATAAGAAGGAGCTCCCACAAGTATCTAATATCTCAAGTTAATCAGGAAAATTTGACAAGGGCCCCTGCTGGAAGGCTGACAAGATGGAGGTCAATGAATATCTGCTTGGTTTTGCTTCAACCTGTTGGAAGTTTGGTTGTTTGGATAGTAGTGGTCACCATGTGTCTAGTTAGGCCGAAGTCAGAGGTGCCAGGGACACCTAGATAGTCACATTCTCCACTGCTGTGATAGAGGAGTAGGTACTTTTTTTTTTTCCATTTTAAACACATCTATTTAACTTTTATTGACTAATTCTTAGGGATCAATTCCAGGGCTATCTTTATACATATAAAGTAGCTGTGCTACATTGCCTGTAAGAAGGAATGCTTTACACCTTGAACAGACGTACAGCCTGAAATAAAGTCTGAGAGAAGATTATGCACAGTTTTCTAATATAAAGGCATTTTAAAGACTATAATTGATTTAAAGGGGCACTTTATAATTATTTTTAAACATAAAAAGATAATTCTATATGAAATCATGAATTTCTTTGTCATACCATTTATCTTTTTAAAAAGTATATAAATAAATTTAACATATTACTTTCAAATCCATCCTGTTTTTCTGTGTTCCCTTCTGAATGTTCTTCTGTTCTGTGTATTTTAAAAATTATATTTCAATGACTCCCATTTCTCCCCACAATCACTTTTGTTAACTGTCTTCTGGTTTTTTCCCACTCCCTCATTAAGAACAAAGAAAGTAGGAGGGGAAAAGCATGATAACAAAATTATAGTGAAATAAAACAAATCCATGCAGGGGATATGTCTTTCTGTACTTTTCTGTCCATTACTTCTCTGTCAAAAGGGGCAAAATGCTTCATCATAGGTTAGAGGGGCACTTTCAAGGAAGGATAATGAAATATTAAAGTAAAGGTCAAGCTGGAGCCAGGCATACAATGTGACTGGTGTGGCCATAGGATCAGAAGTTGTGTTTTGTTCTGTTTTTCAAGGAAATCACATAGAGAAGGAGGCTAGGAAGAGAACTCAGAGCTTTTGAAATGCCTGTGGATTTATGTGAAGCCTTTAAAATAGGAATTCTTAACCTGGCATCTGTGAAATTTTTTTAAAAGTATTTTGATAATTGTATTTTAATATAATTTGTTTCCTTGGTAATCCAGTGTATTTTATTTTATCCACTTAAGACACATGACTTCGAGAAGGTGTATGCCTCACCAGACTGCCAATGGGGGAAGTTGGTTGTTTTTTGGGTTTTTTTTTTGTGACGCCAAAAACGTTAAGAACTCCTTATCTAAAATAAAATGCTCCCTGAAACTAGGGTAGGAGCAAAAGTGAAAATGACAGTGTGGGAGCTATTCAGTTCCGCTAAGGCTTAGGAAACGAAGGTGGAAAGGGCAGTGACATCAGAGGGTCTGGTTTCAAAACCCCCTTCTGATGCTTCCTGCCTTTGTGACCTTGGGCAAATTACTTAGCTTTCCCTAAGCCTTGGTTTCCTTATCTGAGGTCACCAGATTTTCTCAGAAGTGGCAATAGTGGAACTGCAGAAAGCATTGTCTCTGGATAGAGACTTCCAACTGAAGGCCAGAAGGACCCAGGATGACTCTAGAGTTGTAGGTATAGGTGGGGGGTGGGCCAGGACATGGTAGACTCCTGGTTCACTTACCTTCACAGTGTCCCTTCCGGACCATGATGTATCCCTGTCCACACTCACAGTGGTAAGAGCCATCAGTGTTAGTGCATTGTCCCCCGATGCACACCCCTGGCTGCTCACACTCATCCACATCTGTGAACACACCAGTGATTCTTGGTTGGTGAAAGAAATGGGGTAGGGATGATGGGAAAAGTGTGAGAACTTGAAGAGACTGATTATAGCCAACCTGATAAAATTGGCATCTGGTATCTCTCAACTGTCCTTCATCCATAGTGAGATGTATAGATATGGTGGAAAGACCTGAGCTCTAATCCCATTTTTAACTTACAAGCCATGTGACTTTGGGCAACTCACATCCGCATTGGCAGTCTCAGTTTCCTCATCTATCAAATATCAAGATGGAACTAGATAATGTTTAAGTTCTATTCAGCTCTAAAATTTTTAAATTTGATTTTAGGGCTGGTCTTATGAGAAAATACTGTTGTCTTTCCACCCAAAAATAATTTCCCATAGAGATTACCCAGGAGACCAACTTTCATGTCAGCTCTTCAGTGCTGTGTATGGAAAGAAAGTGGACAGACCTGACTGGCTCTGCCGTTCATCAGTTACAGGAGTTTAGACAAGTCATCTGGACTTTTTGAGACTCAATCTTCTCATTTGAAAAATGGCAATAATTCAATCTCTACCCTATCTTGTACAAAGTATTGTGAAAATCAAATGAGATAATGAAGGAAAGGTTCTGAGAAGTCTAGAGACCAATAAGCAATTAAGTCACCACCATGTGACTTGAAACGGTTGATATATCAGCCAACAAACACATTACCCTCATTCCCCACGGAATGGGATACAGGGTGGTAGGTTTTAATGGGGGTGAAAGGTTGGTAGTTTAGAGCACAATGGGAAAAGCAGTAGATTTTGGAGTCCATGGACTGATGTCAGGAATACCCGAATTCAAATCCAGTCTCAGACTAGCTATGACCCTTGCAAATCACTTAACCTTGTTTGCCTCAGTTTTTTCATCTGTAAAGTGAGCTGGAAAAGGAAATGGCAAACCATTCCAATATCTTTGCCAAGAAAACTCCAAATAGCTCAGGAAGAGTCAGACATGACTGAAAAATGACAACATGAGTAGGGTGCTATGCTAGTAGCCAAGGTACAAAAATAGAAATTAAAGAATCTCTGTCCTCAAGGAACATATGTTTTTACTGGGAAAAGGAATACAAAAGGTACACAGAGAAGTAAATACAAGATCTGAGGAGCATTAAAAAATTGGGTGGATTGGAGAACAGCTCAAAGTAGATGGTAGCTTCTAAGCTGAGCCTTAAAAAAAGCTAGAAAGTCTAAGAGGCAGAGGGAATGGGGGAATGCACTCCAGGTATATATTTAAAATCACGGAAATAAAAGATAGAACATGAAGCTTGGTAAACTAGAGAGCTCTGTCAGCACTCAAGTGTCAGGTGATATCTTCAAGATTGAAATACACACACACAGGCATACACACAGACACACACTTGAAACACACACGTACACACACGCGCACACACACACACACACACACACACACACGGGTCAGGACCATCCCTTATCAACTGGGAGAATTACTTCTCAGCCTGGGCTGGTCTATGGCTGTCTGTATTCCACATCTGAATCATCCCTTTCAGTCTCAACCCACTCCTGGCAGGGGCAGAAGTCCATATATAAAGACATTTGTTAGTAAATGTTTAATAACAGGTTCTCTAAAAAGGTACAACCTGTTTTAAAATTTTAATCTGCATTATTAATATTTTCTCCATCAGTTTCTTAAGTCTAGACAATCAACAGAACCATTAATCAAGCCCTTACCAATGCAGTGAACATGCTTGCACTGAAAATTTAACTATCACCTCTTTCAAGCCACTTTGAGCATGTACCTTGTTCCAGCAAACCCCTGTGTGAAGAGATATAACATGGAAAACAATCTGGAAAGGTAAGTGGGAGCCAGATTATGGAGAACTCTATATGTCAGGTGGAGGCTTTATTTTATTTTTATCTTTTTTTTTTGCTTTATATTTGAGGCAATAGGGAGCCACTGAAGCTTTTTGAACAAAGAAATGACAAGATCTGATTTACGTTTTGGGAATATTTATTTGGCAGCCATGTACAAGATGGATTGGAGAGAGGGAGGTTTTGAAAGCAGAGACCCATGAAGAGGCTCTCTGAATGCTCTGGAAGGATTTCAATAATGAATACTTTTGCTTGGGTCTGAAAAAAATGCTCAAGTGGTTCTGCTATTAGAGTAGCACAGACATTATTATTAACTGCCCTCCATTCACTTTCTCTTCCTTTTAACATCTCTTTCCTCTCTGCCCATCAACAAATACTGACATGGCTTAGAAGGAGCTTGGTGTTGACCCCAGATAACAGTCCAAAGATCATGCTACCAGTTTTGGGTACGAGATTCCTACTGTCAGGAGCTTACTATCTGAATTATTATTTCTATTTTAGACAGTTTCAATTCCACTATTCACATACTTTTAACTCTATATTTTGGGGGGGGTAAAAATTGTTTTAATGAACAAAGTTTATGTTCTTTCCTTTCCACCTTTCCATTGGGGGAATAGAGAGAGAAAAACCAAACCCTTATAACAACAAAGCATACTCAAGCAAAATCAATTGCCAGATTGGCCGTATAAAAAAAAAATTCTCAATTTGTGCCCCACGGGCACGATCTGTCTGTTAAGAGGTGGGTTAGTTCCATCTGTTCTACTTTATAGAACAAAACCATGGTAGAGTTGGAAGGCACCTGAGATAATTTATTCTAAATCTCTCCCTTTATGGATAAAGAAACTGTTAGGAGCCCAAGGAGTTACAATTTTCCCTCATCCTCAGCACACAGTGTATCACACTGTGACAATAGTCTTATCCTGTCTTCTAGGGCTGGCCCTGGGCAAGATTATGAAGGAGCTAGAATTGATCTCTGGTCTTTGCATCAGTCCTGTCCACAATCTCCCTTGCTTGATCCTTTTTTTGGCAACCCCTTCACCTCTAGAAAAGGCAATGCCCTCATGCTGCCTGGGCAGCCCAGGGGTCTCCTCTGTATTCCCCTTTCCAGAGAGGGTATGTAAAACTGAAAATATTTTAAATGGATTGAGAGTGTTACCAGCCTTTTAACAATGAATAACTATATCTTGTTTACATCATTACTTTCCTCATCCTAGAAGTGTTAGCAACAGCTAGCATTTATGGGGTGCTTTAAGGTTTGCAAATCTTTACAAATATTACTTTATTTCATCTTTTCAATAACCCTAGAAGATAAATGCTACCCCCATTTTACAGTTCAGGAAACTGAGGCAGGTGCCCAGTGCTTCATGACCCTATTAGGGGATTTCTTGGATACTGGAGTAGTTTGCCATTTCCTTCTCCAACTCATTTTACAGATGAGGAAAGTGAGACAAACAGGGTTATGTGACTTGCCCAGGATCACACAGCTGCTAAGTGTCTGAGGTAGAATTTGAATCCAGATCTTCCTCACTATTGACCCAATATGCTATCCACTGAGCCACCTTGCTGTGTCAATTAGTGATTAAGTTATTAACTAATTTACACAGCTGGCAAGAAATAACTGTGTTATTGACCCATCTTAGAGCAGTCTCCTCTTATTTCTTCCCTGGAAGTGACTGGTGCTAGGGAGCCACCCAGAAGTACCCCCTCTATTTCATTCAAAGGAAGTTTGCATCTTCTGCATGTTCTTCAGAAAAGACTCTGGCTATGCATCTCTGGGAGGAGCCCTACAGATCCCTTGAGCAGTGGAGTCCGGGAGAAGGTGGGATAGGGTCTTGGTTATTTAACAATTCTGTAATGTAACCAAAACTGTATTTTGCATATTGTGATCTCTTCCTCAGAATTCCTATAAATGCTACATCAAATTATTTAGGGACAGAGGGCATGAGGGACTATGCCAGTTTGGATATCTTTCTCTCCAAGATAGAAATGTTTGAATATTAACGTCAAATTAGATAAAATTGTTTCAGGCAGATTTGGGCCTAGAAACATAAAAGTATAGTATTAGTACATACATGTCTCTATATATTAATACAAATATATACCTATATTGTACTAATATGTAACTTAACATTAAATTAAAATTTAACTAAAATAAATTTAAAATATATGTGTATATAGATACATATACACCCATACGTATGTATAGATTTTTTTTTTTTTAACATCGAGTTACACTGTTAATTGAGGATTGGAGCTGGGTAGTATAGTGTACAGAGTGCTGATCTTAAGAGTAAGGAAGAAAAGTAAGTGGTTAACACTGGGCAAGTCCCATAACTTCAGTTCAGTTTCTTCATCTATGAAATGGAGAAAATAATACCAGCTTTACAGAGCTGATAAACACTTTAAAACGACATAGGAACGTTAGCTATTTTTGACAGGTTATAAATGGGTATTTTATAGATGTGAAAACTGAAACATAGAGAGGCTAAGTTGACTGATGTTTGTACTTCATTCTCGAAGAGGATCTACATAGGTAATAAATGACAAAGCTAGGGAGATAATCCTGTCTCCCTGCCTTAGGTAGTGATTACTAATTTACACACAAAAGATTTCACCTGTTGTTCAGTCTCTCCAGTTCTGTGGGACTCTTCCTGGCCCTTTTGGGGATTTTCTTGGCAAAGATACTGGAATGTTTTGCCATTTCCTTCTCCAACTCATTTTACAGTTGAGGAAACTGAGGCAAACAGGGTGAAGTGACTTGCCCAGGGTCATACATCTAGCAAGTATGACCTTAAGATTCCTTTGAACATCCCAATCTGCCACACTATGCTCAAAGGTCCCTTTTGGTTTTCTATCTATGATCCTGGGTTCTCTCTACAAAACTGTCATCCTCTCCTACTGGGTCAGGGACTCAACCCATCATACCAGTGTCATAGGAAATGAATGTCAACTCACAAGGGCAGATATTTTCAACTTAGTTAACTAGGGATTAAAAATACACAATTATGCACATAGGGATTGCATGCAGATTCACATGTGGGAATGAAAAAGGGCAATTGTAAATGCTGGAGCTGGAGAGAAGGATCACTTATCTTTTTGTGTAGCAGGGAACTCCTTTTTTGACTTATGTGTGCTATAGCTGAATTTATGAGACTAATAAAGTGCTTTATATAGGTACACCTCACTTTAAACAAAGTAAGTTGGTATAAATCTGACTTTTTTAGATAAATAATAGTAATAAAAGCTAGCATTTACATATAGTACATTTAGGGTTTGCAAAGCACTTTATAAATACAGGATATATCCCCAAAATCCTAGTGCCATCTCAAGCTATTAAATATAGATGTCCCAAAAGTCTTAGGACCATTTTAAGCAACCTAAAAAGTCTTGGTTAGAATGGCGCTAAGTCTATTGGCTGACCTGATCCTCGCAACAAGCCTGTGAAGGAGCTACTATTATTATCCCTGTTTTACAGATAAGGAAACTGAAGCTGGGAGAGGTTAAGTTCGTTCGTGACCTTGTTGGTATTTGACCTTTGAATACATTATTTTATCCAGTGATCAGTGACCAAACGTTGATTGTGTACCTGTTACGCAAGGCACTATGCAAACACTGAGAGTAAATACACAAAGATAAAACAAGACCCCTTTTCTAAAAAAACAAAAATACATAACTATAACTAGCACATTACTATACTAGTAGGTATGTGAGACAGGATTCAAACTCAGATCTTCCTTTGTCCAAGTCCAACACTCTATCTATTGGACCGCTTAGGGAGTGACTGCTTCTTCAGACACAGAAGAAGGCTTCCCCTTTAGATTTCTTCAAATATTCATCTGCTCCAGATAATTTATGATGCTATTTAATTTACATACAACTTCTACACACATTGAGGTGTGACTCTCAATTGTATGTTGGTAAATGTTTAATAACCAGGCTCTCCAGAAAAAATACGTGTTTATTTTTAAACGTATTTTTAAATCTATTTCCCCACGGCCCACTTTGAAGTGTAATCGGCATCATTACCATTTTCTCCATCACTTTCTTACATCTAAGCAATCAACAAAACAGTAAATCAAGCCCCGATTTGTAGTGTTTGCCAGTTTCTGAGGTCAAAACGTTCATGCCGAAAATGTAACAAAAAAGAAGAGCTGGCTCTAGCACACCCCTGGGTGTGAGGCACTAGCCTGCTTCTTAGCACACAGTCAGCATTTAATGAATGTTTGTTGACTTAACTAGATGCTAGGACACTGAACAGGCTCAATCCAGAGTGGCTGGGGAGATCTGTCAAGTCTCAGGTGATATCTTTGAGGTTCATATGCATGTGCATGCGTGCGCGCACACACACACACACATGATCAGGGCCATCCCTCATGAGCACAGAGCTGGGAGAATCACTCCTCAGCCTGGACAGGTCTATTGCTGTCTATATTCCTCTGATTAATGTATCCCCATCTGGATAAGTCCTTTCAGCCGCAATTCAGTCCTGGCAGGAGGAGAAGTAAATACAGGGGAATATGTGCCTGTAAGAAGCAGGCATAAGTCAATTTGGCTATAGTCGAGGAGGCTGAGTCTGGATGTAATTGAAACAGGGCCCAACTATTACATCCCATCAGGTCAGAACAGATTTATTCCCAGCTCCCCCATCATCAGTAATTCGTGACTCTCCCTCACCCCACACGGGCCTGGGACATTCTCCCAATAGCCCTGGAATCTGGAGATAATTAGGAGGCTGTGGGATAGTAGTTTGCCATTTGGGGGCAAGGAGCTCAAGAGAAAAGCATGGAATTGAAGGAGGTAAACACAGTCTTAAGGCACAGGCCATCGGGGACTGTCCAAACTTCTTCCGGTGAACAGAAGGTACACAAGAGGTTCCAGTGACACTGGGCATTGAGACTGAGAAAGGCTCTGGCTTGTGTGGCCTGTTGCCTGCAAAGGGCAAGGCGATGCAGAATTGTCTTTCTCAAGTTTGTAATGGGATAAGCGGAATGTGATAGGGGAAAGAATCTAATCCAAAGAGTGAGACTTAGGGAAAAATCAGAGCTCCATCGCCCTTCAACCATAGGGAATCAGGATCATACATCAGGGGTAGAAGTTCTTAGCCTAGGGTTCATGAATATGTAATTTTAAAAATACATTTTTATAACAGTTTCATTAGCTTATTTTGTAATCATATGTATTTTATTTTATGCTCCTTAAAACATTATTCTGAGATTCATAGACTGCCAAAGATGGTCTCAGACACTTCCTAGATGTGTGATCTCTCTTTGTCTCAGTTTCCCCAGCCATAAAATGGGGGTAACAATAGCATCAGGCTCACACAGGGTTGTTGGAAAGATCAAATGAGATAATATTTGTAAACAACACTTAGCATAGTGCCTGGAACATAGTCAGCACTTTATAAATGTTTATTGCCTTCCCTTTCCCAAGAGAGTCCATGACACACAAAAAAGTTAAGAATCTCTTTTCCAGATATTTGCTATTACCTCCAGAATCAAGTATAAAACCGTCTGTTTGATTTTTAAAACCCTTCACAGTCAGCCCCGCTCCCACTAGCTTCCTTATATTTTATTTCCCTATATCCTACAATTATGATCTGTAATCTATAGATTATAATTTAGGCATTGCCATAGGCTGTCCTCCAAATACCTAGAATGTTCTCCCTTCTCTCCTTCAACTCCTGGCTTCCTGATACAAGACTCAAGTTATATCTCATCTTCTACAGGAGTTGTCCCACCTTTAGTTCCTTAACCCTCATTTACACTGTCTACATGTGACATGTATACAGCTGTCTGCAGGCAGTCACTCCCATTAACATTCAAGGTCACTCCTTGAAGGTAAGAACTGTGTTGTGCTTTGGGTTTTTTTGGGGGGGAGGGAAGGGCAATCAAGATTAAGTGACTTGACTGGCATCACACAGCTAGTAAGTATGTGAGGCTGAATTTTTAACTCAGATCTTCCTGACTTCAGTGCCAGCTTTCTATCTACTTTGCCCCTCGGCTGTCCTTTCTTTATACCCCCAGCACTGGCACATGGTATGCAGTAACCTTTGTTGACCAATCTCTTCACTTGACAGATGAGGAATCTGAGCCCAGAGAAAGTTATGTGACTTGCATAAAGGCAGAAAAAACTGTCAGATATGGAATCCGGACCCAGGCCATTTGCTTTCAGAATCAGTTCTCCTTCCACTGTACCACATAGTTTAATTCTCAGTGATCACAGTTGGAAAGTGAACTAGAACACTGGCAATCATCAAGGTTTGGTACCCTTATAAGAGGGAGCCATGTTTCAAAAGGCAGAAAAGCCTCTGCCACCTAACAAATGACACTATCTAGGTAGCCTCCTATTCCACTTACCATTAAAGCCTTTCCAACCACCACCTCACGTCATAGCTGGGAAGGGGCCAGGAGCCTCAGGGAAAATTGGCCAGAATTGGACCTAGTCAATCTAGCCCTATCCTGTCTCAGGCTGGTACCCTCATACCCAGAAGTCTTACTTATGAGTCAAGAAATAGCCAGCCAGAGCAGAGAAGTGTCATTGCTATGTATGGGGATTGAATACTGACTTCACAGGACAGGGAGAGATTAATGGGAATTTCACTGTTTGTCCTTGAGGGCATTGATGTTTCCCTGGACACTAGCTTTGTGATTGCTGGAGAAGGCTCTCCATATGAGGGACGGAGCCAAGCCCCCACTGGGAAAAGCAATAACTGTGAACTCCTGCCCTGGGGCCATCACTATTGGCAGCCAAAGTCACACACTCTAGGATCATCTGGGCAGTGGAATCAATTTTCCTTGCCAACCCTGGGAAGGCCAATCACAGTCACAACAGCCATCCTCAGTGGCCCCCACCTCAACCTACAGAGAATTCAAGCCCATAGCTAACACTATTTATACAGCACAAATACCAATTTCAGAAATAATAACAATAACTGACATTTATATAGCATTTTAGGTTTTGCAAAATGCTCTGCAGACATTATCTCATTTAGAAAATATACTTGTAATGAGGCTTTCAAAAAGCGGTATCCTTTGTCATCAAGCGCATGGTTTGGAAAATATGGTCACGGTAACAACTGGGCAAAAAGTCAGCACAATACCCCTTCTTCATCACTTGATTTTGGTCAGTTTGTCCCGAGAGAGGGTTATAAACAATCCTCAGGGAGGTTATCATAAAAAACTCTGGAGAGGTCACTTATCCTAATGCGCTCTACCTCCCTATCGATGCAACCAATAAGTAAGAGGACTCTAGCTTGTTCTCACCATGGGAAAAAGAGTAGATTAGATTCTTGTAGCCCAAAATTAAAGTCTCGGGAAACCTTGGCAACTAGAATGTTTGGTTGTTGTTTAACTCTTGGACCTACAACCTACTAGTGCCTTGAGTTTCTTCTGAGATGAAAAAGGTAGCCCAAAGAGACTGGGTGATGTGCTTTGGAAAGTGAGTTTTTAAATGCTTGATTGAGCCCTTCAAACTGTAGTTATTGATTTCAGGACTGTCATTCAGTTCTTCATTCATTAATTCGCTCCTTCAGTAATACCCTGATTAGACAAGGACACTGAAGCCAAGTGACTTGCCCTAGGTCACATGTGGAATAAGTAGTCCAGAAGGGATTTGAATTCAAGTCTTTGGAACAGCTGTGTGACCCTGGGCAAGTCACTTAACCTTGTGTGCCCCAGTTTCCTCATATGTTAAACATATGAAGAAGGAAACAGCAAACCACTCCATTATCTTTGCCAAGAAAACTCCAAATGGGGTCATGGAGAGTTGGACACAAACACAACGAGTGAACAACAACTTCAGATCCCAACAAAAGACTTATTCTTTTCTACCCCCACACAAATTGAGGGCTCTGACCTGGGAGGAACCAGGCAGCACTGGGACCCAGGAGGCGTAGATGACTGTTCCTTACCTTGGCACTCCTGAGTGGCGCCAGAAGTGATCAGCACATAGCCAGGATAACAAAAGCAGGAATAAGAGCCAACCCTATTGATGCATCGTCCTTTTCCTTTGCAGGGGTCACTGAGACACTCATTCTCATCTGAGCACAGACAGGAAGGGAGGGAAGACAGACAACCTTTATTCTGACCTCCAATCTCCCATCATCTATTCTTGACTCCAGGCATTTTCACTGGCCGCTCCTCATCCCCATCCCCTTCCTCATCTCTACCTCTTAGATTCCGTCAAGTCCCAGCTAAAATCCTACCTATTATAAGCAGCCTTACTCTATCCCTCTTCATTTCCGTACTTTCTCTTTTATTTCCAATTTATCCTTCATGTATCTTGCTTGTTCATAGTTGTTTCCACGTTGTCTCCTCTATTTGAATGTCAGCTATTAGAGATCAGGGACTGTCTTTTGCCTTTCTTTGTGCCCCCATGACCTAGTTCTGTGCCTATAATGTGGAAAGCCCTTAATAAATGTTTATTGACTGACTCAAAATATCTGTTGGATATCTTGAACTGGATGTACCATAGACATCTCAAACTCAACATGTCTGAAACCAAATTTTTTATCTTTTCCCCCAAACCCTCGCCTCTTCCTAATTTCCCTATTGCTGACATGAGTACTATGGGCTAACCTCAGAGTCTCATTAACACTATATTTAGCCACAATACAGAGACCAGTTTTTCTGGCTGGAAAATGTTCCATCACTTATCACAGGGCTATTTCCCCCTTCCCCTCAAACATTCCATGCTTGCAACATTGCCTCTGGGATGCTGGGGGGCTTGACACCATCCCCCTCCCTTCTCATTCCCTCTCCCTCTCCGGACTCATCCTCCATTTCTTGGGGACTACTGGAATACCTATACAGTGGGTCTGGCTAGGATGCAGCTGGTAACCAGGGCTGCAGGCACAGCTGTATCTTCCTGGAAGGTTCACACAAGTTCCTGGGCCACAGATACCATCAGCCAGAGCAGCACATGTGTCATTTTCTGTACAAAACCAAAGCAGAGTTTGCAGAGAGCTTAGGGAAGGAGCCAAGAGAAGCAGAGTCAAATCCATCTCTACCCCTGGCTATGACACCTCCAATAGGACACCATATCCCGGGGACCCAGGAAAGCGAAATAAATGAAATTCCTAGTTACTACTCCTCTCCCCATTCCAGTGGCCTTGCAGTCATGACAACCCAGCCTTGTCCCAGTACTACCATCCAAATCCTACCTCAGACACAACTTTTTGACCCTGGCCAGGTTATTTAACCTCTCTCAACCTGTTTTTCTCATCTGTAAAATGAGACAGCTGGACTTGATGACTTCTAATATCCCTTCCAGTTTTAAATTTATGATGCTACGACCCTCTCTTCTAAGCTCTAGACTTCCACCATTAGGGGTGTCTCTACCACACAAATTTCCCTTGACTCAGGGTCCCCAAACAGCTTTCCTAATGTTGACCTCCCTAGAAAAGCTTCCTCTACCTGCAGAAACTCCTTTGTAGCACCCTTGTATCCTCTTATTACATTCTTCAACCCCGAAACAGCAGTACTGACGACCTCTTCCATAATTCTCAGTGCAGTCACTCCTCAAGGTTCAAATCTCCCCATTCCCAAACACAATAATTTATATTTATTTATATAGATCTTTTTGTTTTCCATAGTACTTTCTTGTGAGATTCTCACAAAAATCCAATGACACTGGTAGATTAGACATTATTTCCATTTTAACAGATAATAAGACCAAAGCCTAGTCTCATAGCTAGAGCTATTTGTTTAGTAGTTTTCAATCATATCTGACCTTTTGTGATCTCTTTTGAGGTTTTCTTGGCAAAGATACTAGAGTGGGTTTTCCATTTCCTTCTCTAGCTCATCTTACAGACTGAGGCAAACAGAGTTAAGTGATTTGCCCAGGGTCACACATCTAGGAAGCATCTGAGGCTGGATTTGAACTTATGAAGAGGAGTCTTCCTGACTCCAGGCTTGGCATTGACATCTAGCTGCCCTAAAAAAAGCTAGGACTATAGTCTGGACCTTTTGGCAAACTGGGTAGAGTTCATTTTACTATGATCTGCTGCCTGCAGAGACTCTCTTATTATGAGGCAAACACCCTCATGGTTTTTCCCCAATACTTTCCCCAACCCCCATCCTGACATAATGTCCTTTTGCAGGCCTGAAATAGCAGAATACTGAAGTTTTATGTCCAATCCTCTTTCTGGTTCTATTTTTTGTATCTGGAAATGCCCATTTTATTTGGTGTTTGATAAGTCAAAAAAAAAAAAAGTTTTTTTAAGACAGCAGAATAGAAACCAGCTTATAGACAATGTGATCATGGGCTATTTTGCATGGTGACCCTATCTCCTAAGCTGACTTTCAGAGGCCAAGGAAGTTTGACAATAACATCTGGGCTACAGTAGCAGCCTAGAAGTTTACTAGGATTCCCCAGCAAAATCCTAACACTCTGAGATGCTTGGGTTAGAGTCAAGGGTGGGGAAGTTAGGCAGGATACTCTGACTCAAAGGAAGCTACCACATGGCAATGTTGGGTGGAGGGGCAGGTTGATTGCTCAATATGATCCGAACCTAAGTCTCATCCCTGCAAGTGTCCTGCACTCAACGATCCTTCTATAGGTTGCTCGGCTTCCTAACTCTATGCAAACAAAACCAACCAGATTGAGAAGCAGGAAAAAGGGGATAGAGAAGAGCTGTCTATGGTACTCTAGAGAAGGAGTAATCACCAGGAACAGGAACTTCAGGGGAGGAGGCCCTAGCTAATCTGCTTACAGTAACTTTGTAACCTCTGTTCTCTTTAAAGCTTGTACTCTTCAGGGCCCAAGTGAGAGAGGGCAAAGACATTCCAGGCCCTGGGACAGTTCTTTGGACTGAGAGAATGAGCTAGTCATGAGACTCTTCCACTGTGCATAAGGAAACAACTTCTGCTTCAATGGGCAGGCAGATTGAGGTAGGACTTTTAGTCTTAACACATGTAAGCATGTTATAGTTATATCTCTATATGGTTATAATCTAAACCCCAGTAGCATGTTATAGTTGACCACTGGACTTGGAATTAGGAAGACTTAAATTCACATCCCTGCTTCTCACTGGCTGGGTAACTCTGGACAAATCACGTAATTTCTCTGTACCTTACTTTTCTCATCTGTAAAATGAAGGGCCTGTCCCTTCCAACCAGCTCCAAATCTACAATGCAGTAATGTTAATGAAAGATCTTTCCCATCCATTAATACGTCTCAGGTGGAGCCCATTAAGGGAAGCTTGATTAGGGGAGGTTTGTTTTATAGGAAAGCCCATACCTTTTAATTGCTGGGTCACCTCTGGCTCTAAAAAGTGTGTACATACATTCCCCAACTGATAAATGGTCAAAGGATATGAACAGGCAATTTTCAGAGGAAGAAATTAAAGAGATCTATAATCATATGAAAAAATGCTCAACATCACTTTTGATTAGAGAGACGCAAATCAAAACAACTCTGAGGCACCACATCACACCTATTAGATTGGCAAACATGACAGAACAGGAAGATGATAAATGTTGGAGAGGATGTGGGAGAGTTGGAACATTAATACACTGTTGGTGGAGCTGTGAGATCATCCAATCATTCTGGAAAGCAGTTTGGAACTATGCCCAAAGGGCTACAAAAATGTGCATACCCTTTGACCCAGCAATATTGCTACTAGGACTATATCCTCAAGAGATCATAAAAATGGGAAAGGGTCCCACATGTACAAAAATATTTATAGTAGCACTCTTCGTAGTGGCCAAAAACTGGAAATCAAAGGGATGCCCATCAATTGGGGAATGGCTGAATAAATTATGGTATATGAATGTAATGGAATACTACTGTACTATAAGAAATGATGAACAAGAAGACTTCAGAGAGTCCTGGAAAGACTTCTATGATCTGATCCTGAGCAAAAGGAGCAGAACCAGGAGAACTTTGTGCACAGCAATGACCACAGTGTGTGAGAGTTTTTTCTGGTAGACTTGGAACTTCATAGCAAAGCAAGGACTTAAAAAAAAAAAATTCCCAGTGGTCTTCTAAGGCAAAATGCCTTCCACATCCAGAGAAAGAACCATGGAATTCAATCACAGAATGTAGCAGATCATTTTGTATGTGTGTGTATTATGTTTTGGTTTATTATATGATTCCTCCCATTCATTTTAGTTCTTCTATACAGCATGACTATAGTGAAAGTGTATTCAATAGGAATGTATGTGTAGATCCTATATAGAATTGTATGCCGTCTCGGGGAGGGAGGGAGAAAGTGGGGGATAGGTAGGGGGGAAAAATCTAAGTTTTATGGTAGCGATTGTAGAACACTAAAAATAATTAAAATTAATATTAAAAAAAAGTGTGTATATACTCTGAGGTGAGGTTTTGCTTTGGGGCTTACTTTTTAGAAGAAGGTTTGTGTTCCAGATGAGACTCTGAGTAGCTATTAAGAAGCACCTTCCACACATATACACCACTTTGAAAACCCAGATGTTGGTGCTTCTCTCTCTGGTATCTTTGTATATATGTAATGGTCAGACAGTTGGATTATTGATCTGTGATGTATGTATTGCTTATGGTCAGTCAGTTAGAAGCCCTGTCTGTTGGTCTTTATTTCTCTGCTTTTATTTTCTCTGTTGGTCTATGTGATTAAAGAAGGTTGTTGACCCCTCTCAAAAGTTGCTTTCTTTTTAGAAAAGCAGATCTAAGACCCTGTGCTAGCAGGCCCTCCTGGATGCGTCAGGGCACTTCCCGTACATCCACCTAAACCTCTTTTTAATACACCATGCTGTTTCCCTAAGAGAAGAGAAGCAACTCTCAGTAAGGAACATAGAATCAGAACCTTAGCCCCAAAGTATGGAGAGAGAAGGTAGGGAAAGGAAAATCAAATGGGAAGTGTCAGGGTCTGATCACATGTAAGGAGGGGAAAGGACTAGCTTCACAAGGCTAAAGGAAAAGTAAATGTGAAGGAAAGCTAAGACAGGGACCAGAGAAGATCAGGCCCATAGAAAGGAGAGGAAATGGGGAGGGGACAAAGGATGAAAGGGGAACCTGAGCATGGCAAGAGTAAGACAGTACAGTGTGCACATGCGCGCGCACACACACACACACACACACACACACACACCCTACACACTCACATATACTTTCATGTTATGAGAGCACCATGACAACATTAAACATGTCTATTTGAACCAAACTTCAAACAAAAAGCTATTGAGAAAAGCACATTCCAGAGACAGGTAGATTGCCAAGGTTTCTCCCCGCTTCCCTTCCCCAAACCCTCCTTGGGTCATTACAGACCAGACCCTAGAAGCCCAGAGGGAGAGAAAAGTACAGACTCTCAGACAGTTAAGCAACCTTGAAACAACAGAACTGCTATTCTCCCCAGTAAACAAGCTCTCTTCAGGGCCACAAAGCTGGAGCGGCTGCCAGTAAGGCCAGATGACTCAATGTTCACTGCCACAGGAATCTAGCCAGGTTTCCCAAAGGGACTTACTTATCCCCTGTTCTCTGGGAGTTTCTCCTAATATCCTTGGGGAGGTCCCATGATGCCCTTCCCCATAGGCACCAAAGGAAAGCTGTAATCCCTTCACTCCCACCAGCCTCCCCCACCAAAAAGATTTCTGCTTTCCCCACCAGCCCCCAATCCCTCACTCAACACACTGGAGCTGACTAAAGATACCAGATGTGGATGCTATATCCCTAAGGGAGATCCCATGATCTTTTCATTACTGAGCCAGGAATTCTGAAGGCCTGGAGAGAAGAAAGGAAGACTCTTCTAAACTCTCATAGAGGTCAATGGAGCCTGTCAGATTCTTCCACCAGGTTTCAGGATGCAGGTGCTTTCCCTTTGCTTCTAGAAAAGAGTTCTGGCCCTTGACCTCTCAGTCAGACAATCCCAAATCGCTGTTTTCACAGAGGGCCCAGATATGTACCTTTGCTCAGTGTTGGGGCCACATTGAGGATGGATGCGTCTTCCTCCTCTTCCTGAGGCTCTGGGGTCACCTGCTCAAGAAGTGGTGGAGATGGCGTTGCTATGGAGGGTGCTGTGGAGGAAAGAGGGCACCTTGGGATGAAGCTGGGTCTCTAGCCCTGTCAGATTCCTGAGGGGTTCAGATGTTCACTACAGAGTTGTTGAGAATGATCTTCTTCCCCATCCCTCTGTTCACTGTCCTTGCGCCCCCCAAAGCTTACCTAAAGGGCTCATGTTTCAGGCTAATTGGGTTTTATTCCTTCCCCCTATTTCCCTAGGAGGTACTTACTTACCTGGGGACCAGGCTGGCACAGAGTCAGCAGTTGCAGTGATCTGTGGGGTTCAAGTTTAAAGATAAGAAAAGATTAATCCTGGCATTTCTATGATGGAAGTTGGGTGCAGGGGGAGCAGGTTTCAAAAGAACCTTTCAGTCAATATCAAGAAACTTGCTTCACCTCCATCCTTCCCCACCCTTCCCTGGTTAACTCAAAAGAAAATACACTTGGACATTCTCACTGAGGCTCGTCTTCCAAACGGTCCTGGCACAACCTTATTTGTTCCTTCAACCCTTCTGTTCTCTTGGGATACCACTGTACCCATTGAACAAATGATGAAATGGAGATAGAGAGAAGCAAATTAACTTTTTCTAAAAACCAGAGAAAGGCAGTGGTGCGAGAGCACAGGGCATCTGTACCACACACCCCTTAATGAATAGCAATCTCATTAGCCCAGAAGTAATGTGAGTAATCTTTCTACTGAAGAAAATGTGGCTTTTACTTCTTAACCAACTGCCCCAGCCCAACAAAACTCAGGAGAAAAAGAGATATCTGTGCAGTATACCTGGGACTTTCTGGAAAGATCATAAAACCATAAATTTATGACTAAGGGGGACCTTGGAAGTTATCTAATTTAGTTCTCTAATTTTGCAGGTCCAGAGGTTAAGTGACCTACTCAGGGTCACAGATATTAAATGGCAAGAAGCAGGATTCAAACCTAAGTCCTCTTTCAATACTCTTTCTATTATACCAAGATGCACTCCTAGGAAACAAGACCCAGAAAGGAACACTGAATCTGAAGCTAAGACCACCATATGGAGAGAGAAGATAGTGAAGGGTACCTGCAATAAAGAGAGCGATGAGGGAGAAGCAGGGTCAATGGTGGGAGTACAGGCAGATTGGGAAAAACGGGAGGAGACAGTGCTGGTATCCACAGTAAAAGCAACAATTCCAAAAACAGGGAGTCACCATCAGATGGTGAAAAAAAGCAAGGCGAAAGGCAGAGAAAGCCAGAACCACAGCAAAGAGAGGAAATGGTAATGTGGGAGTGGGCAGAGGATGAAAGGAAGATCTAGGCAAAGCAGAGGTGAGAATGCTGAGTCTTGTTTCTGGGAAGACCTGGAAGTAGAAATACGGGGAGGGAGGGTGAGGGTGCCAGGGTAAGAGTGTGGATACAGAGGAAAGGATTCAGAGGTCACTAAGGAGGGATCATAAGACCATTAAAGGAACAGTACTTTAGCCAGACTGGAGTTCAAAAAGAAGCAAAGAAGCAGTTTCAGACATAATAATACAGCTTCATGTTTCACAGATGCCATCCTTGGAGGAAGCACTGAGCCCTTACAAGTAAATTCCTGATGGGAGGGGAAGCTGAAGCTTCTTATTTTGAGGCAGTCAGGGTTAAGTGACTTGCCCAGGGTCACACATCTAGTCTGAGGCTGGATTTGAGCTCAGGTCCTCCAGACTCCAGGACCTGTGCTCTATCCACTGCACCATGCAGCTAAAACAAACCAGGGGCAGGGCTGAGGTGTCTGCTTTCAGCAACAAACAGGGACAGGAATACTAAGTCAGCAATGAGGATGAAGAAGATGTAGAAAGGATGTCTATGGAATGAGTCAAGAATGGGTTCCCTAAGGGACAGCTACTCAGCTTAGTAGATAGAGCACCAGCCCTGGAGTGTGGAGAACCTGAATTCAAAACCGGCCTCAGACACTTACCAGCTGTGTGTCCCTGGACAAGTCACTTAACCCCAATTACCTCTCAAAAAAAAAAAAAAAAAAGGAATGGGTTCCCTAGGCATGGTCAAGGAAAGCTCTTCTAGAACTCCAGGTTCAATGCTTGACATCTGAGGTGGGAGCATAAATGTCCTTTTCAGGACAGCAACCCTGTCTCTCCCTCTTTCTTTTAGGGCTAAGAATCAACTTCATCCCATTTCTTAATTTCTCCAAATAAGGATAGGGACTAGAGCTGTGATTTCATTGGCTTAAGGAATATCCAGATGAAGGAAATCCCTTTACTGATGAAGGTTAGTACCTTCTCTGCAATTTATAGTCTTAGAGTTGTCTAAAAATTAGATGATTTGTCCTGGGTCATACATACATACATAGGAATCAAGAGACAGGACTTGAACCCAGGTCTCCTTAACTTCAAGGTTAGTTCTCCATCAATTATGCCACTATGATGACATGAAAATGCCACCAAAATTCTCTCCCCATATTTCTACTTCCAGGTCTTCCCAGAAACAGGACTCAGCATTCTCACCCCTGCTATACCTAGATCCTCCTTTCATCCTCTGACCACTCCCACACTACCATTTCCTCTCTGTTGTGGTTCTAGATTTCTCTACCTCTTGCCTTGCTTTTTTTCACCATCTGATGGTGACTCCTTGTTTTTGGAATTGTTGCTTTTACCCTGGTGGCATTTTCATGCAAAATTAGGGAACTAAATTAGATAACCACCAAGGTTCCCCTTAGTTATAGAAACTAAGTTATGTAGAAACACCTAGAAAGCACAGATCCAACCATGTCATCCTCAATAAACTCCAAAGTCTAAACTCTATTGCCTCCAGGATCAAATATAAAATCCTGCTTGGCATTCAATGCCCTTCAGAATCTAGCCCCCTCCTACTTTTTCAGTCTTCTTATACCTTACTCCCCACACCATGAATTCTTCAATCCAGTGACACTGACCTCATGGCTATTTCATGAACCAGATGTCCCATCTCTCAACTCCAGACATTTTCTCTGGTTCTTCCCTATGTCTGGAATGCTCCACTTCCTCATTTCTTTCTACTGGCTTCTCTGTCTACCTTTCATTTAAGTCCTTCCTAAAATCCTATCTTCTACAGGAAGTCCTTCTACTGCCCTCTCCTTCATAATTATTTCCCATTTTTCATACATACACACACCCACATATAGTATGTTGTCTCCCCCATCAGATTATGAGTTTCTTGAGGGTAGGGACTGTCTTTTGCTTCTTTCTGTATCTCCAGAGCTTAGCACAGTGCCTGGTTGTAGGTACTTAATACAATGTTTTTTGACTGACTATTCTAACTGCTCTGGAGCTACATAGCCCTAAAACTCACTATCTGCTCCACTCCCCCTTTCCCACTCCCCAACTCCAAACAGCCCAAACTTCCCATCTGGGAGAATTACTTACCTGGTCACCCTCTGAGAAACCTGTAAAGGGAAAGGTAAGTGTCAGTGGAGGGAGAAGTGATCTGAGTTCCTACCTCACTTTCTGAGCTGTTCCCCTTTTCTCCTATGTCACTAAGCATCTGATGATAGCCTTTAGCACTCTTCTACCCCATTCATCTTTTATTCCATCTCTCTATTCCCCTTTGCTGCTAAACTTCTTTTAAACTATTAATTGATGGATGTAATGACCATCCAGGATTTTAGAGGATGTTAGAGTGTGTTACTGATCTCCTGACAGAGAAGCGATAAACTCATGATGCAGAATGAGATATCCATTTTTTAGATGTGGTCAATTCAAGAATTTGCTTTGCTTTACTATGCATATTTACTAGACGGATTTTTCTTTTCTTTTTGATAGAGGAGAGAAGTGGGAAAGAGAGAGGAGTTAGGGATAGGGTTCTCACCTCCACCTCCAAAATGAGAACAGACCAGAAGAAATCACAGACAAACAGGTCAGCTTTGAAAGTTACATGATGAATTTATTATATATTTTAAAAAGAAAAGCAAGTCCTACATAATAGAGATCCAGTTTTATGTGTAATCCCTTCCCACTATGGAAGTGTTCGTTTTATTTGGTATTTGTTTTTTTATTTTTAAATTTAATTTTAAGTTTTTTAAAGTTTTTAATTATTTGCTTGATTATTTATCTAATTTAAAAGTTTTAAATTAAAATATATCTATTTCCAGTGTTTCCATTTTCTCTCCTCAGGCTTGCAATTGAACTTCAGCTCCAACTTCAACAATCAACGGAAATTGCTCTAAGGTCACTAATGACCTAATTTCTAAAGTAAATGACTTTCTGTTGTCTGTTTTGTTCTTGATTTCTCTGTAGCTTTTGACCGTGTTGACCACTCCTTACTGTTAGATATCCTCTCTTCCCTTGGCTTCAAAGCTGCTTTCAACTTTTGCTTTTGTCTCCTTCCCTGGCTCCTCAGTCTTTCCCCAACCTCCAAAAGGGATGGAGATATAGAAAGCTATGCTGACTCAGTGACCCATTGTTTCAGCCCTGCTTATCAATCAGTGTTGGGGGAGCTATTGCCTGCTATTTAGCATGTACCCCTACCTGTGAAGTTGGTACCCCTACTTCTTAAACATCATGTACCTGCTACCTTGGGGAGGAGCCTAGACACAATGACCCATCCCCTTTTGCTGATGTGGACCTATTTAAATTGTCTTTACCTTATTCAATAAAAGTTGGTTCTATCTTGAATCTCCTGCTGATCCTCCAGGAATCAGTTTTTCAACTCTTTTAATTTTCTTTTCCTGAGTTTTGCCTCATTAATCAGGTAGAAAGCCCAAACAATGAATTTTCCTTTTAACAAAGATATACTGATATGCCTATCTACCTCTCCTAGATGCCTAACCTGCACACCCAGGCTTCTCTTAACTTCAAGAAGTTCTTAACTCAGCTTTTGTCTACCTGGATTTTAAAGAAATGCCTTCTCTCTGACCTCTGGTACCCTAGCTTTCATCTGGTCATTCCAGATCGGTTGCTTGCCTCTATGGCATGACTAGACCTCTCCCAATGTCACTGGTTTCAGACATGCCCAGCCTTCTCCCAGACCCACCAGACCAAAATTCCTTGATGTCAGAAGTTGCCTTCCATCAGAAACTCTAACACCCTATTTACAGAGTCCTAGAATTCAGATTTTATTTTTAGGGCAATCAATATTATGCTTTGTCTCCATGTCCAAGGGAAGGAACAGATACATCATTTAGATTCCCAAAGGTTAGAGACTTGACCCTGATGTTCAGCAAATATAACTGCAGTCAGCTCTGGGAAATTCACTACCTGGCATGCTTTACAGGACTGGCAAAACTTGAGGGCATGGCAACGGAGAAAGTACTCTTCCTGGTGGAGCTGACATGAGAAAGAAGAGAACGAGGGTCTGCTGGAGAGCTTTCCCATCTTCCCTAGGATGAGGCCAGATCCAGGCTTAAGGTGGGAAAGAAGGAAGATGAACAACCTCTTCAAGGAGACTGGATGAATTCCCACAAAGACAAGTTAGGAAGAGGAGAGGAGACACTGATCTTCCCATCTTATTCTACAGAGTTAAAATTTGGACCTGAGGAAGCACCCTGATGCCCGTAAGGACTAAGTGACCCAGATGATCCTGCCTCCAGACTCAAAGGCATCTGGCCCCACCGTACCTTTGGCAGATGGGATCACAGCTTCTGAATGACTGGCTGTCACTTCTCGAAGAGGTTGTCTCCCTACTGGCCAGACTACGGTCTTGTTGTTTCTCTCCCCAGGCTTTTCCAAGTTTCTGGCCAGTTCTTCTTCCTCAGCTTTCCTCATGGACAGGCGGATATCTGAGCTGGAATAAGTGTAACCATGGCCAGCAGGACAGATCTCCCGGAAGCTTTCTGTAAGACAAGTGATCCGGGACTGATTGAAGAGAGGTCACATTCTCAATTTCCATTTCATCTACGTTCAAGAAGCTCCTACTATATTCAAAGTATTGTGGGATAAAAAGACTACTTGCCCACATTTTTATTAAGTAGTTGGTCAAAGGAGGAAACCACTTTCTTTAATCACTTCATCCCGTAAAACTTGCCCACATTTTCATTAAACTGTGGCCAAAGGGGGAAACCACTTTCCAAAGCGGTTTCTATCTGCACAGTGAAACAAAGCATCTTATTTCCTGTCTGTGGACAGGAAGTTAAAACATTGCACATGAGAAGGCTCAGGGTATCTGCAAGTTCTTGTTGGTTTTCAACGCAGGCAGTTACTGTGAGGAGGCTATGAACTGACAGGTTGCCTAAGGGTCACTTGGATTGGACTGCCCATAACATCTGGACAACAACTTCTTGGGTGTAGGAATATATATATGGTTTGTGGAAAGGGGGAGAAAGCAAGGGTGTGGAGATGGGTATTTGCTTCAAACCACAGGAAAAGGAAAATTTAAAATAGGTTGTAACTAACCTGGCTTTTACAAAGGGAAGGGGGAAGAAAGAAGGGGAAAGAAAGGACAGAGGTAAAGGAGAAAAGAAGGAAAATAAGGGAGGGAGAGAAAGGAAGGAAGGAAGGAAGGAAGGAAGGAAGGAAGGAAGGAAGGAAGGAAGGAAGGAAGGAAGGAAGGAAGGAAGGAAGGAAGGAAGAAAGGAAGAAAGAAGGAAGGAAGGAAGGAAGGAAGGAAGGAAGGAAGGAAGGAAGGAAGGAAGGAAGGAAGGAAGGAAGGAAGGAAGGAAGGAAGGAAGGAAGGAAGGAAGGAAGGAAGGAAGGAAGGAAGGAAGGAAGGAAGGAAGGAAGGAAGGTAGTCTTCTGTCTAGTAATTATCTCCACTCTGGACTCCATTCTAATGTGCATTGACTCTCCACCTGGGTACGATCTACCTTTGAAATTTTACCCACTATCCACTTAAATCGGATTCAAATAGACTCAATCAAAACCTTGGCTGACTACACCCACATCTGCCGATTCAACTACTAAGCCTATCCCCATCACTTGAGGCTTACTCCATCTTGAGATTCCTAGGAGTTCATTCCATCTCTTTCCTCCCACCCAGGGAGAAAACTGCAAGCAAAGGAGAAAGTATGGTACTGTGGAAAGACTACTGAACTCTCCCACTGAAACTGGAGTCATAGACCCTTGGTTGGAATCTCAGATCTGACAGTTCCTACCTGTGTGATTAGGTGAATCTCAGGGACATAAGGGGCTAGTACTCAGGGGTAGGGAACCTGCCTTCTAGAATCCAACTTAGATTGAGTCAAAAGGCCAAACTTAAGGATCTAGAAGGCCACATGTGGCTTTAACTCCAATGGTTAGGCACCCCTGGGCTAAGTGCTTTAGTGGATATAGTGCTGGGCCTAGGTTGAGTCTGAAACATTTGTGTTTTAAGTCTGGTCTCAGACACTAGCTGTGTGATGGTCCTGGGCAAGTCACTTAAGTTCTGTTTGCCTCAGTTTTCTCAACTGATAAGTAATAGCACCTTATCTCCCAGGGCTATTGTGAACGTCAAATGAGATAGTATTTGTAAAGTGATTAGTATGGTGCCTGGTACATAGTAGATACTATATAAGTCTATCCTTCCTTCCTCCCTCCCACCCTTCCCCTCCTTTCCTTTCTCTCCTTCCTCTTTCTTCCTCCCTCCTTTTCTCCTTTCCACCCCTCTCCTTTCTCTTCCTTCTTTCCTTCCTTTCTTCTTTCCTCCCTTCCCTTCTTCCTCCTCTGTAAAATGAGAGGGTTGGACTAGATGACCTCCAAGGCACCTTTCAACTCTAGATCTTTGATCCCGTAGGGTTAAGGAAGGATCTGGTAGCCTCTAGCAGACCTTCCAAGAGGAAAATGATGGGATAAACATTATGTATTTCTTTCTGAGCAGTCACCTTTTCATGAAGTGGCCTCCTCCTTTAATTGAGTCTGAAGCTGGTGGACATTTAGGATGGAGGGGTATGGGGCACAGGGCTATGGGGGTACAGAGAAGGCACAGGGAGATAGTTACCTGAGCCAGGCAGGGGACACTTCTCACATTTCTTCCCCCATCCTTTGCCAACCCGGCTGCAGCAGCAAATCTGCTTAGTGATCCTCTGGGCCAGGGGCAGCGTACATGTGCCAGCCCCAGCTGATCGGAAACATAGCCCTTGCTCCATGGACACAGCTTTATCAGCTGGAAAAAAGAGAGTATTAATTTGTCTTAAATGACCCATAATGGAGAAAGGAAGACAGTGCTTTGCCTTTTTCTTTTTGTAAGGCAGCAAGTCTCAAGGAGAATTTTCTGAGCACCTGCTCCGCTCTCAGTACCATACAAAGTAGGTGAGCAATACAGAAGTGAAATATGCAATCCCTGCCCTCAAAAAGCTTACATCGATTTTGACTAGGGAGATAATAGATACAAACAACTTCAGAAGGCTGTGCCTAGGAATTGGTGAAAGAATGGTGAGTATTGTTCAGTTGTGTCTGACTCTCTGCGACTCCATATGGAGTCTTCTTGGCAGAGATACTGGAGTAGTTTGCCATTTCTTTCTCTAGCTCATTTTACAGATGAAGAAACTGAGGCAAACAGAGTTAAGTGACTTGCCAAGGGTCACACAGCTAGTAAGTATCTGAGGCCTAATTTGAACTCAAAGATGAGTCTTCCTGACTCCAGGCCCAGCCCTCTATCCCCTTTGACATCGAGCTGCCCCCTATCTTTTGTGGCCCAACTCAAATGTTTCTTCTTCCTTGATGCCCTCACTGCCCAGCTGGAAGGGATCTCTCCTAGCTCCTTATTTCATGCATTTGCAGTATACCACACACTGCATTCTCTTACTGTGGTTGTGCTGTGCCTAATCTCCCCTACCTCCCATCCACCAGATGATAAAAGGTCAAAGGAACTCTTACTCCTCTTTCTCTCTCCAGCTCTGTGCTTGGCAAACTGCAGGCTGAATTAATTAATTAATTATTCGATGAGGGAAGGTATTTATAAGGACCAGAAGGAAGAGAGCTTTTGAGTAATTTTGCATCTACTCAGTCTGAGCTTGGTTAGTTTTCAGGGGAAAAACCCAGGCCAGGCTTACGTAATTGTCAATTATTTCTGACAACACCAAAAGTGGGCAACATTATCCTGTTTTATTTGGCTCCTCTCTGTTTATGAGAAGGAAGTCACATCCAGACCAGCTGACACTGCTTTTTTGTCTGGTTGATAACTTGAACATAGTGTGATCCCAGCTGGCAATCTGATCCCACCCCAAGTCACCGCAAACAGTCCCAAGAGTAGAGGTGAATGTATGAATGTGCATGCCCACACGTATGAGGTGCAGGAACACCGGCATGCACATAGATTCATACACTGAAACACAGGCGGACAGGAGAATGCAATTACACAGAGACACAAAACCACAAGTTCATATGCACTCCTGGAAATGATAAAGTTAGAGGGGTGGGAAATGACGGCATGCAGGCAGTCCCTGGAGTCTCTGAGAACACCACCCTCACCTCCTCCGGCTGAGGGCACTTACACACACAGTGACTTCGAGATGGGTCCAACATGCTGCCTGGCTTACAGGTGCAGAGGTAGCTGCCTCGAGTGTTCACACACTCGGCGTCTTTGCACACTCCCAGCAGAAGGCATTCATTGATATCTGCAAGATCAGAGGAGAAAAAAATGGTAACAAGCCATCCATGGACTTCAGCTAACTGACAGGAGAGACTGTTCTGGAGGGTGACAGGCAAGTTTCTAATGCGAACATGAGAAGAACTAGGCAGTAGCTCTTGGCCCAATGCTCTTGGCTACGTACAGCCCTTCCATTAGTCTGCCCTGGCATCTCCAGGAAAATGAAGAAAAGGCTGACTTCACTTGGATCCCTATTTCAGGTAAGCTGGACTAGACAGAGCATGGTTTTACATCTCCCCTCATTGCCTACGCTACGCTGGATTATATTAGGAAAGGCAGAGAGAACAATCACCCTCAGACAATCACCTCCAAACGCCAGCTCCCCACAATGAAACGTGGACACAAGAGTGCACACATACACACACGTACATGTGCAAACACACTTTTGTCAGCATTCAGCAAAAGGTGTTGCAACCTTTATAATAGCCAACATTTATATAGTGCTTACTATACGTCAGGCACTGTGCTAAGCACTTCACAGTTATTATGTCATTATATGTGGTCCTTGCAACAACCCTGGAAGGTAGGTGTTATTATGCCTATTTTACAGAGAAGAAACTGAGGCAGAAGCTAAGTGACTTGTCCAGGATCACACAACTAATAAGTGTCTTAAGGCTGGATTTGAACTCAGGTCTTCCTGAAGCCTAGTGGTTATGGAAGCATTGTACCAACCTGGCTGTCTATACCTTCCAAGCTTTTCCCCATTTCTCCATATTGACAGTCAAAATTAAGTTCAGTCAAGGACTCTTCTACCAAGTGCTAGTTCCAGTACGCTTTAGGCCTATTTTGGCCTCATATCCACCACCTTTTGACACAAACACCAGAAATAAATATGCCAACTTCATGATCCTCTAAATACTCCCCATGGGATTCCAGTCAATTGCTGCTCTTTGAAGCAAGAGCTCTCCCTACCCCCCTTTGCTTCCCCCTTTCCTCTTGACTGTAAAGGAGACCAAGGAGTTGGGAATATGAAGCTAAGTCAGAAGATCTTCTAGTTTCTTGCTCTATTTTCAGGTAGGACATACCTAAAATATCCATGAACAATGGGTATGTTTCAGTGGTATACTAATAAAATATTTTAACAACCAGCTTGGGGTGGGGGGACACACTTTTAAGTTTCATCTGCATTATCAATTGCTTCCTTAGTTCTGGGCAATCAACAAAACAATGAATCAAGCCTGGTTTGTAATTTACTAATTTTGCAATCTATCAGTTGGAGTTGTCTCTGCTACGTTTCCTGTTGTTAAAATACCAGTAGGGAATCAACTTTCTTTAATCCTTCTGAGTAACCCCTTTCAGTGACTCACTGCAGTGACCTTGTACCCGAGGCTTTCTCTTGATACAGAGTCTAGGTACACTTAAGTGATTGTTATTTCTGTCCAGGGAGAAGCTGAGAACTTCAGTGTCTTTAAGTTCCCCCAAGAGTGATCCAAGGGGATCACTAGGTCCTCTTACAAGTACTCACAATCACATGGCTCAAAACATTTTTTTTTAGTTGTTTTCAGTCATGTCTACCTTTTTCATGACTCCTCTTGGGAAGATTTTTTTTTGGCAAAGATACCGGAGTGGTCTGTCATTTATTTCTTCCTCCAGTTCATTTTACAGATAAGTAACTGAGCCTAAGAGGGTTAAGTGACTTGCCCCAGGGTCACACAGTTGTGTCTGAAGTCAGATTTGAACTCAGGAAGATGAATCCTCCCGACTCAAGTCCCAGCACTCTATCCATTGCACCACCTAGCAGCTCTAAACAGTTTTATTTCAGCATTAAAGGACACAGAAAACACTTGCATGTGAGTTAACAAAGAAATCTTTGTGCTTGTGCTACCTCCACAAAAGGGAGAAGGTCAGAATTTGCTCCTCTCTATTTGGTGCTGCTCTTTGAGGCCTCTGAAACCTTTTTGTGTATATCATATTATCTTGAATGGACATCTCTCTGACCACCACCCCTTACTGCCACTCTAACACACACCCTTCCCTGTCCTATATTTCCCCTCTCCACTGCAGTTTTTCTCTGTTGTTCTCAGGCATTATGCCCTTTCCATTGTCACTGCCATCCAGAGCCTTCCCCAGTAACTTGGCACTCCGAAGGTGCTATTACTTATCCCTTCTTCATTGCTCCATGAAGTTCATCTCTCTTCCAATAGATGGTGCTCACTATCTTCTCTCCTGGAGACTAGCTCTCTAGCCATGATCAGCAGGTTCTAGACAGTTCCTACATCTTTTTTATACTTTCAGGACAGAATACCTCCACACCTCCAACTTTTTGAAAGAGTGTGTACGTGTATGTGTGTGTGTGTGTGTGTGTGTGTGTGTGTGTGTGTGTGTGTGTGTGTGTGTGTGTGTGTGTGTTACCACTTGAATTCTGCTGCTGGCTATGGGGATGCCTCCTTCCTGGACTTGATCACCTGCTTTCTACCCTACATCAGTTTATGCTGAGTCAGTCCTGTTCGCCTCCTCCCTCTCCAGCATCATGGTAGTATGCCTTCTGCTCATATCAGCATGTCCCACACAGTCCCACCTCTCTCTCTCAATTTTTCTTTCCCTCTCCTATCTTCCTCTGGGGCAGATGGGCTGGGTTATGCAAATTACCTCCAGCTGATTCCCCAAAGAACTTCAAGAAAGGGAGGGTGGAGGAGCTGACCAAGTAGACCCAAATGGTGAGAGGAGACCCCATCTTGATGTAAAAGACTTGAGTTCTTATGTACAGCTTGTATGCTTGGAAAGTTCTTCTTATAATGATAATTAATTATAATGAATAATTAATTCATTAAATTAATTCATTAAAACTAACATTAATAGCTACCATTTATATTAATAGCTAATATATATAAGATGTTACAAAATGTTATCATGTTATAGAAAGCTTACATGTCACTTGACCCTTACAACAGTCTTAGGACATAGGTACTGGTTTCCCCATTTGAAGATAATGATACTGAGCCACAGAGATATAAGTGGAATGACCCAGGATCACACAATAGAATTTGAAGCTAAGTGCAGATGTCTTTATTGAGCGTCTCTCTGGTCACTGTTTCTATCCAAAATCTTTCCTGTTGCAGTATGACTGTTCCTTCTTGCATACTTATCTATGAAGAAGAAAATTAGTTGGCCACCAGACTTTACATCGAATCTCTACTGCCCCATGTTCCTGTGTACCTTCCTCTTCAAACTTTCCATAGTTTATGGAAAGTGGAGCTTACTCTCACTTTTTACAGGTTCTTCCATAGCAGGGTCTTAGACTGTAAACTCTAGGTAAGCAGCTAGCACATCTCCCGCAGAGATGGATCTAACAAATGCTTCCGGTTGATGGTGATTAAGATGACAAAGGCTTTTCAGGAGGTCCTTGCTGTAGAGAGCTGGGAGCAGAGGGAAATGTAAAGAGGATGGAGCTGTCCTCAATGGTCCCAGAGAGACTTTACTAATGCTTTAAGCAGATAAGCTGTTAATAGGAGCCAGCCAGACTTAATCAGAGCCACCTGCTCAGGCCCTGCCCACAGACTCCTTGCCAAATATGTGCTTTAGAGCATTTGGCATCAACCACAAGGACAAGGGCTGAAAGATGACCTGGCTAGGGCCCTAAGGAAAACCAGCTGCTTGGCTGGATCCACTGAAAGGAGGTGGGGGCCCTCAGGAGGTGCCCCAGACACAGTGCTTGTCAGGGACAAGTCCTGATGGGAATGTAGCTGGTCCTGGGGGTGCAGAGGGACTCCCTTCCTCCTGCCCAGATTAACAGATGTCTCAGACCCTAGCCCGTGCGGGAAAGGTGGCTGCTCTCAAGGGAGAGTTACCTAGTAGCAGGGATTATCTGGGGAAGTTGAGACAAAGCAAAGACTGTGCCTTTGCCCTCCTCCTCATACCCATTCTTTTCCTTTTGAAATCCTACCCATCTTCAGTACCAAGAGAAGTTGCTCCCTCCTACAAATGTCTCCTCCAATTCTCTGTGGCTGAAAATGAGTTATCCTTCCTTCAACCTCAAATGACACTTTGTAGAGGTCTTACATTCTTATATTCTATTTTCACTTTACTTATTGCAGAGTTATTGCCTATATTTTGTATAGTAATTCATTTCTTTGCATGTGTTATGCTCTATCTCTTTTACTAGGTTATAAGCTCCATGAGGAGAGGCACCATGTTTCATTACTTGTATCTCAATTAGCATCTCCTTGGAAGGAGGGAAGGAAGGAAGGAAGGAAGGAAGGAAGGAAGGAAGGAAGGAAGGAAGGAAGGAAGGAAGGAAGGAAGGAAGGAAGGAAAAAAAGAGAAGAAAAGGAAGAAGAGGCATATAGAAAGCCCACATTCAGCATCCATGGTATCTTGGAAAGACTCTCATTTATCAAACTGGACAAGTTTCCAGGAGGCCAGGTCACTGAGGATCCTACTCTTCTCCTTCCCCAAATGTAAAAACGTTGGTCACTATACAAATGTCTGTTTGCTTTCCAGGTAACTCCGAATTTGGGATTTGTTTTGGTGGCTCAGTTATTCCAATTATGTCCCACTCTTTGTGACCCCTTTTGGGATTTTTTTTTTTTTGGCCAAGATTCTGGGAGTGGTTTTCCATTTCCTTTTCCAGGTCATTTTACAGATGAGAAAACCAAGGCAAACAGGGTTAAGAGACTTGTTCAGAATCACACAGCTAGTAAGTGCCTGAGGCCAGATTTGAACTCATTAAGAGAAGTCTTTCTGACTCCAGGCCCTGCACCTCTATCCACTGTGTTCCTCAGTTGCCCTGATTTTCGGATAGGGAAGGAGGAATAGGTTCTTCAGTATTTAACATCTTTCAAGAGCAACTCCCCCCACCCCAAGCAGTATCTTTTTGTGGATCTAGCCTTTCGTGTCTGATAGCCAGTCTCAGCTGACAGCCATAGGGGGCTCAGGCCTCTTGGATAACATCCCTGCCAGGGCTTAGAATTCACAATTAGCTCTCATTTTCCTCTCTCTCTGATGGAGAGTCCTTCTTAGAAATGATCAGTTAGTTCCACCCTTCTCTTGTATCAAAGGAAAACTTCCAAAACCAGTTATAGCCATTAAGCTTACTTTTCTCCTTGACTTCCAAATTTTCCAGTACTGAAGCACAGTTCCTGGCTCATAGTAGGTGCTTAATAAATGTTTAGTAACTGACTTCCTCCTTTCTGAGTTTCCCCTCTATATCTTCTACCGTACTCTATATCTTTTCCTTTCCTCCCACTGCCCACCTACTGTCCAAAACTTCTATATGGCTTGGTGATCCCAAAGATAGAATAGGTTAGTCACCATGAGGCCTCTACTAGACTTCCAACCTGCTCTTGAGATCCACAGAAATGAAAAATCCTAAATCTACAAGGATTCTCTTGAGGCCATCTATACGAGAGCTTCCCAACCAAAGGACTGGTCTGACAAAGAGTTATTGTAAGAAGCCTACCTCATTTAATGACTTGGCAAAGTAAATAAATGAACAAGGGCAGAAGTAGGACCAGTGGAAAGAAATTATAGGGAGTCAGATTTTGGCTTCATATAAAGAATATTCTGCTAATTAGAGCTGTCTGACAGTGGGAGTCTACTGAATGGAGTAGTGAGTTCCCTGTCACTAGAGGTAATCAAAAAGAGTCTAGAAGGTGGTGTAATGGATAGAGTGCTGTTGTTGCTGTTTGTCCTTGGTTTTTTTTTTATTGTAGAGAAGAATTTATTATTTTTTATTTTAATTTCCATTTTAAAATGACATGATCCATATTTTTAAGATGGTAGAGTCCTATGAAATTTGCCCTTGTTTTTCAAGATCAAAGACATTATGTGGTGATGTCAAAGCAAAAGTCAAGATGACTGGAGATGGCCTGGGATTCAATGGATGACCTTGGCATCTACAATGTCTGACCAAGCTCTAAACCCTCCACAGCACCTGTTTCAGCCGCCTTCATGAGCAATGGAACAAACTGTTCTCATCTGTCAGAATACTGCCTTGGGGGAAGTCTTCACATGCTTGAAGTAGACATCCCCCTCACTCACCAATGGTTTGGAGACCCATTGGTCACGCTCAATCTGGTTTGAGCCATCTGCCCAGATGGTTTGCTAGGCATGCTTGGAGTCACAGGTGAGAGCTGAATGCCTGGTGGACACCAAAGGTGGATGAGAAGTTCTGAAAAGGGTTGGGCAAGCCCTCACCTTAGAGGTGCTAGTTTTTCTAGAACATTCACAGCTATTAATGATACAACCCAGTCAGTCAGTAGTCAGTCAATAAGCACTTATTAAGCACCTATTGTGTGCCAAACACTGGGCTCAGTCCTGAGGATACAAAGGTAAAAACAGGCCTTGTCCTCAAGAAGATTCCATGCTATAATGGAGACAATATCTAAACGATATTCAAATACAATATCCAAAGTACAAACATGTACTTAAGATGTATGTGGGGTAAACTAGAGATATTCTCAGAGGGAAGGTATTAGCAGTGGGAAGAAGCCCAGAAGGATCTGCAGCAGAAGTTGGAGTATCCTTGCCAAGTGATAAACCCAGTTGTTTCTAGGAGTTTGAAGGGTTAATGGTATCCTCTGAATTTTGATGCCCTGGGACAAAGCTCCACTTTCCCCTCTCCCTTACTAGTTATGGCTTTGGTGCTTAATAAATGCTTATTAAATGGAAACGAATGGTGTAAGTGTTATGTGGCTAGTACTAGAAGTATTGTCTATATCAGTAGTTGGCAACCTTGATTTGTGGTCCCTCTTTAAAGATCAAAAACCTATAATCCAGGCACGTATCACTCATAACATTCATTTTCATTCAATAAACGTTTATTAAGCACAATAACCACTAGGGATAGGGACAAAATGGTGTTTTATCCTAGGTTCACCAAAATTTAGAAGGGCCATTAGTACTTCAGCAGCCTAGAAACAACTGAACTTAGCAAGAATGATATGTCAAAATAGGAAGCTAACCGACAGAGGTGGCTAGAGAGCAGAGTGGATAGAATATCAGATCTGGAGTCAAGAAGGCTCTTCTCCTAGAGTTCAAATCTGGCCTCAAACACTTATTAGCTGTGTGACCCTGGGCAAGTCACTTCACCCTGTTTGCCTCAGTTTCCTTATCTGTAAAATGAACTGGAGAAGGACATGGCAAACCTCTAATATCTTTGCCAAGAAAATCATTTGGGGTCCCACACACACACACTCACACGCAACATTTCAGGTCAGTTCTTCCCTGATTTGAGCCACCCACTTTTTCCCAGCATGGTAGCCTCACACTGTCCCCAAATCTCTACTTCTGCCCTCTCCCCACCAACATGTATTGTACCCTTTCCCTAAGGCATACAAACTGAAGCAGCTTGGGGGCACTACAGTGCAAAGAGGGTTCTGGAGTCAGGCTGACCTGAGTTCAGATTTGTCCTCAGATACTGGCTATGCAACCCTGGGAAAGTCATTTAACCTTTGTCTGCCTCTGTTTCCTTCTATAAAATATAATACTAATACTGTAAAATGGTAATCCTAATAGCACTTAACTTACAGCATTGTTGTGAGTATCCAATGAGTTAATATTTGTAAAATATTTAGTATGTGCCCAGCACATAGCAAATACTTTATAATACTTATTTCCTTTTTTCTTTCTTAGTTATAAATCTACTTAGCACCTACTGTATGCAAGACAACCAGTCCCAAATGTCCCATGCTTAAAATTTTTAAAGAATATTCTCCATCTTTATCCATCAAGCCCACTTTAATACTTGTCTCCCCATTGGGAAACTCTTGCTTGTAGCTTACCTAAATCTTTTCTGCCATGTTGTTGAGTTATTTCAGTCCTGTCTGACTCTTTGTGACCCCATTTGGGATTTTCTTGGCAAAGATACTGGAAAGGTTTGCCATTTCTTTTTCCATCTTATTTTACAGATGAGGAAACTGAGGCAAAGAGGATTAAGTGACTTGCCCAGGGTCACAGAACTAGAAAGTATCTGAGGTCAGATTTGAACTCAGGAAGATGAGTCTTCCTGACTCCTGCCCTCTTTCTTGCCATAATCTTGATCAACCTTCCTTCCAACTGACCCTGAGTGTTTCACTTTCTTACTCTATAAATTTATAAGAACTTATACATTCAATTGAGTTTTTTTCTTCAATACATTCATCTTAGGAAACTATACAATTATTCCAATATTCACTGTTGCTCAAAGAATTTTTCTAGTTCCTTTGTTTTAGGACTATAGAAGTAGAGTCAACCTCCCACCCATACAACAATCCCCTGTCAACATCTCTGGCACACTGCCTGGTTCAGGGTAGGAGCTTAATAAACGTTTACTGACTGACTGCTCCTGACAGGGGGATTATAAGGGCAACAATAGATAGCATTTGTATATACTGCTTGAAGACTTGCAAAATGTTTTTCACGTGTTATTTCACTTGATCTTCATAACAACCTTTTGAGGTAGGAGCTATTATAATCCCCATTTTACCGATGAGGAAACAGAGAAGTTAAGTCTCTTGTCCAGGGTCATATAGTAAGAAACTGAAGCAGGATTTGAATTGAGTCCAAGTCTAGCACTCTATCCATTAGGTCACCATTTAGCCTCTTTTTGATTATCTCTAGTAACAGGGAACTCACTACTTCATTCAGTAGCCTTCCATCATCAGCTCTAATAGTCAGTTGAGCCAAAATCTGACTCTATCCCACTGGTTCTAGTTCTGTCCTTGGGGACAGCACAGAACAAATCCACTCCCTTTTCTTCTGTGATAGACCTTCAAATATCTGAAGGCAATTATCACATCTCCCTTTGGTCTTTCCTTCTCTAGACTAAACATTCCTAGTTCTGAAGGCTTATATGAAGTGATACAGAGGGAAGAAAGCAGATTTAAAACAACAATATACATACTCGCTACAGCTATGTAAAAACAATTAATAAAACCAACAAAATCTGGAAAAATATGTACAAGAAAATGAGTTCAGAAAGGGACACCAAAGCAAACAGTTCATTTTTGTCAATGTCGTACCAACATTGATATACACATTGAAAAAGAAATGATAAATAGTGGTGTTTATGGTTCCTCTTTTATTCCTGTTTGTTTCTGTAAGTAATTACTAAGTTTGGAATGCTTAGGGAGAAAAGAAAACAAACATGACCAGTTCCTTGCACTGTTCCTCATATGGCACAGTTTTAAGACCCCCCTCACTCCCCAAGTTGTTCCGCCCTCCTTGGATGTGCTCCAGTTTGTCAACAATCTTCTTAAAACACAAATAACTTAAACGATGACCACAGTAACGTAGAGAAGGCAAAAAGTTAAAATCCTTAAGAATTCTGATCAATGCAATAGGCAATCTTGATTCCGAAAGACCAAGGGTGAAACATATTGTTCTACTCTCCTCAAAGGGATGGTAGGCTGCAGGTGTGGAATGAAGATATGTTAACTGATATGAACAATGTGTTGATTTGTTTTACTTGATTATATTTTTTTGTTATGGGGGTGGATCTTTCAGGAGGAAATGAGATCAATGAGAAGTGATACTGATGAAAAAAAGGAAGGAGGGAAGGAAGGAAAAGATATAGTAGAAAGGAGCAGTGGACCTGGATCATAGATCAAGAGCTATATGGGACTTCAGAGGCTATCTACTCTAATCCCTTTATTTTACAGATAAAGAAAGTGAGGTTCAGGGATATTAAGTGACTTAGCCAAGGTTATACAGGCAATAAGTGTAAGTAACTGCTCTGGAAAATAACAGAGTAAGATTTCTGAAGCAGGGCCAGCTCCTTACATACATCTTAAAAAACAACCAATAGAAATGTCAAACTGTTTATCAAGAGTAAAGGAATGGATGTGAAAAATCCAAAATTAAAACTAAACCAAAATAGAAAATGAGCAAAATGAAGAGTCAGCAAAATTTTAAAAAAATACTGCAGAGCAATTGAATTATCTAATACATTAGGAGCAACACATATGGAACAAGAAACCACGGATGACATTTCAAAGCAGCATCCTTACATGGCCAAATGGAACATTCAAAGAAAATGAGCAAGACAGATACTAGAAAAGAAACCACAACTCCCTCTAAAATCAAACTTTCTTCATAGTCACCTGCAGTCTCTTCATGGCCAAACCTAATAATGGCTTATTCTCGGTCCTCATCCTTTTTGACCTTTCTGCAGTATTTGATACTCAGCGCCCCCTCACTCAAATCAAAGTCAACTGCAAGTCATGTCATCATTCCCCTGATGTCATGGTCCTCTTAGAAAATGAACAACAAACACAACAACACAATTTGATACTGTTGGCCACCTTCTCCTCCAAGATACTCTCTCCTCTCTCTAGGCTTTCCTAATCTGGCTCTCTCTTAATCCTTTTCCTCCCTGTCTGACCATTCCTTTTTAGGCTTCTTTGCTGAATTATTATCCATGTTGCATTCATTAACTATGGGTAGACTCCAAGTCTCTATCCTATGTCCTTTTTTCTTTCTATAATCTATCATTTGGCAGTGATGTGCAAGTGATTCACAAATCTATTCATTTAGCTAGACCTTGTCTGTCTCTGGAGTTCCACATCACAAACTGGATGTCTCATTGGCATACTAAATATAAAACACTAAAAACTTGTCCTTTAAAAACATTACTTGTTAATTAATTGAAGTAAAAGAAGAGGTTGAAGTTTAAAAAAAAAACTATGAGAGGAACCGATGTTATGATTAAAAGATGCTAACAATATGGCCTTCAACAATGATTGCAACTCTGGGCAAGTCACTTAACCCTGTTTGCTTAGTATTCTCGTCTGTAGAAATGGAAATGGAGATGGAGATGATGGAGATGGAGATGGAAATGGGGATGGAGATGGGGATGGAGATGGGGATGGGGATAGGGATGGGGATGGGGATGGGGATGGGGATGGAGATGGAGATGATGGAGATGGAGATGATGGAGATGGAGATGATGGAGATGGAGATGGAGATGATGGAGATGGAGATGGGGATGGAGATGGGGATGGAGATGGGGATGGGGATGGAGATGGGGATGGAGATGGAGATGATGGAGATGGGGATGGGGATGGGGATGGGGATGGAGATGGAGATGGAGATGGGGATGGGGATGGGGATGGAGATGGAGTTGGGGATGGAAATGGCAAGCCACTCCAGTATCTTTTCCAAGAAAACCCCAAAATGGTGCCACAAGCAGTTGGACATTACTATAACAACAGCAAAAGCAATACAGGGAATAAATAATACAGGAAGGAAAGAGTCAATGTGTAAAAGATAATTCTCATTGCAATGGTCAATACAGATCAACTGGGACAAATATCAGTTCAGAAAATAACTGAATTATCCAAAGAATTGGGAAAGATATGGGATCAAGTTGTAGACCTCAAAGACAGATCACAGTGCAACAAGCTTAGGAATGCTGACATCCCAGAAAATGTAGAGAAAATAAAGACTCTAAATGCTAAATTCTAGGATGTCCATGAAAACTTCCTACAATTAGCCAAAACAAGCTGTGATATATAAAGGGAAAAAATCCACAGGACTCTGACAAAGATGGAGCCTAGATGCTGCACTATTGGACACATTACAGCTGAATTCTAAGATTATAATGTTAAGGAAAAACATCAAGCTGTCAGAAGAAAAACAGAAATTGCCTACCAAAGAACATTCATCATATTAGACTTCTCAATAAGGACAAAGCGCAATTAAGAGAACTGGAATATAGCATAAACAAAATTTAAAAGTATAAATTTCTTCATTATCTATCCAATAAAACTTAGTATTTGTTTTGAGGCAAGCTATAAACATCTGAAAATCTACAAGTTTAAAAATTTTGCAGAAAGAAATATCTGCTTCAAGGAACTCTTCCAAAAACAGCTAAGTCTTTGGGTCCCTTCAAAGGCACTTAAGACAATTCACACTTTTTAGATCAAGATAAATCATTTGTTAATGTAACCCATGTGTCATCTAAAGACAGACTAAGTTCAGTCTTGGAGACTTAACTGAAAATAACATCACGGCCTGAGCCCCCACCCAGGAATTTGCTCTCTGGAAACATTTGAATTCTACTTGCTTCTGGGTTATTCGAGTTAGTTCATCAGTTAGCAGCCAAGCCAACCAATGAAAGCAGAAACATATTTATTACATACAGATAAGAACGTAAATGGGATCGGACCCAAGTCCAGTAGTCAGGAACAAATTGCCAATAGCAATATGAACAATCTCTGCAATGTGGGTGGACATGGAGCATCTTTGGGAAAGACTGAATTGGTGTTACTTGGTCCTCCTTGCCTCTTGTATATCCTGCATATCCCTTCTGTATGCATTGCTCCTGATCATTTGTATTGCCCATTCAGGTTGTCACAATTCCCATAGATCCTAACTTAGCACAGAAAGTCTGAGGGGAGGGGAGGGTCCAATAGCTTCCAGTGCTGCCACTACCCACTCCCTCCCAGATGAATTTCCTTAACCAGTGGCCTATAGTTCTCCTTCTTCCAAGCACTTTTCTCTTTCTCTTTCTCTCTCTCTGTCTCTGTCTCTCTCTCTGTCTCTGTCTCTCTCTCTCTCTCTCTGTCTCTGTTTCTCTCTCTCTCTCTCTCTCTCTCTCTCTCTCTCTCTCTCTCTCTCTCTCTCTCTCTCTCTCTCTCTCCTGCTTTATTCCATTTTTCTTTAGCCTACAACATTCTCTGGGAATGGGAAATATTCTCTATAAAATGAGTGCCACTGAGGGCCCTTCCAACTCCATATTTTTCTTTCCTTTTTTTTTGAGATTAAGTGACTTGTCCCAGATCACACAACTATTAAAAGTATCTGAGGCTAGATTTGAACTCAGGTCCTTCTGACTTCAGGGCTGGTGCTCCATCCACTGCACCACCTAGCTAGGATCTCTTTTTCTATTATCATCCTTACCCTGGTTTCTTCTTTCCTTTTCAGGCTCCTTACACCTTGGTCCTCTTCATATACTCTGTGATCCAGTGACACTGGCCTCCTTACTGTTCCTCATCCATCTGCCAACTCCAGTCATTTTCACCATCTCCCATAACTGGAACTCTCTCTGCCTCCTCATTTTCACTTCCTTCCTAACTTCCTTAAAGTCTCAGCTAAATTCCCACCTTCTGTAAAAACCTTTCCCAGTCCTTCTTACTCTTAGTGTTTTCCTTCTGAGACAACTCCCAATTTGTTCTGTATACATCTTGTTTATACATAGTTGTGTGCATGTTGTCTCCTCCCTCACTTCTTGGACTATGAGCTCCTGGAGAGCAGAGACTGACCTTTGCCTTTTTTTTTGGGGGGGGGGGTTATCCCAGCACTTAGCATAGTATCTGGTACACGTTGTTCAGTTGTGTTCAACTTTCATGACCCCACTTTGGGTTTTCTTAGCAAAGATACTGGAGTGGTTTGTCATTTCCTTCTCCAATTCATGATTAGAAAACTGAGGCAAATAGTGCCCAAGTTCACACAGCTAATAAATGTCTAAGACCAGATTTGAACTCAGGAAGATGAGTTTTCTAACTCTAGGCACTCTGCCACCTAGCTGTGCCTGGTACAGAGTAGATGCTTAATTAAATGCCTGTTGACCGACTGCTGTAACACTTACAACTTACATATTTGGACTCCAACAGAACTATTTGAATTTATCTGACATGAATCCTGTCTTTGCAAGAAGCTTTTCCTCCTCTCATTTTCAAAGAGAAGCTATTTCCTTTCATCACTACACTGACAATATGAGAGAAACAGAGTGGGGGAAAGGGGAAGGGAATGAGGAGAGAAAATAATAGAAGCGAAGTAATCCTAGAGTAAAGCTATTATGTTTGGTTCAAGATGAAATTACCAATATCTATCTAGTTACCAATACAGAATGGAAGGACCAAAGAGTAAGTTAAGTCTGTTTGCTTGGCTTTTTTTTGGAGAGATTGTACGGTACAGTAGAAAGAGCACTGGAAAATACTATTGTGCTATAAGAAATGATAAGCCGGCAGAATTCAGAAAACCTGGCAAGACTCCTAAGAACTGATGCTGAGTGAAGTGAGCAGAATCAGGAGAATATTGTACACAGCAACTGTCACATTGTGCACTGACTGATAGACTTAGCTCTTCTCAGCTACACAAGGACCTAAAACAACTCCAAGACTCATGATGGAAAATACCATCCCCATTCAGAGAAAGAATTATGGAGTCTGAATGCAGATCAAAACAGACTATTTCCTATCTCTTTTGTTTTGTTATTTTTAATTTTGTTTCTTTTTTCTTGTAGTTCAGTCCCTTCATTATAATTTTTCTTTACAACATGACTAATGTGAAAATATGCTTAATAAGAAAAAAAGAGCACCGGATACTTTGCCTCTTCCTACGTGACCTTGGCTGAGTCACTTGACTTCTTTCAGGGCTTCAATTTCTTCATCTGTAAAAATGAAGGTGTTGGACTCGATGGACCCTGAGATTGCTTCCAGTTCCAAATCTAAAATCCTATTAAATGATGCAAATAGAGATTCCAGAACTGGATTCACATCTGCCTACATTAGCTACAACTATACATTAAAAAACAACCAATCAGAGTTAGTAGAACCTCATATAGCAATGAAAAGAGACAGAGCAAATTCATTTCCTTTGTTTTCTGTTCATTTTCTTGGTTCTACTTTGTTGAATGTAAAAGTGTCTATGTAATATTGTGTTTTGTACTTTGTATTTTATTTGGTTGTCTTTATTGTTGGTGGCTCTTCTGTTCATCATAAACTTTTTTTAAAAATAAGGATGCTCTACCTCTCTTGAGATATAACACTCAAATCAGGACTAATCATGGCTGTGTTGCTAATACAAGGACTCAAAATTGCATGGGAGTCTGCTGCTAATACCGAGCACATACCCCTTACTGCCACCTCACAGGCAGTAAGGCAACAATCTCTCCAAGAGAAGAACCAGAAATATTCACCCTATCCTTCAGGGTTTGTCCATGAGGTCAGGACCAGTCAACACTTGGTGTTGCTGCCTTGGTCCTGGAAAAGAACTCAAGCCAGCCTCTAATGTAAAGCAGCCTCTTGGCATCTCTCTCTCTCAGACTCAATTTCCCAGCTCCACAGCCAGCAGAAGGGGTCTCAAATGCTTCATACTGAATAGGGACCTGGTTTCCATCAGTCCTGGTGCCTTTGCCAGTTCCTACCAAGTGGGGACTGTTTACTTTCTTGCACAGCGGCAGATCTGGGGTCTCAGACAAAGCCCCAGGGCTTAGCAATCCAGATCCTACATGTGCCCAAGAAATCTCTCTCCTGTGCACCAAGGCCAAGGTAAGAGTGCCAACCCTGTGGGGAGGTAGAGATAGAGCCAAGGATAGAACCCACAGTGCCAAAGTCTCCAGTCTGCCTTGGAGCTTTGTAACTATGAAAGCATTGCATGCTGAGTGGGTTCAACAGACTAGCCATCCAATTCTTGAGGAGCATTTACTCTGCCTGTACTGTAACTGGCCTTTTAGCTAACTCCCTCATTCCCCCCATTTTTAGCCATCAAGAAAAGACAGGATCCTAGATAGAATTCCCTACCACAGCTAGCTATGCCTTACCTAGGAAAACCAAGTCAGATCTTTAGAGCCCTAACAGTCTGCAATAGAGCTAGTCATATTCAGAATGAGGTCTCTGTTTTAGTCTCTTGTAATGACATTATTTTCTAGATCTGATCAGATCCCTTTATTTTGTTCCCATTTCAACCCTCATCCATTCCAGATGTCTAGCTCTAATTTTTTTTGAACTAAGCTCATTTGTAGAGTCTCTAACAGGGTGGGGAGAAAGGGAGGGCAAGAACTGACTTTTAATAAGAAAACTGAACCCGACCAAAAAGATAGAGGAAGGTCCCAGTATTTGTCCCATCAGTTATAGACCAGGGATGATGGAAAGAATGACATAAGCAATCATGTTTGATTTCTTGGCAATCAGAGTAGAAAGCATCTTACTTATTTATCTTCACTGGGGAGCAGAGAAATCTACATCCAGAAAGCCCAGTCAATAGACATATAGGGAATGACTAAATCTGGTTGACCAAGATTGTATTTGTCAGATTCTTGGGAAAAGTCCTTCAGCAGACACCCTGTCAGATTGGTGCTTCCAAATCCTATCCCTTTCCCTGAAAATTCCAACTTTAGCCTTAGGTGAGTTCATTCTTCCATTTCTGAGTGGAATCCTGTGTATTCCTCTAAACTGTTTCTCCCCAATCCATGACCAGGGTTCCATCCTAATACCACATTGCCCCCAACCAGCTGTGACTTGGGGAGCAGTACCTGAAGTCTTCAATCACTAGAGAGTTCATCATGATATATCAATGTGGAGATGAGGTCAATGTGTCTACCAGATTAGGTCTCAAGAGTCTTCCTGTTTTTACACCCCTTCTTCCTACATCCTGGAATTCCAGTCCATTCTTACCTTGACAGTGGGTATGATTCAGTCTCTTGTACCCTTGGGGACATTCCACTTGACCATTTTCAATCACTGGGAAAGCTGAGAAGCAAGAAAATAGGCTTAATCAAGAATATTCAACATTAAAGTCATACAAACCTTCCTGCCTCTAAGATGCTATTTCTCTCCTGAACATTAGTCCCACATGTCTGATTTCCTGCTGAACATCTCCACCTGCTAGATATTCAATTCATCATGTCAAAAATTGAATTAATTATATATCCCTCTAAACTATAAGTTTTTAACCTGGGGTCTTATCATAGATTTTAAACTATTTTGATAACTATCAATATAATTTATTTCCTTTGTAATTACATATATTTTATTTTAAAAGCTTGTATCACCCAGGGACTATATGAACACAATTACAAAATTCTTTTCGCACAAATAAAGTCAGATCTAAGTAAGTGGAAAAACATCATCAGTTGCTCATGGGTAGGCAGAGCCAATATAATAAAAATGACAATTCTTCCTAAATTAATTTACTTATTCAGTGCCATACCAATCAAACTACCAGATAATTATTTTCCAGAGCTAGAAAAAATAATATCAAAATCTGCAAGATCAAACGATCCAGAATATCAAGGGAACTAATGAAAAGAAATGCTAGGGAAGGTGGCCTAGCCCCAGATCTCAAATTATATTATAAAGCAGCAATCATCAAAACCGCTTGGTACTGGCTAAGAAGCAGAGGGGTAAGTTCGAATAAGTGGAATAAGTTAGGTACTCAAGACACAGTAGTTAATGAATATAACAATCTACTGTTTGATCAACCCAAGGACCCCAGCTTCTGGGATAATAACTCACTGTCTGACAAAAATTGCTGGGAAAACTGGATAACAATGTGGCAGAAGCTGGGCATAGACCAATGCCTGACACTGTACACAAGAATAAAGTCCAAATGGATACATGATCTAGGTGTAAAGATTGATACTATAAACAAATTAGGAGAGCAAGGAATAGTGTATTTGTCAGACTTATGGAGAATGGAGAAATTTATGACCCAACAAGAGGTAGAGAACTTTATGAAGTGCAAAATGGATAATTTTGATTACATTAAATTGAAAAGTTTTTGCACAATCAAACCCAATGCAACTAAGATTAGGAGGGAAGCAGAAAACTGGGAAAGAATTTTTGCAACTAGTGTCTGTGAAAAAGGCCTCATTTCTAAAATATACAGAGAACTGAGTCAAAAGTACAAGGAAACAAGTCATTCCCCAATTGATAAATGGTCAAACGACATGAACAGGGAATTTTCAGAGGAAGGAAAGAAATTAAAGCTCTCTATAATCATATAAAAAATGTTCTAAATCTAAACTATTGATTAGAGAGATGCAAATCAAAACAGCTCTGAGATACCACATCACACCTGTCAGATTGGCTAACATGACAAAACAGGAAAATGATAAATGGTGGAGAAGATGTGGGAGAGTTGGAACACTAATTCATTGTTGGTGGAGATATGAGCTGATCCAATTTGGAACTATGCCTAAAGGGCTACAAAAATGTGAATACCCTTTGACCCAGCAATATTGCTTCTGAGACTCTATCTCAAATGGGAAAGGGTCCCACATGTACAAAAATATTTATAGCAGCTCTCTTTGTGGTGGCCAAGAATTGGAAATCCAATTGGGGAATGGTTGAATAAGTTGTGGTATATGAATGTAATAGAATACTATTGTGCAATAAGAAATGATGAATACAAAGACTTCAGCGAGGCCTGGAAGGACATATATGAACTGATGCTGAGGGAAAGGAGCAGAACCAGAACTTAGCACACAGCAACAACCACAGTGTGTGAGGAATTTTTCTGGTAGACTTAGTCCTTCATAGAAATGCAAGGACCTAAAAAATTCCCAATAGACTCGAGGCAAAATGCCTTCTATATTCAGAGAAAGAACTATGGAACTGGATTATTGAATGAAGCAGACCATTTTCTCTTGTGTTATGTTTTGTTTTGTTTTATGGTTTCTCCCATTCATTTTAATTCTTCTATGCAATAAGACTGAGGAGAAAATGTATTTAATAAGAATGTATGCGTAGAATCTATGTAAGACTGCAAACCATCTTGGGGAAGAAGGGGAAGGAGGGGAGAGGAAGTGGGGGAGATAGGGGGGAAAAATCTAAGATAATTGTACAAAACTGAAAAAAAAATAATTTTTTAAAAAAGCATATATCCCTAAGAAGGGATTCATAGGTTGTCAAAAAGGTCCATAAAAATCTTAAGAATACCTGCCCAAAACTTAACTCTTTTCCTAATTTCTCTAGTTCCATGGAGAGCATTATTATCTTTCCAGTCACCCAGTTACCCTATGACTCTTTCAATAGCTCCTATTTGATCTCCCTGCATCCAGTTTCTTAGTGCTCCAACATCCTCTATATATTTGCCAAATTGATTTTACTAAATCACAGATCTGACCCAGTCTACCCTGCTCAAAGAACTTCAATAACCCCATTGCCTCCAGAAAAAAAACTATTGTTTAGTTTTTAAAGCTTTTTCCAATCTGGCTTAAGTTGACCTCCTAGGCTGTCTATATATTACTCCTCTTTATCATCTCTATATTCCTATTGGCTGGAATATACCTGCTCTATTTTCGATTTGTGCCATTCATTCCAGGTACCATGTCTGTGTCTTTGCAAAAGCTGTCCCCCATACCTCAAATGACCCTCTCCTCACTTCCACCCCTTGAAACTCCAATCTCCTTTCAACATTCAACTCAAGCACCATCTCTTTCAAGAAGGCTTTTGTAATTCTCTCAGATGTCAGTCTCACCCCACTTCCATTTATTTTGTACTGATTTTTTGTATCTCCACTTCCCTCCCCCACTCCCAGTAGAATGTAGGCCTCTTGAGAGCAAGGACTGTTTCTCCTTTGTATTTTAATTCCAAGGGTACCTGACACAGAATGTCTACTTAAATATTCGTTGTTTGATTGATTTGCATAGGAAATTTCAGCAGTGACCAGGAGCTGTCCAGAGTTGGAACTTATACAGGAGAGAAAGAGGCTAGAGAGTTAGATTGTAATGCTATGACTCAAAATATATCAGCAGATTCACTGCACTGAGTAAATCAGATTGGGATAAACAACCTTTACATGAACTCAAACACACTTGGATAATGAGTTCCTTGAATCCTTTCTAAGACCACCAGTTCCTGCTTTGTCCTTTGGACAGTGACAGTCTCAGTTGCTGATTCATAGTTTCTAGACTTTTGGATAGTCTTCCTGCCTCTGGCCTTGCCTGTCTGTAATTGTGTGATAAGGAACTCTTCTGCTTCGTACAACTTTCCCCTTGCTTCTGACCCCTCTGGCCCCAAAAGAACCTGTACTGCTGAAGACAATTTTGCTTAGCCTAAGATGCCCTGTCAGCATTTTAACCCCCGCTATGATGTGATCTGGGCCATAAGATTTAGCCTCATCCACAGTGTGAAGATAGAGGAACAATACAGTACATTTAGGAAGAAGGAGCTGAGATGAAATTATCTTTCCCCTAATTGAAGTGCATAGAAATTGTATGTTACCTTAGGAAGTTGGTGAAAACTGTATGTTATTATTACTGATATATTTAATTCAATCAATAATCCATTTATTTATTCAGTGAATATTTATTAAAAGTCTATTATGGAGACAGAGCCAAGGCGCAGCCACCCAGCTGAACTCTCCCAACATTCCCCTCCAAAAAACTTTAAAACAATGCCTGAAATCAAATTTTGGAGTGGCAGAGCCAACAAAAATGGGTGAGATTTTTTTCTGGTCTAAGAAGATATAAGACGTAAACAGAAGTCTTTAACACCAGGATAGAGGAATGGAGGAGTTCTGTTTCAAGCACACATATGTGGTAACAGAGGTTACAGTAGGTTGAGGAGCTCTCAGTCCAGAGAAGGTAAGGGGGTCATACAACTGCTCAGAAAGGGATTACAAAGGATTTTTGCTGACACTGGGTACAGCTAGTATTGATTGGTAACTCTATTGCCTACTCAGTTCCAGGGCAGAGAGGAACTCTAGTGGTCAATCACAAAGGAGCAAGGGCTGTGGTCACAGTACCAAAACAGAGGAGTACTGGCACATGCACCTGCAGGAACCAAGGGCCCTTTCACAGTATAGACCAGAGTGAAGACCAGGAGAGTAGTGACCCTACTTATCCCAGGATCACACCACTTGGAAACACTAAAAACTTGCAAACCCTCAAAACTATCTCTGAAAATAATAGCACAAAAAAGCCTGAAGCTTGTGAGTGGAGCCTAACTTTAACATAAAATTCAAAATCAAGAAAAAGACTTAAAAATGAGCAAAGAAAAAAAAGAATTTAATTATAAAAAGTCTCTGGGGTGTCAGGGAAGACCAAGACATAAACTTGAAATACACAATGTAAAAACAGCTACAAAAAAAAAGCCTCAAAGAAAAATTTTAATTGGACCCTGGAAGAGTTAAAGAAAGAGATAAGACTGTGGTGGAGGAAAACAAATGAGAATGATACAAGAAAATTATGAAAAGAGAATTAACAGTTTGGTAAAAGAGGCACAAAAAAAAATACTGAAGAAAATGACACCTTCAAAAACAGAACAGACCTACTGGCAAAAGAGGTACCAAAATACACTGAAGAACTCCTTTAAAATGAATTAACCAAATGGAAAAAGGGGTACAAAATCTCACTGAAGAAAATAATTTCTTAAAAATTAGAGCTGGGCAAATAGAAGCTAATGACCTCATGAGACATCAAGAAACAATCAAAGTCAAAAACTGAAAAAAAAATGTGAAATATCTCATTGGAAAAACAACTAATGTGGAAAAGAGATTGAGGAGAGATAATTTAAGAATTATTGAATTAAATATGAATTTAAGAATTATTGAAAGCCATGATCAAAGAAAGACTCTGGACATCATATTTCAAAAAATTATCAAGGATAATTGCCCTTCTATCTTAAATCCAGAGAATAAAATAGAACTTGAAAGAGCCCAATGGTCACCTCCTGAAAGAGGTCCTAAAATGAAAACTCCCAGGAATATTGTAGCCACATTCCAGAGCTCCAAGGTCAAAGAGAAAATACTTCTAACAATCACAAAGAAGTAATTCAAATATTGCGAAGCTACAGTCAGAAATACACAAGATTTAGTGGCTTCCACTTTAAAGGAGCAGAGGGCATGGAATATGATATTCTGGAAGATGAAGGAGTTAAGGTTATTATCAAGAATAACCTACCTAGCAAAACTGAGTATAATCCCTCAGGTGAAAAATGAATAGTCAGTAAAATAGAGGACTTTCAAGCACTCCTGATGAAAAAGCTGAATAGAAAATCTGACATTCAACCAGGAGACTCAAGAAAAGTATAAAAAGATAATCAGAAGGGACTCAATAAGGTTAAACTGTTTACATTCCTACATGGGAAGATGATATATAGAACACCTAACAATTTTTTCATTATTAGGGCAGTTAAAAGTTTACATAGATAAAGGGCATAGGGGTGAGTCAATTATGTTGGAATGGACTCAAAAAAGGAATGCACTGGGATAAGGGGGAAGGGAGAGGTGGAATAGAGAAAATTGTCTCACATAAAAGAGCTTCTACAATAGAGGGTAAAATAGAGGGGATGGAAGGAAATGTTTAAACCCCACTCTCATTGGAAATGATTCAAAGAAGGAAGAATATATACACACACTCAATTCTGTATAGAAATGTAACTTGCCCAAAAGGAAAATAGGAGAGAAAGTAGATGAGGGGGATGATAAAAGGGAGGGTGGATTAAGGGAGGTAGTAAATAGAAGCAAAACAGACTTCTAAGGAGGGACGGGGAGGGAGGGAGAGAGGAAGGGAGATGGAAAGGGAAGTTGGGGGAGGGAGAAAAGAGAGAAGATAATGGGATGGAGGAAAACAGTAATCATAACTGTGAATGTGAATGGGTTGAACTCATCCATAAAATAGAAGCAGATGAAGAATAGATTAGAAACCAGAATTCAACAACATGTTGTTTACAAGAGACATATTTGAGAAAGAAGAACACACAGAATTAAAATAAAGGGCAGGAGCAAAATCAATCATGCATCAACTGAAATTAAAAAAAAAATAAAAAACAACAGGGGTAGTGATCATGATCTCAGACAATGCCAAAGCAAAAATAGACCTAATTAAAAGGAATAGGGAAACTAGATTTTGCTAAAAGGTACCATAGAAAATGAAGTAATATCAAAAAAGTTTACTGATAAAGACTTCATTTCTCAAATACATACTGAGATAGAACTGAGTCAAATTTATAAAAATAAGTCATTCTCCAGTTGATTAATGGCCAAAGGAAGGCAGTTTTCAGAAGAAGAAATCAAAGCTATCTATAGTCATGTGAAAAAGTGCTTTAAATCTCTATTCGTTAGAGAAAAGCGAATTAAAACAACTCTGAGGTACTACTTCACATCTATCAGAAATGACAAATGCCAGAGGGGATGTGGGAAAATAGGTATACTAATGAACTGTTGGTGGAGTTGTGAACTGGTCCAACCATTTTAGAGAAAAATATAGCCAAAGGGCTATAAGATTGTGTACCCTTTGATCCAGGAATACCATTACTAGGTCTGAACCCCAAAGATATCAAAGGAAAAAAAGGACCCATGTGTACAAAGATAATGGTAGTACCTCTTTTTGTGATGGTAAAGAATTGGAAACTGAGAGGATGCAAAGCACAGTGGGAACTAGGAGATCATTGTTAACAGTAATAGCCATGTTGTAATGATGATCAACTGTAAAAGACTTGGCTCCTTTGATCAATACAATGATTCAAGGTAATTCCAAAGGACTCATGATAAAAAAAAATACTATCTACCTCCACAGAGAGAACTCATTTTCTTTATTTTACTTGCTTTTTTGAAATATGGCTAATATAGAAATATGGTTTGCATGATTTCACATGTATAATTGATACCATATTGTTTGCCTTATAAATGGGTGGAGGAGGAAGGGAGGGAGAGAATTTGGAACTCAAAATTTCAAAGGAAAAGAATGTTAAAAAATAAGTTTGGTTTTTTTTTGAGTTTATTGTGTATTGAGCAGTGTCATGAGAGAAATATTAATTTCAGATAAGATAGGATCCCTACCTTTATGGAATATGTATTCTACAAGGGGAATAAGACATAGATAACTATAATAAATAGTGTTATAAGTATATTAGAAAAATGCAGATTTAATAAATATGTAACACTTATTGCATATAATTGTATGTAATAAATTTATTAGAAAAATAAATACAGTTAAATCTCAATTATCCAAGCTAATGGAAAGGAAAAGGGGTAAGACTAATCCTAAATAATGAATCATTGAAAAGATGCTTCTATTTAACTTAAGATACAATAAGAAAAATTTACCCAGGAATGTACATATCAAAGCTCATCCTCTCAATAATAACTGAGTCCCAATTGCAAATAATATCAATATTTGTTCTAACTTTCACTTGATGCCCCTCAAAACTTTTGTTAAGTTTGTTACTGAGGCTCTCTGTTCTATATAGCACAGGAGGAAACTAGCACTATAACTTACTCTTGTTAGGGAAAGGAACTTGGTCTTCTAATTATGCAAAGAGCTACAAGTATAGTACAATTAGATCATCCAGCTTTCCTTAGGAGAAGCTAAACAAGTATGACCAAATGATGCTTAGAGAACATAAATTAATAGACTAATAGAGTTAGAAGATCATCTAAACAAACATCACTGGCTTATAACTGAGGAGATGGAGTCCCAGAAGGATGAAGTAATTCACTCAGTCTCACGGCTAGTTAGTGGCAGGGACCTAGAATCCCATATCTGCTGATTTCTCCACTACACCATTATGTCTTTCAGTGGTATTACTGACAGAATCTTTTCAAGGTAGTGTATACATACATATACTGCTAATATATGTATGTATATATATTATTTATAATATATTATAGTATATAGTATATATATTATATACATAATGTATATATTATGTATATAATATATAATGTGTTATACCATATATTATCTAAAATTATGTGTTATATTTATACATACATATATTTTGTGCATTATATATACCTAGTAGAATATGAATTATATTGAAGTGAATTTAAGATTTTAATAGAAGGCAAACACAAGTTCATATTAATAAAGCACTTAATAAGTACTTACTATATACAAAGCACCATGCTAAGTGCTGGGAATGTAAATAGAAAAGTGAGACAATCCCTGGTCCCAAGAATCTCCCATTCTGATGGAAAAAATAACACATATGGAAGGTTTCAGCTGCAAGTCAGAAGGAAAAGTCCTCTGATCCTCAGGGTGCAGTGACAAAGCAGAATTTAATGCCTTTTCTTTAATGTCAAAGTCATTCACAAAGTAGAAGGGCTTGAGGAATAATTCCTGTTGACTTGGCTTCATAGATAGGACAAAATGTTCCTAGGCAGGATGGAAATAATTCAAGAAGGTTACCAGGAAGGAAAAGATTCTAAGGAGGTGGAGAGGAATTGGAACCAGGACCAGGAGACTGGTGAATACAAGAATGTAACAAAGCCAGGCATGGTGATACAGAACTGCAATCAGGGATGGTGATGGTGGCAGGTCTCTTGAGCCTGGTAATTCTGAGCTGTGCTGGGCTAAACCAGTTAAATGAGGAAGACATCAATACAGTGAAACCCCAGGAGGCTGCAAGGTTGCCTAGGGACGGCCAAACTGACCCAGATTGGAAATGGAGCAAATCAAACTTCCCAGGAAAATCAACAGTGGGATCGGATCATGAGCAGCCCTTGCACTTCCAGCCTGGATGGGATAGGGAGAATAGGTCTTTGAGAAAAAAAAGAGATGGAGGAGAAAAGGCAGGGACTCACCTGAGTACTTCCAGTTTCTCCTCCAAACAACTTTAAAATAACCCCTCAAACTGATTTCTAGAGTGGCAGAAACAACTAAAGCTCAGGGTGGAACAACTATCCAGAACTTCAGAGGTTGCAGGGAAGTGGTCAGACCTGGAGCCCAGTGCAGACCCCACAGGCCAAGCCTCATCAGTGTACCAGTAGCAGGCCTTGGAAGCAGTTCATCAGCTGCAGCAGCAACTTCAGGAACTCTCAAAACACAAATAATAAGGGAGTTGTACAAATAGTCATAAGGAGATTACAGAGGACTTTTTGCTGGCATTGGATACAGGACTCTGTTGCATTGCCCATATGAAGCTTCAGGTCCTAGAGCTAAGAGGAATATGAGCTCACTAGAACTTGAGACGCAGGGCTGCAGAGGTCCTGATCAGAGTTCCAGGGAGGAAAAGAGCGCCTATGGTCACTCATAGACCAAAGCACAGACTAGGAGAACAGTAACCACATCTCTCCTTAGATAATACCACCTTGAAAGAATTGAAAACTCAGAGACCCCCAGAACAAGCTCTTAAAACACTAGCACAAAAAAATCTGAAGCTAGGAACAGTGTTCCCCCTTTGCCCTGGGAGCAGAACCCAACTTTCATATAAAGTTAAAAGTCAAGAAATAGGCCAAAAATCAGCAAACAACAAAAAAGTATCCTAACCATAGAAAGCTACTATGGTGACAGGGAAAAGCAAGACACAAACTCAGAAGACAATGAAGTCAAAATAGCCATATGCAAAGCTTCAAAGAAAAATGTGAATTGGGGCCCACTGATAGAACTCTGGTTCTGGAGTCAGGAGGACCTGAGTTCAAATCTAGCCCTAGACACTTGACACTTAATTAGCTGTGTGATCCTGGGCAAATCACTTAACCCCAATTTCCTTGCCCCCCCCAAAATGTGAATTGGTCACAGACCCAAAAAGAATTCTTAGAAGAGTTAAAAAAAGAAAAAAGATTTTATATTTCAAATGAGAGATATGGAGAAAAAATGGGAGGGGGAACGAAGAGTGGTACAAGAAAGTTATGAAAAGACAGTCAACAGTTTGATAAAGAAGGCACAAAAAATACTAACAACAAAAAAGTATCACCTTTAAAAAACAGAATTGTACAAATGGTGAAAAAAGACACAAACAATCATTGTAGAAAATAATTCCTTAAAAATTAAAATTTGACAAGTGAAAGCTAATGATCCCACAAGACATCAAGAAACAATAAAACAAAGTCAAAAGAACAAAAAATAGAAGAAAATGTGGAATATATCATCTGGAAAAACAATTGACCTGGAAAATAGATCAAGGAGAGATAATTTAAGAATTACTGAACTACCTGAAAGCCATAATCAAAAAAAGTACCTAGATATCATCTTTCAAGAATTTTCAAGGAAAACTGCCCAAATATCCCAGAATCAGAGAGTAAATTAAAAATTGAAATAATCCACTCATCATCTCCTGAAAGAGATCCTAAAATGAAACTCCCAGGAATATTATAACACAATTTCAGAGCTCCCAGGTCAAGGGAAAATATTGCAAGCTGCCAGAAAAAAAACAAAAAACTACCGAAATATTGTGGAGTCACAGTTAGGATGTAGCATCTTCTATATTAAAGGAATGGAGCACTTGGAATGTGGTATTCCAGAAAGCAAAAGAGCTAGGATTACAACCAAAAATAGTTTACTGAGAAAAACTGAATATAACGCTTGGTGGTGGGGGAGAGGTAAAGAGAGGGGAAATGGATGTTCAATGAAATAGAGGACTTTCAAGCATTCCTCATGAAAAGTACAGAACTGAATAGATTGACTTTCAAATACAAAACTCAAGAGAAGCATAAAAAGGTAAACATGAAAGAGAAATCATAAGGGACTCAATAAGACTAAACTGTTTACATTCCTACATGGCAAGATGATACATGTAACTCCTAAGAACTTTGTCATTATAGGACAGTTAGAAAGAATATACGGATAGAGGACATAGGTGTGAGTTGATTATAATAAGATGATTTCAAATAAAATAAAATTAAAGAGTGAGAATGAGGATGCACTGAAACACGGGGAAGGGAGAAGTAGAATGGGGTAAATAATCTCATAAAAGAAATGTGGAAAAAAAGAACTTTTACAGTGGAGAGAAAGATGAGTGGGTGTGGTGGGTAATGCTTGAAGCTTACTCTCATTGGAATTGACCCTAAATAACATACACACTCAGTTGGATATAGAAATCTATCTTGCCTTGCAGGAAAATAAGAGGGGAGGGGGATAAGAGAAGATGGGGTGATAGAAGAGAGGGTGGATGAGGGGGAGGTGGTGCTCAGAAACAAAACTGACTTCTGATGGACAGGGTAAATAGAAAGAAAGAGAAAGGATAAACAGGGGGAATAATAGGATAGAGAGTAATACATAGTTAGAAATCATAACTGTGAATGTGAATGGGATGAACTTACCCACAAAATGGAAATGGCTAGCAGAGTGGATTAAAAAACACAATTTGACAATATGTTGTTTACAAGAAACACACTTGAAACAAAGTGACACACAGGTTAAAAATAAGAGACTGGAATAGAATCTATTGTGCTTCAGCTGATTTTTTTTTAAAGGAAGGATGGAAATTATGATCTCAGAAAAAGCAAAAATAGATCTAATTTAAAGAGATAAGGAGGGAAACTATATTTTGCTAAAAGGTGCCATGGACAATGAAATAATATCAATATGAAACACACATGCACCAAATGGTATAGCATCCAAATTCTTAAAAGAAAAATTGAATGGGTTATAAGAAGAAACAGCAGAACTATACTACTAGGGGATCTCAACTTTCCCCTATCAGAACTAAATAAATCTAACCCAATAATAAACAAGAAAGAAGTTAAGAAGGTGAATAAAATTTCAGATACATTATCTATGATAGACTTCTGAGAAAAGTGAATGGAGAAAGAAATATACCTTTTTTTCAATGGTACATGGCACCCACACAAAAATTGAACATATATTAGTGCATATGAAAACCTCACAACTAAATGCAAAAAAAGAAATGGTAAATGGATTCTTTTCAGAACACAATACAATAGAAATTGCATCCAATAAAAAGACCATGGAAACATAGATTAAAACATAGGTTAAAAATTAAGCTAAATAATCTAATTTTAAAGAATAAGTGGGTCAAAGACAAATCATAGAAACAGTAATTTCATTAAAGTGAATGCCAACAATGAGACAACATACTAAAATTTATGGGATGCAGCCAAGGCAGTACTTAGGGGAGAATTTATATCTCTAAACACTTACATCAATAAAAGAGAGAACAAAGAGATCAATGAATGCAACTAAAAAAACTGGAAAAAAATCCTCAATTAAACACCAAATTAGAAATCTTAACAAATCAAAGTAGAGTTTAATAAAAGTTAGAGAAAATAAACTATTGAACTAATCAATAAAACCAAGAGTTGGTTTTATGAGAAAAACCCAATAAAATAGATAAACCATTGGTTAATTTGAAAAATGAAATAGGAAAACCAAATTGGCAGTATCAAAAATGAAAAAGGTGAATTCATCATCAATGAAGATGAAATTAAAGCAAATATTGGGAACTATTTTTCCCAATTATATGCCAATAAATCTGACAATCTAAGTGAAGTGGATGAATAGTTATAAAAATATAAATTACAGATGAGGAAATGGAATACTTAAATAACCCCATCTTAGAAAAAAGCAATTAAACAAGCTACAAATGAGCTCCTTCAGAAAAAAATCCTCAAGACCAGACAGATTCATAATGAATTTTACCATTAAAAGAATAACTAATTCCAAGGTTATATAAACTATTTGGGAAGATAGGCAAAGAAGGAGTCCTACCAAATTCCTTTTATGACATAAATATGGTGCTAATACCTAATCAGTAAGAACAAAAATAGAGAAAGAAAACCACAGACCCATTCTCTTAATGAATACTGATGCAAAATTTTTTAAACAAAATACTAACAAGGACATTACAACAATATATCACAAAGATCAGACACTATGACCAAATGGGATTTAAACCAATAATTCAAGGCTGGTTCAACAATAGGAAAATTTAGCCTAATTCACAAAAATTATTGATTACTTGAATAGATGAAGAAACATCTTTTGACAAAATAGAACACTTATTCCTATTAAAAAACACTGGAAAGCATAGGAATAAATGTAGCTTTCCCTAAAATGGTAAATAGTATCTATCTAAAACTATCAGTAAGCATTATTTATAACTGGGATATGTTAGAAGCCTTCCTAGTAAGGTCAGGGAATGTCCATTATTACCACTGTTTTTCCATATTGTAGAAATGATCTAGAATAAGCCATGAGGAAACAAAACTATCCCTCTTTGCAAATAATATGATGGTATAGTTAGGGAATCCTAGAGAATCAAATAAAAAGTTAGGAGATATAATTAACAACTTTAGCAATGTTGCAGGATATAAAATAAATCCACATAAATCATCAGTTTCTACATGCTATCAACAAAACACAGTAAGAAGATATAGAAAGAGAAACTCCATTTAAAATAACCACAGACGATACAAATTACTTGAGAATCTACCTGTCAAGACAAATCCAGAACAACATGAACAAAATTACAAAACATTTTTCATACAAATAAAATCAGATCTAAATAACTGGAAAAATATTAATTTCTCATGGGTAGGCAAAGCCAACATAAATCCATAAAGCCAATAAAATGACAATTCTACTTTACTTAATTTTTTCAGTGCCGTATCAACCAAACTACCAAAAAGTCATTTAATGTTGGAGGGATTATAAGAAGATAGGAATATACGTGCACTATTGGTGGAGCTCTGAATCAGTACGCTGTTTTGAGAAGCAATTTGTAATTATGCATATAAGGTGACTAAAATGTTCATACCCAAAGAATCCAGAAATCCTATAGTCTTATACCCCAGGGAGACCATTGATAAGAAGAAAGTTCTCATATACAACAAAATATCCATAGCAGCACTTTTTTGAGATAACAAAAAATGGCAAACTAAGTAAACATCCCTCAATTATGGAATGGCTAAACAAATTCTGATACATGAATGTAACCGAATATTATTGTACTAACTTCAGGGGTAGCTAGGTGGTGCAATGGACAGAGTGTTGAGCCTAGAGTCAAGAAGACAAGTTCAAATTCAGTCTCAGACACTTAATAGCTGTGTGATCCTAGGCAAGTCACCTCACCTATCTTAGGTTCACCTTCCTCAACTGTAAATTGGGGATACTAATAGCACCTACCTCCTGGGGTTATTGTGAAGACCAAATGTTAATATTTGTAAAGTGTGTGGCATAGTGCCGGATATACAGTAGGTACTTAGTAAATGCTTGTTCTTTTCAAGAAATGACGAATGTGATGAATACAGAGAAGTGTGGAAAGATCTACACGAACTGATGTGGAATGAGGTAAACAAAACCGAAAAGACACATCGAATACAACAATATGGAAAGAACAGTCACATACACACAATCAAAAGTGAATGTTGCAAAATTACATAGAGCAAGAATAGCTAAAATGAAAAGATTTTAGAAGACACTCTCACCTCATCCCTTCTCAGAGGTGGAAGGCTCACAAATGTTGCATGTATTTTCAGACTTCATCAGTTATGCTGATTTTTTCCTTTTTTTTGTCTTAAAATAACTAATTTTTATAGTATAAGGGAGGGATACTGGGGATAACTATGATACATTAATAAAAACTTATTTTTCCTCTCTTTTTGTCTTAAAATACTATTCAATTTGGGGGATGGATATCAGGGATAACTATCATATATAAATAAAAATCTATTTTTTCCTCTTTTTGGTCTTAAAGTACTATTTATTACAGTATAGGGGAAGGGATACTGTAGATAACTATGACACATCAACAACTTTTTTTTTAAGAAGCCCTTATCAGAAAGCAGTATTTATTTCTCTGAACTACAGTCAGTTTAAGGTACCAGAATGATAGGCTCTTAGCTAGGGATTGAATGACTCTCCTGAGGACTTGGAAGAATATATTTGGCCAGAAACAGGCAAACCTGATCAAGAGGGCTAAAAAGAGAGTGGGGAGGGAAGGATGCAATAAATCCAAATATCACAATGGAAAAAAAAAACAACAATAACTCATGGTTATGTGAGTACTTCATATTTTACAAAGTTCTTGCTAACAATAACCCTGCGACTGAGCATCTATTCTCCTCCCCTGAAATGTTAAGGAACTTGTCTACAATCACAAAACTAGCAAAGTTCCAGAGCCAGGAGGCAAAGCCAGGTTTCTTTGTGTCCAAGTACAGGCCTCTTTCCAACACACTTTGCTCCCTCCTAACAGCAGTAGAGGAGATGCCCAGTAGTTCAGAGAAAATAAGTGAACAGTGTTCAGAGCAAGACTTGTGGCCTCAGATGCCTATATATTAATGAGAATATATTAACATATGCATGTTAATGTGTATGCTCCTACATTAACATGTAATATGTTGACATGCTTTACTAGTATGCATGTGACCATATACTAATGTACATATGAGAGGGATAGGCCTTGAGATTTTGGCAGAAGGAAATAAATGCTATATCCTAGCTAAGAGTTGATGGATTGGGCCAAATATTTGTCACATGGCCATGTAAGGATCTTTTCCAATTGGATGAGTTCTTTTGTATCATACAGAAATAGTAGTGGTCAGGAGTACTCAGTTCTGGCCCAGATCTGTTATCTAGAAACAGCCTTGCTGTGTCATCTTGGGTAAGTCACCGTCTCCATTTCCTTATCTGTGCAAAGAAGGAATAGGACCAATCAATGGTAACACAATAATAGAGTCAAAATAGATATACGCCCTCCTAACATTAGGTTTGGCAGCTAGGTGATAGGGTGCCAGGTCTGGAGTCAGGAAGACTCATCTTCCTGAGTTCAAATCTGGCCTCAGATACTTACTAGTTGCATGACCCTGGGCAAGTCATTTAACCCTGTTTGCCTCAAATTTCTCAACTGAAAAAATGAGCTGGAGAAGGAAATGGCAAACTATCCCAATATTTTTGCCAGAGTTGGACATGCCTACAACAATTGAATATAGTGGCATTGGGTACCATTAGAGTAAGAAAGCAATCATATGCATGAGTAATCCATGACGATTACATCTAAGTGGGTAATTGTGCCATACTTAAATACTCCCTGGCATCCATGACAACAATAGAATGGGCAGGTGGAAGCCCACTCATGGCTTCTCATCCTATGAAACTCTTGACTATGTTTTTCTATACATCTTCCAAAGAAATTCTGTCCAGCCCATTGGAATATGTTGGTTTTTAAAAATGAGTTTTCTACTATTCCCTGGATACCAGAGCAACTCTAGACTGTATCTGTCCATGATATGACTGACATATTTCCTTTTCGAGAATGGTTCCTTTCTTGTGGCAGCTGACTCTTCCTGAACTTCCACTCTTTCTCCACCACATGACTTTCTACAGCTTCCCTACCTCCCATTCCATATGGCTTCCTATAGCTCTCCTTCTTCTATCTTCACACTTCTTTTTCTTCTTATCTGGAGCTAGGTTCCTCTTAAAGTCCCTTCTCCTGGACTCATTGAACTGGTTTTTAAAGATCACCCTGAGTTCTGGCTTATCCTTCTTTTTCTTAAGTTGCTTCCTTTCTGACTCTCAAGGAACACTAACTTATACCTCATTATGGGATCACCTGGTGACACTTCTCTTGCAGCTAGTTCACCGCCTTCTTATTCTCCTTTTTCTGATGTTAGGTCCTGGACTTATAAGGACTACTCCATTACATTCACAAACCAATGCGGAAACCCACAAACCTGAGGAAGGGAACAAGATGGACAGCACTTGGATTAAGTCGGATAAAAGGAGATAGAGAGAGATGGGAGCTTAATGTGAGATTACACCATACACCACTAGGACAAATGTAGAAAATGAATTACAAGTTTCTGACATATCACAAAACTAGCAGAGCTGGGGTAGCTAGGTGGCATACTGGACCTAGAGTCAGGAGGACTTCAGTTCAAATCCTACCTCAGACACCTACTAGTGTGTGATCCTTGGGAAGTCACTTAACCCAAATTGCTTCCAAAAAAAGAAAAAGGAAAGAAAACTTAATATAGTTGGAGGACTTCAGTTCTCCAGACACATAATATAAATCTCATTCTGTTTAAAAATAGAGCACGAAATGGTTCAAGAAGTATAGGGGTTACTCAAAACAAAATTCCAACCATACAGTTGTAAATGCTTCTGAACAGCTAGAAGAGGGAGAAATGTTTAATGAGACTGATAAGGCTTCACAGTCTCTAAGAAACTCACATTTGGAAAAGAAATACACAAAAGATGGAAGAAAGAACACATGTCAAAGTAAGATATAAGAAAATGATATGGATTTATAAGGATGGTGTCAGGAAGATGAAAGCCCAAATGGATCCTTTTGTGAAAAATAAGCACACACACACACACACATACACACAAAGTTTTGAAAGTTATGTTTAAGTCAAAAATAACAACACCAGGCCCATTACTCAGGGTAAATGATGTAACATTACTTTATGGTAGGAAGCCAGGCTAATTAAAATTTTGTTTTTGAGGCAATTGGGGTCATGTGACTTGTCCAGGGTCACACACCTAGTAAGTATCTGAGGCTGGATTTGAACTCAGGTCTTCCTGACTCCACAGTCAGTGCTCTATCTACTAGACCACCTGGTTACCAATGTTAATTTTATTTCCATTTTCTTTAAGGAAAATGGTCTTCCTCCTTAGCTTTTAAAACAATTTATAAGTTGGCCCCTTCCTACCTACATAGTCTTCTTATACTTTATTCTCCTCTACACATACTCATGTTCCAAGGGTACTGGTCTTCTTATATAAGACATTCTATCTCCAGACTCTAAGTCTGGAATTCTCTATCTTCTCATCTCTTCCTCATAGTTCCCCTTGCCTTCTGTCAAGTCTCATTTAAAACTCCTACCTTCTGCATTAAACCTTTTATCATCCTCTTCCTTCTGAGATTATCTCTGATTATCTAGTATTTATCTTATTTGTAGATTTAAGCATACTTTTTTTACATTTCATTTTTCTTGCTGTGTGTTTTCTTTTGCAACATGGCTAATATGGAAATATGTTTTGCATGACTTCACATGTATAATCGATATCAGATTGCTTGCCTTCTAGCGGGGAAGCGGGGGAAGAGAGGGAGAGAATTTGGAACTCAAATTTTTAAAAAATGGATGTTAAAAGGTTTTTTTTACATATAATTGGGAAATATTTAACAAAATAAAAAAATATGTTGAGAGCTTGACATCAATTCCAAGTAAATCCTAGAACAAATCACTAAAACAGTCATGCATAAGCATTTGAAGAGGAAATTAGTGATCATTAGACATCAGCATGGTTTCACAATTCATGCCAAATCAACTCGAAGTACTTTTTTTTGTTTGTTTTGACAGAGCAAGTTGTCTGCTATGTCTGAGTTATGTAATAGACTAATTTTTTTTTTACCAACTTTCCTTTTATTTTTGAACATTTTGTTGATGCTCTTTCTAAAAAATCAGTCTCATTTCTCAATGATCCCCACCTCCAACGAATTTTTCCTTTGTAACAGGTAAGTAGAGTCAAGTGCAAAAATCAACATATTGACCATGTCTGGAAAGGTATACCTTGTTCTTCACTTATTGTCCACCACCTCTCTGCCAAGAGATGAGTAACATGTTCCACTATTAGTCCTCTGAATTCATAATTGCTCATTGCATTGATCAGAGTTGTGAAATTTTTCACTGATGCTTTTTTTTACATTATGATGCTCATTGTATGGACAGTTTTCCTGGTTCTTTTACTTTGCTGGTGGTGGCGTTGTTCAGTCATTTCAGTTGTCGCCCCATTGGGGGCTTTCTTGCACAGATACTGGACGGGTTTGCCATTTCCTTCTTCAGTTCATTTTACAGATGAGAAAACTCAGGCAAACAGGGGTTAAGTGACTTGCCCAGGATCACACAGTTAGTAGGTATCTGAGGGTTCTCAAGAGGACCTCCCTTGCTCAAATCAACATTAACTGTAAGTCATTCCCTGATGTCATGGTCCTCTTGAGAACTGAAGGACAAACACAACAGACAGGTACCTCCTCTGCACTTATAGCTTTAGAGAGTTGCCTGGGGGACTGAAAGGCTAAGTAACTCACCCAAGTTCACACAGTCAGGAATGTCAGAGACAGGACTTAAACCCAGGTCTTCCTGCCTTCAAAGTCAGTTCCCTACTCACTCTGCCTTGCTGCCTTTCCATCATTTCCTTTGGAGCAATAATATTCCATTATACTCCTACACCACAACTTGTTCAGCCCCTTCCCAATCCATGGACATCTGCTCTCATTCCAGTTCTCTTAAGACTATTCAAAAGTCTGTGTATAGGACCTTTCCCCTCTATCTTTCCCTCTGCTTTTGATCTCCTTGGGATATATCTAGTTGTGGTTTCACGGAATCAAAGGGTACATACAGTTTCATGGATATTTTAGTGTCATTTCAAATTGTTTTCTAGAATGGTTGGACCCATTCATAGCTCTGCAACAGTGCTTCAGTGTTTATAGCTTCCCATGACCCATCTCAGCTGTGATGAATGGATCAAAGGATCACAGAGTCTCAGAGTCAGAAGGGACCTCAAAGGCCACTGAATCCAGCCCATAGCTGAACAAGAATTCCTTCTATAAGTCTTCCAACAATTGGTCAAACAGCTTTTGCTACTCTTCCAGTGAAGGTAAACCCTCCATGTTCAAGGTAGCCTAGCCCATTTTTGGATAGTACTAATTGTTAGGAAGATTGTCTTTATATTGATTAATTATTTTTCATTAATATTAATTTTCTTTATATTAATCTTAAACTTGCCTCTCTGAAACTTCAACCCATCATTCCTAGTTCTGACCTGTGAAACCAAGCATGATTCTACTCTTTCTTCTACATTAAAGCCCTTTATGTATATCATAAGCCTTCAGTTTTCCAGGTTAAGGATCATCAGTTCCTTTAATGGATCCTCACATGACAGGATAATACTCACTGTTCAGTCCTTGCAGTCATGTTTGATTCTTCATGACCCCATTTGGGGTTTTCTTGGCAAAGATGCTGGAGTGGTTTACTCTTTCCTTCTCCAGTTTATTTTACAAATGAGGAAACTGAGACTAACAGGGTTAAACAACTTGATCAGGGTTGCACAGTGACTAAATATCTGAGGCTAGATTAGAACTCAGGAGCGACTGACTCCAGGCCCAGCAAAGTGACTTACCCAAGGTCACGAGGATAGTAAAGATCTAAGGCCAGGTTTGAACTTAAGAAGAGGAGTCTTCCTGACTCTGGACCCAGCACTCCATCCACTGAGCCATCTAGCTGCCCCATAAGATACTTAGGTAGGTTCAAAACTGATTGAATGGCTGGACCTAAAAAGTAGCCATCAGTGATTCAACGTCTCCATGCAAAGAGAGCTCTAGTGAAGGGTCCTAGAGATTTGTGCTTGCTCCTGTGCACTGGATGCCCTCCCCTCCCCTGGTTGTTCTACTTATAATTTTCCTTTCTAAAATATGGCACCCAGAACTGAAAAAAAAAACCCAACTATAGATATGAACTGACCAAAAGCAGAGTACATATGCACTCTCACCTCCCTGTCCTAGACACTATGTCTCTCTTAACAATCTTAAGATCATATTAGTTTTGGCTGTCACATGGATTCTGTTGATTCTTATTGATATTGTGATCCACCAACACTCAGTTCTTTTTTCAGATTAACCACTACCTATTCATAATGACTAAGTGGCGCCGTGGATAGAGGGCCAGGTCTGAAGTCAGAAAGACTTGGTTTCCTGAGGTCAAATGCAACCTCAGACACTTACTAGCTGTATGACCCTGGGTAAGTCACTCAACCCTATCTGCCTCAATTTCCTCATCTGTAAAATGGGCTGGAGAAGGAAATGGCAAATCACTGTGGTATCTTTGCCAAGACTTCCCCAAATAGGGTCATGAAGAGTCAGACATGACTGAAAAACCACTGAAAAACAATGACATTATCTAGTTGTGCTTCCCCCATTTTGTACTTGTGGAATTTATTTTGGGGAATCTATTGTAAGATGTTTACATTTTTCTTTGTTAAATTTCATCTTCAGATATTTGACTCAATATTTTAGTTTGTCAAGATAATTTTGAATACTGTCATCCAACATGTAAATGATTCCTCCCAATTTTTTAATCATCTGAAATCTGATAAGCATGCCACCTATGCCTTTATCCAAATCACTGACAAAAATATCAGAGTATAGAGCCAAGTATAAATCTCTAGAGCTCTCCACTAGAGATCTAATTCCATGTTGACATTGCATCATTAATGATTTCTTTCTGGGACCAGCCAATCAGTTTCAATTTTGAATCAACCTAAATATGTTATCATTAGCCCACATTTTTCCATTTCTTCCACAAAAATAGTGTAAGAGTTCTTGTGAGGCTTAAATTTCTACATATTTATCTCTGTAGCATTTCTCAGATTTATTATTATATTAGCTCCTAAAAAAATAAGGAACAACCAGGTGATACAATGGATAATGTGCTAAGCCTGGAATAATTTCAAATCTGACCTCAAATACTTACTAGCTGTGTGACCCTGGGTAAGTCACTTAACTCTGTTTGCCTCATCTGTAAAATGAACTGGAGAAGAAAATAGCAAACCATTCTAGGATCTTTTCCAACAAAATCCAAAATGGGGTTCATGTCTGACAACGATGACTGAAATGACTGAACCACAAAAAGAAGAAATGAGGTTAGTCTGATACGATCTATTCTTGGTGAAGTCATGCTGGCTCTTGGTGATTGCATTTCTTTTTCTAGGTATTTGGTAACTATCCCTTGAATAATATATTCTAAAATTTGCCAGAATTAAACTTAAACTCACTGACCAATCATTTGCAGGCTTCATTGTCTTTCCTTTTTGAAAAGTGGGACATTTGCTCTCCCCTAATCCTGTGGCATGGCTCTCATTCTGCAGGACGTTTCAAAATTCTCAGTTTTTCAAAGATCACCAACAGTCACTCCACAACTGGATGAATCACTGAAATCACCAATCAATATTTAAAGGCCAAAGAAGCAAAAAGCAATGGAGATAGGTTTTTATACCCAATGTTCATTCATGTGGTTTGATCAGATATGAGTGAGCACAGACATATATATTTTATTCCCCTTATTCTAGTTCCTAAGTAAAAATCCTGAAGGACAAAGGGAGAAAAGACAATAGTTTCAGGAATAAGAATAAGATTTATATACCATCTACTCTATATCAGGCACTGTGCTAAGCACTTTACAGATATTATCTCATTTGATCATTCTAACAACCTGGGAGGTAGGTGCTATTATTACCTCCATTTAAAAGCTCAGGAAACTGAGGTGAACAAAAGCTAAATAAGACAGCCAGCTAGACACTTATGTGAGGCAGGATTTGAATTCAGTTCTTTCTGATTCCACCTATACCACAGAACAAATGCAAATAGTAATTGTTTCTGTTTTGCCCAGAAACTCTGAGGATCTTCCCCTCCGAGATTTTTTTTTTAGCTAGGTAAAAGAGGTCATTCTCTGCCTCATTTTTTACCTGTCCTTAATCACTTATCGGGTGTTACACAATCACTGACTGGGTGTTACTTCAGTCAAACTGAGACCTGTTAAAGACCTTAAGTTAAAAAGGCCAAGTTCTCTCACTGCATCCAGGGCCACCATCTCCAGTCTTCCTGATCTATATCTTGCCACTGGACCCAGATGGCTCTGGAGGAGAAAGCAAGCCTGGTAATTTTGCATAGCCCTACCTCACTTAAATCCAATTCACTTGCATGTCATGGCATCATATTCCTGATGTCCTGGTCCTCTTCAAGAACAGAAGACAAAAAACAACAAGAAGTTGCCTAATAGGAAAGTCCAACAGTGCTGCCTTCAATGCAACAGTCAGTCCCCAGTCTATTTCCATGCTGAAATATCTCCTAAAAGCCTTATGACCTAAACATGATCCTTACAATAATAAGATTCTTTTTCAGATACCATACAGTTTACATTTTTTCCCCATACTGTGTCTTCCTATTACATCCAGGCTGGAAATGCTATCACCACTGAAAGACCAGTGCCATTATTGATCTGCATGGGAATTTTGACCAGCTCCCATTCTGACCTGGGCCAGTTTGCCCTACCTCCACAGGTAAATGGGTGACTCTCTGCTCCTAGGGGCTTACCATATTGATTTCAGACTTAATTATGTGGACACTGATTGTCTTAGCCCATAGGAGCTCGGAATTCCCAACCTCATGTGATCCACTGGGTGCATATACAATGTTCATTAGACACTCTAGGCTTCAGTTTCAGGCAGAGTCCATGGAGTGGCCTCCAGTGAAAATGTTTTTCATTTTCAACACCCAAGCTCCACTTAATAAGTTGGCTTGGAGTGATTATCAATAGTAACAGTTTCTCTTTCTCTTCCAGTTTGATTTAGTTATTTTTTATTAAAAGGGCCATTCCCTGACGACTTCTTAAAGAAACCTATTCACTCAATGGACATTACCTGCCTCTAAGTGAATACCTGAAAAGGTTAAGGTCCCGCATTGCATCCTGGACCATCTCCAGTCATCCTGATGAATATCTGGTCGCTGGATCCAGATGGCTCAGAAGAAGAAAGGGAGGCTGGTGACCTGAACAGCCCTCCCTCACTCCAAACAAAGTTCAGTACAAGTCATGTCATCATTTCTCTGATATCATGGTCTGCTTCGAAAATGAAGGATGAACACAACCACCACTAGCTTTAGGGAACAGACATTGCAGTAAATTGTGACCACACCTTACATGCACCATATTCTAATTTCTCAAAGAGCTTTCACACCTATGATCTCATATGATCCCCTACAAGGTTGGTAGGGAGCATTACTCCCATTTTATAAATCAGGAAACTGAAGATCATAGTCCTTAAGTCACTTGTGACCTTGTGTAGGCAGGCTTAACTGATGACAAAATCTAGATCTTTAACTATTCCACATGCTTCTGGTACTAATCATTTACCAAGGAAAGAAGCATATGGGTTTTTAGCCTTTTTTTTGCATTGAACCTCTTTGGCAGCCTGATGAAACCTATGGGCCCTTTATGTAACCATATTTTTAAATGCATGATATAAAATACACAGAATTGCAAAGGAAGCCAATTATGCAGAAATACGATTATTAACATATTTTAAAAAGCATGTCCAAGGACCTCAGGGTAAGAACCATCAAGGCTTCTCAGTTGCTTCAATCTGCTTCTATGTTGTGAATTCTCTCCCTAAGCGGTTGGTAATTCTCAGCACTTTATCAGGAGCCAAGTCATTGCTTCAGAGGGTTCTGGCTCAAGCACTCAGCAGAGGGGGGAAGAAGGAGATGGTGAAGACACATGTTCTGGCAAAAGACATGTCTGTTTACAAAAGCCTCTGATCTCTGCCTTTGATGAAAGGTGTCTATCTAGCAAAGTGATTTACAGGGTGTGGGGCTCTTCAATTCTGCCCATCCTTTGCCTGGAGAGCAGACATACATGCGTTCTATAGGCTGAGCTCAAACCACTCAGGCATGTAAGCAGATGGACCAGAACCCAATTATAAACCAAGACTAGAAGTTTGACTTCCTGTATGGTTGAAGATGAACTCAGATCTCCCTTTATCCTCTCCCCAATATATGAACCCTTGATAGCCATGAAAGTAGGGTACTAATCCAGACATACATTTGCCTGAAATTCTCATGAAACCTCTCTATCCCTTGGGAATTCAACCTAACACTGGATCCTGATGCTTCCCAAAGGAAGGAACCTGAAGTATAAAGGAACTTCATCAGGTATCCTTCTGTCATTGTCCTTGCCTCCACATAGAGAACTGAAACCTCCACTACCCCTAATAAACAGGCAGATGATGATTCAGTTCTGAGAGATGTCCAGGAATGGAGAATCTGCTCATCACACATCATCTAATACTATCTTTACCAGGATTGTGCCAACAGGACATTGTCCCCAGAGGGCTCCATGTATCCTGGAAAGAACTACTTAGAATAACACTGTGACAAAACAGCTTTGCATTCTTAGCACAACTGGAATTTTGAAAAGAATCTCATTTCTCTAGGGGACTGGGAATCTCACCCAAAGAACATGAACACCGCCCCAATACAGCTGTTTCCCAATGCAGGGTACTCAATTCTGGGAAATAGCTGAGCCAAGAATGCATTTAGATCCAGGGGTCTGCATTTATTGGCTAGATTCCTTTGCCACGCCTGTCCTGGTCACTTTCTTCTGCCATCTTCTTAGTGGGCCTGGGTTCAGCCAACAATGATTTCCTTAGATATCAGGATCAGGAATAGGATTATATTAGACATTCTGTTCCTGATATTTCCCCCCTAGCTTTGATCCTGATCCTTAGGCAGCTCAGTATAGTGAACAGCGAGTTAGGCTTTGAGTTAGGAAGCCCTGAATCTATCCTTGATATGTACCAGTTGTGTAACTCCGGGTAAGTCATTTAATGTGTTGGTGCTCCAACTCAAACAGAAGTGGGAACCAGTCAATCAATTAACATTCATTAAGCACTTCCATTATTTATTTATTTATCTTATATTATTATATATTATATATAATGTTATTTATTATTTATTTAAGTTATATGTAGGATATATTGTGAAATGAATCAAAAGCCAGAATTAAGGTTGCTGGGAGAAATATCAACAGTCTCAGACACGTAGAAGTCTGATGGCAGAAAGTGAAGAGGAATTAAGAAACCTCATGATGAGGGTAAAAGAGAAGAGTGTCAAAGTGGGCATGAAGCTTAACATCCAAAATAAGCCAAGATCTTGGCAACTGGTCCCATCAGCTCCTGGCAAATACAGGGAGATGAAATGGACAATGTCATTTATATTCTTGGGCTCAAAGAGTACTGCAGACAAAAACTACAACCATGTGATGAAAAGACGCTCCTTGGAAGGAAAGCTGACAAATCTGAACGGCATACTAAACAGCAGAGACATCACCTTGTCAACGAAGATCTGTATAGGCAATGCCGTGGTTTTGGACAATGAGCGCCACAGAATCTACACTTATAAACTGTGGGGCTGAAGAAGATGTTTGAGAGTCCCTTGGATAACGAGGAGATCAAATCTGTCAATACTTAAAGAAATTAATTCAGACTATTCATTGGAAGGACAAACACTGAAGCTGAAGCTTAAATACTTTGACCCCATAATGAGAAGACAGGATTCATTGGAAAAGGCCCTAATGTTGGGAAAGACTGAAGGCAAAGGGAGAAGGGAATGGCAGAGGATGAGATGAACAAGTAGTGTTATGGAAGCAACACACATGAGCTTGGACAGATGTTGGGAGATAATGGAGGATAGAAGGGCTCTGGTCCTTGGGGCCACGAGCATTCATTTATTTATTTATTTATTTTCAAATATTTATTTATTTATTTAACTTTTTACATTCATTTTCACAAAATTTTGGGTTCCAAATTTTCTCCCCTTTTATCCCCTCCCCCCACCCCAATACACCAAGCAATCTAATTTTCCCTATCATCAATCTGCCCTCTCTTCTGTCATCGGCCATGAGTATTTAGACAGTTAACTGAACAACAAAATGTGCCATGCATTGTAATACATGCTGGACACTAAGCCATAATGCAGATCCCTGTAGGTCTGCATATTAGTTAAAAAGTACATTTGGAACATCATATCTGTGGTCAGACTCAGTTGATGTGTTAATTAATTTTGCTACATTCTTTTTGTTGTTAAAAGAAACAAATGGTTGGGGCAGGAAGGTATATGTTCAGAATTGATGGTGACATGAAAATAGAAGATACCAATTAAAATAACAAAGAAACCTAAAAATATAATTTTTTGATAAGGCTCAAGTAAGATAATATATACAAAGGAGTTAATAAGTTAATAAGCACTGAATTTTATAAGTTATTGCTTTGTGATAACAATGAGGAAAGAGGATGAGAGGTCAGTTTCTCTAGGGAGAACAGTCCTGGGAGGGAAGAAGAAGCCCACTGTTGGTAGGGAAAAAACATGGCTTGCCATGGAGTCTAAGGTGCCCATACCATTGGCCAAGTCCCCCTGTGTTTGCTTGCCCCAGAAGCAAACCCAACAGCCAACCCCTCTTTGCTTGCCTCTGTAGACACAGTCTGATGGACACAACCAGCAGCCCATCTCTTGAAATTTCCCCAGAAAACACATATAGATATAATATCAGCTTCCTTGACTGCGAAAATAAAAGATTGAACTAGCACAGGACTTCTTAAATTTTTTCCACTCACAACCCCATTTCACTTTTTGTTAGCTTTTGCTGGTGTATGGAAAAGCGTGCATGCTTTGTGTTCAGAACCAAGGCTATAGTAAAGTTGCACAATTAAACACGGACAAGTACTGCCAGAGACATCTCAGATTCATTATGTTTGATTTTGAATTAATTTTTGGTTACTGCTTATTCAGAATCCACAGTTTAAGAAGCACTGAACTAGGTAATCTCTAAATTCTCACAAAACATAGAGTTAGAGCTGGAAGAACCCTAAGAGGTATCTAGTCAACCCCTCTCATTTTATAGATGTGGAAACTGAGGCCCAGATTAAGTGACTTGCCCAAGGTCACAGAGGCACTGAGCCTCAGAGGTGGGATTTGAAACCAGATGCTATGATTTCAAGTGAATTCTCTCTTCACCCTACTAACATGCTGCCTCCCCAATGTTAACAAAATACAAGAGAATTAGCACATCAAGATAGGACCTAGTGGACTTCAGAAAAAACTGGAAAGACTTATATGGACTGATGCTGAGTGAGGGGAGCAGAACCAGGAGAGCACTGGACACAGTAACAGCCACATTCTGCAATGACTGACTTTGATAGAGTTAGCTCTTCTCAATAAAGCAAGGTTCTAAGACAACTCCAAAAGGTTCATGATGGAAAGTGCTGCCACATCCAGAGAAAGAATTAGAGCCTGAATGCAGATCAAAACATACGATTTGCTCTCTCTCTTTTTTGCTTTATTATGTTTTGCTTCTTCTTTCTCATGGTTCATTCCATTGGTTATAATTCTTTGCAACATGACTAATGTGAAAATATGCTTAATAAGAATGTAGATGTAGAGCCTATATCAGAGTGCATTCTGTCTTGGTGAGTGAGGGGGAGAAAATTTAACACTCAAAAGCTTGTGAAACTGAAAGTTGTAAACTAAAAATAAGTAAATAATTTTTTTAAAAGAAAAAAAGATAGGCCCTAGCACATGCTCTCTCCCCTCTCCAAGGTAACCAAGGTTTACTTATGCAGGAGATTTCAATAGCACCTAGCACATAGTAGGTGCTTAATAAATACTTGTTGGATTGAATTTCATTCTGCTTCTACAGAAGGACTTGATTCAGACATGATATAGTATATAAAACGTTAGAGTTAGAACCCAAAGACCTAGGTCCAAACCATGACTCCAAAACCACTAGTTAGGAATCCATGGGGAAGTTGCTTAAAATCTTTCCATTAATAAATGCCCCACTTCCCAGCAGAGCAGACTGTCTAGGTGCTACTTTCCAGAATCTCTGTTCACTGTCCTATTCATAAAGGCACTTGCTGTAGTATTTACTGTCCATGTCAGCTATTGTCACAGTCAGGGGCATCCGTAAGGCCAAGGGAAAGAAGGGAGAACAAGAGTACTGCATCTCTCATAACCCAAGGGGAGGGCTTAGAGGAGCTAAATGGGGGAGAAGAGTTGGTGCAGGTGTTCACCATCCCTAACCAGCTCCAACTCATTCATCCTCAGCCATACCTGCCATACTGATGCAGCAAAGATTTTCTAAAACTAATTGAATCAATGAGCCTAGGAGTTCATTTCTGAGGTGAGGGCTTGGGGAGAGGATAAGCCAGAGAAAAGGTGGGCCATAGTTTTAGTTCCAGTACTCTCTGAGTTTCAGAAGAAACAAAAATGGTTCAACATTAGCCAAATACAGAGGGAAGAATAATTGCATCATTTACAAGTGAGCAATAGTGGTAGTTTCTTTTTTGACATGATTTGAACAGATCTTGAAGACATGACCCAACTGATGGCCATTCCATCATTAGGTCCCAATGGTTTTTCAGCCTTCCAGAATATCCTATTTCCTTTCATTCAGTAAACATTCGTTGATATGGCACAATATATTGTTGTTATCTGTCCATCATATTCAAAGAGGACCGTGACATCAGGAAGGTGATGCCATGACATGAAAGTAAATTGGATTTAAGTGAGGCAGGGCTGCACAGAGTCACCAGCCTCACTTTCTACTCTGGAGCCATCTGGGTCCAGGGGCAAGATATAAATCAGATTGACTGGATACGTAATCAATTCATAATCTCTTGCATATATAATCTCACACTCCTGTTTGGTGAGTTTGGTAGTTCAAGTATTGCTTTTGGAATTTTTCTGGTGCACATGAGCTATGTGACTAGAGGATACAAAGACAGATGTAGAGATAAACAGATGGATAGATAGATGGATGGATGTATAGACAGACATAGATATAGAAAGACAGATGATAGAGGAATGCAAATAGAGATATCTATCTATACACAAATATATAGTATATTGTATGCCCACACATACACATGTACATATAATATACATGCACACATACGACAATCATACATATAAATGTACATTTTACATGTCATTCCAGCTTTGTGATTATTTACAGTGGGCTTTATGGTTATAGTTAAATAAAACAATTCCATTTACATATTAAATGAGGTTTTCTTAAATCCTACTATTAATTGATCCTTTAACTAAAGTAGAATAGCATTTGGAAGAAACAAGCATTTTTCAAAAGTTCTAGGCTAACATTATATTTTTCAAAAACTTGAAATGTTTTATTGATACTTTTTTTCAGCTCTGTCACTGTCCACTAACCCACTGTCTCTCCAACAATTAGTTATTTTCCTCTTTTGCTATCTTTGACAATGTGATGCTTATGAAGTATAATCTTGGCATTTTTTTCCTGCATTTTTCTTGTTAGTAGTAATTTAAACAAATCATACATTTGTTGTTTCATTTGAGAACTTAATATTCATATCCTTTGATCATATTTCATATCCTTTATCTATTGAGGAATGGCTCTTATTCTCATATATTAGTTATTATTATCATGCAAATATATGAGAATTAGAACTAGGATGGGTACCTGAGTATGGGATGAGGGGAGGAGCAGAGATGGAAGGGACACTGAAAAGAGGAATGGGAAGTGTGCCAAAGACGAACTTCACACTTTTCTTACAGTTTTCCCCAGAACTAGTTCCTGCTGGGTAGTATTCAAATAACAGGCAAACACAGAATCAGTAAGGAGCACAGACCAACATACCTATTACCTTCCCTGAATCCAAGACAGAGGCAAGCCTGAATACACATAAAAACTAACATTTATATAGTACTTTAAGGTTTTAAAGTACCTTCTTATGCCCAGCAAATTGGCAAAGACAAAAAAAATGGAATAGTAATTATAGGAGAGTCTGTAGAAAGGCATAGTCATATACTGTTGTTGGAACTATGAACTGGTCCAACCACTCTGGAAAAGAATTTGAAATTATACTAAGAAAATGACTAAAATACCAATTCCCATGTAGAGATAAACACATAAACACATATATCACACACACACAAATTCACACATTTATACACACACACACACATATATATATAAACTATTCACACATACATTCATATTAAATATAATATGTTGTTACTATTATACATGTTACAACATAAGGAGATAAAAAATAGAAACAAAGGCTAATTTACTCTAAAATACTTTTGCTTCATGACCCCCATATGGGGTTTTCTTGGCAAAGATATTGGAGTAGTTGCCATTTCCTGCTCCAGTAGATTAAGGCAAACAGAGGTTAAGTGACTTGTTCATTGTCACACAGGTACTGAGTATCTGAGGCTGGATTTGAATTCAGATCTTCCTGACTCCGGGACCAATGTTCAATCCATTGAACCACCTAGCCTATACTTACAGCAATACAAAGGCAGAATGGGATAGTGAAGCAAGAGCCAGGCTTAAGATTAGGAAGACTTATGCTCAAGTCACATCTCTGACACATGCTATCTGACTGTGGGAAAATCACTTAATTGCTCAGTGCCCTGGCCAATTCAGTTGCAAAGCAGATGCTGATCTTCATTGATAGAGGGAGTTTCCTCACTGGGAGTCCCCTATGCCAATGAAATCATAAGTCACTTTATAATTCTATATGTAATATAATTCTATGTGTACATGCTGTTGCTCTCTACCCCTAATAGAATGTAAGTCTTCAAGAGACAGAGACTTTGTTTTTGTCATTGTATCCCTTGCACTCAGCATAATGCTTGGCATAAAGTAATCCCTGAAGAAACGTTTGCTGATTGAGTCCTCCAAGTCTAGGACACTTTGTGCTCTAACAATACCTCTCACCTATGGGACATCTAAGAATAAAAAGGACCCCGTCCCATTGTGCTCCAAGAGCATCTGTGCAATTTTACAGAATTATTTTATATAGTTAATTGTTCCTTACCCTTGGCAAGCAGGGACTAGGTATTGGGACCCTCTCCCTGGCCTTTCCTCCCTTCTCAAAAAGGTAGACCAACTGATCTCCAGAGGAAGTGAACATCAAGTCTAAAAACAGATGGGCACCTCAGCAGATCAGCTAGTGGGCTGCAATCCAGCTCTCAGCTCATCTTTGACTCCATTCACTCATACTCCCAAGAAGGCAAGGACACGGAATCACAGGTGTGTTTTAGTATATGTACCCTTCAGGAAGTGTGCTGTCTTATACCACATGCCATGTATTCATTGATTAAGAAATTTCATATCCTGAAGAGGTAGTTTCCAGATGAAGAAATCAAAGCTATCTAGAGACATATAAAAAAAATGCTCTAAATCACTATTGATTAGAGCAACTCATATTAAAACAGCTCTGAAGTATCTCTCCACATCTATCAGATTGGTTAATATGACAGAAAAAAAAATGTTAGAGGGGATGTGGGAAAAGTGGGGCATCAATGCATTGTTGGTGGAGTTGTGAACTGATCCAAACATTCTGGAGAGCAGTTTGTAACTATGCCCAAAGGGTTATAAAACTCTGCATAGCAACACTATAATTACATCTATATTGCAAAGGATAAAAAAAGGAGGGAAGGACCTATTTGTACAAAAGATATTTATAGCAGCTTTTTTTATAATGGCAAAAAATTGGAAACTAAGAGTATATCTATCAACTGAGGAACGAGTGAACAAGTTGTAGTATATGATTGTAATGGAATAAATATTCTTGTGCTATAAGAATAGATGAGTAGATAGATTTCAGAAAAACTTGGAAAGTTATATGAACTGATGTAAAGTGAAGTGAGTGGAACCAGGAAAACATTGTACACGGTAACAGCAATACTGTATGATGATCGACTGTGAATGACTTAGCTCTTCTCAGCAATGCAATGATCCAAGACAATTGCGAAGGACTCCTGATGGAAAAACGCTATCCACCTCTAGAGAAAGAACTAATGGAGTCTGAGTGCAGATCAAAGCATACTATTTTTCACTTTCTGTATTTTTTTGTGTGTTTTCCCCCTTTAATATGGTAATGTGTTTTGCAAGACTGAACATGTATAACATATCAAATTGCTTGCTTTCTCAGGGAGAAAGGAGGTAAGGGAGAGAGAAAATTTAGAACTCAAAAAAACTTTTAAATGAATGTTAAAAATTGCCTTTATGTGTAACTGGGAGTAAAACAAAATACCATTATTTTTTAAAAAAGAAATCACATATCCCAAGTTCTTAATGATTTTCTTTTGCTAAAATTGGTCATATGGGAGAGATGCACAGGGGTTCCTTAGAGAGAGAAGAGATGGAAAACTGGAAACTCCAAGAAAGACCAAGAGGGAATCTAGATTTTTAGGAGATATCACTTAATATCAGGGCATCTCATGGCAAAAAAGCTGCCACCCACCAGGATGATCTATATACTATGTGCCAACCTTAAATGCTCTAGCAAAAGGGGACTTTAGGATTGATACAGCCAATGCCAAGCCAACTTTCCAGTCAATCCAGATGTCTGCCTCTTTCTCTGGGATGAAAACTAAAAAATGTGGCACCAATAAAAGTATATAAAAGTGTGTTCTGAGAGTTATGTGCTGTCCAAGGATTAGTAGCAGGAGAGGGGGTGAGTCACTGAACTAGAACACTACAATAAATCCCAATGGATTGGGGAGATAAATCCTGAAAGTTTTGAGGGACACATTCTGTATGTGTCACTCAGTGCTCAATCTGGGATGTCAGTATAAAGACAAGAGGGTGGAGAGAGGATTAGGAATTACTATGTAGTCAAGATTCCTTGATCTACCACCAAAGGAAATGGAACTTTTCTAAAAAGGCAGATATGTCTGGGCTCTGTAACTGAGATTTTAATACCATCATCGTGATGGTGAAAGTTTGACACTTTAGAAGACAGCAATGTTCTTGGACAACCTTCTTCAACAGCCCAGCCAAAAGCTTTAGGAACCAAAAGGTAATTAACGAGAAGTCATGAAATCCAGAAATTTGCTGGCAACAGATTTTGTCATGTTCTGATTCTTCTCTACTCTAGGATCTCCAAATACTTTACCTATAGGCGGTAGCTCCATTTGACAGGTAGAAAGATGGCAACTCAGAGGGATAATGAACCTTGTCTCAGGCCACAAAGAATGTTGTACAACCCAAAGCCTTACCTAGAGTTTATTCCCCTTAACCTACTTAGTATTGGATCCCCCTATAAGGTTTGTTCTTCTTTTCTCTTCAAATCTGCCTTTCACACAGTAGCACTCACTTGATGTCCTATGGGATTTGAAGAAAACATCCCCCAGCTCTGGGCTTTGCTATGGAGTTGGGTCCCTGGCACCCTGTCAACCCAAACAAGCTCTCTATCCATCTTGCTCCTTCTCTATACAATGCCCAGCTGCACTTTAATACATTTGCAAATGTTTACATTGTCCTGGTCTTTGTTATTTCTTGCTGGGAGCGATGGAATGCTTGACATTCCAGGGGTCTGGATCCTGGTGCCCAGCTTCCTGAGATGTACCAAATACTGTAGAAGACCCCCTAACCAGGAGGGGAAACATGAGCCATCGAAGTCTATGCTATTCACAGCTGAGGCGGGGGCAATGTGAGGTTGTGGGTGCGGTTGACCAGAGTCACAGAGTTACGCTCCCACACCCGGCACACATGTGCACTCCAGACCAAGCACTGAGATTGCCAACTCCATTGGAGGGGAGGGGGAGCGGAGGTAAGAAAGGGAAGGTCTGTGGGCATCAGGTGAGATGCAGCCAAGACTAAAACTGGAAATGATTTAATTGAGGGACCCTGTTGGACTGCTCCATCCCTCGGATGCTGTTACTCGGCTGGCACACTGCTGAGACGGGGGAAGTGGGATGGGTGGGACAGTTCCCAGAAATGTATTGGCTTATAGGATGCACCCACCCAAGTCTGGGGGCTGTGTATATACCCACGCCCAAGAGTTAAATCAGCAAATGCAATGTCTGGTTCTACTATGGGGAGGCAGTGGATTTGTGGATGCTGTTCCAGTCCCTATCCCAGGTTCTAGGGCACAGACTGAGCAATAACCTATGGGTAGTTTCCCATAGGAAACCATCCTGAAGAACACTGTGTGTTCTATTACTTGCTGCCTTTGCTCCAGGCAAAATATGGGCACTGGCTCAGCCTTTGCATGCTTCCCATGTCTGTTTCTTCCCTTGTAAATAGGACCCAGGTCATGCAGTTGGGTGTAGTAAGACCCTCTGGTTGCATTTTAACTAAGAATTAAAAGTGACATCCTGGTTAATTTATGAGTTTCAGATCTTCTGTTAATAGGAGAACTTTCTGAAGTGGTGAAATAGGATCAGGTTGGTCAGTGAGCTATAGATGTTCATGTTGAGGACATTATGGGACCAGATAGACCATTTATAGCTAATAGGGGCAAGTTTGGGAAACCTCTGTGAGTTGATCCATCAATGAATAAGCATTTATTATGTGTAAAGCACTATACTAAGCCTAAGGATACAAAAAGAAACAGGCAAAAACAGTCCCTGTCTTTAAGGACCTTACATTCTAATGGAGATAACTATATGTAAATAAGTATAAACAAGGCCAGATGTGGTGGAAGAAGGCTTCCCCCATAACTCCTAAGGCAGAGGTACGAATTTGGGCAAGGTCAACCTGGTTATCCATGGCAAAGGCCAGAAATGTAGTCAAGTATAGCGTTAACAGTTCTCTGTGAGCAAGAACACATCCACGTCTCCTTCCCCTGAGCTCCAGTGCCTCTACTAGGTCAATCAGCATAGCTTACTTGTAGAAGAGCCTCATTTTTTCTCCCTTTCATAGTTTTTCAGTTCTCAGGGTCCACCCATCAAGACAGCTTGTCCAAGACAGCCCTTGGACAAGAAGGACACACTTCAATGATGATTATCAGCCAATGGCTCCTGAATTTCCAGTTGGATGAAACTAATACTCTCATCCCTGCACTGAACTCCTTCAAACCTAACCCAGACCTGATCAAGGCTCCTATCCCACATTCACTAAGCTGCAGATTTCTCTATCCTTCTTATTCCCAGTATCATGTCCAACACCAAATCCACCCCTTCTGCAACTCACTATGATTATCCCCAGGTGCCCCCTGTAAAGTGGATTCCTGGGAGGCTGTTAGTAGTGGTGAAAGCATGGGAGTTGGAGTCAGGAAAACTTGACATATTAGCTAGCTGTGTGGCCTTGGGCAAATCACAACTTCTCAGACCCTCCGTTTCCTCAACTGCAAATTGAAAATTGTAATAATATCTACTTCTCCTAGTTGTTAAAAGGTTCAAGTGAGATAACATTATTATATGTTATTATATAATATATTATTATATAAATATATTTTTATATTTATTTCTATAAATATATTTCTATAAATTTTATATATAATTTCTATAAATGTATATATCATATAAATAATATATTATTATTATATATAAAGCATTTCACAAACCATACCTATATGTCATCGCTATTATTAACAATTCAGGCTCATCCACCCAGAATTAACTGGTTTCTGGGAGAGAGCATGAGGACAGTCAATGCCCTCTCCTCACCATTAAGGACAGGACATGTCATCAGACCAGGCTTCAAGAATGACTCAGTGTCAAAGGGTGGTGGGAAGTAGTTGTCTCTAAAATCACACTTTAGAGTAGTTTACCTCCAGGCCTAGAATTCAAGGCTCAGATGGAGGACCATCTACTTCAGGATGCATCTTCTGATTTCTCCAGTGGCTAGTAAGTTCTCTCTCGGTATTAATTGTGTATTATTCCCTGCCCCTGAAAGAAAGCAATCTCCTTGAAGGCAGGGGCTCTTGTGCTTTTGCATCCCCAATGTTAAGCATGGTATTAAATAAATGGTCTTTGAAACAAATTGGAAGACTTAAGAGAAATAAGAAAAGATAGGTGACAGACAGACAGAGAAAAAGAGAGAGACTGAGAAAGACAAAAGGATAAAGAGAGAGAGTAAAGAAGGAAGGAAGGAAGGAAGGAAGGAAGGAAGGAAGGAAGGAAGGAAGGAAGGAAGGAAGGAAGGAAGGAAGGAAGGAGATAAGCTCAAGGGACAGGTATTCCTCTTCTCAAGGAAGCAAGTGACCTTGTGGCTGGACCCAGCTCCAACAGACTGGAAGAGTCAATTGTTAAATTTTCAGGGTGAGCATTTACAACTTGAAAATCAGAAAATTCTACAAAACAAGTCTTAATTTATTATTTTGTTGATTATCTAGACTTAAGTGATAGAGAAAATGTTGAAAATTCAACTTAATCTTAAAAGTGTGTTTAGTATCCATTTTCTCCCTAGAAAGCCAGTTGGTAAACATTTACAAGAATACAGTCTCTTAGGTACCCTCCGGACCCTGGGGGGAGTTTTCTGAATAGACAGGGAGTTACATTCTCTTAGGCCACACCATGGGGGATGTGGGAGAGAGAATTATATGATCATGAATTTAGACCTGGAAGAGGTCAAAAAAGACCTGAAACTCAGAGAGGTGAATTTTCCAAGGTCACATATCTAGGGAATATAAGGAAGTGGGATTTGAACCCAGGTCTTTGTGACACCAGGTACAAAGAACAGTCATTTCTCCTGTCCTCTTCCTAAGTCATCAGACAAAATGGAGGAGCTGAGTACCCACAGGGTGGGCAGTCAGGAAGATCTGAATGTTAATTCTACTAAAAAAGAAAGTGGATGTCCATAGATTAGGGGAACGAGTGAACAAATTGTTGTATATAAATTTAATGTAATGTTATTATCCCACAAGATACAATGAACATCACGATCACAGCTAGGAAAGACCCTCAAGAGGCCAATCCCCTCCTTTTACAGAAGAGGAAAGTTGGATCTAGGCAGGTTGAGTGATCTGTCCAATATCATGCAGGCACTAAGTGAAAGAAACAGGATGAACCTAGGTCCTCTGACTCCCAAATGACTACCATACTCAATTCAGATACTGGGGAAGAATTACATGAATTTATGCAGAGTGATTTAAACGAGAGCAGTTTACTTACACAATGACTTCCATCATGTAAAGGAAAACAATGAAAGATTTCAGAACTCTAATCAATGAATGCTGTGACCAACTGCATCATGAATCCCGAGAAATGATGAAGTGGTAGCCTATAGGTACAGAAAGGGGCAAACATTGCCAGACCATAATGCAGTACTTCCTGTCAGTGAACTGTGCTTCTTTGTTATAAAGGAGGATTGAGGTGGGGGCGGGCAGGGGGAGGAAGGAAGAGGGAGACATCAGCAACATAATGTTGAAAAACAGCACAAAACCAAAAACATTTAAACAAACATTGAAAAATTTAATTTAATTTTTTAAAAAGTTAAAATTTAAAAAAATTAGGAGTGCCACTATGGAATTACAGAAGAAATGTAAACGCTACTTGTATGATCTCAAAACAAAGGCAACCCCTTTCTGTGCCTCTGCTGCTCCTACGTACCAACCCAGAAGGAAATATGAGTCTGGATAAGATACTGTGGGTATAAAATGCTTGGAGAAAAGACAGGTTTCAGACGCAAAGCAGGACAGTCCCATTTTGCTTTCAGCCAGACCTCTGGCTCCCAGAGAGGCCCTACCTGGCCGTAGGAACAAAGCCTTCTGTAAGGTACCATGGACTCCATATATGGCCAGGGGTGCCAGAGCCCACTCGATGAATGGATGTAAGGGAGAAACACAGAGCTCACTAGGCTCCCAGCATTATCTTAGGCACAGTGCCTGGCACCAAGCTGGAAATATATAAATGCTTTTTTCCTTCTTTCCTTCCTTCTTCTGCAGATGTGCCCAGCAGAGCCTAACCCTCATCAGTCCTTGATCCAGAAAGCATATCTACCCTTCCTACCCTGAGTCCTGACTTAGGGTCCCCCACAAATTTGACCTTGAGGAAACTCTCTGACTCACTGAGGACACAAGTAGAGCAGGAAGCATAGATCACAGGAATGCAGATTTAGAGTAGGAAAGGGACCTTAGGGGTCACTAAATCCAACCCCCACCATTTTACAGATGAGAAAATTAAGGCACAGAGAGGTTAAATGATCTGCCCAGAGTCACATAGCCAGTGTCTAAGGTGGGATTTGAATCAAGGTTTTCTGACTCTAAGTAAGAAAGACCCGAATCCATATCTTGCCTCATGTAGAGGCCACCTCAGCATCTTTGTTTTGCTTAAGTATTTTTCCGTTATAAGAGAAGAGCAGGGAAAGAAGCTAAAGAAAAAAGGATTTATTAAGTATCTTCCATGTGCCAGGAGGCAGCTGGGTGGCTCAGTGGACAAAGCACCGGACCTGGAGTCAGGAAGACCTGAATTCAAATTCAAGCTCAGACACTTACTAGTTGTGTGACCCTGGGCAAGTCACTTAACTTTTGTTTGCCTTAATTTACTGGTGAAGAGAAAAGCAAACCACTGCAGTATCTTTGCCAAGAAAACTCCATGGGTATTATTGGCATGCTATGGTCCACCGGGTCATGAAGAGCCAGATACAAATGGACAATGTGCCGGACACTAGGCTAAGTGCTTTACAAACATGACATCATTTCATCCTCACAACAACCCTGGGAAGTAGGTGCTGTTGTTATTTCCATTTTACAGTTGTGGAAAGGGAGGCAAACAGGGGTTGAATGACTTGCGCAGGATCACACAGCTAGTAAGTGTTCGAGGCCAGATGTGAATTAAGCTCTTCGAAACTCCAGAAGGCTCACAGGGTATGTGTTGAGTGGAAAGACTATCAAGAAATTACTATAATGCAAAAACTGAAGGAAAGGTAAAACCTTTTTTTAAGGGAAGTACCGGGGCATTTTGCCAACTGGTTGCCTCAGTAAAGGAGAAGCAAGTGTCCCTCTTTCCCTAGGTCAAGAATGGAGAAGATTAAGACAGGTGCCAAGGGGAGGATGGAAAGGGTGGCATCTAGGCTAAAAGATTAGAAGGAATACCCTGAGGAAACATATGCAGCAAGACCTACCCCCACAAATATTCAATCAACAACTTTGAGAACCAACTCTGAACTGACCGAGTACCACACATTCCCTGGTCCAGCTTATCAGCCCTTGTGAAGGTGAACCAGGCCTCCAGTCACCAGCCATCACCACTTTTGAAAAGCTGGTTTCCATTTCTAGGCTTTCAGATGTCCTGCCCAGAGGCAACTGGATCAGAAAGAAAGTGATGGGCTCATTTTCAAGCCCAGAGGAAACATGTTATCAGAACACCCAACTTCTCTTCTTCATCCCCTGACCCTTACCTGGCCTGGTAGGGCATGGGGCACACGCATTCACCCCCCAGAAGGCCCCAACGCTCCCACAACAGTCCTCTTGCTTGGTCAGCTCCCGCAAAGGATTGGCACACTGTAATGGAAAGATAAACTCATCAGCCAGCTTCTTCCTTTTCTCCTTCCTATCATCCGCATGGCAGGGCTCAGCTCTTGGGGCAACATGGGCATACAAAGTAAATCCCTAACTGGCAGGGGCTACCCAGAAGTAAGGAAGAAGAGAAAGGAGCATTGTAGAATGAGGAGGAGGAAACATCCAGTGGCTATCCTGTATCAAAAATTGGAATGTTCTCTACTCATCTCTGCCTCCTGGCTTTATTCCAGTCCCAGATAAAATCCCACCACCTTAATTCTAGCACCTTCCCTTGCTTGGTTATCTCTAATGTATCTTGCATGTATCTTATTTGGCCATGGTCTCCCCCATTAGATTGTGAGCAACTTCAGACCAAGGACTGTCTTTTACCATTTTTTTTTTCTTCTCAGTGTTTAGTACAGCACTTGGTACCAATAATTGTATATTGACTGACTAGATCTACCATTGTAAGGGACCACAGAGGCCATCTTGGCCAAGCCCCTTCTATCACAAATGAGGAAACCAAGGCCTAAGGAGACTAAATGATTGGTCCAAGGTCATGAGATTCATCAGAGGTGGAGTTTGAACCTTGTCCTCTAACTCTCAAGCTATTACCTTTTCTATTAGACCATGTTGCTTTTCCTCAGGCTGAAGTCTAACAAAAAAAGTTGGATGGGGGAGGCAAGTGTGGAAGATAGAGACTTAAGAAAGCAAACAATTTCCCAAACAGAAAAATATGACTCTGCTTCCTGACACCAACCTTCAAGTGTCCTCCTCCAAAGAAGGGAGTAGGGTATGTGAGATAATGAGTAGTAATGACCTGAGAGATTTCACCACCCAGTCAAACTTCAAGCTTGTCTCATTTAACTCATTTATTCATTCAATCAATAAGCATTTCTTTTATTTCTTTTTTTTTTGGAGGCATGGGGTTAAGTGACTTGCCTAGGGTCACATAGCTAGTAAGTATCTGAGGCTGAATTTGAACTTAGGTCCTCTAGACTCCAGGGACAATGCTCTAGACCACTGAGTCACCTAGTTGCCCTTCAACAAGCATTTATTAAGCCAGAGGCAATCTGGAGAAGATGGGAGACCCCAGTCTCAGAGACAGAAGACCTGAGTTCAAGTTCCATCTTTGATACATACTGGTTGGGTGACCTAGGACAAGTCACTAATACCTCCCAATGCCCCAGATATTTCTCCAAGTCTATGAATCTCACCATAGTTGGCAAGCTACATGGGAATGAATGCCCTCATCCCAGATCCTAATGCCATAGAAAGAGTGATGGATTTAAAATCAGAGGCTCTAGGTTCAAATACTGTCTCTACCATTTTTATCTCAGTTTCCTCAACTGTAAAATGAAATTAGATGATGTCTAAGATTACTCCCATCTTTGAAGCTAGGATTCTAAAGGATAGCACAGGAAGAGGAAGGAAGGACAAAAAAGGTAGGACAATCTTGTTTCCAGACTCAACAGACACCAAAGGAGTGGTAGGCCAGTGTCTGACTGAGGCTGGGTCCCCACCTGATCATTCACTGAGTTCTGATAACACCAGCCAAGCTGTTCCTCAGGCTTGGGGAAAGACAGTAGTGGTGGCTGAGGAGTCTCCCTCGTCTGGGAGGTGATGGTGTTGCTGTCCCACCGCTCATGGCCAGGTTGGGCGGGGAGCTGGGGTGCAGGTCTGGTCTCCACGCTGTTCTCCTCAGGGGGCTCAGTCTCCCCCCGAACTCTTGCCACTTGGTGGACCTGAACTGTGGCCTCTGGAGGGTGGTTTATGTGCACCTTCACCAGGGAGGGGTTCACGGAGGCTGAAGAAAATGTTAGGATCAGTAACAGATGAGTGAGGCGTCCCGCCCCCACATCCCTCATCAGTCAGTCAGTCAGCAAACATTCACCAAGCACTTACCATGTGCCACTATGCTAAGTGCTAGGGATACATAAAGAAGTGGTGGGACTTTGGATCTTTTCCTAAAATGTTGATCTCATCATGTTATGCCCATTAAAAAATCTTCAACATCTCTGCATTGTTCAGAGAAGTGAAGGCAAGGCAGCTGCTAAACCAGGCAGGACCCATTGCTTAAGTCCCCCTTCCCATCCTGTTGGGGGCAGGTGTCCCTGGTCCCTGGGCTTCTGGCTTGAGAAGAAGGAAATGGGCCCAAGTCTCAAGGCCCCACCCTCATCACTGGCCATCCTCAGAGCCCATGCTCACCTAGTTGGTTGGAGAGGGGCAACATATAGACAGACTGTTTCAAAGAGCCTTCAGCAGGGGCCAGGTGCTGGGACCTCTCTGGCAACCTTCTGTCCATTTGGAGAGCTGGCAAATGGCAGAACTTCCCTGTGGAGTTGGCAGGGCACCAGCATTCATCCCTCCCAATGCAGCGGCCTCCATTCAGGCAAGGGATCTGGCAAAAATCTGCAACATCGATGCTCAAAGTGACGAACTGGCGTAATGTCAGTGGGAATATCAGCATTGTACTTCTATTCAGAGGGAAGATATGCACCGTCCACTCCCATCTCACCCCCTTCTCCCATGGATTGAGGCCAAATCAGGAAACTGAGACCAAAGCAATGCTTGGCAAAATGTTGTGCAATATTTGGGGAGGGGGATGGCAAAAGGACACAACAGCCTCGAATTCTTAGTATAGCTTTTAAGAATAAAAATAATGAATGAGAACAAAACACTAACATTTATATAAACTCACTATATGCCAGACTTGTTAGGCAGCTAGGTGGCTCAGCGGATAGCGCGCCAGACTTCGGGTCAGGAAGACTCATCTTTTCAAGTTTAAATCTGACTTCGTACACGTAGGTGCTGTGTGACCTGGGCAAGTCACTTCATCCTGTTTATTACTACAGTTTCTTCCTCTGTAAAATGAGTTGGAGTAGGAAACGGCAAACCACTCCAGGATCTTTGCCAAGAAAACCCCAAATGGGGTCAGGACAAGTTGAATATGACTGAAACAACTAAACTACAAACACAGCAAATAATAATAATAATAGCTAACGTTTATAGAGCGCTTTCTGTGCGCCAGGCACTGTGCAATATTATTTAACAATAACGATCACTCACGTTTAACACTTACTATGTTCCAGGAACTCGGTTCAGCACTTTACAATTATTATCTCATCTGATCCTGGCAATAACCCTGAAAGGTAGAGGCTACTATTATCCCCATTTTAAAATGAGGAAACTGAGGCAAACAGGGGTTAAATGACTTGCCCAGGGTCACACAGTTATTACCTCTGAGAGCAGATTTGAACTCAGGAAGATGAGTCTTCCTGACTCCAGGCCTGGTGCTCTATCCACTGTGCAGTCTAGCGGCCTGTCTGCAATTTTATCCATACTTTAAAGCCCAGAACAAATATCGCAACTTCCATGAAACATTCCCTGATTCCACAAATCAACAACCTTTGCTCCTTTAAACCTTAACATGCAAACCTCACAAAGTACTTTGTGTCAGGCCTTCCTAGACACTTACTTATTATTGTGTATGACAGCTATCTGTACACACATTCTATTTCCTTCACTGTCTAATACAGGAAACATCATTTTATGAACATATGACATAAATTATGATATTAACATTATGCATAATATTAATATAGTTATACATTACAATATTAATTTTTTGTTTATTCAGTAATTTCAGTCATATCTTACTCTTCATAACCCAATTTGGGGTTTTCCTGGCAAACATGCTGGAAAGGTTTGACATTTCAATTCATTGTAATTATATAAATTATACAAATTTCATGAGGGGAAAAGATAGCACCTTATTTAAACTTTGTATTCTTCTCTCAAGTATTTAGTTCTTCACAGAGTTCAAGCTTAATAAGAGTAAGTTGCTTTAAATTAAAAGGGACGACTCTTCCTTCTCCCTGTTCCCTCCATTTTCTTCTCCCTAACTCTACTATAACCCCAAAGGAACTTTTCCACGAGTGAATACAGAGGAGACAGGAATTGGTGAGACTCACAGATGCGGAAGCCAGACTTGGGGTCATGTCCATGGCCACCCTGACTGTACAGGGTGGTGGTGTCCCCTTTGGAGCAGTCGTTGGTACATCGTCCGTTGGCACAGGTTTGCTTGCAGATGGTTGGGGTAAAGACAATCTTGATCTTCCTGATTTTCTCAGTTAGGTTGAGTCCTGTATTGAGATATTACAGAATCAAAAGATTAGGAAATCCTTGTCATAGTAACTGATAGTTAGCACCTGCGTACATTAATGCAAGAGACGGCTCGGTCCGGTGAGTAGAGAGTCGGCCTAAGTGAACCCAAGACAACCTGGGTTCCACCCTTGCCTCTGACATAGAGTGGCTGCTGGTTAAAATCTCTCAGTGTTTCCAAGTTCGTTCCTTCCCTCCTTCCTTCCTTCTCTCCCTCCCTCCCTCCTTCCTTCCTTCCTTCCTTCCTTCTTTCCTTCCTTCCTTCCTTCCTTCCCTCTCTCTCTTTTTCTTTCTTTCCTTCTTTCCTTCATCAATCAGGATTAAATGTTAAGTCAAGTCCTCCTGACTCCAGGACCAGTGTCCTCCAGGTGACTTTTTAAGAATTTTGTTGTTAGTGCTTTTCAGTCGTGTCTGACTTTTCATAATCCCATTTGAGGTTTTCTTGGCAAAAATACTGAAGTGGTTTTAAAGATATAAGTTGCAAATCAGTTGAACTGCATTGGTAGAGGTGAGTTCCCTTTTCCAAAAGAAATCGCAGGTCCATCCAATAATACATAATTTCATCAATGCAGTGACATCGGTTCTATAGGTACTATATCCCTATTTAAAGAAGGGGAAACTGAGGCTTAGGGAGCATAAGTAACTTGCCCAGGGTAATCTAAAACATCAAATACTCTATTTGAATCCTAACTCAATCTCGCAAGTATTTATGAAGCTGGGAACTATCCTGGGTGCTACAAATATTAATACCACAAATGCAGCAATCTCTACTGCCAAGGACCTTACATTCCAACAGAGAGATAATAATGACATACACAGGCATATACAGAAAAATTACAAAGAGAATAAAAACAAATAAACAGAAGGTAGTTAAAGACAAGGTAGTTTGGGAGGGAGGACACTAGGAGTTGAGGGATAAGGAAAGTCTTGATGAAGATAATGCTCCAGCTAGGGCAGCTGGGTGGTATAGTGGATAGAACATCAGGTCTGGAGTCAGGAAGACCTGAGTTCAAATTCAGCCTTAGACACTAGCGGTGTGACCCTGGACAAGTCACTTAACCCTGTTTGCCTCAGTTGCCTCATCTATAAAATGAGCTGGAAAGGAAAAAGTCAAAAAGGAAAAGGCAAACCACTCCAGTATTTTTACCAAGAAAACCCCAGTTGGGATCATAAAGAGTTGGACATAAATGAAAATGATGGAATAATAGCAACAATGCTCCAGCTGCATCTTGAAGGATAAGAGTCTATGAGATAGAGATAAGGAAGGAATTCATTCTAGGCATATGGGGAGCCAGTACAAAGGCATGGGGTGTTTGTCGTGTGGGAGGAACTGCCTATACTGCAGAGTTTGGGAGCCAATGAGACTGGAAGGACAGGGTGGAACAAGGGTATGAAGGACTTTAAAAGCCAAACAGAGGAATTAATACAGGTTGTTCCCAAAGTCTTAGTGCCATTTTAAGCCCTAGTGTCTTGAAACTGCACAAGACTTTTGGGATGCCTTGTATTTGCTTCTAGAAGCAACAGAGAGCCCCTGAATTTAAGTACAGAAATCATACAGTCACATCTATGCTTAAGCAAAATCACATGGACAGCCATTTGTAGGATAGATTGGAGTGGGGAGAGATTTGAGGCAGGAATACCCATTAGGTGACCTTTGCAATAATCTAGGTGGGAGCCCAAAGACTTATTAAACAGCCGTTGACCCAGCAATATCACCACTTAGTCTATTTCCTAAGATGATTAGGGAAAAAGGAATAGAACCTATATGTCGCAAAAATGTTTACAGCAGCTCTCTTTCCAGTGGCAAAGAACTGGAAATTGCAGGGATGTCCATAAATCAGTGAACTGCTGAATAAGTTACGCTATGTGATTGTGATGGAATACTATTATGCTATAAGAAATGATGAGTAAAATGATTTTAGAAAAACATGGAAAGACTTGCATGAAATAATGCAGAGCAAAATGAGCAGTCAAGAGAATACTATATACAGTAATAGCAATATTGTTTTAAGAACAACTGAGCAAATAATTCATTTTATAAATACTCAAATTAACTATAAAGGACATATGAAGAAAGACATGATCTGCATCCAGAGAAAGAACTGATAAATAGAAGTATATATAGAATAATTTTACATATATATGTATATATGTGTATGTGTGTGTATATATATGTATATATATACATATATATATATATATAAATCTATATTTGTGTCTTGGTGGTCATCTCTAGACTGGAGGGAGGGAAGAGAGAAAAAGAAATTGACATGATAGCTTTATTATATATTTAAAAGGAATAGCAAATTGTACATAATAGATTTGCAGTTTCATGTGCAATCATCTTTTTTTATTATGTTATGGAAATGCTTGTTTTATTCCATAAATTAAAAATAAGATAAACAAATAATCGAGATGATAGGTGATCAGGGCCTGAACTGAGTAGCTGTGTAAGCAAAGTGAGGTCAGATGTGAGATGTCATTGATGTAGCCAAACCAGCAAGCTTCAGCAAATGACTAGATGTGTAAGGGGAGGAAAAAGGGAGAAGTCAGGGAAAATATAACACTATAAGCCTGGGAGACTGGAAAAGTGGGAGGAGGTGGGGCGGTTGGTGAAAGGGCATAGAAGACAGGCCTACAAGATCACTAATTGAACCCCTTTATTTTATAGATGAGCAAGTTGGAGCCTTGAGAAATTAATTAACTTGCCAAGGTCTTACAGGCAGTAAGAGTTTCAGAGCTAGGATTCAAACCCAGGTCATCTGACTCCACATCTGGTGGAGCACCCCCAATATTATGAAGACCTTCAAGAAGTGTATAAGCAGTTAGAGATGCCATGGGGGCAGTAGGTAAACCAAAGTACCAATAGCATTTATTAAACACCTAATATATATAGGACCTATGATAGAATCCAAGAGAAACATAAGCCTGGACTCTCTGACCTTGAGAAGCTAACAGTCCAGCTCAAGAATTGGCCACCTCTTCCAAACAGGGTGCCAAGTTGCTAACCACTGTTCTTCTGGCTCAAAGAAAAAGCTTCCCTTTCAAAAGACATATAACCTTTGACAGAGTTTAGTCTGCCAGTCCTTCACACTTTAGTATGAATGATTTTGATCAAATAAAATTGCCTTGCTCCTGAATGAGATCAACCATCCTGTGTGAATGGACATCTTGATGGAGTCTGTCTTCCCCATTCCTGCTGCCATCACCCTAGTCTTAGTCCTCATTACCTCATACCTCTACTATGGCAATACTTTGCTAACTGGTCTCCTGGACTCCCATCTCCTCCCCCTCCAATGCCTCCATTCTCCAGCCAGACTGCTCTTCCTACAACACTCCTTTGATCATATTATCCTTGGACTATACGCCTTCGGTGACCAAATAAAATACAAATTGTCCCAGGAAGAACTACATACCAAGAAATCAAAAGTAAGTGTAACAAAAAAATAAAGATTAATCAGGACTTGAAGCAAGAGAGATGAGAAGACAACCTCCTTTTGTGGGAGGTAAGGAAGACATCCCCTTTGTGGAGGTGGGACAGCCACAAGTGTCATGTGATGGACATGTTTTCTAGCTTGTTCAATGTTGTGCTTTCATGGTTCAGTGTTGGTGGTGCTGACTTTTTTTTTCCTCTCTGAAAAAATTTCTCTTTGTTGTACGGTATGGCTGTTTGGGAGGGGAAGGGTGAAGGATACTTGGAATAACTATGTCAACGTAAGAAATGGAAAAAAAACAATAAAAACTTTAAAAAATACAAACTGCCCGGCTCTGTATTAATGACCCTCCCAATTTGAAGCCCAAACTCCTTTTATATTCTTATTATTGCTCAGTTGTGGCCAATTCTTTGTGACCTCGTTTGGTGCTTTCTTGGCAGAGATACTGGAGTAGTTTTCTATTTCCTTCTCCAGCTCATTTTACAGATGAGGAAACTGAGGGAAACAAGGTTAAGTAACTTGCCCAGGGTTACATAGCTAGTAAGTATCTGAGGCTGAATTTGAACTCAGGTCTTCCTGACTCCAGGTGTAGCATTCTATTCATTGTACCATCTACCTGCCCATTTACATTCTTGTCCCTACACAAAAGAGCCACCAGGTGGCGCACTCCACTTGGAATCAGAAAGACATCTTCATAAGTTCAAATCCAACCCCAGACACTTACTAGCTATGTGAACCTGGGCAAGTCCCTTAATGTTCGTTGCAGTTCCTCATCTATAAAATGAGCTGGAGAAGAAAAGTACAAACCATTCTAGCATCTTTGCCAAGAACACCCCAAATGGGTCACAAAGAGTCAGACACGACTGAAATGACAGCTAAGACAAGCCTACACAAAATTCTCCCAGACTGTTGGCTTCTCACTTTTCCTACTGCTGTCCTTGGTCTTACTCTATTTCCTCTGTTTCCCAGTCATAATTTTTCTAGCTTCTGTGATCTACCTCTTTACTTTATGTCAGCAACTACTCATCCCATCACAAGTACAAGTTTTATCTTACCCAAAAGTTCTCAAAGTGTGGTCTGGGGGTCTTTGGGAGTCCCTGAGATGCTTTCAGGGACTCCATAAGGTCAACGCTGTTTTTAGAATAATACTAAGATGTTCTAATTTTGAATACAATCAATATTGATAGATACAACCCACATTAACAAAAACTCTTGGAGGGAATCTTCCATTTTTAAGACTGTACAGGAGACTTGAAACCCAAAATCTGAGAGTCACTAGCGTAATGGAAGAAAACATGCAGAATGGACTCCTACACAAGCCCTTTAACTTTTAGAAAGTCATGAAACCCTGCTATGAATCAAACTTGTCTGTCTCGTTGCTCCTGTTACCCGTCACTGTCAGACCTACAGCTCACTGCAAAGCCATTGGTATATGTACTGAGATCTCCCCACATTGTCCTGGGTCCCTCCACTAAGGGCAGGACCTTGGCACATGTGTCTAGACCCCCTCCTTGCTTGCAACCTGTTTCCCTCCCCTTGAAATTAAACTTCTGTTTGATTCCTGACTCTCCTGTCTCTAGTTGGCTCTATTTAGCTCTGCCATCCACAGGTTAGATAATAGAGCCTGTGGCCTTCTATCTTGGTCCCAGTGAGTTTGAGTATCTCTAACGATGCCCAACCATCTCTCATTAAGGCTTTGAATCCCTTTCTTTTCTCACTCACAATCTATCTTTCCACCTTTCTCCATAGGCTCCAAATCCTTTTTTCTCTCTCCTATCAAAGCCCTAAATCACCATTACTCCCCTTTTTCTCTCACTGAGGGAATAAGTCCCTTGTCTCCTACTATTATTGAGGGGCTGACTCTCATGCCTCAAACCACAGGACTCAGCAACCTAAGAGTTGTTTAACAAATACTTGTTGATGAATATTTCAAGGCTCTGATTCTCTTGCCTCAGACCACATGGCTCTACTTCAAGGCTCCAACTCTCTTGCCTTGGATCACATAGTCCAACTTCAAAATTCCATCTTTCTTCAAGGTTCCCTCAGGATCCATCCTCTTGGTGTACTAAGTTCCTCATGGAGGTCATACAGATGGATGACTCCTATCTAGGTATGAGCATAGTTTGGTATCTTTTTCCCTCTCTCTGAGGTCTGCACAGTGTATCTCACCTATCCCTCATCAGCCCCCCATGAATGTGAATCACCAGCATACTCACTATAGTCTTCCCCTCCATTTAAACAATCACTGTCCTTGAAAATCTGTCTTCCTCTGAACACAGTGGCCAGCAATCAAAAACTCTGCTGACTTGGCATTTTGATGAAAGCCTGGGTTTTGGCAACTACCATAACTTTCCACTGAAAATTAATCGTTCCTGCTACCCTTGGCCTAGCTGCTGTTAGTGAAGTAAGAAAAACAGGGTAGCAGGACTTTGTGGGTGTCAGGGCAACTTTTATAGTCACTAGTCCTAATGGGGCTGCCTATGGCTAAACCCAAAAAGCACAGAGAAAAACCATTTTCACCCATGAGACACCAGTCCCTTAGATGATGCCTTCAACATCTCCTTAGCTACAATATATATTATACAGCTGCAGTAAAACTCTACAATGTTGGAGGAGGGGGAAAAAGATAGGTAGGGCCTCTGTGCGGTACATTAACAAGACTGAAGAGTTCCATGTTTGAGGGTATCCTATCCCATATGTTTTGGCATAGTGGACAGAATGTTGGACTTGAAATTAGGAACATGAATTCAAATCCTGCCTCAGATACTTAACTAGCTGTATGAATCCTGGACAAGTCACTTAACTGCTCTCAACCCTCAAGTGATGCAGTGGATGTAGCACTGGACTTGGAATCAGGAAGACTCATCCTCACGAGTTCAAATCTGGCCTCAGACACTTACTTAGCTGCGTGCCTCTGGGCAAGTCACTTAACCCTGTTTGCCTCAGTTCCTCATACATAAAATGAGCTGGAGAAGGAAATGGCAAACCACTCCCGTATCTTTGTCAAGAAAACCCCAAATGGGGTCACAAAGAGTTGGACTCAACTGAAACAACTCAGCAACAACAATAACTACCTCAGTTTCCTCATCTGTAAAATGAGAATAAAAGCATCTAGTATCTATCTCTCAAGATTATCATGAGGATAAAATGAGATATTTATCAAATGTTTTTAAATCTTAAAATGCTATGTAAATGCTAGCTACAATGATGATGATGATGATGATGATGACTACGCTGTGATATTTCTCCACAAGGGTTATAAATGTCAGACCACATCTATTCTGAGCTGGCCAAGTTCTGAGGCACAGACAGTATCTCCAAAAATTAGTTTTGTGAGGTTTGTGTTGTAAGGCTACAGTGAGGGCTACGTCACTGACAGTACCTTCTGAGTCCTTCCTCACAAGGGCAAGTCAGCATCATACCCTGTCATGTTCCTTCTGTAGGTTTCCAGGAAATAAAAGTCTGAGATAATTAAATCTTCAGGGATCCCCAGAAAAGGATAATGTCAGGCAAATGAAAAGTTTCAGTCCCGATCATGTCTCCCAATTTTTCCCTTGCTAATCTGACCCTTTCATGTACACTTCAAAGCACAAAGATACATTCAGTTCAGTCGTTTTTCAGTTTTGTCTGATTCCTCGTGACCTCATTTGTGGCTTTCTTGACAAAGATACTAGAGTGGTTTGCCATTTCTTTCTCTAACTCAGCCTGAGATTAATTCCCCTCCCAGGCTGATTCTTTTGTGAAGACGAATTAGGTCATCTTTTGCCTCAGTTCTTACCTAGCCTTTAACTCCTGAATGGGTGTTGCCTCAGACAACCTAAGACCTGGAAAAGACCTTAACTTAAAAAGGCCAAGGTCTCCCACTGTATCCGGGGTCATCTCTAGTCATCCTGACCTGTGTTATCACTGGACCCTGATGCCTCTTGCTGAGGATTTTGCACAACTCTGCCTCATTTAAGTCCAATTCACTCACAAGTCAAGACATCATTCTCCTGAAGTCACTGGTCCTCTTCGTGAATGAAGGATAAAAAAAATGCATAGGCCAGCTTGAGCAGCTGATGGATCAACAGCCTTGGGATCCGGAAGACTTGGGTTTGACTCCCACCTGATACATTTACTGACTGTGGCCCTGGGTACATTTTGGCTTTGATTTTCTCAAAGGGAAACCAAGGAAAGGCAACAAATAAGCAAACATTGCACAAATAAGATGTGTACAGGATAAATTGGGAGTGGTCTCAGGAGGGCACTAAAATTAAGAAGCCTGCAAATGGTTTCTTGAAGACGGTGAGAATTTAGATGAGATTTGACCTTAAAGCACTTATGTAAATGGTGGCAATCAATAACTCCGAGGTATGAGAAGTTTCTGGGTATCACTGATCATACAGAGTCTGAGACTGTATCACCTGGCTACTCACAAGTTAACTGGTTAATGTGGCCTTGGGTTGACCATGACCAGGGAGTCTAGACAAAATTCAGCTTGTTGAAAGCTCTCAGAAACCCTAAACTGGGAATTCATAGAAATAAACAAGTGGGGCAGCTAGGTGGAACAGTGAATAGAGCACCATCCCTGGAGTCAGGAGGATCTGAGTTTAAATCCACTCTCAGACACTTTCTCGCTGTATGACCCTGGGCAAGTCACTTAACCCTGATTGCCTCCCCCTTTCCCCAATTTTTTTTTAACACGTCTGTCTTGGGAGTTTGAATATAGAAAAGCTTGAAAAAGAAGTCAACCAGATTAAGACAAGGGTATGAGTAGTCAGAGCACTTGAATGGGTGGGACCTGAGCTGTGCAAGGTCTGTCTTCTAACCTCTTTTGTGGTTTCTGACGAATCTGAGCATCCATGGACTTGTAGGTACCGAATGAACTAACTTCCAGCTGGAGAGCTGGCAACTATAGCTACACACGCATCAAGGTCAGAAATTAAGGACTATGAGAACCTTTATACAAGATACCTCTTTCCAGAATGGGTCATAACCTACCCTTTCCTTACCTGCCTCCTCCCTGATCCTCTCCTGTTTTCTCCTCCATTTATTCCCCACTACAAATCAGCTTCAGCTCCCAACTATTGGCCATAGCATGTAATGGGATGGCCGAGATAGCAAATGAGTCAAGGGAAGGGTAGAAAGAAGAAAGAGGCAAAAGGAAGCTTATTTCTAGGACTTGCCCTCTCTTTGGTACCACAAGCCTTGGACGCTATGGATTGATGGTGTCTTTCCAGTTGCTGCCTGTCCCCAGGGGCATCTATCGTGTATACACGAGTGATGGAGGAAGTAGAGGAGGTGATCAGAATCTTTGTGTAACTTGGGTTATCCTGTAAAGGACAAAGGCAGGGATTTCTTACCCCAGAGGGGTGAGCCATGACCCACATGTGCTGCTTGGTGTGCCGAGTCACCCTGGTCATAACCATTCCCTCCAGCTAGAGCATTGGAGGTCAGCTGGCCAGTGACCACTGCTGGGTACCGCCGGATGGTCGGTGATGACCTCAGCTGCTGCTGGGGAGTGATGGGATGGCTGATCTGGTTTGTATTCCTGCAGAGACAGACAGCATAGATGTTTACATATCAGACTTCTTCCTTATATATACTTCTCTGACACAAAGCAGCATTCTTCCCACCCTACCCCCACCACCATCATCATCACTGGATGAGGTGTGATGCTATGTCTGGCCATGAAGACATCAAGCCAAACCAGTGGGGTCCTTGCCTTTTAGAAGCTTCCTGATGGCAATGGTGAAGGTGTCATGGTCATGGTCAAGGTAACTGATGGTACAAAGGGCCCACAAGGTTAACTGAAGAATCATTCCAGGAGCATCTGAATTATCATCATCATTATTGTTATTGCTATTTTGGTCTGGACCTCAGATTGATTGGGATAAGGAACTCCCAGTGAGGAAAATTCCTCCACCAATGCCCAAGGCAACTGTTCTACGAGTCTTAGAAGGGAGCTTGGGGCACTAAGAGATTAAATGATTTGCTAAGAGGAATGTTGCATTACATGCAGCAGTAGATAGAGTACTGAGAAGAAGAGAGTTCAAATCCTGCTTCAGACACTTCCTAGTGACCCTGGGTAAGTCATCATCTCTATCAGCAACTGAGTGGTACAAGAGATCCAGCTCTAGGCCTGGAATCAGGAATACTTGAACTCAAATCTGGTCTCAGATACTTCCTAACAATATCATCTTGGGCAAGTCACATAACCTCTATTTGCCTCAGTTTCCTCATCTGTAAAATGGGAACAATAACAGCATCTACCTCTCAGAGGACCAAATATGATAGTATTTCTACAGTGCTTAGCACCGTACTTGGCATGCAGGGTGGCATTTAATAAATATTTGTTTCCTTTCTTGCTTGATCACATAGCCACTATATGTCAGAGAGAGGGCTTGAATTCAGTTCTCCCTGACTCCAAGACCAGCTGCCTATTCACTAAGCAGCTAGCTCCCTCTCCAAATCAAATAAACACATTAATCATTCAATAATCATTGTCTTTGCAGCTGAGATCTTAGACAATTTACTTCATTTCTCTGACCCTGACTTTCTTCATTTATACAACAAGGGGATTATACTAGTATATCTCAAGGGTTCTTTTTAGCTCCAAATCTTCTGGTCCTAGGTCTCCAAGTCTGTACATGGAATGCTACATCTAAACAGCTGGTTTCAGCCAGTCTAGAATTAACATCCAGAGGTTGCCAAGAACAGATCACTGCCTATTGCCCAGGGGAAGAAGTTCAGCATCGGAGGCCAGGATCTGAGATAGCAAATCAATGATCAGTTTACAAGAAGGCTAGAAGAGGTAGCAGAAATGGGAGGAAGAGGCAGTAGGCTGGATTAAATACTCAGGAGGAGACAGATAGGGACAGAAACAATGCTGAGGATAAAATGATCAGGATTGACCTAAAGGTCAGGCAAGCCAAATCCAGTCAGGAGCAGAGCTATATAGACTCAAGCAATTGCTCCATTCAACATGGACCAATTGTATGGGACAGGGGGTCCATGCAAGGAGTCTATTCTCCTACCTGCCACCTTCTGCATTTAAAGGGGCAGAGCTAGTAAAAGTCAGACTCAAAGTGACCTTTAGATCTTTAGACTCACTCAGTGGTAGTAACATCCCCACCCTCAAAGCCTTGGTCAAAAGCCCAGTTCCCTTTTATGTCCCAGAAGCATAGAAGGAATTCTTAGGGGTAACTAGGTTGCTCAGTACATAGAGTGCTAGGCTGGGAGTCAGGAAGATCTGAATTCAAATACAGCCTCTGACACTTACTAGCTGTGTGACCTTGGATAAGTCACTTAACATGTTTCCCCATCTGTAAAATGGGGGTGATAATAGCACCTACCTCCCAGGACTGTTGTAAAGAGGAGATGAGATTTTTGTAAGGTGCTTGGCAACATAGTAAGTGCTATATAAATGTTAACCATTGTTATGACGACTATCATCATCATTTTACCTGGGAGGGAGCCTATGACAACTGAAGGGGTTGGATTGGAGGGCAGTCAGGCCTTGGGAAAGGGTGCTATGGCCAAAGGATCTTGGAGGCAGAGGGCACTGCATGACCATGAGGCAATGCCCTGGGACCACAGTCATCTCAAAGACAAAGGACCTCCCCAAGGTTCCATGTAGATGTCCAGGGACAAATCCCCACGGGTCCTGAGCTAGCTACAGGCCTAGCATGTCCAGCCCACCTGTATCATCCTCATTAGGGCTGCATTTCAACAGGGACCAGCCTCTACCCAACCCCAGCTCTTTAGGCCCAGATGAGCAACTTAGGGTACTTGACTTGTAAGAAAATGGCAGGTTTCTAGTGTTTGTCTTTTTAATCATTTTCTCCTTCTAAACACAATCTGTCCCAAAGGGGAGTCAAGTATCTTTACCAACAAACAAATGTAATCCTCCACATGGGTCGGAGGGCCTGCCACTCAGTGGAGAACGGCAGCTGTCTGATAGTTATCCATTGTTTTCATTTCTTTCATGAAAGGGCTTGGATGATGATCTACCATTCCCTTTCTACCTGGTAAGGAGAGGGAAATGGTGGGATTTCCAGGTGGGATGGCCACCTCAATGGAGGCGGGCCACCCAGCCCCCTTCCCCTACTCCCCTTTCCAGCATAAACTTGAAATTTGCACCAAACCAAATAAAGATCAAGAAATCCAATGAGAAACTACAGGAAGTGACTTAACAAGCTATGGTAGGAGAGGCCTAGGCCAAGGTTAAAGAGAAAAGCCTTCAGCTATTGAGACAGGGTTAAGTAGAAAAACAGTTCTAGCTAGCCTAAATAAACTTGACCACCTTAGGGTTTTGTGCCTGGCTTTATTTAAGTTTATTTTTTCCCTCAATCCTTTTAGTAACTATTTTTTTCTTTCGGTAAATCCCAACCTTGTCTCTGTTGGATTCACTGCCTGTCCAAAAAATTAGAAAAAAAATGGTCAGGTTTTCTCAAGATCTAGGTTTAGGCTGGTAATAGAGAAAAATGAAGGAGGAAAACTTCTGGGTCCAGTTTGGGAATTCATTGGTGAAAAACTGATGCCAACCCTCCACTGGGTATTTTTTTCCTCCCTACCCCTATTCCCCACAGGCATTTATTTCTTCACCAAATCCCCAGTCAATAGGATCATTGCAAAGTGGATTTTTGGTGTCAGGAAAACCTGGGTTCAAATCCCTATTGGCACATACTGGATTCCTCCGTAGACTGCCTGAATCATTTAACATCTCAGTATGAACAGTAGGAGGTAATCCTCCAAAGGTTATAAATTGCCCTGCAGGTGCAGAGGGAGAGGAAGTTTCCTTATTGAACATTAGTTTCCTCCACCAGTGACATCACAAGTTAAGTTGAGGGAACAAAACCAGTCATATAACATGTCCTTTTCACTCTGGGCAAAGGACAAAACTTCAGAACTCAGCACCAGCAGTAGGAACCCCTGGCCCTGCATATATATCCCTCACCCCCTTCCAATCCAATGACTTCTGTGAAACATATCCATTCTCATCTCCCACATCCCCTAAACTCCAGGTTCCAAAACACATCGAGGCCTACCAGCCTCTCCAGCTCCCCATTCAGTGAGCTTGTGGGAGCTCCAGGTTCCACTCACCCCTGAAAATTAGACAGCCAGCACCTGTTACCTGATTAAAACCCTAATCACACCTCCCCATTCAGCTGTTTGTTTTGTTTTGTTTTTGCCCTGGAAATGGAGAACATTTATGTGACTGATTGATTGTTTACCTTACATAGCTTTTAGTTCCCCATAAGCATTATTGGCAGGCTGGCCTAGCCAGTAGAGAACCAGCCTTAAATTCAGAAAGAGCCATATTCAAAAAAGCTCCCTCTGATCTAGGCAAGTAACCTAACCACTTAGTGCCCCTAGGCAGCACTAGAAGATGCAGGAAAAGTGCTTATTTTCATATAGGATAGAATAAGTTTCCTCATAAAATCACTTCTAGTTTAATTTTTTAAAAAAACCATTCCAACCTTATGAGGTAGGTAATACAGGTAGGTGTTGCTAACCCCATTTCACTGATGAAGAAACTGAAAATTAGCGGGGTTAACATTCTGGCCCATAGTCACATAACTACTAAATGTCAGAGTAGGGATTTGAACTGTGTCCTTTCTGACTTTGAGCTCAGAACTCTATCCATTCTATCTCTGGGATGGGTTCTAGGAAAGCATCCCGCAGCTTCAGACAGGAGATCCATCGCACAGGGAGAGCTTGACAGACCATTGGCCAGAGATGGGAGCGCAGCTGAGAGTCCAAATCTCCGACAGCTGTTCCCCATTACTGGGGACAGGGCCAGCAAAGCCAGCTGCAGCAGGAATATGAACCTTTCTCATTGTTGTCAAGAGGGCGTCAGTCAGGGGAAGGAGAAGTAAGCATGGAGTGAGGGTCAACACAGACCTCTCAGTGATACTAGACCACAGGCTGATGAATAGATTCAGCAAGTGCCTGGAGGGTGAACGGGGGGAGTATGGGCTGGGGCGGGGGGAGTATGGGCTGGGGTACTCCACATACACCCCACTTGGCACCTTTGAACCTGACCTTTGGATTCAGTTCTTGGATTTGGTCAAGCTAAAAGTGAAAGACGTTTTGAAATTCATTATATATTTAATTCTCCACTGAAATCCTACTCCATATCGCACTATGGTATGAAGGGGACTCTGGGCTGTCACAGGCAGCTGATAGGTGACGCTGCGGATAAAAGGTTGGACTTGGAGTCAGTTGAGACTTGGAGTCTCAGTTTCTTCAACTATAAAATGGGATAATAATAGTATCTATCTCCCAGAAACGCTATGAGAATTAGATGAGATAGCATAGGTAAAGTGCTTTGCAAACCTTAATGCACTATATATATCACCATAATCATTAAAAGGCAACAGAAATAGAGCCCAAGAAAAGGCAGGTCTGTAAAGTGAGAAAGGTTCAGATACAGACCCTACAGTGAACCATGTGTCTGAAAGTAGCCCTACTAAGTTCTGGGAGGTTCCTCATCAGAGGGATAGACAGCAAGTAATGAATGTTGTCTGGCCGCAGAAACTCATAAAGACTCAATTATAGAGAGACAGGTCATGAGTTGTATCTGGGAATATCCCCACATTAGTGAAATTGCTTTACTTTTGAAGTATCAATAAAATTCTTTCTTTTTTTTTTTGCCCCCAAAAATGTTTATTGATTGACTTGTAATCTTGACATAAGCACTTTAACCCTCTGGGCCTCAGTTTCCCCACCAGTTGTCATTGCCATTTATCCTTTGTTCTTTTTTTTTAAATTATTGTTTTGTTTTCAGTGTTCTATAATCACTTCCATATATCTTAGATGGTTTTCTCCTCCCTCCCCCTTTTCCCCGCTCCTTCCCCACTCTCTCCCTGAGAAGACAGCATACAATTTTATATAGGTTCTACACATACATTCCTATTAAATGCATTTTCATCTTAGGCACATTGCATAGAAGAATTAAAATGAATGGGAGAAATCATAAAACAAAACATAGTACAAAAGAACGTGATCTGCTTCATTCTGCAATCGAATTCCATAGTTCTTTCCCTGGATATGGAAGGCATTTTGCCTTAAGAGACCACTGGGAATTTTTTAAGTCCTTGCACTGCAATGAAGTACTAAGTCTGCCAGAAAAATTCCTCACACACTCCAGTTGTTAATGTGTACAAAGTTCTCCTGGTTCTGCTCCTTTCACTCAGCATCAGATCATATAAGTCTTTCCAGGACTCTCTGAAGTCTTCCTGTTCATCATTTCTTATAGCACAATAGTATTCCATTACATTCATATACCACAACTTATTCAGCCATTCCCCAGCTGATGGGCATCCCCTTGATTTCCAGTTTTTGGCCACCACAAAGAGAGCTGCTATAAATATTTTTGTACATGTGGGACCCTTTCCCATTTTTATGATCTCTTAGGGGTACAGAACTAGAAGCAGTGTTGCTAGGTCAAAGGGAATGCACACTTTTGTAGTCCTTTGGGCATAGTTCCAAATTGCCCTCCAGAATGGTTGGATCAGTTCACAGCTCCACCAACAATGAATTAGTGTTCCAACTCTCCCACATTTTCTCCAACATTTATCATCTTCTTGTTTTGTCATGTTAGCCAATCTGACAGGTGTGATGTGGTATCTCAAAGTTGTTTTGATTTGCATCTCTCTAATCAATAGTGATTTAGAGCATTTTTTCATATGATAGCTTTAATTTCTTCCTCTGAAAACTGCCTGTTCATATCCTTTTACCATTTATCAATTGGGGAATGAAATTCTTTCATTCTTTCTGATTCAGAATAAATTTAGATGATCAGAGATAAGGACAGTAAGATTTCTAGGTTCAGTCTCAAGAAGAGATTTGTAAGCCATTTAATGCCCAAAAGAAAGGGTTTTAATCTCTTCCTGGGATCCATGGAAGGAATCTATGGATAGCTTTCAAGGAATCCATTAACTCAAATGGAGGGAAGTGCCATTTTTATTTGCACCAACCTCTAAATTAAAATTTGCATTTCCTTCCATCATAAATTTTAAGATAGCTTAGCATTTACATCATGCTTTAGGGTTTGTAAAGTGTTTTATGAATATTATCTCATTTTCTCTCAAATATTATCTCATTTTAACTCTGGTAAGTGATTGCAATTATTAACTCCAATTTACAGATGAAGAAAATGAGGCAGCATTTCACTCCTGATTATCTTTCCTAGTCCCATCTTCCTCTAGGGAAACTGGGTTGGGTTATACAAATCTCTCCCAGGCTTTTCTTCAGAAATTTACGAAAAGGAGACTTTTTTGGTTGCTGTTCCATCAATTCTGTTGTGTCCAATTCTTCATAACCCCATTTGGGATTTTCTTGGCAAAGATACTGGGGTGGTTCACTATTTCCTTCTCCAGCGCATTTTACAGATGAGGAAACTGAGGCAAACAGGGTTAAGTGACTTGCCCAGGATCAAACAGCTAGGACATATCTGAGGCCAGATTTGAACTCATGCCTTCCCATCATTCTATCTACAGTGTCACTGGCTGCCTCTAATCTGATGCTCATAGAAGAAAAAAGACCAAAACCGTGATTCTGAGAAGGATCCATAGGTTTCTCCAGACTGACAAAGGAGTCCACAGATACCTTAAGAAGCTTAAGAACCCCTGCCTTAAAGGTGAGTTAATTTTACACTGAGAAAAAAAAACTTTCAGTCGTAGACTATACCATATGTAAAACCCTTAAAGCAGGATATAGTTGCAAGCTATTATAGATAACCTTCAAGATCATCTCCATTTCCAAATTTATTATCCCCATTTTGCATTTGATCCCATGTTTTTAAATAGTTACTAATGAACAGAAGGAAAATCAGGAGAGTATAGATGGTTATGTGAGAATTCTTCCCCATTATTGAAAAATACCTGAAGCACTAGCCCTCCCAATAACGAATTAGCATCACCCTCACCCCTGTATACAAAGGACAAAGAATTGATTCTGGATTTCACATATAGTTATATTCCTTGCCAGCCTTAGTGACCAAGTCAGGAAGACTTGCATTCAAGTTCTGCTCTGACATAGTATCAGCATAACCATGGACAGATACATCATTTAACTTCTTAGTGTCTAAGACGATAAGTTGCAGACGCTTGCCAATCCATTGGAGGACGAGTTTCCAAACCAGAAGTTCTCCACACCAATGAAATCATAGGTCCAGATCCCAAAAGGTAGGATGGGAGAGCAATAGTGCCCCTGAGAGGAGTAACTCATAGTAGTTTTGGAAGGAAGGAGAGGAGAAAGAATCGTTCCCTTATTGTTATGGTGGGTTTTTTATAGTGTGTCTCTCATTGTAATATTTTAAAAGTTATTTGTAACTATTGCAAAACTGTAAACTAGGAATTTGAATGGGTTCTTCCCTTGGCATGTAGTGACTAACATCTCAAAAAACACAAGGAAGTGGGAGGAGCCATTGCTGGGCCAGTGTTAACAGGACAGGCCCTCCCACTCCGGGTTATATAACTGGGGGTGGTGGCTAGCTTTGGAAGAAAATAAAAGAAAGGGAGTCAGCTTTAGGTCATGGTAGGGGGTAACTCATGAGCCAGATGCCATCTCTAGGAAGCTTGGCATCTAGCTACGTGGCTCAAACTCTTTTGGGGATGAAGTGGAAAAAGAATTTGGATACAAATCCTGGTGCTGTCCCTCTGTGACCTTGGTCAAGTTGCCCCTTTGGGCCTCAGTTCCCTCATCTGTAAAATGATTGAGTTTGATTATCTCTACATTCCCTTCCAATTCTAATTCTATTTTACTTAAAGGAAAGTGAAATGATGGAACATTAAATGACATCAGGCTAAATAAAAGGATAGTGAGAACAGCTGATGGAGTTTGGAAAGGGGGGCTTGTTGGCCCCCAAGAGCTATATACTCTTCATCTGCGGACAAACTGTAGATACTTAAGACAGGATTTCTGAGTTCTGTAAACTCATTAGTTCTGTGCTCTGCATGTTCTTTGTAAGCAAAGTCTTTTTTTTTTTTTTGAAGAAAAAAAAAAAAGACCCAATCTGCACTGGGTAGATTAAGGGAAAGATTTATGTCTATCCCTATACCAGGTTATTTGAGGCAACTAGAGTACTCTAGAGTCCAGGCTAAGAATGGTGACTGATGTCAGTATCTTGGGACTTTTCCAATCAGTACACCCAAAAGAATGAGCACATTCAGAGGTATAGGGCTCAGAAAACGTTGTCAAGGACACAGCTGATGCTGACCTTATGATACAGCATCATTACTGCTCTTGGTCTACTCTCTAATACTTCAAGCAGTTTACAGCACAGTCTAATGCACTCTCTGCTTCCAAAACATTCAGGTGCATAGTGATATTCCTAAGAGACAGTTCCCAAGTAGAAAGTAATCTCCTTGAGGCAAGAGACTGTGTTTTTGTTTTTTCATGGTTCCTCTCATCTTCTCCTTACCTTTCCGCTCCTTTTTTTTTGGATCCCCAGCTCTTAACACAGTGTCTGGCACATAGCAGGCCCTTCATAAGTAGCTATTGCTCTTATTTTGTTTGCTGTTCATCTTTAGTTCTAGAAGAGGACCAATGACATCACAGTGATGTCTCGACTTTTGTGTAAATTGGATTTAAGCAAGGCAGAGTTAAAGTCATCAGCCTCACTCTCTCTTCCAGAGTCATCAAATTCTATTGACAAGGCAAAAGTCAGGATGACTGGCAATGGCCTGGGATGCAGTGGGTGACCTTGGCATCTTTGATTGTCTGATCAAGCTCTAAGCACTCCACAGCACCTGCCTGGGCCACCTTCATGGCCACTGGAACAAATTGTTCTGATTTATTGCTATGCCAAGTCAATGAGTTTCAAGACAGCTAGGTGGTGCAGTGGATAGAGCACCAGGTCTTGTAGAGGACCTAAGTTCAAATCTGACTCAGTCACTTATGACCTGCATGACATTGAGTAAGTCACTTAACCTGTTTCCCCATTTGTAAAATGGGGATAATATTATCTACCTCCCAGGTTGTTATGAGAAGTAAGTGAGATCCTACTCATATAGGATGTCAGCTCCCTGAGGACTGTTTCATTTTTTACCTGTTGCATCTTCAAAACTTAGCGTAGCGATTATCACATAATTACGTGCCTTAATAAGTGCTTATTGAGTAATTGGTAAAGATATCGTGTCAGGGCTAGTTCACAGACCTTCAGAGAGAGAGACCTAGAGTTGTTTCTGCCTTAAGTCAATATGAATACAGCCAATCTCCAGTTGGAGTGATTATTTCCAATTTGTTCTGTATATATATTTATTCATTTATAGTCGTTTGCATATTGTTCTCACCAATAGGCTGGGCTCTTTGAGGGAAGAGACTTTTCTTATCTTTCCTTTTATCCCTCAGCACAGTGCCTGGAACATAGTAGGTGCTTAATAAAAGCTTATTGACTTGCTGTAAGGGGCATGAAGCAATATCACTGTCAAGGCCAGATTGATGACCCCACCTGCCCCACTGCTATCTGAATCACAGCTCTTCCATTTACTACCTGATTCATCTTGTGCTAATCACTAAACATCTCTGGGTCTCAGTTTCCTCATGGCCTTTCCTTCCAGGTCAGAATCTACAATCCTATGACTCTCCCCTGTCTGAATAACTTCTGGCAGTGGGTCCTACAAGGTCAGTGAAATAATTTACTGTAATATCCACCCTTTCCTCAGCAATCTCCCTTTAGGCGTGACAACTAGGTTTAGACATGTGCAGCAGACCCCCACCTCACAGCTAAATTGCACATTATATAATTTCCAGAGGCTCTTAAATCAGAAAAGGCTAGAACTCATCAGATCTGTTCTTGCTGCTGGCCCCAGATAAAGATTCTCTCAAGTGTAATTATCATCCACCTACCCTTTCCCCTTCACTTCTTTCTCAGTCTCTTCCCTTGGTTGCTGCCTACCCTACCCAGCCAACCTGACCAAGATTCCCTATAACAGAAGCATTGTCCCTTGTAGAACATGATATTACCCATTCTCTAGGAAACAGAAATCTCTAAGTAGCATCTTGTCCACTCCCAGACCTCCTGCCTTCTGTAGCAGCAATATGATATTCACAGCACCTACAGTGGCCATGAATATCCTGGCACAATTTTGAATCACGAAATACAACAGTCTCTCCACATGGAAGACAAAACCAAAACATTTATTCAGACACCAGAAAGCCAAATCCATCATAGTAACAAAAATCTATACAAAATAACAATGTAGAGGACAGCACCATCCCCAAGCCTTCCCCCTCTTAGGCTTTCCACAAACCAGCTCCATTAAACAAATCACAAGCAGGCTCTTTTACTCTTGCCAGCCCCTGTATCCTTCCTAGCTCTGATTGCTCTCATGACTAACTTTCCTCACCTCTGCTCTAGCTCTGTCTCTTCCTGCTTCACCCCTTCCTTTTCCATGTGACTTAGACCCATGTAACTCAAGCTTCCCCACTAGGTCACATGGGTCTATTAATGAATGGGAAAGATCTTCCCATTTAAATTACCATTACACCTTCCTAAGGGATCTGATCTATGGTTCATGTGCCAACCATTTGGAACTTCCAGATTAGGTAATAAGGGCATCACACCACACCCATCTAGTACTGCCATAACTTTGAGGATTATATGGCTCCTATCAGCATAGGCTCAGTCCTCTTCTGACGCCTCAGTAGTCTTTTTGGTTCCAAGTCCACCCTTATTTCCTGTTTTATAAGCAGTCATTCAATTGAACTGTAGTCAGAGGATTATGAGATTTAAAACTGGATGGGACTTTGAAGAACATCTAGTCTAGGGTTCTTGTGTGTGTGTGTGTGTGTGTGTGATGGGCTCACTTGTTAGTCTACTGAAACCTATGGACTCCTCAGAATAATGAATTAAAATGTACAAGTAATTGAAGCTTCACATGGGGTGTTTTGTGTGATATTGCTTAGGTGTGTTTCCAGATTGGAAGAAAGGGATTAGAAGGAATGATTTACATTCCTTTGTGAGAGGTAGAGTTGGCAGGAGAATTTTGGAGAGGAAAGACATCCTTCATTCCTCATTTGAGACACATGTTGTTCCAGACTGTGTTCAGGAAGGGACCTGTGGAGACAGAGAAAATTCTGGAAGTGGCAGACATGAGGGGTTGGCACCTCAACATATGCTTGACTCTCAGCTTGCCTTCTCAATGACTTCTGGGAATTTACTCTTTGGCTGAGATCTGGGTTTCTTTCTTTGTTGCGCTGAGATATCTCACTCCCAGTGTGAGCTCATTTATTCTCTGTATTTTCTGGTATGTTTTAATCTGTATAACTTCCCTCATTTCTGTCTCCTATTAGCTTGGATAAATGGGTTTAACTTGCTACTTAGCACTTGTGATGGTCTTTTATGCAACTAGCATTTAATACAGAGTCAAGCCTGCAAGTGTAAGCTTGATGTTACCCCTTCCCCCTTTAAGGTATCACTATCCCTTATGACCAGGAAAGTGGCTTCAACCTTAAAAAAAATGTACCAAAACTGGCAATATTTAATAGGTCAAAAAGATATAATTCTAATCTGGCAGAAAAGAACAGAGTAGCCAATCTATTAAATTCTGGTAATGTCCTACAGACAGGAATCAAAATAGAACGCTATCCCCTCCCTAGAAGAGGGGTGGTTAACATTCCAGAGATATCTATTAATTTCTCTCCACCAGTGTCATTTAGCCAACCCATGTGAACATACATGACCTATATGGGCAGTACACACCTTATACATAAAACACAGGATTACATAGGAAATTAATTATATGATTTATATCATTTGTTATCAAAAAAAATATTTTTAAGCTCACAGACCCCAGATTAAGAACTCTTAATTCCTTTTTTCAGATGGAGAAGGCCCAGAAATGTGGCTTAGTTAGAGGTTACACAGGTGGGATTCAAACCCCAATCTGGTGTACTTTCTACAACATCCACTGCCATATTCATATCAAGGCTCCGGGATTTCCATCAGCATTCTCTCACAGGTGCTCTCAGTTGGCAGAATTTGCTTTATAGGCCAAGTGACACAATGGATAGAGTGCTGGGCCTGGAGACGGAAGGACTTGAGTTCAAATCCAAACTCAGACCCTTATTATGGGGCAAATCATTTAACCTCCATTTGCCTCATTTCCTCAACTATAAAATGGATAAAATATTAGCTCCTACCTCCCAAAGTTGTGAGAATCAAATGAGACGATATTTGTAAAGAACTTAGCTAGCACATAGTATTGCTATATATAAATGTTAACTATTGCGATGATGATGATGATAATGGTCATGTCAATAAGACTCATCTTCCTGAATTCAAACTGACCTCAGACACTTACTAATTGTGTGACCCAGAGCAAGTCACTTAGCCCTGTTTGCCTCAGTTTCCTCATCTGTACAAACTGAGCTGGAGAAAGAAATGGCAAACCACTCCAGTATCTTTGCCAAGAAAATCCCCAAGGGGGTCATGAAGAGCCAGACACAACTGAAAGGACTGAACAGCAACAGCAACAGAATTGCTATCGTTACAGGCCATCGAGATCTGTCCTTTCTACTGGAGTCACGGAATTACTAGATTTGGAGCTGGAGGAGACCTCAGCAGCCATCTACCGCAACTTGCCTCTTTTTCTAGGTGAGGAAAGAAAGGCCAAAAGAGGTTTAACCAAGGTCACACAGGGAATAAGTGTATCTGGGCATAGCTGAGCTGACTAAGGCATAATGCACCCAAATGAGCTGAAATCCTGCCTTAAACTGATAACAGTTCCCCAGCAGAGGGCTCCCCCCATCGTCAGAGAAGGAAAGACCCCAGCTAGGACACTACCCATCTAACCACAAAAAAGATTCCTCTTCTGGGTATATGGCTGGGTCTTATAGAGTTAGCATGGCTTCCTAGGAAGAGCACTAGAGTCAGAAGCCATAGCTTGAGTTCCAACTCTGCTCTTGTGTAACTTTGGACAAGTCCCTTAACCTCTCAAGTCTGGTTTCCTCATCTATAAACACGGCATTTGGAAAAGACAATCTCAAAGTTTTTTCTTTTCAAGGGTTTTTAATCTGGGGTCTACAAACTCCCAAGGGATTCAGGGATAGATTTTAGGGGCTCTATGACTTTGCGTTTGACTAGATAGATTAGATAGACAGACAGACACAGACAGACAGATAGACAGATAGATAGATCGATAGATAGATAGATAGATAGATAGATAGATAGATAGATAGACAGACAGATAGATAGACAGATAGATATGATTTTCAACGTAATTGGTTTCCTTTGTACTCCTAGTCATTTAAAAACATCGTTCTGGGAAGGAGTCCATAGGCTTCACTGGATTGCCAAAGGGGTCTACGACACAAGAAAAGGTGAAGGATCCTATAACAAGTTCATAGCAGACCCAAGTCTGCTCTTACTGCCCCTGAAACAAGGTTCAGGAAATACCAGAAGTCTTAAGCAACAGGATAATCCAGGATCTATTTCATAGTAGTCATAGATCTTGAGATGGAAGGTGCCTTAGACCAGGATCGATGGAACCTAATCACCTACATGCCTGGTGCTCTTGCTGTGCCACAAGCCAAGGAACAAGTCAGTTGTAGCAGTTGCTTATCTCGCCCATGTATCTCCCCTAGAACCCTTAGGAGTTGGGGGTAGGAATGTCTTCTCCGTGTTGGGAATTACCCATTGTGGTTCTATAAGCTATGGCACAAGAATGCCAAATGAAATAGGAAGAGTTTCAGCAAATGTGGTTGAGGATGCAGCTGTCACTGATTTTGTGACATCAGGTCATCACCAAGCAATCCTTCGGTCCCCTCAAGCATTTTTCAGTCCAGTTCAATGTTCTTTACAAAATACTCAGCTTACAAGTCACAGGATAACGAGCCAGTCTACAAGCCCAAAGATTCAGACTTTCCTAAATTTCATATGCTGCCAATAGGCAGCCTGAGAGTATTCAAAGGGATGGTGCTCTCCTTTAGGGCTACCAGTAACAACTTGGTTCATTCATTTAAACAACATTTATTAAGTGTTTACTATGCAAGGCCCTGGAGATAGAAAGACCAAAACAAAACATCTCTTTTCTTGAGGAATTTCCATCCTATTAGGAGTTAGCGGAAAGCAAAAAGCATGCACATGGAAAATTAAATCCAAAATGTATACAAAGTTATTTCCAGAAGGCACTAAGAACAGAAGAGATCAGATAGGCTTCCTGGAGGAGGTGGCATTTGAAAGGAGCTTTGAAGGAGGCTAGAGATTCTATGAGAAAGAGGTGAAGAGTACATTAGGAGAAACTAACAGAAAGCATGGCAATGCGTGATGGGAATAGCACAAGGACAAAATTGACTGGAACATGAAATATGTGAGGGGGATAATGTGTACTTAGCCTGAAAGGATAGATTGAAGCCAGGCTGTGAAGAGTTTTACATGGCAAATGAGAGGCTATATGAGGGCATGAGGCCAGAGAGAGCTAATGGAGGTTTTGCCTTCCTAATTCACATATTAGTTTCCATGGCTGCCATTGCATTGCCATTATGGAACAAGGACCTATTTAGGATTAAGAAAGTGTTGCCCCTGTCTTCCTTTCAAACACCATTTCTATATTTGTTTTAACTCCTCTGGGAATATGCCTTTTTTTTTAGCATATTACATATTTGGTTATATTTCAGATCAAGTCATGATTCTTATCTACAGAGTACTAAATCTGCATCTCTACCCAAACCTACAAGATTAGGGCATAGGTGTTAGTTCTATCCCTTGATACCTGCATTATAGTTATCCCTCCTACATCCCAATTTTTCCCTATCACAGCTTTGATATATTGTGGGTTGGCATAAGAAATAAAATGGAAACTTGGGGGGAGTTTTGCAGAAGCCACAGACAACACAATTTTGGAAACTCAGAAATGCATAAAATTTATGTATAGTTTTTATATCAACATATTTTATATTTTAATACTATAATTCAGACTTCTTCTCCAGTACAAAGGGAGGGTCAAAAAATTTTAAGCAGATTTTTCAGATGAGGTGGGGAGGCATCGAGCTCCTAACCCCCAAGATGTGGAAGGGATAGCTGTAATAAGGTCCAATATCATTATCATCCTACCTTTTCTCACACCCCAGTGGTGAAAGGGAGTATGACACAGTCTCCCATCTACCATTAACCTGCTGCCCGACCTTCAGCAAATGATTTCTTCTCCCTGGCACATCAGTAAAATAAAGATCTAAAACGTCTTTCTTTCTTGATTTGCCTAGGTCTGGCCCTAGGATGAAGAATGATGCAACTGAGGACAATTAAATGGATTTGAAATCAGAGACCCTGGGCTCTAGTCCCATCCCTGTTGATTATTTAACGTCTGATGTTGGAGAAGTCACTTAACCTTTTTCAGACTCTCATTTTCCTCACCTGCAAAATTCGGGGGTCAGGTTACATGACCTCTAAGGTCTTTTGCAGTCCTAAAACTCTAAGACATGGATCCGATTACTCCCTGAGAGAACCCAAAAAGAAGCCTGGTGATTTACTCAAAATTCAAGGAGACCAAACTGCAACACATACACAATCTAATCTAGAGCTTTTCCTTTCCTTTCTTTCCTTTCCTCCATCATGAAAATTACAGTTATTTCCATGATGTAATGTATTCCCTACCCTTTGAAACCTTCTCTGGGACCCAGCCCAGAGAAATTGGCCTGGATCATCTTTGGGAAGACTAGACCCTGACATTTATGACCCTTTGCTGGAAAAATGATACCCTTCCTAGTGCTAATAAAGGGACTTTCTTTCTCTGAGGAGAGAGTGTATTACAATGTAAAGGGCATAAGTTCTGGAATCAGAGAATCTGTATTCAAATCTCTGATGCTTAATTTTTTTTTCAATTAATAAGCATTTTTTTTCTCCCTCCCACATCTTCTTTTCTTAAAAAAAGACCAAGAAAAACTCTCGTAAGAAAGATTCACAGTCAAGTAAAACAAATTCCCACACTGACCAGGTTATGTTGATCTCATTCTCCATCTGAGTCCATGCTCTCTGTCAGAAGGTGGGTAGCATTCTTCATCCTGAGATCTCTGGACTCCCACCTGGTCGTTGTGTTGATCTGAGTTCTTCCATGTGCCGAAATTGCTTTTCTTTACAGCGTTGTTCTTGTATAAACTGTGTCCTTGGTTCTGCTCACTTCAATCTGCATCAGTTCAAGTCTCCTCGGGTTTCTCTGATACTATTTCTTCTCATCATTTCTAATGGCATCATTGCTCTTACATGATTTCTTCACTTCCATTACTTCCTCATTACTCTTAGATTCTTTTTTGGTTTTTTGTTTGTTTGTTTCAGTGTCTGGTGCTTATTACCTGTGAAACCCTGGGCAAATCACTTAAACTGTTTTGTAAAACCAGAGGGGAGCGGGGATTACATGGCCTTTCTAAGGTCCCTTCCATCTCAAGATCTATGATCCTATTGTCCCTGCTACACACACAGCACACACACACACACACACTTGTTCAGTCATTTTTCAGTTTCACGCAACTCTTCATGATCCTATTTACAGTTTTGGGGTACTCCCCATACCCACACACAAAACTAGGCAAAGTCTTTAAGAGAAACCATACCCGGTTTAGATACAGTCACTCTTCTGTAGCACAGTGATTGCTTCACTTAAGACAGAAAAGGAAACAGACTTGAGTGAATGAAGAGAGATTTAGTTCAGACACGTATTGTACAGTCATTTTCTGCTGCGTCTGACCCTTTTGGGATTTTCTTGCCAGAGATACTGGAGTAGTTTGCCATTTCCTTCTCCAGCTCATTTTACAGATGAGGAAACTGAGGCAAACAGGATTAAGTGACTTGCTCAGGATCTGAGGCCAGATTTGAATAGAGGAAGATAAGTCTTTCTGATGCCAGGCCCTGCACTCTATCCCACTATATCACCTAGCTGCCCAGTTTAGACAGCAAGAAATAGTAAATTAAAGTAGGTTTCAAAAGTGTCATCCCTAGAAGTCTTTAAAAGTTGGGGGATGATGGTAGAGTCCCACCAAAGATAGAAAGATAGACTAGATCAGTGATGTCAGACCCCAGCAACCTGCAGGCCCATTGGTCTTCCCAAGGTCATGTAGCTAGTGAGCATCAGAGGACCCTAGGCAGGTCATTTAACCCCATTTGCCTCAGTTTCTTTTCATCTGTTAAATGAGCTCGAGAAGGAAATGGCAGACCACTCCAGTATCTTTGCCAAGAAAACTCCAAGTTTGACAACTAAGGACTAGGTGATCTAACCAGATCTCATTAGAGCTCAAGAGCTCAAAAAGTTGGCTTTTTAACCCCACTGGGAAGAATTAATTTCCAGCTTCACAGAGTGATATCTGTATCAAAGTCAAATGAAAATGACTTGTAAACCTGAAAATAATACATAAAATAACTCCAAACAAGATAAATGAAAAGAACATACAATTGAAACCGAGCACTGTGTTATTATGATGACCAAACATCCTAAGGGAGAGATGATGGGATAATGTACTCTCATCTCCCTGCTTTGGAGGACCATGAATATGGAATATTGCATATACTCTCAGTCATGGTTGATGTGTGTTTGTTTTGTTAAACTGCTTTTTTTCTCTTTCTTTTTTATTCTTTGTGATTAGGGGTGGCTCTCTGGATAAAACAGGGAGGATATATTTGTAAATGAAAATGATGTAATAAGAAAAGATAATCTCCATACCATTTCCCAGGCCATATTCTCATCACGTCCTCCCCCTCTTTCATGCACACCTTTATGTGAGGTCTTCATTCATTAAAATACAACCTTCTTGAGGGCAGGGTCTGTCTTATTTTTATTTGTATCCTTAGTGCTTAGCACAGTGTTGGGCATGTGTTATGTGCTTGATAAATGCTTTCTCTATCTATAATTATTTAAATTAAAAAACCAAGAAAATAAATGGACTCTTTAGGGATCTCACCATTAATGAATTAGCTGCCCACCTTGGGATGCCCACACTGCCATTATCCATTCTCCCCTGCCTGAGCTTCAGGGTAAAGGAGTTGGGAACTGTTCCTTCCTCACTCTAAGGAGCTTATCTTTCTTTAGCAGCTCTGCTCCAGGTTTTATGTCCCCCAGACTTGCCTGCCAAATGACTCAGTTCACTGCTGTGCATCTGGCAGAGCCAAAGCCAGACACAGGGTGCTGGGAGGAAGCCCTCCCAAACCCTGGGTTCTCTCACTTCTCTCTGTCTTGCCAGATGGGCTCTCACACCTGGGGCCCAGAGTGTGGGTCAGAATGGTTGCAGGAGTCCTTGGCTGCCAAGTCCCCCCCAGCCTGAGATTGTCAGCGGCTCAGACAGTCCTGCTTGGAGAGTAGGAAGCTGAGCACATGTCTAGACAGTCCTGGCCCCCAGCCCTGAACTGCTGGCCTCCCGGGGCAGAGGAACAAGGGAGGGATCTTTAGTACCCCTGGTGGGTGAGGCTTTCTACCCCAGCAAGGAGTCAGAGGTAAAAGGCACACAGTCCAAGGACCCAGAGCGGGGCTAACCTCAGGGGGGAAGGGTGACAGAGTCTGAAGAAAGTGCTGAAGCGACTCTGGGACAAAGGCCATCCCTGAAGTATCTCTCTTCTTACATGTGGGAATCACAGACTCCAGTGACTTCGGCTTCCTGGTGCCTGGAGATTGTCTGACCCCTATCCCCCAAGAAGCCAGGTTCCTAGATCCAGAAGTGTGAGGGACCTCAAGGGTTTAGTTCTATCCTCTCTTTTTACAGATAAATTAAGTGAGGTCTAGAGAAATTAAGTGACTTTCCTAAGGTCATACAGCTAGTGAACAGCAGAGACAGGATACTAGCTGTGTGACCCTAGGCAAGTCATTTAACCCCATTTGCCTCAATTTCCTCATCTGTTAAATGAGCTGGAGAAAGAAATGGCAAATCACTTCAGTGTCTTTTCCAAGAAGACCCCAAATGGCTTCACAATGAGTTGGACACGGCTGAAATGACTGAATAACAAACTTTTGACTCTAGAACTAGCAATCTTTCCATTGTACTATGGCTACAGGACCATAGATTCAGAGCTGGAAAGAGGCCTTTATCATCTAGTTGAATCCTCTCATATTCTACAGTCGGGAAAACTGAGGCACAGGAAGGTTAAGTGACTTATCCACCATCACAAGAAGAAATACACAGCAGAGGCACAACTCAAACTCAGGTCCTCCAATTCCAAACCCAATCCTCTTTCCCATGCTCCACACTGCTCCCTGCCTACTGCAGGAACAAAATTGGATGGTGGAATGTTTTAGAACCTTCTGCTTCTCCTTTAGTATTGGTCTCCCACTCTCTTCCCCAAGCCTCCTTCATTCTGCCTTGGCCTCTCCACCTGGGGAGGAAAGATGACTAATGAATGCATTCAGGTTACAGACAAGGTGGTTCGCCCCAGTACTTGTTTCGTAAGGGATAAACATTTTATTCACTCTGCTGTGATGGAGGGTAAAGAGCTAAGGACTCTCCTTGTAGGAGAGATGGGAGCCCTCTTTCCTTCACCCCAGGAAGAAGCCACTGCAGTGTGTCTGTCCAGCAAAGGTTCTCTGCTTAGAGAGAATCCTCCTCATAACCTCCCAAAGAAGGATTCACCCAACCAAAAGTCAGTACAACCACAAAAAAGAAAAAAAAAAGGAGGCCAATCTTCCTTCTCAGTTAAGGTACTGATACACTTTAATTTAGGAGTCCTTGAGATCCACCAGGAAATGGCACAAGAGCTAGATACCAAGGGAGATTGAGCAAGAGAAATCTTGGAGTGTGCTGGGAGGGAGGAACAGGGAAGCTGAGAGACAAAGCAAAAGAATTTCCAAGACAAACTCAGCCTGTTTCATAATGTTGCCAGGGGCTGACTCTAGCCATGCCACTAAAGATCATCCCACAGACCACGTTTGATGTTCATGATGTGTGTTTGCCAATCCTTGTGTTAAGTAATTAGGGACTGACTCTGTTATCCACCACCCTTACTGTTATCCACATACCCTCTAAAGGTATATCTACCTTTAAAATATTTTTATTGACATATTTTGTTTTTATGTTCCCTTCTTTTCTAAATCTATCTCTCCTTTTATCCCACCAGAGAACTGTCCCATGTAATAGGGAAAAATGAAAGAGGAAAAAAGTTCCGCAAAACCAGCCAACAAATTGATCCGGCCTCAGAGTATATGCAGAATTCCACACACATAGACCTCCAACTTGAGCAAAGAAGACAGGGAAGTCCATTCTCATATCGCTTCTTGGGGCAAGGCTTGGCCATTATAATTATACAATATTCACTTCTGATACTTTGTTGCTTTCATTTACATTACCGAAATCATTGTGTATATTGTTTCATCACTTCAAATTCTTCCTTTGCTTCCTTATATTATTATAACATTTTATTATATTATTAATTAAATTAATTAAAATTTTCCAATGAACTAATTATTTTTTGTTTTCAACATTCACTTTCATAAGCTTTTGAGTTATAAATTTTCTCCACCTCCTTCCCTTCACCCCTCCCCAAGATAGCATGCAATCTGATATAGGATGTACACATACATTCTTATTAAATATATTTTCACATTAGTTATGCAGTAAAGAAAAATTGAAATGAATGGAAAGAATCCTTATATTCTTAATCATCATTGTTTCTTATGATACAATCATGTTTCATTGTATTCAAGGCTCACAATTTATTTACTTCCCAATCCATGGACATCTATTTTGTTTCCAGTTATTTGCTACTGTAAACAGTGCATTAATTTACATGTAACTGGGGAAAATGAAATATTATTAATAAAAGAACTAAAGCGCAAAAAGCATTCACCTTTAAAAATAGAAAACAGAGAGAACCTGCTTAATATAAAAAAGTGAACCGCTAATTTAGCTTAATGAAGTTTTGGGCTTAGCATAATGCCTGACACATAGTAGGTACTTAATAAATGTTTATTGATAAGTTTATCAATAAATAAAATTTACTGACAAACTTTTAGGCACTAGTGGAGGCAGTTATTTGAGTGCAGAGGAATCTTCCCATTTATGTTACATATAGCTTCTTTGTACAGAGTTGATTGCAGATTGTTTCCTCTATTAGACCATGAGCTACTTGAGGGCAGCAAATATCTTCTGCCTTTCTTTGGATCTTAAGTGACTGGCACATAGTAGGCATATAATAAAGGCTTGCTTTGATGAAGGCCAGGCTTGCTTGGTTCTACCACAAAACAAATCTCATTCCTGGATCCCTCACTCCTGTTGCTATCCAGACTTTTCAGTCATGTCCAACTCTTTGCGACTCCATTTGGGGTTTTCTTGGCAGAGATATTGGAGTAGTTTTTCATTTCCTTCTCCAGTTCATTTTACAGATGAGGAAACTGAGGCAAGTAGGGTTAAATGACTTGCCCAGAGTCACACAGTTACTAAGTGTCTGAGGCCAGATTTGAAGTGAGGTTTTCCCATCTCTAGGTCCAGTGGCACTCTATCCACTGCCCATGTGTGAACCTATCCTCACACCAGAGTCCTTCTGCTTAGTAAAGGAGCCTTATGTTCTCTGATGTTCTCTCCCCTCAGAATAAGTCCTGGGTTGCTTTGTGCCAAGTAAAGACTCAGCTCCTCCACACCCCCCAACCTTCATTCCAGGAAGTTCCTTCACATGGTACATTCCTAACTCCTAACTCAGCCAGGGTCAAAAAATTAATTCCATCCTGTCTCTGTCTGATTAGCATATCATTGCTGGTTGAGAGAGTCCTGAGGTGGGGTAGGACCACACTCTTAATTCTCCCCATCCCTTCTCCAGTACTTAAGTCCTTCCCCTGTCAATGCTTCCTCCCCATCCCTATCTCAGAACCAGGGCTGGGACAGCAAAGGGCTCAGCAAAGCCCTTCAGAATAGCTCTCCATCAGGGCCCTGCATCTCTTGGTCAGTGTACATACTTCCTTTGAACCCAACAGGGATTTAGTCAATTTTTGCTGCCTTCCCAGCTTGAACTGGGTCTGAACTGGCCCAGCTTGACTGGACTGAACTCAGAAAGGAGACTAACAGTAATGCCTTACCCCCATTCTTTGATTTGCTCTTACAAGAGGTTGAATGATGTAGGAGATAGAGAACTGACCTCAGAGTCAAAAAGAGCTGGGTTCGAGTCTCGTCTCATACAAATGGATTACCAATGACCCTGGGCAAGCTCTTCCATCTCTTTGTTCCCTAAGCTTTAAGTTGATAGCTTTATGATGGCAGAGAGTTTCCTCTTTGGGAATTCCCTACACCAATGAAATCCCAGGTCAGGTGAAAAAAAAAAAAAACCTGAAGCATTCACAGAAAATGCTATTATACCCATTTCATAGATGTGGAAGCTAAGGGCTAGAAAGTTACTTAAGGGCCTACAAGTAGTTGAACCAAGATTCAGACTGAGGCCTTTACGTCTTTGAGTCTAGTGCTCTGTCCACTGTGACACACTCCCCTAGTCCCTTTGCAAAGCTCCCCCAGCATCCATGCTGCTGCTCCTGCTCCCCACAACATCCTCTGCTTCCTGCTCATAACCTAGTCAGTCCTGCCCTGCCTCACCAGGAATCTGAGTCATCTTCTCTCACTCAGCTCCTCCACTGCTCGTCACTTCTTCCACAGACACACCCCCGAACTGTGGACAGTCCTGAGCTCTAACCTCTCTTCAAGGATGTAGTAAAGGAGCTCCCGGTGCAACAGATTTTCCCTAATCTGGGAAGGGGTTTGTGTGCTCTACAGAGAAAGTGACATCCCTATAAATTGTAATTTTCTTGGCAGATAAACAGGGAAAAGGTATGAGTTGTAGAGGGGGAAAGGAGAAGAGATGAGTTCCTTGTGGGTGCCCAGGGAGAACCATTCAGCCTAAGAAGAAAGGTCTGCAGGGCACAGTCACACAAAACAAAGCTTCCCGGACAAAGCCCCTACACTCTGAGCCCCAATTCTGACAGCAGCACCCAGAGTGGACTTCTCTTTGACCCAGCTACAGCTGGAGGCTTCTCTGGAGCTTCCACCAGCTTCACCATCATCACCAGCTCCTACAAGCCCCACTCCACATTTGATCATGTAACACTTTGCTACTGAAGTCTCTCTCCTTCTCTCTCTGTCTTTATTTCCATCTCTCTCTCTCTCTCTCTCTCTCTCATACGCGCGCGCACACACACACACACACACACACACACACACTTTTCCCCATTCACTAATTTCTGGGTTATTCATCTGCTGTCAAAGTTTCCCACCCTCTTGGAGACACCTAATTTTCAAGGAAAACCAATTATACTGAAATACAATTATTAAGAATATTTTTTTCTAAACCATCAAGTTCACAGATTCAGGTTCTCAGAATCTTGTTTTTAAGTACACAAAATAAAATACATTGAGTTACCAGGGAAACCAGTTATATTGAAACACAGTTATCAAAATGAACAACCAAGTCCATAGATTCAGGTTAAGAATGAAGGGGAGTCTTCACTGAAGGGATGGGACTTTAGCTTCTGAAGGGGGGGAGGACGCACATGAAATGAGGAGCAACCCGTGAGTGCTGAAGTCAGATCCTAGAGGCTCCCAGGACATGTCTAGTGACTAGACAGGCTAGACATCCTGTTCTATGGAGGGGGCCCAGCCTAGTAAACCAGGGGTTCCCAGGGCAACTTTGTTACATAGAAAAGCAAGGAACAGTACACGCAACATCTGCTAAGGGCCAGATATATGGTACAATGAATGCTACAACAATCCAGAGAAGAGAGGGTTCAGGGAAGGATTCACAGAGGAGATGGAACTTAAGGTGGGCCCAGCTCCAACAATCCGCATCTTATGAATGCCCATCAAAACCCATGTACCTCCCATCATCACATAATTACCTCTTCAGTCCCCATCTACCTACCCTGACATGGGCAGAGTGTTGCCATTAGTGCCCATTAGGTAGATTCTTTAAGCTCATGGCAAAACCACCGTTAGAACTGTTCTCATTTTGCCCAACAAAGGACTACAGAAAAAACAGCGGCACAATCTCTAGATGTGTTTGCCCTGCTGCTGGTACCTGCCTAGACGAGCCTGGCATAGACAAAAGCGGACAAGAAGCCTCGCCAGAGACGCACTCAAGCACTGGCGAGGGCCTTCACAGCCTGAATGCTCTCCCTCCAGGGGAGGAAGATAATCCTTTGTGGTTGGAAATTCAACATGGGGTTATTATTCAGAACTATGTCTTTCAAAATGTGTGTTGGTGTTGGGAGGGTAGGAGGTAGAGAGAATGAGAGGAGAGGAGGAAGGAGCCAGGGACTCCTCCTTAAGTTATGCCAAAGAATGGACTGTTCTTTGTAAAATGAGGTCATTTAGATGATCTCTCCAGTCTCTTCTGACTCTAAAAACCTTTGATGCTGTATCTCCTGTGTCTAAGGAAAGAATGTTTTCGTGATGGAAAGAAAATGGCTTTTTGGTCATAGATACTACAAGAATTTGTTTTTCCTAATTATATATATTTGTTACAAAGGTTTTGTTTTTTCTTTTAAATTCAGAAGAGATGGAAGGGAGAAAAGGAAATGCTTATTAATTTAAAAAGAAAAAAATTTTTATAAAAGGAAAAGTGATTGATTTTGTAGGAAATTTGGAATCACATTTGAAATCACACACACACACACACACACACACACACACACATACACACGATTCCACTGAACATCAGGAGTCCTGATGAAGTATATCAAGGACAAGAGGCTGGGAGGGAACAAAAGTCAGAGATGAGGAGGGAGCTGTTCCTTGATAAATGTTCTATTGAGTTTCATTAAATTTTTCCTCTACCATGTTACTGGATGGGATATAGGGAGGATCACTCTGAGCAAGACAGGCCCTGGAGACCAACAGTTTCACTGCGTTAGCCTTCTCAGCAATAGTGAGGTTCTGGTAGCTGTAAACCAAAAGCCCCCACCCATTACCACCAAACTCCATTATGCAGTGAGAAGTCTAGACATTAGGTTCCATGGTCTACTAATAGTAGAAGTTAGACCCATTTAGCTGATGACTTTGCCTGTCTCACTGCTTCCCCTTGGCTCAATGCCTTTGTGGAGGCTGTCACCATAACTGGAGTTCCTCCTTCCTCACTTCTCTTCCTTTTAGAATCCTTAGCTTCCTTCAAAGTTCAGCCCCAAGTGTGTGTCACCACCTGCATTAATCAATTAAGCATATGCCGGATTAAGTTCAACTGTATGCCAGGTATTGTACTAGGCAGCAGGCATATAAAGAAAAAAAAAGAAACAACTCCCTGCTCATACATGAAGCCTTTCTCAATTCTCCTGGTTCTTGATGTCTTTGTCTCTGAAATTACTTGTACAAATTTCTACTTTCATACACATATGTTATTTCTTCTAATAGGATATAAGTTCCTTGAGGTCAAGGGACATGGGGCTATTTTTCTATTCCCAGGGGCTAAGCATAAAGCAGGTGATTAATCAATGTTTGACTAAGTGATTGGCAATGAGATTGCGGTTGTGATTTGTCCTTTTTCAAAGAGGATCAAGACATCAGGAAGCTGATGCCACGACTTGAAAATGAATTAGATTTAAGGGAGGGGGGCTGGGCAGTCACCAGCCTCACTTTCTCCTCCAAAGCCCTCTGGGTCCAGTGGCCAGATATAGACCAGGATGACCGGAGATAGCCCTTTGGCAATAAGAGCAGATTAGGCAAAGTGCCATACTGCCAGACTACTAGGTAGAGTTCTAGTCAATTTCCAGCCCAGGAGAATAATTCTTCCAACCTAGGTTTATATAACATTATAAGATTTACAAAGCACTTGATACATATTATCTGATCTTAATAACTTGGAAAAGTATCATTTGATAGATGAGAAAGTTATGGAAAGAGCAATGGGCTTGGATTCAGTTATTATCCATATGATCTTGGGCAAGTCATAACCTCTCTGGGTCTCAGTTTCCTCTTCTGTAAAAAATTCCTTTTTACATAGGATGACTTTCTGGGAGGAGGGAGGAGAACAGATACAGGCAGAGGTGTGCTAGTAAATGTTTAACAACTGGCTTTGGAGGAGGAATGTGCACAGGACACATTTTTTAAGTTAAATTTGAGTTATTAACATTTTCTCTATCATCATTATCAGCACTAACATTTACATAGCACTTACTAAGTGCTAGGCACCGTGCTAAGGGCTTCACTATTCTTCAGCGGTTTCTCAAATTTCCAGCAAAATCATTTTTCCTTTCTTTTGAAATGTTTTTTCATTTCTTTTTAAATTAACAAGCATTTCTTTTTCTCCTACGATATCTCGTGAATTGAAAAGAAAAAAAAGACTTGTACCAGATATGTATAGTTAAGCAAAAGTTAACTTGTTTTGATTGTCTAGAGAGTCAACAAAACCATAAATCAAACTCTGAGTTGTAGCACTTGCAGATTTCTAAACATTCCAACTGAAAATTTAACAATCAGGTCTCAGGAGCCAGTGCGACACAGCTGGAGGAAATTTCCCAGGGTGGAATTTAATTGATGAAAAAAGAGAAGCTATAAATAAAAATCTTGATTTTGAAAACGAGAGGGTTGAACTAAATGATTTCACAGGTCCCATTCAGCTCCAAATCTACAATCCTGAGGCACAGAGAAGTTAGGTCCAAATCCAAACTGCTAGCACATTTACGAACCAGGGACTTAAGCCCAGGTACTCTGGCTTCCAGTGAACTGCCCTTTCTACCACCCTATATTGCTTCTCAAGGATAAAGCCTGACTAGGTTTCTCAGGATCCTCTCATTTTAATTTCGGAAAGTGCTATGGAAGATTCTTCTCCCTACCTACCTCCCAAGGAGGAGGCCCTGCTGGGCAGCTTGTCAGGACCTCAGAAAAGCTAAGCCTTCAAGACATTCTGTCTGTCAAAAAGAAGGCCAGTTCAGGTTGTTGAGAGACTCACTTCAAAGAGTGCTGACGCATCTCATGCGTACTACATTTCTGTAGCCAGACCAGGCAAGTGATCCAGAGTAGAAGAGAATGGTTATGCATCCCAGACAAGCTGATGGGATAGAGATGGGGCAACCCTGGAGATTTTGATTTGTAGCTTTCATTTTGCAAGCAGTGGGATTTTTTTTTCTTTTCTAAAATATTCAACTTCCTTGAATTTTATACCTTTTATAAATAATTTTTTTAAGGAAAACTAAAAAAAAAAAACCCACAGAATGCCTGTAACAGCTACTCACTTCCACAATGAATCACTAACACAAAACCACAGCTATGTAGCTAACAAAGGAACTATGTGTTTTCACATTTTGTTATTGGAAATCATTTAGCAATTTGAACTATGTCATCTGAAGACAGATACACACACACACACACACACACACACACACCACTTCCAAATGACCTCAGAAGGCAACCGTATTGATGTGTATCCTAGAATAATAGTCAGAGTTAGAAAGGACTTTACAGATCACCTTTACAGGTCCAGTTCCCTTATTTTACAGAAAAGGAAACTGAGGACTGGAAAGCAATTATTTAGTAATTATCATGACCATCACTTTATCTCTACTTTTACTTTTCGATGCTTTTCTGGAAAACTTTCTTATGAGACTGTCCTTTTTTCATTTTGCTTCCATCCAAAGATTAATTTCTTGAAAAGTGATGAGACATTATTTCAGCTGTTTTCTTAGTTGAGGGGAGGGGGGAAATGCTTTTCACTTTCAAGGCTTGCTCCAGGTTTGATTAGTGTTTTTTTCCAATACCACTTAGTTTTAGTATAGTTTCATTTTAGGATCTCAAAGCACCTTACTGATGGTGTAATGCTAATTAACTGATACTAGATTTAAGGTTCAGGCAGCAGGGAAACCACAGAGCCTCATAAACCAGAAATTTTCTTTGAGCCATTGACAAGAGAGGTAATGATAAAATTTTGAAAATCTTGAGCTTTAGAGAACAGCTCCAGACTTAGAAAACTCCCCATTCAGATTTGTGACCTTTTCCTCTCATTTATTCCCCGCCTGTCCCAGACAACTCACCCCCAAGCACTATGTTCAGAGAGCTGACACCGAACTAAGCCCAAACTGGACAGGACTGGCTCAAAGGTATTAGAAAAACAGCTTTGCCTTTCTTTGCACCTTGCTGGCCTCTCACTATCTACTGCCCCCCCCCCCTTTTTCTTTCCAACAAAAATCTGAGCAGATTAAAATCAAAAGTTAGCCAAAAAAAAAAGTTAAATGTAGCCTTAAACTTAAACCATTTTTGGTTTTTGTTAGATGTGCCTACGTTTGTATTCTAACGACATCCCCGAGGTTGCTCAGTACCCCTCACCAAAACATCAGTGTTTAGAAACCAAAAAAAAAAAAGCAATACTATATTTCTCTCAGCATTCTAGGGGAGGATTTTGTTTAGACCATAGGCTCTGATCATACCCTAATAGCCTCACCTGTAAGGTAGGGGTCCTTAACCCAGGATCTAGGAACTCTAAAAGGAATGTTTTGATAAGTGTGTTTCAATATAATTGCTTTCCTTTTATAATCCAACGTATTTTGTTTTTATGTATTTAAAACCATGATTTTGAGAAGAGGTCCATAAGCTTTCCCAGAGCGCCAAAGGTGTCCATGAAACAAAAAATGTTAAGAACACGGTTAGGCCCTAAAAGTGACCCTCACCCTGATCTAAACATATCCTTTAATCATTACTCAATACAACCGCCAATCCCCAACCTAGTTTTATTATAGACACAACCTGGCTTAAACAAAATCTTAATTCTTTCAAAGCACATCCCAAATTTTAATACAACATTCATTGGACTTTAAATCAAATCATAACCCTAACTCCAATTCTACCTTAACCACAAACCTAATTTAATTATAACCAAAACCTTAATCCTATTGCAAACCTACTCCTTAATCACAGTGTTACTTTAACCATAGCTATAACTTTACCATAACCAAAACCCTAATTATAACCTTTGAGGCAATCCTAACCAAAATTTTGACCATAATAATTTTCTTTTCAATTCAACAAGCATACATTAAATACCTGTTTTTCAATTCAATAAACATTTATTAAATACCTACTGTGTACAGAGCATGCAGGGGAGATACAACATACAGCTAAAAACACGATTTCTCTCACAGAGCTTCCAGTCTAGCAGTAAGAAACAAACACAGATAAATATGATGCAATACATTTCTTAGAGATCATAGAACTAAAGCTAGAAGAGACCTAAAAAGCCATCTAATTCAATCTCTTCATTTAACAGGTGAAGAAACTGACACCCAGGGATATTAAGTGACTTGCCCATAAAGGTAGGTCAAGTCAACAAGCATTTATTAAGCACCTATTGTGTGCCAGGCATTGTACTTAACACAAGGAATATAAGAAAAAGCAAAAACAGTCCCTACCCTCAATGAGCTCACAATTTGATGTGTGAGATGACATGCAAACAACTCATACAAGCAAGATATATGCCAGATAAATTGAAGGTAATCTCAGAGGGAAAGCACAAGCATTAATAAAGTCTTGGGAAGATTTCTTGAAGGTGTTATTTTAGCTGAAACTTGAAGGAAGTCAAGGAAGCCAGAAGGTGGAATTGAGGAAAGAAAAGCATTCCACAACTGGGTGACAGCCAATGAAAATGTATGGTATTGTCTGATGGAATGTTTTGTGAGAGGAATGGTAAAGAGCCCAGTGCCATTGGATCATAGTTGGAGGGGAATAAGATATAAAAACAGTGGAAAGGTAGGAAGGGGACAGGTTATGAAAGCCTATAAAATTCAAACAGAAAATTTTATTTTTGATCCTGCAGGGAGCCACCAGAGAATGAGGTTCAGGAGGGTGGTGACATGATCAGACCTATGCAGGATTTGAACCCAGGCCCTTCTGACTCTTGATATTATGTGATTCAAAAAAAAAAAAGATGAGTCAAGTACAGAAAAATGTACTATAGGAAGCTTAATTTTCATCTCATCCTATCTGTAGCCCCAGCAATACCCTAACCACAACCCTTAGTCCAAGGTTAAAAATGGGCAGTGTATTCTTTCCCTGCTCCATTATGTACTCTCAACTATTCTAACCCTAAATCTTACCCCTCTAGATCTGCCTCTCCATCTGTGAAATGAAGGATAAAACTGGATATTCCCCAAGGTTTCTTCCAGTTTTTATTCTGGAATTTTTCATTTCTCAACTTTTTTCCATACATACATGTATATATATATACATACATATATATACATGTGTGTATATATGTATATGTATATATAAACTTTATTTCTCTCAAAAATAACTAATTGTCATATAGGACAATCTTTGGGGAGGGAGAAGGATGGAATATTATGGTGATATAAGAAACAAAATGTATATATGTATGTATACACACATACATACATGCATAATATATACATGTGTTGTATGTGTATATATACACATAGCCATATATATAATACACATATGTATGTATGTAAAAATTCTGGGTCCTGACCCCTACTAAGTTTTTCGCTTTCAACCACTTTATCTTATTGTTGCTTCTAATCAAGATCCCTTTTTGTTCCCTGTAGCATATGGCCAGCAAGATACAGAAGTCTAGTATGGAATGGTATCCTTTACAGGTAAGTAGCCATTTGCTCCGGGTTTCAACAAACTTGTGAGCCTCAGAGAAGGGAGAGGGAGAGAAGAAATGCTACTGTTCAGTGAGGGAAAGGGGAAGCTATTGTTTTTCCATAGCAATATTTCCATAGCAACATTAGGGATGCCAGGGAGCAGGTAGGCTCCAAGTGTACATGTTGCTTGTTGAAGACAAAGATTAGCTTTGACTTGGAGGGTAACACGAATCAACATGTTACTAGGTGCAGAGAAAGCATTTGGTCAGCGGTGGAGGCTGGGTGAACGCTGCTGAAGAGACTGAAAGTCTAGGAGATACGGAGATTTGAGGTACATGTTGGTCTTTGTTCTCCCCTTCTTTTATCATTATGTTAGTGATAACAAGCCTGGCTTGTGAGTCTTATTCTTCCAGTGTCCCTATACAGTATGCACCAATCAGCAATGATAGAACTGTGAAATGATATTCAGCCTAGCAGTAATAATCTGAATTGTACCAGCTGAGTTCGCATCCAATTTACTGTCTCCAGAGAATATAACATTAACACCATGCCTTAGAAATCTCTTTGCTAAAGTTTGAACCTCCTAGAACCAACATGCATTCTCTGGGAAGATGTCTGAAATTATGATAAACTCCAGGCAGATTTGAGAATGAGATGATTCAGATCCTTCAAGGCCAAGATGAAAAGAGATTGACTTTGAAGGGGACAGAGAGATCAAAGGCAAGGTAGGAATGAATCCTTTGACATTCTCTTTCCTTTGATTTTATGATAGGTATAGATCTGTCCTGCAGGTGGGAGTGAGGAGGCCTTTGGAGTCATTTCCTCTATGGATTGCCAACTCCAGTTCTGAAAATTGTGGCTTCAACTATTCCCAAGACAAGTACCATGGGAGTAACATGAGTTTGCCAATTGACCAGATGTGCAAATGGGAGGGTTGTAGGGTCTAATACACAAGGGAGAAAGCAGTGTTTAACCTCTTCCCTATGTCCTGTCTGAAAACATGAGCTCTGAGTTCCTTTTGTCCCTTCTGATGGTGGCCTGACAGCTGACCAGTCTAAATGAGCTAAGCCTTTACCAGGCCCCAAGCAATCCCATTTCCAGGAAAAACTAGAATTGACCTTCTGCAAGTAGACACAGCTGGGAAGGACCAGCTTTCTTGTTCCCACTATAATAGAACACCCAGTATGTAGTAAAAACTTAGGGTCATTGTTCTCCCAGAATGAAAATAAGCCGGAGTAAAGCTAGGCAGTAGTGGAGATGTTAGCTTTGATCAACCAAGTAACAGCTCAATTCCAACAACAAATGCCATGCTACACCATTCCATTTTTCCCCTTCCTTGCTCTCTCCCTTGCCTTCTTCTCTCCTTCCCTTTCCTTTCCCCTTCCCTTCTTTTCCTTTCTTTTCTCCTCATACAATGTAGTTATCATGTACAATGAAGAGTAAGGAAAGATTCATTTTCCATGTTGCATTCCCATAATGCTTTAGCCTCAAAATACCATGCTGGTTGGAGAAAGTAAGAGGAAGAAAGGAGGAGGTTGATCAGTAAAGATGTTAGCACAGGAGGAAGCAGGACAAGCCAGCTCTCTCTCATCTCTTAAATCAACAAAGATTTAAGAAAAGAGCCAGATCAAGTAATGACCAGGAAATCCAAGGAGAAACCAAGCTGAGTCATTTTTCCAGCATGAATTCAGCCCACAAGCAAGTGATCAAGACAGAAACTGCGGACCAGGGGTGAGCCAGCAGCTTCATTCCCCATCTGACCCAGGAGCAGAATCATGAACCCATGGGCATAGAACAGGTGGGAGCCAACAGCTTGGACCTTAAACCAGGTCCTCAGACCAGACCTGTGAAAAAGTGCCAAGGGCAGTGGGTGTAAACCAGAGATCATCCCACAGCCATACACTCTAACCCTGTAGAGCCTTATGGCTATATGACAGGCGCCAGGGCTAGTAACTGTATACTCAAACTTCACCTTTTATTACATGTATCCATACTAGGATCTGAAATCTACAATGTAGTCTTTGCCACTTAAAGGTGATCTGACTCAAATTCTCTAAGAAAGACTCAGAAATAAGCTAAATTCAAATGTCCCCAGATAGTGAGAAACAGATTCCTTGGGTGAAGGCAAAACACATGTCACCAATGAAATTAGAGAGAGGTTACCCAAGATCAAACCTTCCTAAAGCCTCAGTTCTGAATGCCTAGTCATCTAGAGAAACAGCCTCATTACAGTTTAGAATTGGGAGGGATAATTTACTCCAGCTCCCTAAGTTTACAGATGAAGAACCAAAGTCCAGAAAGATAAAATGATTTGACAAGTCTCCTGTCTCTCTGCTTGGCCAAAAGGGAAAATTGAAACTCATCCTTGCCTTCTAAAAGGTCTTGGAGTTTTCTAGAGAAATATGAACATCTCTGCTTTGCCTTCTCTACTCTAATAGATGAACTTGCCAGTGCCTTCTGGGGAGAGAGGTGATCACAACCAATTCAGGTGAAGGGAAGGGATATTTCTGGGTAGTTAAATTTTCAAATTAATTATGCTTTCCTCTCCTCTTCTCTCCTCTCACATTTCCAGGCAGGTAATCCTGGGGGAAGAAAGAGTGGGAAGCAGTGAGTCCAAAGCTCAGAGACAGATACACCTTCCAGTTCCTGATTAAATCAAAAGCTCTGATACTTCAGATTTAGAGAAAGAAAACTATTTCCATTTGGTCTGGCCTGCATGTGGAATTCCACCTTCTTACCAGCTATTACCAAATCTATACCAGTAATACCACGTCTGCCAGTGTTAAGCGCTTCTAAAACCTGGAAAAAACTTGGTGCCAGGGGAAGAGACCTCTCTTCCCAGGAGCTCCAACTGCCTTACTCTATGATTCTCTTTCATTGAAAAAAACTTACTTTAATTTACTTTTTTTAATTTAAAAAGAAAAAACAAAAATTTACAACAAATACGCATAATCAAAACAAATTCCTGTATTGACTATAATCAAAAATGTATGTCTCATTCTGCCTCTTGAGTCCATCACAGCTCTGTGTGTATGAGTACTATGTTTGTGTGTATCCGGGTGTTGTGCTTCGTCACTGGTCCTCTGTAATTGTAATTGATCATTGCACTGACCATCCTCTGTAATTGTAATTGATCATTGCACTGACCAGAGTTCTTTCTTTCAGAGCTGTTAATCTTTACAATATTGTTGTTATAGGAATTGCTCTTCTGTCCTTTTTACTTCACTATGCATCAGTTCATATAAGTCTGCCAAGGTTTCTCCAAAACTATTCCTACTTTTAATGAACCAATTCTTCAGGATTAAATCATTTAGTCTCTATTGAAACTGGAATCCTTACTTCAAATGCCCTTTATTGATTATGGGAGATTTTTTCATTGTTTATGGTCAGCAAAGGCTATGTTTAATATTTCTGTTTTCTTCATTTGTCTATTAAGTTTTTATGACAAGCACATGGACAGTTTTTAAAAACGTCCTGAACAGTTGAGATATATATGTATATGTATATATATATATATATATTCCTTTCTATTCACACACACACGTATATATATAATTTCCCCTTTAAGATCCACCCTCAAAATTTGAAAGTTACTTTGCTTGTTCCTATTTCCTTCCTTTGAGGTCTTTCCTTCCTTTGAGTCCTCTCTTTCTCTGGATGTCTCTTTCTATTGAGTTGAGTATATTTATAAATATACACATACATTTATAAATATAAATATAACACTAAACTTTCTGTGTATGTATATATGTATATACTCACCTCTCCTTTATCTAGTTCAGATAAGAGTAATAATGTGATATCCACTCCCCTAATTCTCCCATTATGCTTGTAAACTCTTCTTCTCACACACTGAATTACGAAAAATATTAAGTTCTTTTCCATTCTTCATCACTTCTTCTTTTGTATATTTCTTTTCCCCTCCCTTTTCTTTCATTTCTTAAGATGGTCTAAACAGAACAAAACCCCCCCACTGGTCCTGTGTTTGTTTTATTTAACTCTTTCTATAATCTTTCTAGAAGTAGGAGGCAGTTAGGTGGCTCAGTGGAGAGACTGCTGGAGCTGGAGTCAGGAAGACCTGAGTTCAAATTCAGCCTCAGACACTTACTAGCTGTGTGATCCTGGGCAAGTCACTTATTCCACTGAAGAAGGAAATGACAAACCACTCCTGTTATCTTTGCAAGAATGGACAGCATGGTCTGTGGGGTCATAAAGGGTCAGACATAACCAACAACAACGACCCTTCAAGACATTGGAATTCTGAAGGAATATGCACTTATCTCTTTTAATTCTCCGAAAATGTAAGCATCATTTAACCTCTTCCATTTACTTGAATGTATTTCATTTTGTAGGTTTCTTTTGATGCATTTATTTGCATTTAAAGTGTCTACTAACCTCTGGTCTTGTCATCAAATATTTTTGAAAATCTTCTTTTTCATTTAAGGTTCATTTTTTCCCCTTGTAGAATTTATTGAGTCTTGTAAGGGTAGATTATTTTCAGTTGCTTTATCTTTTATCTTTGTTACAAGATTTTCTCTCCTTTAAAGTAGCTACAACATAGTCTTCCATGATCCTGACTGTGGCTCCTTGGTCCTGGAACTTTTCCTTTCTTTTGATCCATAGTATTCTGAATATTTGGTGATTGTTACTATTTACTAATCTTCCAACTTGTTTGAACCTGACCTTGACTTCTTATGTTCCTGCCATATGTTCCACCTCCTCTGGAATGTCTACCTGCAGAGAATTGGCAGGATTTAAGCCCCTCTAGATTGTCTACAGTCAGAAGGCAGTGATCTTCAGCAAGCCCCTCTATAGTATCTCCAGGCAGAGTTCTGTAGGCTTTCAGTAAACGTACAGTTAAAATGCTTTTGGTTCCTAGTCCTAAGTCTAAGGTCAGAGCAACTTGCTTACCTGAGTTCACAATGGCATCTCTAGCAAGAGCTCTTTCCCAGTGGATAACCCAGATAACCCAGATATCTGGTTATCTCTTCATGTTATCCTGGGCTTGACAAAGGGTTTACTATTGTCTCTTTTTGGACTTCTAAATCATTATTCAGGCTGGTGGCCCTTTTAGATATTTAGTGGAATATATGCAGGAGAGCTGAGCTCATCCTCAACCTTTCACATTGCTCTCCTAACCAGAAGTCTTGTCCTCTTATATCCCCCACAGAGCTGGGCACTTGCAAGGTGCTTAACTAATACTTTTGGCCAACTGACCCTTGTTTTCAGTTTTTCCTTCTAAATCAGTAACTCCTGTCTATGACTATCTTTTCTGGTTGCTTTTGGAGAAAACTTACAAATCTTATTCATGACTATAGCTAAGAATCACTATTTCAGACATCAGTAAATATTCTAGCTCATTGTCAGGGCACGAAAAATTTCAAGGAACCCTTTCTAAAATCCCAAGAATTTGTGTTTTTCTAGAAAATTCCAGGAGGTAAAGCTTGTGGTTTAAAGTTTCTCAACAAATTCAGCAATGGATGGAGTTTTGTAAGGGATTGAGATGGAACAAAACTTACATGCCCCGTGGCAGAGAAAATCCTGGCACTCAAACGAGCTTCAGGCAGTATCAGCCTAACCAGGAAGCAGCCTTGGAGAGCACAGTGATAAGATAACGTTGCTTACTGGTCAAAAGGAATGGTCAATGATAAAGACAGAAATATGCAGGCTGCGTAATCTATCCAAGGCTGAATTGCTGCCAGTTTCAGTGTCAAGTGTAATACGTCACTTTTGGAAGGGCTAACTGTTGCAATTATGAAGAACATTGTTATTTGGCATTCATCTAATTTTCTTTAACCTCCGTTACATCTCTTAGAGACAGGTAAAGGGGCTCTTTTCAGTTAGAGACAATGACTGGCAGAGAAGGAATATACCCCTGTAAAGGACCACAGCATTCTATACAGAATCACTGGGGTAATGTGGCAGTCCGGACCCGGATCCAGTCAGGAAGACCAGGGTTCAAATCCTGCTTTGACATTTCCTAACTGTGTGATCATGGAGAAGCTATTTAAACTCTCTCAGCCTATTTGTCCATATGTAAAAAGGGGATAATGATATCCTTAGTACCTGCCTCATAAGATTGCTGGTAAGGCTTAAACAAATGTGTTTAAAGTACTTTGCAAACATTAAAAACCTCGCTAAATGTCAGCTGTTGCTATTTTATGATCTTGCCCCTCCTCATTTTAGAGATGAGAAACCTAACATCCAGAGAAGGGAGGGATTTGCCCAAAGTCATACAGCTTATTAACACCAGAGCCATGAATTAGAATTCATAGAATAGGATGCTATGTATCTAAAGTTATTAGTCACTCAGCACATATGAGGTGGAGGAGTTTTAAAAGGTCTTTGGAGGTTGAGAGAGGTATTAGGAATATGATGCAATGTGGTATTAAGTTAACTTAATTCAATGTCCGTTAAGTTCCTACTATACACAAGGCACCATAGTGCTATAGAGGCAGCTTGGGAGGACGAGAAACACTTACTAGCCATGTGACCCTGATCAAGTCATATAACCCTGCTGGCCTCAGTTTCCTCATCTGTAAAGTGATCCGGAGCAAGAAATGGCAAACTTAGTTACTCCAGGATCTTTGCCAAGAAAACCCCAAATGGGATCTGGAAAAGTTGAACATGACTAAAATGACTGAACAATGACAAAATCTAAATGATCTCCCTGCCTCAAGTATCCACCCTCTCATCCACCTTCCACACAGCTTCCACACAAGTAATTTTCCTAAAGCACAGGTCTCACTAAATCCACCACCTGTTTAATAAACCTCAATGACTCCCTATTACCACCCCCTGCCCCCAAAACAAACTTTCTGTTTGACTTTTCAAGGCTTTCGTTATTTAGCCCTTTTCTATCTTTCCAAGTGTCTTTATGATTCAGTTTCAATGACCCTCTTGCTATGCTTTGCACATGACACATTCTACTGCCCAATTCATGCCTTTCCATGGTACTCTTTTCATGTGATGCTCTTCCTTCCTCACCTCTCCCTCATGGCTTCTCTGACTTCCTTCAAGATTCAGCTCAAAACCTACTTTCTTTTTTGTTAATGTTTATTTATTTATTTTTAGTTTTCAACATTCATTTCCACAAAATTTTGAGCTCCAAACTTTCTCCCTATCTCTCCCCTCCCCCCACCCCAAAACACCTGTAGGGCAAGACAGATTTCCATATCCCATTACCTGTATTTTTCATTTACCAGTTACATGCAAAAACAATTCTCAACATTCGTTCCCAAAACTTTGAGTTCCAACCTCTCTCCCTCCCTCCCTCCTCATTCATCCCCACTGAGAAGGCAAGCAAATCAATATAGGCTATACATGTATAGTTTTGCAAAAGACCTCCATAATGGTCATGTTGTGCAAGAGCAACTATACTTCCCTCCATCCTGTCCTGTCCCCATGCATTCCACCCTCTCTTTTGACCCTGTCCATCCCCAAAAGTGTTTACTTCCAATTACTCCCTCATCCTATTTACCCTCCCTTCCATCATCCCCCCAAACCCACTTATCCCTTTCTCCCCTCCTTTCCTGCAATGTAAAATAGATTTTCCTAACAAATTGAGTGTGCATGTTATTCCCTCCTTAAGTCAAATGTGATGAGAGTAAGCTTTACTTTTTCCCTCTCACCTCTCCCCTTTTCCCCTCCATTGAAAAAGTTTTTTCTTGTCTCTTTTATGAGAGATAATTTGTCCCATTCCATTTCTCTCTTTTTCCTCCCAATATATTCCTCTCTCACACCTTAATTTTATTTTTTTAGATATCATCCCTTCCTATTCATCACACCTTGTGGTCTCTGGCTATATATATATATGGAATGTAAAGAATTCAACTTTAGTAAGTCCCTTATGATTTTTCTTTCCTGTTTACTTTTTCATGCTTCCCTTGATTCTTATGTTGGACAGTTAAATTTTCTCCTCAGTTCTGGTCTTTTTATCAAGAATGTTTGAAAGTCCTCTATTTCATTGAATGACCATTTTTTCCCCTGAAATATTATACTCAGTTTTTCTGGGTAGGTGATTCTTGGTTTTAATCCTAGTTCCTTTGACTTCTGGAATATCATATTCCAAGCTCTTCAGTCCCCTAATGTAGAATTTGATAGGTCTTGTGTTACCCTGATTGTATTTCCACAATACTTGAAATGTTTCTTTCTAGCTGCTTGCAATATTTTCTCCTTACCTGGAAACTGTAGACTTTGGCTACAATATTCCTAGGAGTTTTTCTTTTCAGATCTCTTTCAGGAGATGATGAGTGAATTCTTTCAATATTTATTTTACCCCATGGTTCTAAGAATATCAGGGCAGTTTTCCTTGATAATCTCATGAAAGATGATGTCTAGGCGTTTTTTTTATCATGACTTTCAGGTAGTTCCATAATTTTTAAATTGTCTCTCCTGGATATATTTTCTAGGTCAGTTGTGTTTCCAAAGAAATATTTCACATTGTCTTCTATTTTTTCATTCTTTTGGTTTTGTTTTGTAATTTCTTGGTTTCTCATAAAGTCATTAGCTTCCATCTGCTCCATTCTAATTTTTAAAGAACTATTTTCTTCAGGGAGCTTTTGAACCTCCTTTTCCATTTGGCTAATTCTGCTTTTTAAAGCATTCTTCTCCTCATTGACTTTTTGGACCTCTTTTGCCAATTGAGTTAAGTCTATTTTTAAAAGTATTACTTTCTTCAGCCTTGTTTTGTTTTTTTTTGGGGGGGGGGGTCTCCTTTAGCAAGCTGCTGACTCACTTTTCATGATTTTCTTGTGTCTCTCTCATTTCTCTTCCCAATTTTTCCTCCACCTTTCTTAGCTGATTTCCAAAATCCTTTTTTAGTTCTTCCATGGTCTGAGACCTTTGCATACTTATTTTGGAGGTTTTGGATGCAGAAGCCTTGACTTTTAGGTCTTGCTCTGATGGTATGCCTTGTTCTTCCTCATCTGAAAGGATGGAAGAAAATACTTGTTCACCAAGAAAGTAGCCTTCTGTAGTCTTATTTTTTTTTTCCCTTTTGGAGCATTTTCCCAAACAGTTACTTGACTTTTGAGTCCTTTGTTGAGAGGAGGGTAGACTCTGGGGGCCTGTAAGTTCTCAGTTCCTCCAAGGTGGCACAATCAAGGGAGAGGAGTTTACTCCTATCCTGGCCTGCATTCTTGCCAGGGAGCAATTACAAGCAATCTTTTCTGCCCAGGATCTGTAAGAAGAATTTCTTCTCTAGAGCCTCCACCAGCTCCACCAGGCCAGTCAGCACTCCTTCTCACCCCAGGACCACCACTCAGGGTTGAGATTCAGATCAGCCATGCAATTCCCCCAGGGGTTTTAGGCTGAGGGCTCCTAAAACTGACACTGTGCTGCAGCAACTGCTGTTGCCCGGGGGCCACCATGGCCAGACCACATTCCATTCTCACGCAGGTGAAAGAGCTTTCCCAGTGACCTTTGAAGCTGTCTTTGTCTTTGTGGGTTGAGGGATCTGGGAACTGCAGCTGCTTCTGGAGATTCTGCCCCCCTGTTCTGCTCCAGTCCTGTCCCTGCCTCACAACCAAGGTTGCACTCTGCTCCACAACCGGTGTGATAAACCATTCCTGTTGGCCTTCCAGGCTGCCTTGGGCTAGAAATCTCTTTCACTCTGTCATTTTGTGGCTTCTGCTGCTCTAGAATTGGTTTAGAGTCATTTTTTACAGGTATTTGATTGGCTATGTGGGGGAGCTTTTATAGGTCCATCCTTCTACTCCACCATCTTGGCTCCACCCTCCTCAAAACCTACTTTCTACAAGAGGTCTTTCTCAGTTTCCTCTCCCCATGGTAGGCACTTAGGTTCTGAAGTTGTTGTTACTCAGTCATTTCAGTTGTATCTGACTTTTCCTGACCCCATTTGGGGTTTTCTTGACAAAGACACTGGAGTGGTTTGCCATTTCTTTCTTCATCTCACTTTACAGATGAGGAAACTGAGGCAAACAGGGTTAAGTGACTTGCCCAGGGTCACATAGCTAGTAACTTTCTGAAGAAGGATTTGTACTCAGGTCTTTCTGACTCTTGGCCTCGTGCTCTATCACTGTACCACCTAATCGCACTGACTCTGAGATTACCTCCCAGCTGAACCATATATATCTTGTATATACATAGTTGTTTGCATGTTGTCTTTTGGAATTTGAGCTCTCTGAGGGCAGAGGCTGTTTTAACCTTTCTTTATATCCCCAGCATTTAGCACAGTGCCTGGCCCATAAAAAGCTGTTAATAAATGCCTGTTGAATGACTGATTCACTTCTCATTTGGGTCAACAAGCAAATACAAACATCTTCAGCCACCTTTTGCCATCTCTCCCTCATTTCTGTGCACTAACCAAACCCCCATCCTGCAGGGCAGACCCAGAGGTACTTCCCTCCCCCTCAGAAGACAAGAACATTTTCTTAGTGTCAAACAGATTTCCCTACACAGTACCAACTTGTCCAAGCCCCGTCTTCTCACTGAGCCAACCTCAGTTGCCAGGGGCTATAACATCATGGAACAGCATAAAAAACAGTACTCCAGGAAGCTGTATTCCATAGTCCCTCCTCTTTCCTTCTGCCCCCTCACCCAGTTACTTCTGGCAGCACATGGGATACACATGGCCAAAGTGAATTCACTGAGCCTAGGTGTCTGGTACATAGATTCTATGTCTCTCCCCCTTTTTCTCATCACTGTCTGTTTTCTATTTCAGCAGTAGTGATTACATGGAAGAGAAAGAGGGATTTTAGTCTTCCTTGATCTTGTGGGAAAATCTCCGGCTGTTTACAAGCCTTCTTCATGGATTCCCCCACTTCCTACCACAGTGGTAATGTTTCTCCTTTGAAGTTGTTCCAAATCAATGATGTTCTGAAAGATCCCATTTCCTTTTCTGACTTAAGGAAACTACCTATCCATGTACACTTTCTGCATTTCCTTCTGTCTGTGTATCCATCTGTATGTCTATCTATATTCCCCATCCTCTTAACCAGGGCTGCTCAGGAAGGAACCTCCTGACTACAGTCAGTATACCATTTGATGCCTCAAAAGAGTTTCTGCCCAGAAGCTTTTGCAGGAGTGTTTTCAAGTTCACCCCAAATATAACAAGTTGGCCTTTTGCTTTAAAGATATGTCAAAAGATGTCAAAGTTGCCCTTCTGTGAGGTACCACTGGGGATAGAAAGATAGAGGTGTGTGAATGTTGCTGGTTCCTGCTTTAAGCAGTGGAATCCACAATGTTAAAAAGGGTGAAATTGAATCCTGATCATTCTCTCATTGAAGATGACCACAAATGCAATTATTATCCTCATATAATCACACACATTCCATCTTCCTCACTGTCACAACAGTAATGAGATTGTGGAAGAGGAGGATAATTACAGCCAGCATTTGTATGACACGCTAAGGTTTACAAAGTGTCTAACATAGATTATCTCACTTGTTCTATGTAATATGTAAACTGAGAATTTCATATTGCTCACCTCCATGGGGGCATCTAGGTCATGCAGTAGATAGGGTGCTGGGCATGGGGTCAGGAGACTCATCTTCTTGAGTTCAAATTGGACCTCAGACATTTACTAACTCTGTGATGCTGGGCAAGTCACCTAATCCTGTTTGCCTCAGTTTCCTCACTTGGAAAATGAACTGGAGCAGGAAGTGGTAAACCCTCCAGTATCTTTGTCAAGAAAACCCCAAAAGGGTCATGAAGAATCAGACATGAATAAAAAACAACTGAAATCAAACTATGGACATTAAATGTTGCAGCAACAGAAACTTTTCTGACCCCTCATTCCTCTCAAGTTCAGATGCTCTCAGATGTTCTGAGATAAAATAAGAAGGTGAAGAGAAAAAAGGAGGAAGGGAAGAAGAAATTCCAGGAGGCAATGATCTCAGAAGACTCCTAGCCCCATAGAAGGCAGGATCCTGTGGCAGCCCAGAGACTTACTGTCACTTATTACACATGAGTTCATGGGCCCAGAGCCATAGCTGACCCACCTTTTCAATATATTCTAATTCATTGATTCAAATAGAGGATCATAGATTTAAATTTGGAATAAACTATGGAAGTCATCTGTGGTATAATGGAAAGAAAGCTGGATTTGAAGTTAGGGGACTTGGGTTTGGATCCTGGTCCTACCACTTACCTTAGGAAAGTCACTCAGCCTCTCTGGGCTTTTATTTTCTCATTAAGATTGAATTAGACGATCTCTTGGATCCCTTATTATTTAATAATAAATCTATTATTCTGTAATTTAGTTTCCCTTATTTTATAATGGAAGAAATTGAGGCCAGAGGAGTTTATCTGACGAGACAAGAATAATAACCATAACAGCTTAGCCTACTACGTGCCAGGCATTGTGCTAAGTGTTTTACATGTATTATGTCATTTCATCTTCACAACAACCCTGCAAAGTAGATGTGTCATTGTTATTCTCCTTTTACAGATGAGGAAACTGAAGCAGACAAAGGCTAAGTGATTTGTCCAGGGTCCCACAGTTGATAAGTTCCTAAGGCCAGATGTGAACTTAGGTCTTCCTGACTCCAGGCCTGGCACTCTATCCATTGGGACACATAACTGTATGTAACCCAAGAGTCCTGCTTGCCCTAACCTTTCCATCCTAAGACACCTGGCCCCACCCTGGACTTCTGGAACTCAAGTCATTCATTTTCCCTTGACCTAGCTCAGTGCTAGTTCATAGCCAGCTGGGGAATTCCCATCCTGAGAAAACAATACAATGCTTCCCCCAATGTCTTTTTTCCCTTCCCCACACCCACTGACTAGAAGAGTTTGGTGCGAGGGGGTCTTTACCCCAAGGCAATCAAAACACGTGCCAGGCTGGCGGATGCTAAGCTCTTCTTCCTTCAGGCCTGTCATGATGCTCAAATGTTTCCCTGACATGTAAGCCACTTAAGACTTGCCTCAAAAGTTGTTCCTTAGCCAAAGTGAAATTATAATCATATTTGAAACCTGGTTATTGTAACTTGCCATTTTTAGATGCTATGGGACTATTAAGTGACTGTTCTTCTGAGTCTAACTCCAGGTATGGGTAGCAAGAAAGGCGATCTGAGCCTCCAATCCATGATGCCAGTAAGCAGATGAGATGTTGGTATGAACTGCATAGGTGATCTCAAGGGAAGGGTAGCAGAGCGGCTTTTCAGCACGGGCTGAGGTGGGATTCTCCTGACTCAATTTGCTCACTGACACCTGGCAGACTTTAAGCCTGACTGAATGCAAGTGGATAATCTAATCCTGCCTGGAACTGACATGAAGCTAGGGAGATGTTGCGCTAGGGAAAGAGCTTTGGCATTGGGCTCAGAAGGAAACTTGAGTCTTCTGCAGCCAGCCTGAGAAACAGCTGGACAGCATCAGTCCACATTTGGCTCTTTGCTGAGCATTCTGCCTACTGCACCCACACTTTCCATTCTTCACAAATAGCTTTCTTCTCTCTCCTAAGATTCTCCTTGGCCTTTGTCTAGCTCCATTTTGGAGCAGAATCTTTGGAGATGGCTGAATTTCAAGGTCCTCTCTTGGTTTTGCTTTTTTCTTTCCTCATACATCTAGGATGCCCTCACTACTACCTCCTTCTCTGGACAAGAAGGACTTCATTCTTTTCCCAGCTGTTATCAGGAGAGAGGCCAGCCGCTGCTTGGAGAAACCTGGCCAAACTCACAGGAAATGTCTGACACTACCAGGAGAGTGGGATTTGGCTTCCCAAAGCAAAACACAGCTGACGGGGCCTTTTTGGACTTTCCCAGATTTCATGGCATCAAGGGTCCAGTGCAGTTAGACCCAGCATAAGCCTGGAGTCTGAAAGTCATTAAGAACATCACAGTAGCCATGTGTCTATGAAACCTAGAGAGTGAATGCTTTGAAAGCTGGTGACATCTTTCATGGGGGAGAAAAAAGAAGGGGGATGGTTTGTAGGGAAGGTGAACAGCTACATAGTATGGAAGGAAACTTTAAATTGGAGATTTTGCGACCTCTCTTCGAGTATTCTCCTTCTGTCCTGTTTTGTTTCCCCTTCCCCAATCCTGAGACACTTCTTTTTAATGAACTATTCTATCTCCCACTGCACCATGAATGGTATACATAGTGCCTTTGAGTCCCCTGGTTCTGCTAGGTGCTATCTTACCTTGCTTGGGGACCAAGCCTCCATATCATTTCTTGGCCATCTCCTCACCCCTTTACATGTTGTCTTCTCCATTGAGAATGTAATCTTCTTCAAGACAGGAATTAATCTTACTTGTTTGTATTTTTATCCTTTGTGCAAAAGTTTTACCTCTCTGCCTGTCCATCTAGCTTTCAGCACCCAGGACAGCCCTCAGTTTTGGATAGGGGTTAGAGAGCAGAAGGTAGAGGCTAAATGATTGAGGGCAACACTAGTCCAGATAATGTCTGATATAAGCAAAGTGCTATGGGGGATACCAAGAAGTCAAAGAAAGGTTACCCTAAGGAACGTACAATGCAGTGGGGGAATCAGCAAACATTCATAAATCACTAATAATTTGAGGGCAGTATGTAAGACAGTAAATAAAGTATGTATGTGTGTATGTGTATATGTACGTGTGCGTGTGTGTGTGCGTGTGTGTGTGTACATAGCAGACAGGAGTATTACTTGAGTGATCACTAGGACCAGAGTGGTCATTTAAGACCATAGAGACTCCTCTCTATGTAAGAAAATGTAAAATGAGCCTTAAAAAGTTGTTGCTGTTTGTCCTTTGTTACCAAAGAGGACCATGGCATCTCAAAGGTGATGCCATGACTTGCAAGTGAATTGGATTTAAGAGGCTGTGCAAAGTCATCAGTTTCACTTTCTCCTCCAGAGCAATCTGGGTTCAGTGGCAAGATATGGAGCAGGACAATTGGAGATGAACTCCAGGTAAAAGTTAGATCCAAAGAGAAGAAAGAAGGTGTTTGTGGTAATTCACACCAGTAATGGTATCAGTAGGATATGAGGGCAGCCCATCAAGGAAGTATCAACTTGGGAATCACATGGTATGGAGACAGAAGAAAGGGATACTCCCACTCCAAGACTAGTATGGATTCTCTACTATAACCTTAAAAAGTCTACTAAAATTCACACTGTTTACACAGGATTATAGGAAAGAACCCTAGAGATAATCTAGTCCAAAAACTTTAGGAAACTGAGATGAAGAGACATAAAGTGATTTTTCCCAAGGTCACCAAGTAGCAGAGTCAGGATGGGAACTCAACTTCCTTTACTCTAAATTCATTTTACTTTCCATTAACCCAGGCTGACTCATGTTTCTCACTTAATCTCATTTCCTCCAACAACCTTCTCAAAAGGTGATGTTGGTTTTTATATAGAGAGATTATTTACTTATACAACAAAAGGTTTAGATGTTTTTGTAGTCACAGTTGGGAGTAGGTTGGGAGGGCTTAGTTCTGCATATATTAGACGTGACAGATAGCAGGATACAGTGGGAAAAGAATTAATTTGGAAATCAGTGAATTATGGGACCATAGATTTATAGCTAGAAGGGACTAGAGAGACTATCTGGTCTAACTCCCTTATTTTACAGATGAGGAAACTGAGACTCAAAGAAATTAAGTGACTTGCCCCTAGTAATACAATGTGTTTGAAGTAGAACTTGAATTCAGTTCTTCCTGAGTTCAAGTCCAGCGTGTCTGGGTTCAAATTCCAGCTCTGACACTTACTTATGAATTTAGGCACACATTAACACCACCTTTGGATCTCCTTTTCATCATCAACACAAGGAAGGACTAGAACTAGATAGCTTTCCAAGGTCCCTTCCAGCTCTAAAGTTATAATTCCTCATCATGTAATAGCTATTATTATAAGATTGGTGTTGCCTACTTTGCAGGATGTGAGAGCAATTATTATAAAAAATAACCAATTATTGGAGAGATCCAGGGGTTTTCCCCCCCTTCCTAGATCTTCATTCACTACTAGACCAAGCCAGCATCTGAAGGACACTGCTGATAATGAAACTGGATTAACTTTCTCCTCAATCTTTTTCCAGACCCCACTCAAGTGGGGAAGTCCATTGAGTTCTACTCTAAATTGCCCAAGGTTGGGGTTATTTGGAAGTAAAATGACAAAATCAAAGTCATATCTCCCCGTCCCTCATTATAATAGGTCCACCTCTCATCATAATATTCATTCTCTCATTACTTGTTAACCAATCAGTCAACTGCTAACCCTCAGGGACACCCACTCTTCCAAGGGCATATAAACACTGAGTAGGTTCCATGAGGGGTCTTTGGCTTTTGAGAGTGTCACTAACCCCTTTTGTTAATAATTGCTAACCTAATTAATAAAATGATTATCTAGAAACTATATCTCTTGAACTTTTTATACATCACAGATGTTTGTAAGGGTCAAGTAAAATAACATATATAGAAGCAACTAAAAGCACAGCCCTGCCTGTCAGTCTTAGGCTCCCAGAACCCTCACCTCTCCAAATAGAAATAGTTTCATCTCTCTTGAAAAGATAGAAATTACATTTATGTCCCACTGGGCAAAAAGTCACTAAGACCCTGGACCACAAACATTTATCATTACCAGCTAGGAGTTCTTCCTCTAGGAAGAATGGAGTCCAAAAGACCAGGAATTAATACTTCAATCACTACGACAATCCCAATCTTCCCCCTCCCCCTCACATCCCACCAACCAAAACAGAGTTAATTGAGTTTTTGCTTTCTTTATCCAGCCATTAGTGAAATGAATGGACTATCTTGGTGCCAAGTCACCTCTGGAATTAAGTTAAGCTTGGAATTAAGTTAGGTATAACTTAGGAAGGCCACCAGGATAACAGGAAGGTCCTAAAGGTTGTCTATGTATAGTGGCTTCTTCACTATCCCCAGTCCATGATTCATCTATGAACTTCTCAGGACACATTGAGCTGCCTTTTGCTTCCTGCTACCAGGCCCTTCAGGCATCAGTATCCCCTCCTGCTAACCACAGTGATGTAAATGTGCCTTCCACCACCATCATCTTTACTGGATCTCTCCTGAAGGAGAGAAAATGAAAGGATACGCAGGATATCAGAGCCTTCTGCAGGACTGTGAAATACAAAGGTTTGCCACTTGTCCCCATCCCTAGATTCTTTCCCTTCCTCCTCCTTCAGAAGTTTAATGCCTTGCTTCTTCTGTCTCTGCCTTTCCCCAATCAAACCAAAGTTTCTGGTCACTTAAATCTTGACTTTATAAATTTAAATTAATTAATTAATTACATTTAAATAAATAGGCTAGTCTTTGTCTTAGAATATTTGTATCTTAAGATTGTCTCTGATTAAAGAACGAAAGGCTCATCTCTATTTTGTTTTGTTGGAGGCAATCAGGATTCAGTGACTTGCCCAGGATCTGAGGTCAAATTTGAATTCAGGTCCTCCTGACTCCATTCACCGTGCCACCAAAGGCTCATCTCCTGTCAAGGGAATTTCAGCTTCACTGAGCAGGTAGGAAAGGAAAAACAGACTCTGAAAGTCGTAAGAGCTTGTCAGGCTGCCTGGCCTAAGCCACGAGCCTCATGCTGCCCACAGAAGACTTTGGGAGGCACCCAATGGAGTAAAGAATAAATCTATCCCTTTAAACTCTCAGTTATTTGGAAAGAATGGCATTTGTGCCCACAATTAAAAAAGGAAAACGTACCCAACGGGTAACTTCTGCAGCACCGGAGACTGTGCCACTGAGGCAGGGCTCTCTCTCAGTCCACTACTCCTGCTGAGGCTGGGCAATGCCACTGGTGACCGAGCTACCGGCCGTGAAGGTTGGGGGTGGTACTCCTCATCAGGAATGACCTCCTCGCAGCGGTTGCCCCGAAAGCCAGAACGACAGACACATTGCTGAGGCCGACTGCAGGAACCCTTGTTTTGGCATGGTGGCTCACACACAGCTGGGGAGAGAGAGAGAGATTGAGTCACATAAGTGGGATGGAGCTTTCTTCATCAGTAGCATAGTAAGTTTGGACTGCCCTGAGGGGCCAGAGAAACCTTCTACTTTCCAGCTTAAGTGAAAGGGGCTCTGAGTCATTGAGCCTCCTCCACACCCCAAACTAGGTAATCAAAATGGATGCCCTATTCACAAGATGGGTCAACTAGACAGATGACTGCAAGGAGGTAAATCTGACTTCATAAATATTACTGAGACCTAATGGGATGTAATTCAAGATAATGAATTCAAGGTTCCTGAAAGGGAATCCTTGATTCGAAATAAATAGGATAGGTAAAAGGGGAATAGAAATATTTATATATTAACAATATATACCCAAATGAGGATATCCAGGTAATAGGGTTGGAAGAGGTAGTGTATAATACAGAATATTTGGGTAAGAACATTCATGGAGGCAAAAAGAGAGTCATATTGTCAACAGAGATTACTATAGATTGCTTACATAGAATGAAGAAACAGATAAGGAATTTGGAAAACATCACAATCTTAGTGCAGAGACATGATATAGAAATGATGGGAGGGTGGGTGCAGAGCCAAGATAGAATAGTGAAAGGTCACAATTGCCTCACAAAAGCAAGGTGCAGATGAAGCAGTGGTTATGGTAGGCAGTAGCAGCATCAGTGCCCAAGCGTGGTAAGGGGACAAACACATCGTCAGAAAGAGATCCCAGGGGACCCATGTGCTATCAATAGTGATCAGGTACCATTTGACAGCTCTGTCACTCATTGCCCAGTTCCAGATGACAGCAGAGCAATCAGGAGGGAGCAGGGGCTGTATCTGGATAAGGAGAAGAGCAAAGACCAGAGGGCAGTGGTCAGACCTCCACCTGTTTCACACCACTTTGGAGGTACCAAACACTTACATGCTCCCAGACAAAACTGTGAAAGCAGAAGAATATAATAAACAAAAGCTCAGCCAGTCATCCCCCTCAGAGATAAGCAGAGCCCAATTCTAATATAAAGTTCAAAGCCAAGAAGTAGGTGGGAAAAAATGAGCAAACAGAAAAAAAAAAGAACCTGATCATAAAGAAGCTATTATGGTGACAGGGAAGCTCAAGACAAGCTCAGAAGAAGACAATGACCTTTAGCAAAGCCTCAAAGAAAAACACAGGTTGTACATAACCTGAACAAGAATTCCTAGCAGAGCTAAAGAAAGAGATAAAAAAGAGCAAAAAAAGGTTTAAATCAACCAAGAATGGTAGAAGAAAATTGGGAAAAGAAATGACAGGCATGCAAGAAAATTATGAAAAGAGAATTAACAGCTTGATAAAAGAGGCACAGAAAAAATACTAAAGAAAATAACTCTTTAAAAATCAGAATTGGTCAAATAGTAAAAGAGGAACAAAATCTTGCTGAGGAAAATAACTCCTTAAAGTTAGAACTAGTCAAGAAGTGGAATCTTATGACTCCATGAGACATCATGAAATCATAAAACAAAGTCAGACTGGAAAAAATAGAAAAAAAGTGAAATATTTCACAGGAAAAATGACTAACCTGGAAAACAGATCTAGGAGAGATGATATAAGAATTACTATACTATCTGAAATCCATGGTCAAAATAAAGATCTTAAACATCATATTTCAAGACATTTTAAAGAAAATTTCCATATGTCTTAGAACTAGAGGGCAAAGTAGAAAGTGAAAGAATTGACTGATTACTTCCTAAAAGAAATCCCTAAATGAAAATTCCCAGGAATATTATTGCCAAAAGCCAGAGTTTCCAGTTCAAGCAGAAAATACTATAAGCAGTCAGAAATAAATAATTTAAATACCATGGAGCCAGTCAGGATCACACAAGATTTAGCACTTACCAGTATAAAGGAGTGGAGTTTTTGAGCTTGGGCTGACCTTAAGAACCACAGGAATCTAGGAATCTAGTCCAGGTGTTACAATCAGCCCAGACTGGAGATTATCTGGAGTGATCATCTGGAATGACCTTCAGGGCCCCCACTTAGCATAAAGTGGCAGTAATTTCATCTTTAGAAGTGAACTTGATAGAGCAAATTGCTGAAAGACTACGCTAAATTGTGAATGTAATTTCCTCCCCATGCAGAGACCAATATGGTATAGAGGGGATTATGCCCCCACCCACAAGGTATTGGGAGATAGGTTTATATGTTTGTTCTTGTTACATTTATGAGATAAATAAATCCCTTTATAAAAGTCACCTGATAAAATTCCTAATAGAACTGAGCTGCTAGTTACTACCCCCAAACAAATGGGAAGAACCATGAATAGAGGCTTAAGCCTATAGCAGAAAAAGAAACACCCACCTATATCTCAGTGCACCCTAGACCCCCCAAAGAGAAAGCATAACTTTTTAGGCCCCTTAGAGAGTAGGAACAGAATGTGCATGCTACCATCAGTTTTACTGAAATGGTTTTTTCTTTCTTTTATATTCTTTATTACAAATGATGGCTCTCCACGTGGGGCAAGAGAGGACACACTGGGAGATGAAGATATTTAAAAACAAAAGATGTCAATTAAAATTTAAGTTATAAAAGGAGAAGAGAATGAATTCTGAAACCTATGGGTCAGTGAGTTTGGCTTTGATTTCTGGTAAAGTTCTAGAATATATCATTAAAGGCATAGTGATCATCTAGAAAAGGATGTGACCCAGTTTATCAAGAGAAAGTCATGGCTGACCAACCTAATTTAATGGGTTTTTTTTTACAATGTAACTGATAAATCAAGGGAATGTCATAGACAAGAGTCACCTGAGATCCAGCAAAGCATGTCAACGTTTTTCATGTAGTTCCTATATACAAGATGAAGAGATGAAGGCTAAACGTGTATTCAAGACTGATTGAATGTTTAGACCTAAAAGTAGTCAATAGAAATTTGATACCAGCTAGTAGAGAGTCCCAGAGAAATACATTAAGTCTAGTATTATTAAACACTGATACTAATGACTGAGACAAAGACATATGTAGCATTACCACCAGGCCTTTGATTTTATTGGTATGAAGGACTCCCAAATGAAGACAGTCCTTCTACTCATGCAAGGTAGTAAGTACCTCTGCATCATTTTTTAGTCTTAGAGATGTGAAAGGTTATTTGTCCAAGGTCTGAGGTAGGATTTGAACCCAGGTCTTTCTGGCTCCAAAGCAAGCTTTCCATCCACACTATATACACTGCACACTAGCTGCCCATGAGGCAAATTATAAAGGGCTTTCTATGATCCTAGAGGTAATAGGGGAACACAGGAGCTGTGACAGTCAAACCTGTACATTAGGTATATCACTTTGACAGCTGTCAGTCAATAAACAATTATTAATCACCTACTACATACCAGGCAGTGTGCTAAACACTGTGGACATGAAGAAAGGTATCAGTATCGTTTGATAGTTCCCTGCTCTGATGGAGCTCACCATCCAGTGCGTAAAGACGTGGGAGGGATGAATGAGACAAAGGAGAGGCTTGAAGCAATGAGACGGTGCGATTTCTCAGTGTTCCCTGGAGAGGAGACAGTGTGGTATAATGGATAGACCAAAATAATGCTAGACCTAAAAACAAAAAGACCTGAGTTTGAATTTGCTGTGTGACCTTGGGCAAGTCACTTAACATTTCTCTGCCTCAGTTTCCTCATCAGTAAAATGGGGATAACACGTAATACCCTACCTCACAGGGTTATTGTGAGGCTCAAAATAGGTAATATAATTTAAAGCACAAAACTTAAACCACTAATCTTTGTGGTCATTTAGTCACTTCAGTTGTGTCTAACTCCTTCTGAACCCATTTTGGGGTTTTCCTAGCAAAGATGCTAGAGCAGTTTACCATTTCCTTCTCTAGCTCATTTTACAGAGGAGGAAACTGAGGCAAACAGGGTGAAGTGACTTGCCCAGGGTCACACAGCTAATAAGCATCTAAACTCATGCAGAAGAGTTTTCCTGATTCCAAGTCCAGTAGCTACTATACTTTTAGCACTAGAACAATAGCCAGGAGAAAAGTGGTCTAGTCTTATTTCATCCCTCATCGACTGTGTGATCTTGAGTCCATCACTAAAGCTTTCTAGGACTCAATTTTGGAAAGAAAGTGTTGACCAGAAGACTTCTCAAATCTTCAAGAGAATAGAGGTCTCAAGTCCTTGCTAACCACAGTATGGGGCAGATAGCCAGTCGCTAAGAAAGGAAAGATCTCTATCCAGTTCCCCAGCATCCTTCAGCCTTCACTTCCTCTGCCCCTTGGCAAACAGTAAACCAAATGACAAAGATGCCTTGTGGCTCAGCATCCTGGGTCCTGGGTTCAATTATTCTGGCCTGACGTCAAGACTCCATCTCCAAACACCAGTCAAACTTTCTCCTCGTTGCGTTCAGCTTTCTCTAGTGGCCACCAGACCTCTCTGCTCATAAATTCCTCTCTCCTGCATGTTCCTAATTACAAATCAACCAATGAGAATCACATGAGAACACTGCCCCTCACTAACTCGCCAAGATCAAGTGTGCTGCCAACTGGCCAGGAGCCAATATACTTAAGTGCACACAGGGGTGAAAAACACCCACCCTATCCCTCCCTGCCTCTCTGACCCAGATCAATGTTAATGTTCAGATTTAAATCAAAGAGAGAAGGTTTAATGTCCCCAGACCAGTCCAAATTCCCAGGGAACTTAAAAGGAGAATATCTCTTAACAAGGATGATCTTTCCAGTCATTCTAGAATGGAAGAGTCTCTGGGACCATCCAAGTCCAGACTCAGAATTCTAAGATCTTAGTTTAGAATTCCCCCAAGTCTCTAAGGAGACCATTATTCTCATCTCCCTTTTCTCTCCAACCCATCCTATGCATTGATATGAACTCAATTTTCTTAAGATACTATTTTATGCTAAAAAAATCTTCAAAAATTCCTCATTACTTAACAGGATAAAGCCCAAATCCTTAGCTTGGCATTTGAGGCCCTCTCCAATCTAGCTCCTACCTTTCTTTCCAGCCAAATGTACTCCACTAAGCCCTCCAATCCTGCCAAACCAGTTTACTCATTGTTCCCCAATTATGTCCTGTGGATTTCCACTTTCTAGCCTTTGCCCATGTCGCTTTCCCTGCCTAGAATATCCTTGCTCTTCATTATTTGTCCTAATCTTATTTAAAAGTCCAACTCAATTCTCACTTCTACCACGAACATTTCCTTGACCACCCCAGCTCTAAACAATAAAATCTCTGTCCTCTGAATATTTCACTCCAGTAACTCATTTAGCACTTGGCATATACTGTCTTATTTGGTCATTTGTCACTATGAATTTATCCTTTTAATTAGGTCATAGGTCCATAGAGATTACATATATGCCTCTCTGTATCCCAAGCATCCAGCATGATGCCCTACATGACTATAACTGGGGCAAGTCACTTACTCCTTCTGGGCCTCATTTTCTTCCTCTGTAAAATTTCTTCATCTGCAAAGCCATCTGGATCCAGTGACCAGATAAGTTTGGAGGGAAGGGAAGGGGACTGGAAGGAAAGGAAGAGGATGGGTAGGGTAAGGGAGGGAAGGGGAGGGGAGGAGAGAGCAGCTGCTACTCACACACAGTACCTGCTTCTCTTTTGCCCAGGAATCCTTCGGGTCTTCTCCTTCCAGTTTGATTTGCTTTTTTTTTTTTATTAAAGGGGCTATCCCTTCAGTAACTACTTAAAGAGGCCTATTCACTGAATGGGCATTACCTCACTCAAAGTGAGAATCTGAAAAGACCCTTAGCCTAAAATGACCAGGGTCTCCCATTGCATCCTGGGCCATCATCCTGATGAATATCAGGCCACTGGTCCCAGATGGCTCAGGAGGAGGAAGTGAGGCTGGTGACCTTGCACAGCCCTCCCTCACTCAAAACAAAGTCAACTACAAGTCATATCATCACTTCCCCGATGTCATGATCCTCCTTGAGAACAACTACCCCTCCCCCTTCCTATGCTCCTATGCTGCTACATTAGCCAGCTATGGGAGACCACAAATGGCCAACCCAAAATACAATCACCAGGTCAAGTGGTATAGCAGATGTATCTCAGAGACAAGCTTCAGTCTTCCTCTTCTTCCTCCCCCTCCTCCTCCTTCCCTCAATACTGTATAATCAGATGGCCAGTTTTCACAGTTACACTTTCTAACATTCATCTCTCTCCAAAGAGTTCTTTATAAGCTGGCCTTGCCTTTAACACTGAGACCATTAGCTCTCAATGGAACCAAGTCCCAACTCAACCACCTCCCTCCACCAGTACCTACTCTATGGATGGCATTATGCAATCCAAATCCTAATTCTGTCTAATATTGTTTTCTGGCTGTTTTGTGTGTTACTCATGCTTCTGGAAACTAGATTATTAGCCTTCTTGAGGGTAAAGACAACATAATACTTAATTCATATTCCCAGAGCACAATGAAGTGTGGGGACACTTAAAGCTTACTACTACTATGACTACTACTACTAGCCAGCATTTTTATAGCAATTTAAGGTTTACAAAGCATTTTACAAATGTTATCTCAATTTCTCTTCAACAACAACCATGGGAGGTTGATGCTAATATTAACCCATTTTATAGATGAGGAAAATGAGGTTAAAATAGCTAAATGACTTATCCAGGGTCACACAGCTAGTAAGTACCTGAGGAAGAATTTGAACCCAGGTCTTAGAATTCTATTCCTCATACCACTTATCTTGATTTATGGTCATCAATAATGAAAATATTTATTAAAATCTCCTTTGCCCTCATATCTAGTCACCAGAAGAGAATGAGGATGAGGTTGTTTTTTTTTTTTGGCGGGGGGAAGGTTTGGGGAAAGGGATAAGGGTTGTTCCTCTCCAAGTAGAATTCACATGCACTGCTTTCTCTGCTCAAAGACAACATGGAACATGACTCCCCAGACCAGCCTGGGAAATTGCAAGGAATTCAAAAAGTGAAGCCCTGGCATAACCTCCCTCTGCCCACGTGCAAATTTTGGTCTCCAACCATTCATAACTTATTTCTGAATGCTCTCTTTCTCCATCAGTCCCCCCGCCTGCACCCTAACAGGGCACTTGATGCAGGTTGAAAACAAGGGAAGTTTTAGCCCTGCAAATTCAGTGCTTTGGAATCAGTTGCACAACCAGAGGGGAAAGAAATAAAGCCCCTGAAACTACTTTTAAAAGCTGAATATAATAACCTTTTCCCCGCTTCCTTCCCCCATCCTCTTCTTTACATAACTCTAAAGCAGCTGAATATGATTTTATTCAGACTTTCCACACAAAACCTTTACCTTTGGGAAGAGCCCAAACTCAGAACCCACTGGCCCAGAGAGATTTTGGAAGCAGTTTCTCACTAGGGAAAAGCTTCTCCCATAATTCCCTTAAGTGCCTCTGAAGCAGACAAAAGGGGGAGACAGCTTTCAAGCCCTCCTCTCCTTGCCTGGATAGGATAAGGCACCAGATTATAAGTACTAAAGAGAAGGATGGTAAGTCCATTAAGTGAGGAGGACAGAAAAGGATCTCATAGGATCATAGACTTAGAACCAGAACCTTGGAAGGGACTTTAGAGGTAAGGGGAAGAGAGTTGCTATCAAGTCAAAATAGACAGTTCCCTAGCTCCAGGAGAAGGATGGTTGAAAACAATTCTGTAATGCTATTTTTATTGGCATCAATTCTTTTTTGATTTTCCCCCTTCCCATTTTCCCTTTCTTTCAGATAGATGATAGATAGACACAGATAGATGGAGAGATAAATGATAGAGGATATAGATAATAGAATAATAGATGATAGACACACAGATGGATGAGAAAAAGATGATAATAACAGATTAGATAGATGATAGAATTATATAGATGACTGATAGATAGACAGACGGACAGATAATTTATCATGTTTGTTATATTCCAGGCATCGTACTAACTTCTGAGTGTACAAATACAGTCAATTTAGTTCCTACCTTCAAGGAGCTTATATTCTAATGGGGAAGACAATACATAAAGGAAACTAGAAGGGGGAAGGAGCATGAAAGAGGTCTGGAAAGTGCTGGGGGACTGGACAAAATAAAGCCAAAGTTGGCTTATCAGAGCCCAAGGTAGGCATCATGAACTCAGGACAGTGTTGAGGTCAGCGTTCTTGCTTCTCTTTTATCCCCTTCATAGGCAGTCAATACATCATCCTTGTGACATCATTGATCCTCTTTGAGAATGAAGAACAAACGTCATTCCAAAGAGTATTGAATGAAGTAATTTATTTCTTTTATATCATCATGGGATCCTATTCTGGGAAAGGTGGGTCTCATCAGCAGGCCCGGATCTCCTTTTCTGCCATAGTTAATTAGATGAATACTTCTTTATTTTTTGTCTCCTTCTTTATTAATTAAAAAGATTTTTAAAAGTAGGAAAAAAAACTTTCTGAGACATGAAACTTAGATTTTAGCAGGTTCTCTTCTTCCAGACCCAAAGCTCCTGGTTACCACTCCTCACCCTAAGTCACCATATTTCCATACAACTACCCCAGGGTTGTGAAGGCTGGTACCAAAGCCTTGAAACCCTCATGAAACACCAAGGATCCTCTCATTCATGCCAGGACCCAACCCTCACTTTGACCAGAGCCTTGCACCTACTTCCACACCCAACTACCCTTTCAGATTAGATGGTAATATTCTCTAGTCACATCTACAGAATCTTTCATCTGCTGTTTGTTTGGTGACATGGTGACAAGTTTGGTGACATGGGGAATCTGCCTCATAATTATCTCCAAGAAGCTTCCTGGGGACCCCAGTCATCCTTTGTTTTGTGGCACAGTGGAAGGAGGGCTAAATTTATAGTCAAAGGGCCTGGATTGAAATTTCAGTTCTACCACTGACTCATTTGTATGTAGATATCCTTGGATAAGTCACCTAACTTCCAGGGGCCTCAATTTCTGAATCTTTAAAGTGAGGGAACTTGATTAATGGATCTCTAATACTCCTCCCAATCCTAAATCTGTAACCCTCTGGAGGCAGACTACGGCCAAGTCACTTACTCTCCACAGGCCTCAGTTTCTTCATAAGTAAATAGAGTGGGTTGGAGTGCACTGACTCTGACTGTCCAGCTGTGTACCTATGGTGGTCATTCTCCTCCTCATATACACACACACAAAATGGAGTTTACCGTTAACCCTTCTTCGGGCTTCGTCTCAAAGGACCTAGCCAATACCCGGCACAGTTATGGGTTTATAGGAGAGTCACTGAATGCAGGGACACCTCCCCCCACTCCTATCACAACAAAGAGGGCAGCACCTTGGGAAGGACTGGAAACAGTGTTCCAGAGCTTAGGGCTAGCCAAAAGCCGGGCTCCAAAATAGCAGTTGTGTTCACATAAAAGCCTCTAATGAGAGAAAGATGCCGTTCCTGGCCCTGTGAGCTCTCTGCAGATTCAGTCTGGCAGGCTGAATCGGCCTCTACCGTTTGGCGGCGGCGGGAGGAGGGAAGGAAGGGGAGGGTGTGAGTCAGACCTTGGCCCCCTGCTCCTGAACATGGACTCCACTGCAGGAGAGTAATTGCATTAACAAATGTTGAGATGTTGTAGCCGGCTGGAAGGCCTTGGGGCAGGCAGGGAGCAGCCCATTCCCACTGATGGGAATACTTTGAAGGTTGTTCCTAATCCAAATCCCAGTTCTCAGAGAAACTCTCATAGACACTTGCCCTTCCCCCACTTTGATGTTCAGTTGCTTCAGTCATGTCCAACTCTTCTCCATTTGGGGTTTTCTTGGCAAAGATACTGGAGTGGTTTGCCATTTCCTTCTGCAGCTCATTTTACAGATGAGGAAACTGAGGTAAACAAGGTTATGTGACTTGTCCAGGATTGTTGTTGGTCAAATTTGAACTCAGGTCTTACTGACTCCAGGCCAAGTGCTCTATCCACTGAGGCGCCAACTGTCTACTGGAGAAAATGCTCGTCCCTTTTAACCATTTCCCTACCATCCCTCTGTTCTACCCTCATAAAATGAATATGTACATGCACATGACATGTGTGTATGTGTACATGTACATGAGTATGTATATATGTATGTGTGTGTATATGTATGGGTATGGGTATATGGGTATATATATATTATTGAGAGAGATAGAAAGACAGAGACAGAGAAAGAAACAGCTATTTATCTTTAGTCTTATAGACTCCAAAGCTATTCCTATGCAGACTTCAGGCAACATAGTGGAAAGACCATTGATCCTGGAACCAAAGGACCGGGGTCCTAATTGTGGCTCAAATGCTTAACCTTTGGCAAATCTCTTAATGTCCCTAGCCTCAGTTTCCTTATCTGCAAAGTGAAAGAGGAAGGACTTAATGGCTTCTGAGGCCCTGCCAACTCTAAATCTATGACACTCCCCAAACCATTTCAGTATCTTCCCCCAGAAGTGTTCCCATGGAAAAATTTTCCAATAGATATGAAATAAACATAGGAACTAGACCTGTAGTTTTATTGGGATAGAGATCACACCAATACAAGTTGCTACCTTTTCTGCAACTTCTAGACTTACAGAGCAGTCTAAAGCACTTAGAGGTTTAAATGACTTGCCCAAGATCATTTAGTCAGAATACACCAGAAGCAGGACTTGAAAGCAGGGATTCTTCACTCTCTGGTATAGAGAGACCAACTTTCTATACTAGATTGTTCTAGGCTGCCTCTCATCTAGCCAAGTAGGTAAGTGTTCCCAGACTGGACTTAAGGAAGAAGAGGTTTCCCCCTCTCATAATAGCCTGAACCTCATTAAGCTGGGCTTCCAGTTCCCAAAAACCCAGGAAGTTCTTGGGAATCCTGCATCAGTTCAGAGAATATTGAGCCAAGATGGCTCCTAACAAGTTGCAGGGGATTTGTTTGTTGCTTTCCTCAAAATCCTCCCAGTGAAACCAGTCCTTCTCAGTACAGGAACCAGAGCACAAAAATTCCTAGGGAAATTCTTTATGTTCCCTCCACTAACAGGCATAAGAACACCCCAGTATAGCAGGAGAGGGAAAAGACCCCCATGAAGTCTGGAAGTCCTTCCAAAAGCAACAGCTATAAACAGTGCATTGCTCTCCCTTTCCACCTCCATCCCAATCCACCCATAACCCATTAGCCTTTCCCCACCTCAGAGCCACATTTCAGCTGTCTCTACAGGCACACAAACACATAAATCTCCCTCCAGAACTGGCAAAGTCACAGAGAGAAAGACAGATACAAAGACCCAGAGGAGAGAGAGGCCCAGATGGAGAGACACCATGGGGTTGGTCAAGGAATAGAGCTGGAGCGTCATCATCTACACCTGCAGTGGAGCAATGGAAGTTGGGGGTATAGGGAGAGAGGTCAAGGTAGGTGGGTACACGTACAGATGGGAAGAAAGAAGGACAGACCGCTATGTTAAAGTGACTTTGGTCTTTAAGAAAGAAATTCTTCTGTGGATAGTATCAGTGGGCACCGAATCTTCTCCATCTTCTCTAATGCTCAGTTGGTCTTACTATTAAGTACTTGGAAAGAACCAGGTTAAGAGCTCACTGTTCCATGGTGTTTAAAATTTGAGGGGGGTGGATGGGTGGGAGGATTAGAGCCAGATCCCATTTTATAAGGGGGAACTTCATACACCGCTCCTGACACACACACACCCTTGGGAGTCACCCCACATGTGTGAAGCTGGCATGAAGGAATCATTAACATTCCCAAGCAATGGGAGTCTCTTTCTAATCCAAAAGGGCAGTTGGGAGGAGGTGGGGTGGGGAGAAGGAAGCAGCAATGGGACATGAGGAGGCTAGGGAACCAGCTGACAGGGCATGGAACCAAGAGCCCTACATTTTAAGGCGTTCAGGACATAGCCAGTTAATCTTGGGCAAGTGCTCCAACCCCCACGTGTTTCCCATTAGTTTCATTAGCAGCAAAATAGCAACAAGCAAACAGCATCAGGACCAGCTAATTAGAAAATATTCCACCAGTGTACAAGTGGACTACAAGTGGGAAACCATATACAGAGATGATGCCTATAGGCAATTATCTCCAGAAGAGCTGCCAGGCTCCAAATCTAGGGTCAGAATTGGTGAGAGGAGACATAAAGGTAAGAGGAATGGAGAGAGAGGGTCATAAAAGGGAGTTATTAGGAGAAGTGAAGCTGTTGGCAATAATTGACGAGTATCACCCTACAGGGGTTTAGTCAAGCAGTTGTACACATACATGCACACACACACATACGCACACACATGTACACGCACATACAGATACATTATTGCCAATATTGTACAGAGCCACCAAACCAATATTTCTGGTGTTGAAACTCTATTATGGCAAACAGTGAATGGCAAACCTAGAAAATTGCAGCATATTTAGAGAATGAGAATTTCTCTGGGACTCAAATGCCCAGCAGGAGGTTCACGCATGGATGGACCCATGCATGGAGGGTGGACAGGATGGCTGGAAGAAGTCCTAATCCCATTAAAACCAAGGCATCCTGTTACTTCTTCATCTCATCTCCTAGTAGTGCCCCATTCACAACCAAACTATCCTTTCCACTGGGTTCTTTTCTCAGTAAGGGCCAAAGTGACTTTACCAACCCAATCCTCCTTATTGCATTGCAGAAGAAAGAGCATCAGGTACAGTGTCAGAGAGCATAGGTTTAAGCCCTAACTTTGTTACTTGATACATTTGTAGCCTTGGGCAAATCACTTCACTCCTCTACCCTAAATTTTTTCATTTTTAAAATGAGGTTAGACTAGCTGGCCTCTGCAGTCCCTTCCAACTCCAGAGTTTTGTTCTTTTCTCCATGCCTCTTTGGTCTCTCCATTCCCCAGGTCTCTTGAATCTACCAAGACTTTTGTCTTCCTATGATTAGCCCCAAGCATGCACCTTTCCCCTCTTTTCATGCTTTCTAGGTAGGGACAGAAAGGGAAAAAGGAACCAGATACAGTAGGAGATGACAGTCAACAAACAGAACCATTCCCATGTACTCAAAGCACAGAAGGCAAAGGAGAGGGAGGACAAAGCACATTCTAAATAAGAGTTGATGTGGGCCTGAACTAGGGTGCTGGCTATGTGAGTGAAGAAAGGGGATGCATGTGAGACAGATCATAGATGTAGAATCAGTAAGATTTGGCAACTGATTAGAAATGTGGGGTAGAGTAAGGAGTTGATACTAAAGTTTCAAACCTAAAAAACTAGAAGAGTGGTAGTGACCTTGATGGGAATAGGAAACTTAGGAAAAGGAGTAGGTTTTGGGGAAAAGATAATGTTTTGGACATGTTGAGTTTGAGATGTCAATGGAAGACCCTGTTCAAAATGTCCAACAGGCAGTTGCACATTATCATCATCATCATCATCATCATTGCTGGAGACAAGGACTGGATGTGTAGACCTAGGAATAGTCTTTGTAGAAATGATAAACCTATGGGAACAGATGAGGCTGCCAAGAGAACAGGTGGAAAGAGAGAGTACAGAATTTTACGGTACACCTGTATTTAGAGGATATGAAATGGATGAAGAACCAGAAGGGACAGAGGATCAACAATTGAATAACCAGGTAGGGAAAGTACCAAAAAAGAATAGTGTCAACAAAGACCCATGTAAAACAGAGCATCCAGGAGAAAGGGATGAATGATAGCATCAAATAATGATGAGATATCAAGAAGGATGTAGACTGAGCGAAGATCATCAATTCAGAAATTAGGATGCTATAAATACGTATAACATATCAGATTGCTTACTATCTCAGGGAGGAGAAAGGAAAGGGAGGGAGATATTAGAATTTGGAACTCAAAAGTTTTTTTAATGAATGTCAAAACTTGTTTTTATATGTAATTGAGGAAAAATAATTTTTAAAGTTTAAAAGGATGCAATAAAAAAAGAAGCAACAGCATGAAGCCTGCATTTGTTATCAAAAATTGTAGCAAAATGAAATGATTTTGCTAAAATATTTTTCAGAGAGGGGAGCCAACATGGCAGAGTGATCAGTAATTGCTATCTCCCTCCCCTTGCTGACCTTGACGAGCCCAGAGAATATCTCCCCAGGAAAAACCCTGGAACAGTAGGAGCAGCAGAAGGGGAAAACAGTCTCTTTGCCCGTGAGGCTAGGAAAATCACTAAGGAGGAGCCCTCTTGCTGTGGCTGAAGGGGACCGGTGTAGGAGCAGAGCTGTCCCAGACAGCTCCACCTCAGCAAACTGAGAGAAGATCCTGAGCCCCAGCAGGGTGAAGCCCGCAACCGCCAACACCTAGTGTGACTCAGCACCCCAGGGGAATTGGGAAGACACTAGTGCAGATGGGATCACCAACCACTGAGCTTGCCTATGCTCAAGCTCAACAGAGGAGACCTCCCGTGACCAGATCACCCCTCCCCCACACTTAATGAGCTAGCTCCAGGGTAACTGTGGGGAAACCCAAAAAGACCTCACCTGGTCTCTGTTTTACAACATCAGCCTGTTCAGCACCAGGTAAGCTGCAGCATTTTAGCTTCTAGCTGAAAGAACCAGAGGCCACAACACACAAAGCCTCAAGTTTTAGGCACAAGAACTGTGGGACAGAGCCCCCTGTACCCCAGATACAGAGATCTACTTTAAAAGCCAGGAAACGGTGATTATCACCAGTAAGAAGCAAAGCAGAAAAGACCATAGAATCTTTCTATGGGGACAAGGACCAAAGCACAAATACCAAGGAGTTCAGCATTGAGATGGTACTCCCATCTGAAATTTCAGAAGAGAATATGAACTGGTCTGAAGCACAAAGAGCCCTCATGGACAAGCTCAGGAAGGATTTTAAAAGCCAAATGAGAGAAATAGAAGAAAAGACTTTTCAGGGAACACTGGAGAAATTTGAAAGAGATCTGACAACCAAGTATAAAAAATTTAATACCTCAGCTGAAGAAGAAATTAGAAAGTGAAAGAGAGGGCAGACCTATGTTAACAAGAAATGAAAGAAGTCATAGGCTTGATACAAAAAAACTATTAAAAATGCCATAAACAGAATGGTTATGAAGAACAATGGTTTCAGAATGTGGAAGCACAGCTTGCTTCATGTTCAGTTCAGAAAGCTCCCTGCCAAGGCACTGCTCCAAGTGAAGCAGAATTGTATCTAGAAACTCAATAATTTTGCCTAGGACTAAAGAGGTTGCCAAAACAGGCAAGGGAGGAAGGGCTAACTTAAGAGGCATTACCTTTAATGCCTAGAATATCAGCCATTGAATCCCTTAGGGTATTGAAACAAGCCATAGAAATTAGAAAACCTGTTAGTGAGTTTATAATGTCAATCAATTTGGATATAGATGCAGAAAGAGCAATAAGTAAAAATAGAAATATAGAAATGAATAAATAGAAAAATAGAAATGAATTCAGCAATTCATATTAAATAAGAATTATATATAATTAATATATATTACATATATAATTTATGTATTTATATATTGTATGTAATGTACTTATATATTATATGATGTACTTTATTTTTATTTAATATTTATTATATATGTATAATATAATATATAATATACTTTTCAATGTTATTAAATGCATTATTCTATCACTATTATTATTGGAGGCAGCTTGCTAGCTCAGTGGATAGAGCACGGGGCCTGGAATTAAGAAGATCTGAGATCAAATCCAGCCTTAGACACTTAATAGCTGTGTGACCCTGGACAAATCACTCAATTTCTGTTTGCCTTAATTCACTGGATAAAGAAATGGCAAACCCTCCATTATCTTTGCCAAGAAAACCCCATGGACAGCATTGACCTGCTACGGTCCATGGGTTCATGAAGAATTGGACGTGACTGAACAGCAATTACTGTTGCTGGTGTTGTACTTTTTTCTCATTTAAAAACCAGTCAAATGGTATTTGGCTTTATGATATATGTATATTTTAATATCAGTGTAACAGAATTACAGATTTGGTATACTTCCGAATTATTTTCAGGGAACTGAAAACTTTTGGCTGCAAGGAGTAATGTAACACCCATTTCAAAGGCTCTCCTATACATGCTATAGTTACTGGTACTATATACTATCAGAGCTAAATGGAATGTTTAATATCTGGCATTTGAAGCTGGAAGTTTATTGAAAAACTGAGAAAAGGGTTAATGGAGATAGTTTGAGAGAAACTATGGAGAATTCAGAAAGAAGATGAGAAAAAGCTTCTTTCTTAGGAGAACTGTCAACTGTATTTTATGAAGAAACATTATAAAGAGAGTTTATGAGAAGTGAACCTGGAGAAAACCAGTTAAGAGTAATGGTTTAAGAAACGATGAAGAGACTATTCTTATAAATGGCCCATGAGAAGCTGCAGAAGACAGAAAAAATACAGAGGGATCTTCTTTCCTGATAAAGTTACTTCAACCTTTTTCTTATAAAGAAGATGAAAAGGATTGTTGAGAAGAGCTTTTGCTTGTTACGTTAAATAAACTGAACGGCAGAACTGTGTTGCCAGAAGCAAGGAGAAGTCATCAGCAATTACAGTGATGGTTAGAGGTCACTGTGGCATTCACACAGCTAAAATGTAAAGAATTATTTATATCTTTTGATCTTGTTGATTACATGGTTAATAAATTGTATAGCCAGGAGCTTTTAGATTCATTTAATCTTAGGAGATATTGCATGGTGTGTGTATGTGTGTGTGTGTGTGTATGTATATATAAGTGTATATATGTGTGTGTGTGTGTGTGTGTGTGTGTGTGTGTGTGTATGTATGTACAGAAAGATTCTCAACCAACTCTAGAGCAGCAGAAGCCATAGAACAACAGAGTGGAGATTTCCAGCCCAGGATGACCTGAAAGGCCAGTGGGAAATGTCTGTCGCACTGGATGCAGAGCAGAGCCCAGCCCAGTCTTGGCCTTGCACGAGTGCAGCTCGGTTGTGGGAGAAGGATGTGAGCAGACCTCGGGGGAGGAATCCCCAGTCACAGCAGCAACAGCGGCTCCTAGATCCCTCAACCCGCAAGTGCCAAAGGTCAATGACAGGGCTTTTTTCAGCTGACCAGGAAGGGAGAAGGGCCTTCCCATAGCTCTGGCCTCATGGAGGGAGGGAGGAAGAGAAGTTGGAACTCAAAGTTTTAGGAACAACTCTTGAGTATTGTTCTTGCATACAACTAGGAAATGAGAAATACAGGTAATGGGGTAAAGAAATTTTTCTTGCCCTACAGGACAAAAGAGAAGATGGGGATAGGGGAAGGGAGGGATGTTAGAAGGGAGGGCAGATTGGTGATAGGGATAATTAGAATGCTCAGTGTTTTGGGATTGGGGAAGGGGAGACATGGGGAAAAAATTTGGAACTCAAAATTTTGTGGAAATGAATGTTGAAAACTTTTTTTAAAAATCCATAATTACAACAACTCGCTTATTTTAAAGTTTGCAAAGCATTCTCTTCACAATAGCACTAGGCTGTAAGGTTTTTAAGGATTATTATCTCTCTTTTAAAGATGAGGAAACTAAGGCACAGAGCAGTTAATGAATTTATCTAGGGATAAACAGCCCAATAAGAGTTAGAATCGAGACTTGAATTCTGGTCAATGTCCATGATCAGGACACTTTCAGCTGTATAGATGCTTCTTTCTGCCTACCTGCAGAGTGAGTTAAAATAATGTCCTTCTTTCATAGGTTATAAGGGAACAACAGACACCTGAGGAAGAACTGCCCAGGGAATTTGGGTATAAGCCATTCTGGGAGCCCAGAAATGAGAACTTGAAAAGGATCTGATAGAAGCACCACACAAGACTGGTAAGCACTGAAGGTAGAACTAACCTTAAGACTGGAAACCTTTGTAAGAATGTAAAATAAACATTCATTTTTTCAATTGACAACATTTTAAAATTTACCCTTCCTTCTCCCACCTCATTAATTCCTTTGGAAGGGGGTGGGATATGAAACACAAGGTTAAGGAACACAGTTTTCCCACAGACTCAGGAATACCCTGCTTGGAAGAGTTGGGGTCAACTCACGTTTGATGCACTGGTTGGTGCTGTTGGCAGTCGTCCATCCTGGGCAGCACCGTCCCCCGCAGACGTTCCTCCTGCATGACCACAACAGTGTTAGGAGAAAGGTACTCTGGGAATATCTGCCTGAGGCCAGAACCCAGCTTCAGATAACCCATATCCATTTTCCATAGCTCTTCCCTTCTGAAGCAGCATACCTTTGGCCTGTTTGGGGCTTATCAGTCAAGTTCTACCCAATGCATGCTGTATTAGAACATCATGTTAGTGGAAGCTGGGATGAGGAAGATGACAAAATAGTAAAAACCATGATCTGAATATTAGAGATGCTTAAAATTTAATGGGAGCAATAGGATTTTTACTTTTCTAAAAAAAAAAATAGGAAAGTGCTAAAATAAGCTAACATATAAACAAACACACTTAGTGCTAATTTTTTTAAACTAAAAATTTGGCAAGGCTGGTGCTAGAGTAAGAGGGTTGGTTGATATGAGATATACAGTGGTAGAGAGGGTTTTTTTTGGTTCAGCACTTCTACTGGGTGTCAAAGACCAAGGGGCTCTCCCTCTGCACTCTCCCTAGGTTCTTAGTTCTAGAGTATTGGGAACCAATGGTGCTCACTGAGCAGAGTTGTGGCACAACTATGTCTTAGATTGAGGAAAAAATCACTTTAGCAGTTAAGTGGAAGAAGAAGTAAGAGATAGATGAGGCAGAGACCTTTTAGGAGGCTATTACAATAATCCAGGCAAGAGAAAAAGAGAACCTGAACTAGGGTTATACTTCTGTGAGTGGAGAGGAGAGGACATAGAGGAGAGATGGACAAAGAGTTGGGTCCACAATCAAACAGGAAGGAAGGAAGGAAGGAAGGAAGGAAGGAAGGAAGGAAGGAAGGAAGGAAGGAAGGAAGGAAGGAAGGAAGGAAGGAAGGAAGGAAGGAAGGAAGGAAGGAAGGGAGGGAGGGAAAGGAAGATAAAGGAAGGGAATAGTAGGGAAGGGAGAAAAAGAAAGAAAAATAAAAGGAGAGAGGGAGGGAAGGATGAAGGAAATGAGGGAAGGAAGAAAAGAGGGAAGGAAAGAAAGAGGGGGGAAGGGAGCAAAGAAATATTTATGAAGTGCCTGCTGTGTGCCAGGTATTGTGTTAAGTGCTTTACAAGAATCTCATTTGATCCTCACAACAACCTTGGAAAGTAAATGCTATTATTTCCCTATTTTACTTATGAGAAAACTGAGGCAAACAGATTCATGATTATGGAGCTAGAAACGTAGTTTTAAGTCAGGATTAAATATCCTCGACTCCAGACCCAGTGCTCTATCCACTGCACCACCTCTCTGCTTCTTCAGGAGAAAGAGAGCTGTCTAGATTGACTAGGAAGTGACACAGTTCTTTCAATACACCCTTCCCAAAACAAAAGCTCACCATTTTAAAATCATTATTCAAGCAGTGTTGTAGTAGAGTCATGAAACATGGAACATGGCAGTCTTTGAAGAACTGAAAATCACCCATATAGCAACAAAAAGGCACATGGTGGGTGTGAGTTGACTTCAACACATTACAGACAAGGGATTCTGAAGGAAAAGCAGAATAAAGGATGTAACCCAAGAAAATTATAAAGGAAAAAGAAGGCTGGTTGGTCATATGGCAAAAGCAAGCCCATGTATTCCATTGATAACCTAACAAGGTCAAGAGAAGTTGAGTAATGTCCTAGTATGTTGGATTGACCCTGTGGTGAAGGTATCATATGAAGAACACTGGAAGGGTGGATAAGGATGGGTTGTGATCTGTATTGTTGTAAGGAATCCTTAAATTGATAAAATCACAAATCTATTTGAATATTTCTCTGAGGAAGCACTCTAAACCAGGGAACAAATGCCACTGTAGGCAAATGGTTTCTTGACTTTGCCCTAGCTATGTTAGGGAAGGGATTATTCCAAAATGGTACTAAATATCTAAAACCCAGGGCTGGGCTAGAGGTCCTAGCATTGTTTCAGCCAAGAGAAGTTCCCCCAGGGCAAGGAGTTCTTAAGTTTTTTTATGTCATATATACCCATTTGGTAGGTTGACAAAATGAGCCTACATACTTCTTTGGAAGTCTGGTGAAGCCTATGGACACCCTTCTCAGAATAATGGTTTTTAAATGCATAAAATGAAGTATGTAAAATTACAAAGAAATCAGAGTATTAGACATAAGTTCACTGGTTAAGAACGCCTGCCCTAAGGTCTCTTTGGTCTTCATTTGTCCAGGGTCAATCTAGCCTTCATTATCACCAATGATCATCATCAATAGTCATTTCTGATAATACTATAAATATGGCTTAGTGACCTAGGGGAGATTCACTAGGACATTCAACCTCAGGTAGTCAACTTGAAAAGGGTTTTGTAAGGTAAGTATATTTCATAGTTGCAGAATATAAGTGCTATCCAGACTTAGCAAGGGTAGAGTGTTCAGGTAACTGAATGAGCAAATGCTTTATAATGAAGCTTTTCCTGATTTCTCCAGCTGCTAGTGTGCTCCTTTCTCTCCTCCCACCCCGCCTTATCTAATACTAGATATATAGTACACACTTATAAAATGCTTGTTGATTGATCAAATCTTAGAGATCCATAACTGGCAGCAGGTACACCATGAATATGCCTCCTAGATTTGGGGCACACTTCCTACGTAGGCATTAGACATTCAATATAAAAGATCACAATTCCAAAAGCCTGAAATAAATGGAAGAATTGTCTCAGATCATCAGGGATACAAGAGATACAAGAAGGCAGTGGAAGAGTGAAGACTGAAGTAGTTCAGATTTCAAAGGTGAAGAAAAATGGGGTAAAGAGATGGAATGAAGAGCAGGATGATGTGTAAAGGAGAACAGTGGTAAAATCACAGAATGGTCTGTATGTCCACATTATGGAGAAAAAGGATAGAGCCTTTCTCTGGACTATGTGATGTGAAGGTTAACAAAGAATCTGAGATCCTTTCTATCCTCCAACCTGTTCTGAGTAAAAGAGAGCTGAGAAGATGAAGGAGTCCGAAGTAAGGACTAGGCCAGAATTATTAGGGGTCTGACTGAAACTTGAGATACTTAGACGGAAACTAGAAATACGGAGGCCTGGGGAAGCTAAGAGCTTAGCAGTACATAGACTAGAACTAGAGATGAGGAGTCTAGAGTGTCCAGAAGGGGAGAGCTGAGACTGGTGGCCATTTATAAACCTCTGTGGACAGCATGGGGGAGCATCTGGTCCTACTTAGGAGTTTGTTTGACATTTGAGTGGACCCCAAAGCCTGTGTGGTTTTTGGAGCCTCACAAAGAATTCAAAATAAATTCCTTTGGTTTAAAAAAAAACTGAGGCCCATTCCTGGCCTTCTGAACCAACATTAAGGGGAGCTGCCACCCAGGGAGCTCCAGGAATGTCCCCTAAAGCCAAGTCACCCCTCTGGACCATAGCTCAACCTTCCTGGATCAGACATCTCTAGCACTAGCCTCTTCCAGAATTCTCCCATGTCCTCTGGCACTCTTCTTTCCTCACCAAGACCTATTCCAGGAAAACTAAGTAGGGTGATTGGTCAGTCACATCTATTCCTGAGTCCTGGCCTCCAATACTTGGAAAAAGGCCCCAGGACCCTTCCAGGGTTTCTAGGAACTGGGGAGAGGGGGGAAGAGGAGGGTCTGGAGGGCAGAAATGGCATATCCATCTGTAGATTCTAGTTCAGTCGTTTCCGTTGTGCCAGACTCTTCCTGATCCCATTTGGGGTTTTCTTGACAAAGGCACTGGAGTAGTTTGTCATTTCTTCCTCCAATTCATTTTATAGATGAGGAAATGAAGGCAAACAGGGTTAAATGATTTGCCTAGGGTCACACAGCTAATGTCTGAAGCTAGATTTGAACTCACGTCTTCCTAATTCCAGGCCCAGTACTCCGACCACTGTACCACCTGGCTGTTCCATCTGTAAATTACTGTCCCCTTATAATGATTACAAGGTGTGGCAGAGAGTGGGAGGTCAATGAGAACAAACAGAATTGGGTTTCACAGACTCAAAGAACATAGAGTGGTGGAAAAATGGGAGCAAAAGATTGTGAATAGCACAGAACCCATCTTGAGAAGTGTATTGAGGCCAAATACCCCTCTCAAACACAGATAACAATTTAGGATATACGACTTCAGAGTTTGCTTTAGGGAGAATGGTCATTTCCACTTATAGCCTACCCTTTGGTGCTTCCATCAAAGACGAAATACTAAACTGGATGGACCATGGGTTTGACCCAGTCTCACAAGGCTTATGATCTTACAGTTTGAGGAAGTTAAAATTTGGCCCCAGAAAGCACCCTGAAGCTATTAGAGTTGAACAGTAAACAAGAGCATCCCGGTGAATTGGGTGGAAATAAGAAGTGAACCCTGCTGTCACTGCTTACCATAATAAATCAACAAGCTTTTATTAATCACCTACTGTATCCTAGGCCACATGTTAGGTGCTGAGTTTACAAGGAGAAAGATGAAATAATCCCTGCCCTAAAATTTTATATCTATTGGGATACCAGGGGTGGGCAACTTGTGAAATTGTTCTGTGAAGCTTGGATTCAGTCAAAGGCCGCACTTGAGGATCTAGAGGGCCACATGTGGCCTCAAGGTCTCAGGTTCCCCACCTCTAGACGAGATGATCTCCAAAATTCTATGAAGAGTGAGGTCAGTTACCCCGGGGACATAATATTGCAGCTCCTGATTTCACCACCAGGTGGCAATTAGCTTTCAGTGCTAAATAGCCGCGGGGCAAACTTTCCATTGTTCAGCCTGTCTATCTCTGCATCTTTATTCACAGTACACGTAGGATCCTGGGATCAAAGAATTAGAATTATAAAGGACCTTAGAAATCTGGTCTAACAACCTCACTTAGCAGATGAAGAAAGGAAAAAAGGCCCCGGGCTTTGGCATCCTCTTCAAGGTCACACAGGGAACGTGTGATTTTAAGCCAGAATCTCTGCCTCTATCTCTTTCCAAGACGAGATGAATGAAGTACAAGCTCCCTTCCACTCAGGCTCCCACAGGCCAGTAGAGAGTGAGGGACTAGAGTTGGGAGGAAAAGCACAGAAGTAATAAATATCTTTGCCACTGTGCGTGTGTGTACCTACTCTAAATAGTGGACTGACCACACTCTACATGGAGCCTCTGTATACACACACCTGCAACAGAATAAATTTTTCTAAAGTATCATGAACATACCCCTTTTGTTGCTGTTTTTCAGTCATTTCAGTTGTGTTCAACTCTCCAGGACCCCATTTGGGGTTTTCTTGGCAAAGATGCTGGAGTGGTTCGCCATTTCCTTCTCCAACTCATTTTACAGATGAGGAAACTGAGGCAAACAGGGTGAAGTGACTTGCCCAGGGTCACAAAGGTAGTAAGTGTCTGAGGTCCGATTTGAACTTAGGAAGATGACTGAGTCTGCCTGGCACCTAGCTGCCCCATATATAATTTCCCTACTCCCAAACTTGCAAGGACTCCTCATTCTTTATATGATGAAGTCAAAACTCTTTAGTCTGTCATTTAGGATCTTTTACACCTCCTCCTGATGTACCACACTTTTACCTTTTGCCACCTTCTCCCGCTCCAACATAATCTGTGATCCAGTAACACTTCCTCCTTCCATCTCCTAATTCTGGCCTTTTTCACTTGTGGTCCCCTATCCCTGGAATTCTCTCCTTCCTCATCTCTGGTTTCCTTGGCTTCCTTCAGGTTCCAGTAAAAATCTCACTTTCTACAGGAAACCTCTCCCAAACTTCATGAATGCTAGTGCTTTCCCTCTGAAATTATCTCCAATTTGTCTTGTCTGTAATTTGCCTATTCATAACTGTTTGAATGTTGTCTCCCTCATTAGACTGGGAGCACCTTGAGAGGACAGACTGTCTTTTGCCATTCTTTGTAACCCCTGTGCTTAATGTGGTATCTGTCAAACAGGAATTACCATTAGTTGATATGATGACCCCTATTTGGATTGTCTTTTCTCACTTCTTCACTTATATCTTTCCCTTTCTTCAAGGCCTAACAGGTCCTGCAGCCTCTCGACTGATCCTAGATGATCCCAGAATCCATCACTCCTTCCCTAGAATTCCTACAGTACTTTCTGCTAAAAAACTACTACAGGGTCACTTGTCTCTGCATGTTTTTGTTCTGCTCTCCCTAATCTGCCAGATCTCCAAGTCTCTGAGCTGTGCCTCATACATCTTGGCATCCTCAGGGCATTCCTCAAGCTCAAAGTGATTCCTTAACCTCAAATCTCTCCATTCTGCTTGGAACTCTCCTTTTCATATAATAACTTTTACTGAAATTACTCGTAAACATCAGCCCTCCTACTAATTGGTGAAAGGCCCAAGAGTTGTTTGTACTTTGTAAGCCCCAGAGCCCAGCATAGTAGAGGTGCTTAAGAAATGTTCGTTGAATTTGTGCAAGCTCATCCACACTCAAGAACTTTGTTATTAGTGAAGAGGGTGAGGGAAAACACGAATCTGAGTATAAAAGCCCAGACCATCCAAATGCACACTGGCTCCATGGGGGAGGGAATAATGGAGACTCTCAGGGTTGATTTGGGTATTACCGCTTTGGTATGTCGTTGTTGTGAACTTGTTTCTGTCATGCCCAAATCTCTGTGACCCCATTAGATGTTTTTTTGGCAGAAATACTGGAGTGGGGTTGCCATTTTCTTCTCCAGCTCCATTTACAGATGAGTAAAATGAGGCAAACAGGGTTAAGTGATTTGCTCAGGGTCACACAGTTAGTAAGTGTCTGGTGTCACATATGAACTCAGGTCCTCCTGACTCAAATTCAATCCACTGTACCACCAACTTGTCTTGTGGGAAGTGGGGGGCAATGGAAATTCCTGTTACTAGCTAGCTTCTGTAGACCTCAAATGTCCTCAACTGTAAAAAGAGGAGATAGGAATAGATATCCCCTGAGATCCCTTCCACCTCCTTCATTTTACATAGAAGGAAACTGAGGCCCACAGAGTTTAAGGGGCAGGTCCCAAATCACCTGAGTAACATAGGTAGGATTCAAATCCTGGACCTCTTGACTCAATACTCAACCCCACAGTTTTCCAGTGAACTACCTTTCTACTACTTTTAATTCCTGTTCCACACTCTCTCATTTCCCAGCCCACCTACTTTCCTCAGAGTTTCTGGTAGGTGGTAGAAAGCTTGAATGGAACTTGCCTGAAGGATGTGAGGAATATGTAACACACAGAAACATTGGGAGAAACATCCTATACAACCCTACTAACAAATGAGTGAATACCATTTCTACACTGGGAGGGCAAAGCTGATTTTTTAAAATATTGTCTTCTATACAGACAAGCTGCATGATTTATGTATTATGCATACGTGTGTAGACAGAAAGATGGAAGTTAGATAAAAAGATAGATAGATAGATAGATAGATAGATAGATAGATAGATAAGACACATGCTTGTGCAAGTTATACCCAAATGCCAGAGAATGGCTTGCTATTCTCTATGGAAATACAACTACAATTAAGATCACTGACAGTCCACTCAGTCCTGGGACCCAAATGGAACATACAAACTGTAGAAGAGTGGGGACATTTCCTGCTGATGCCCTTGCCAGCTTTGCTTACTGTTTTCTACAGCACTGTCCAATAACCACAGTTCATCGCAGGAGACACCTGTCTGGTTCCAGACACTGAACCCTGCACACCGTTGTTCAAAATGTACTATAGCATCCACAACCCAGGCAGGTCACAGGACTGAGCTAGGAAAGGGAATGGGGAAACCAAGAGCTTCTCGTGGGAAAGCAGAGGAATTGGGAGGCATGAGTGAAACTGTGTTACACTGGGAAGATGAATGAGAAGGAAAAAGGGGAATGTGTTTGTGTATCTGTGTTGGAGACAGCTCAGTTCCACAGAGAGGATTCCGGGTAGTAAGCACACGAAAACACACACACAGGCAGCCCAAATCTAAAATATATAGCTCCAGACTTCCACCTACTCCAGTTACTAAACTCAGTCGGCAATTCTCCCGGATCCCTTCCCCCATCACCCCATTCATGTGTCCTGTCCTCCTGAACATTCTCAGACAAACCCACGAGTTCACACAAACACCAAAACTTCCCTTCCAAAAATGAGTTCCAGAGCAGGATCGGTCTCCACCTGCCTCCGCACCTCCTCTTTCCCCACCTCCACCCTAGTCAGGCCACCACTTTCCTGCCTGACACATTCCCCAGAGACTACTGCTCTGGGATTCAGGTACAACACACATCCACATTCACCATGTGAATCCTGGTGAAGAAAATCAATCAGTTTCTGGTTTCCTTCTGCCCACTACAACCAGGGACACCTGGACCTGGGGGCACTGTTTTTCTTAGCCAGAACAGAGCTCCGTTTCCTTATGTGAATGGTGGGTGCCTCGGGGTTAAGAAAGTTAGAGAGGTCGATGAACCTGAGGGTTCTGTGAAGTCAAACTAGGACAGCTGAGGAAGGGCAGGCAGCTCTCACAGAGCGGTTCAAAGTTTGGGGCTAAGCTAGAAAGCAGGTGCCAATGGTCAGGAGGGCCAGGAGGCGATAGTTACATCACCGATGTTTCTAGATACAGATCTATTTATCTAACTATGGATACAGATAGATATTTCCTGTCCCTCCCTACACCCTTTCCATACTGATATCTACTTATATAGACATATATAATACAAAAGATACATATTAATATGCATGTACATACAACATACATATATACATATATGCGTATGATATATATATATATATATACACATATATGTATACACCAAGTGATAGCATAATCTTGGTAATGAACTTCCCAAAAGCAATAACTACACACACACACACACACACACACGCACACGGCTTACCCCATCAGTCGCCCGCGGGATGAGGGCGGGGGCGGGGGCGCAGCCCGGACTCTCTGCCCGGTCCGAGGGCGCTGCGGAGCCGAGGCAGACCTGACCAGAGGTGCATTCTGCTGCCTTAGGGTCACCGCAGACATCTGTGCAGGTGGCAGGACTCTGCGGGTCTGCTGGCTTCTGAGAGGCCTCCTGATCTCGCCGTCGGAGGGGTTCCTCAGGTGACCCCAACCTGACTGGGGTACGTCTCCGTGAGGCTGAGCTGTACCAAGCCCTCCTTGCTCCCGGAACAGACTGTACACCTTGCCCACAGCGGCGCCAGAGTGACTGACCCCAGGGCGTCGAAGCCGGCTCCGGTCCCTGCCCGCGGGCTCGTACCTCCCCACGAGATCCCGCTGGGCATCCCCCACCCCCACAAAGAGAGCCAGGGTCAAGGGCAGAAAGCTTCTCCAGTAGCTCCCCATGGCTGGCCTCGAGCGAGAAAAACTCAGCGGACAAGCGGCAGCCGCCGCATGTAGCGCCCGGAACAGCCGCCCCCGGGGCTCCGGCTCCTGGGCTCGCCGGGCGGGAGGAGATGCTTGCCTCGAGCGCCTCCCAAACTCGCTGTCCCGCACGCGCCCCCGGATCAAGGAGCTGGGGGCGGAGGAGCTCCGGGTCCGGGCAGAGTCTCCCGGCTTCAGAGCCGCTCCGATCTCCGGCCCCTCGCCTCCCGCTCAGCCCGGTGCCCCCTGCCCACTCCGCGCGCACAGCGGCTGGCACCTTCTGCTTGCTTCCTCCTGTCACTGCGACCTCGGGAGGGGATGTGGAGGGTTTTATTTTTGGAAACCTCCCACTTTTTTTTCCAGCCTCTTTTATCCACACTGTTGCCCCCTCGGAGAGGCGGCTCAGCCTCCTCATTACGGGAGAGAGGGAGGAATTCCAGAAACACCCACTTTGGCACCACGGAGCGTACGAGAGGCGGAGGGGGATTAACCCCTGAGGTGCTGGGGATAGGCAGGCCCCCCGCTCCGAGCTTGACCCAAGAGCCCGCAGGGGAGGTAGCGCCCGGGGAGGCGGCGGGTCCAAGGGCATCTCCTATTAGTCAGTCTCGGATGTTTTCTTCTCTGTCCTGACTTTCACCTTTTGGGGGCTCTCTCTCGGGGGCTGGTTGTGAATTCTGGTGGCCTCCACGCACCTTGAAACTGAGTCACTGAGTGGCACACGAGAAAGGGTGGCAGGTCCCGGGCCCGAGATACGGAAACTACAGCAAACTACAGTCTCCTCCCCGAGAGATGATAGCATTCATGCCCGGTGCCACATGCCGCGCGCGGCTGGAGTACAGACCAGAACTCTCTTGCCTCCGGCTTCCCCTGGGGCATAAAGGGGCTTTTAGAGGATGGCATGAGTAGTATGCCCCCTGGTGGCATGAACCGAGTTCTTCATTCATAGCTACAGCGGATTAAATGATGACCCAACCACATCTTGCCTTGAACTCTTAACATTACTTCAGCCAGAAGTTCAAAGTACTTTCCCAGTAGGAATTCATTCATCTCATCCTGTTCAAATCTTTTAGCTCTCGATCACTGCAATTTACTTATAAGTTCAAGTCAAGTCAGAGATGTGTGTGTTAACTGGAGTAAGGGGTGGGGTGGGTGCTATTCTGGGGTAGATGACACCCATTTTTTCATTGGCACAAAGTCATATAGGAAGCCAGGGACAAAATGGAGGATAAAACGCAAGCTTCCTAATCATGAGGGTTTCCACACTGTCTTCCTTCCCCTCTCCAGCTGGCAGCAATGTTCTCTGAACTCCCACAGACTGTAAGTCTCTGTCCTCTGAACACCCTTAGTATTTTATTCATGTGTTTCATGGGGTACCTACCATACTCTATTTGTATCATATTTAGAACATGTAATTTCCCTTCTAGCTTGAGAGTTTCTTTTATATTCAATTCTAATTACACTACCCTGATATATTATTTCTGAATTTACTTCTTTTCTTGAAAATAAACTCTAGAAAGCACACCCTTATTTTGTAAAGAAGGGAGAGGTATGGGGGGGCAGACAGTAGATAATGAAAGGAAAAGAGGTAGCGGATGCCAGGTGGAGCTTACATTAGTGTGGGTAATTAATTATAATGCCTTCTCTCTATTGATTATCTCCCATTTATCCTACAGATATCCATATATGTGTCTATCCATATGTATCCATGTAAATCCTTATATATGTATATATATGTATACACACACACACACACATATATATATATATATATGTCTTGTTTGTACATAGTTGTCTGGATGTTATCTCTCCTATTAGACTATGGGCTCCTTAAAAGCAAGGACTACCATTTTGCTTTCTTTGTATCCCTAATAACTGTCACAGTGCCGGGCACATAGTAGATTCTCTATATTTATGGACTGACTGTCCTTTCCTCCATAAAAGGAGGGGACAGATAATCACATTCACAGGATCATTAACTTACAGCCAGGAGGAACCTAATGGGTCATCTCATCAAATCCCTAAATCTCACAGATGAGAAAACTGAAGAAATGGAAGCATCGGATGTCTGAACCCAAGCTGGCTCAGAGGCCGGGAGGCTCCAGGAGGCACAGTGGGCCGCAGTGGAGTTCAGGAGTCAGCAAAGTGTTTTTTAAATAGTGGAATGCATTGTTGTAGTGTAAAGGGTGTAAGAGAAAAGAAAAGAGGGAGCAAGTCTGGTGGCTTAATATAAATTTAGGAAGGTTTGGAATACAGAAGTCCAGTCCAAGGAAACATAGAGCACAACAAGAGAGCTTTATTAGAAAAACCTTAGCACCCTCAGAATGCCATCAGCTTTGCTATTTCACTTCATCACCACCCTTTTTACGTCTGATTGGATGGTGGAGCCATGGACTCCAAGACCCCCATCTAAGGAGGAAGTACAGCTCAGAACATCTCACCTCTCAACGGGCTCAACTACTTTAGGACTTCTCTGATTTTTCCACTATTTGGGCACCTTCCCAGGTTACTTCTTCCCTGCCCCACCCTCCCCCCCACACACACACATTTAAGTTTCCTTTTGTGCTGTCTTCCTCTATTAGATGATAAGCTTGCTGAGGGCAGGAATGGCTTTTTTTCATATTTGTATTCTTAGCACTTAGCACATGCCTGGAATTTAGTAGGCATTTAACATGTGTTTATTGAGAGAACCTAGGATGGTGGAAATAGATGAAAAGCACTGGAGCCCTGATAGAAATGGGCACCCTTACCTACTTTTTATTAGAGTCAATCAGAACCAGACCTTGGGGGAAGGGAAAGAGACCATGGAAGTGGAGACTGGTGTTGATTCATGTTAGTGGGGTGACAGAAGACTTCTGGGGAACTGACAACTAGTGGATATTCAAACCCCGCCATCAGCAAGAAAGGGGCTTTTTGACATTGATCTTATTTGATAGGGTGACTCAGGTTTTGAGCTTACCTGGGACTTTTTCTTTTCAAAGGTGGGGAGGCTAGTAAGCTCTTTAACCCTTGGGCTAAAGGCAAGATTCCCTGGACCAGCTTCAAGGAGAAGAAATTGGTGCAAGCTTACTCATGTCAGAGAATTTTAAGACTCAGGGAAGGATCCTTTGTAAGAACTCTCCCATTCTACCCACTATTTCCCCGAGATTCACATGGGAGATGGGATGACAGACAAGGTATAAGGAACAGGTTCCCAAGACAATATCCTCTATCCCACCTTCCTTCCTTCCTTCCTTCCTTCCTTCCTTCCTTCCTTCCTTCTCTCTTTGTTTTTTTGTCTATGGGAGGCAACACAGGCTAATGAAAAGCACACTGAACTTGAGAGTCTAGAGAAGGAATATTTTAATGCATTTTGAAAGTGTCTATTATGGCCAGGATATTGTGCTAAGCCACTTTACAGTTATAATTATATCATCTGTTCCTTCCAACAATCCTGGAAGGTAGGTGATATTATTTTTCCCATTTTTACATATGAGGAAAATGAGTCAGATAGAGACTAATCAATGTGCTAAGGGTCACACAGCTAATATCTGAGGTCAGAGTTGAACTCAGGTCTTCTTGACTCTAGGCCAGAACTCTATCCACTGAAGGCCCTAAGTCAGATAGTACCCCTCCTCTCCATTGATAATACCACTACCACCACTCTATTTCAGATCCCCACCAGGCTCCCAAGACCAGAAACCTTGGAGTCATCCTTGTCCTTTAGCTACTTTTTCCTGTTGTGTGTCCAAGACATTATTATTACCCCATCTCTCTTGTCTGTACATTGGAATTCTGCCACTCACTCAGTCTCTCAATACGGGTTCCACCTTAGCCAAAAGTTACACACAAACTTTCTTCTTCCCTCATTTACAGGATCAGCTACCCCATTCCTTCTCTAGGGGCTCTTGTAATTTCCCACCCAGTACACTCAGAACCACAATGACTAGATGATCTACTATAAATAAATGATATCACCCCACCCATAGAACTTCTGCCTCTGCAGAATTTCCAATCTCCAAAAACATGTAGGGCCTGGAGTGTCCAATTGCCTCGAGCTGGAACAACCCATTTCCTCTCATTCATTCATTGAACACATAGTTTCTAATTTCAGCTCTCCTACACATTTACTGTAGAAAATCTTAACCTATCTGGGCCTCCGTTTCTTCATTTGTAAAACAGAAATAATAATTCTTGTAATCTATCCTTTAGGGTTATTGTGAGAAAAATATGTTGTGAAATGTGAAATTTTATTATCCATCAAAGATTTATTAAATACCTATTATATATATATATCACTATACTAGATGGAGGGAGGATATAAAGTTTAGATAAAGTATGGTCTCATCCTTCATGGAACTTATAGTCTTCTTGTTGTCCCATCATTTTCAGTTGTATTTCAGTCTTTGTGAGTCCATTTGGAGTTTTCTTGGCAGAGACACTGGAGTGATGTGCCATTTCCTTCTCCAGCTCATTTTACAAATAAGGAAACTGAGGCAATTGGGGTTAGGTGATTTGCCCAGGTTCACACATCTAGTAAGTGTCTCAAGCCAGATCTGAATTCAGGAAGATGAATCTTTCTGACTCCAGACCTAGTGCTCTATTGACTTCACTATCTAGCTGTATACCTTGTAGGATGATGACACTAACAAACATGGCTGTAATACACAATATTATGTGATAAGTACATTATCAAAGTCAAAAACAAATTGCTATGTATGAGGAGGAGAGAGGTTTGGCAGGGAAAGAGGGTGCCAATCAGGGGTGTGCTACTGAATTTTTAACAATTGGCCTTTTTTAAAGTACATATGACACTTTTTAGATTTAATTGGCACTATTATCATTTTTTTCATCACTCTTAGGTATAGACCAGTAGTATAATACTCAAATAGAATGGATCCATGTGGGCCACATATTGACTTAGAAAACTAGAAATTAACATTATCTATGTTACATTTGTATTTATTTTGTTAAACTATTTCCCAATTACATATTAATCTTGTTCTGCTGGTTTTGCACATCATATTTGCCTTGTGGCTGCTGGTTTTGGTTCTTCTGGCTAATCAACAAAACAGTAAACCAAACCTTGCTCACTCAAGCATGTGTAAATTTCCAAGGTGTAAATGCTCACACTGAAAATTTAACAATCCAGCAGCCACGCTCTCAGGTCTTCTCCCCTTGCTTTTTCTCTCATGATCCAATTCACCAAGATCAAAGCCCTGGAAAATTTCACCTCCTTTCTCATCCATTTCCCTCCTCAGCAGCAATGCTGGGGTTCTGATCCTTTAGAAGATCCCTAGTTCTAATGGCCTCCAGCTTGGCCCATGACTCATCCTTCCTCTGCTTCCCTACCGCCTTCTGCCAATTAGGGGATAAGAATGATGCCAACACTACTCACCCACCTCCTGGGACTGTTGCAGGGAGTAATTCATCTCTGAAAAACTCTTGGGGGCCAGGAAGTTCTTTATAGAGAGTCCCAAGGGTTTGATAATGAGATAATTGGCTCATGGGTAGAAGAGGAAGGCCTCAGCCTTGATCCAGGACAGAATCACTGCTGTTTGACTGACACTGGGCAGAAGTCTAATTGCTTTCTCATGTCATGCTGGAATAGTGCTGGGGGCCAGAGAGCTACCAAAGCTCTTACTAATTTGATAAACAAGAGCCTTAAAAACAAGGAAATATCTTCCTGCTCCCTTTGCTGGAACCCAGTCTTTGGAATGGAGACAGGATTCCGGGGATTTTTCTTACTCATTCAGACCTCGGAAATGACTGTACCTCCAACACCGAATTCTTTTTCCCAGGAGGGCTAGTTCCCCTCTTTCAGAACAAATAACAAATTATCTAGTTAATCGCTGGGTTGGGCAGTGGAAAGGAACACTAATCAGGGTCCAGGCCCTCCAAAGGAGAGCACCCAGAAAGATAAGCAAGCCAGAGGCATGGTGGTCTTCTTTTGCTACTCGAAATCTATGGCCCTGAAAACAGAAGCCTTGGTCCTCATTGTAAAAGATGAAGATAACTCAGAAGTTGAACAGCTAGGGTACAGTGGATACAGAATTGAGCCTGGAGTCAAAAGTTGAGTTCAAATCTGGACTCAGACTAGCTGTGTGACTGTGGGTAAGTCACTTAACCCTGTTGACCTCAGTTTCCTCATCTGTAAAATGAGTTGGAGAAGGAAATGGCAAACCACTCCAGTATAGCTGCCTAGAAAACCCCAAAATGGGATCATGAAGACACAGATACTATTGAAACAACTGAACTGATGAGGTTCAGGGGTGCTGGGGATCCCAATATACCAACATGCCAGTTCCTGCTCTAATGAATTTAACACAAGCCTTCTTAAAGCCAAAGAAAAGAAAGTTTATTAAAGATTTTCCACCTTGGGTTGACTCTTAAGGAACCTAAGCATTTGTAATGCTTGTATTCACAAGTAGGCCAGATAGAATCACAAACAGAGTCTGAGATGGATTGCATCTGAGCACCTTCATAGAGGCGAGATGGAACTTAAATACAGAGAAGACTGTAGAAGGGATCTGGGTAGTCTAGGGTGATGGGAGGAGGGGTTTAGGAGGGTCTTGAGGAGAAGTCCTAGGAGCACTTCAGTGGGACTGGCCAAGGGTTGGAAACAACTGGAGGTGATCAGGAGATATCAGACAAAGGAGGGCCTGGACTAGAAGCAGGTATCTCCAGGTAGTCTGGGGTCCCAGGGATGGTCTTGATAGATCAAACCCAGGGAGGATCCTGATGGGAGTGGTCATCAGCCTGGGGAATGGAGTTTTCGTAGGATCAAGGGTGGGGAGTGCAACAGAGAACCGGGCACAGTTGATAACGAAAAGCCCATGGACTTCTGGAACAAATGGGAGGGTTAGAATTGAGTAGGAAAGGCCTGATTAAGGGGAATATTCAAGGGGAGCTTGAGGAGGTTCCCAGAATCCAAACCCCATCAGAACAACAAGGTCACCAAACCTAATGTTTCCAGAAAGAGACTCAGTGCTTCCTCTACTCTGATATTCCTAAGGCCCATACAGATTGGCACTCAGCATCAGATACTGTCAGACTGGCTTGCACCCAGGTCTGACACTGCCTGCCTCCTGTGCAGACAGGCATGTCCTACCAGCTGGGTAGCTGTGACTGCCTCTCCCTTTGGTATTTCTTACATGAACACAACTCTAGATAACTATTAGACAATTGTGGATCAGACAATAAAGTTAACCTGGAGCCCAGGTGGAAGAACTTCAAATAAACTCATGTGTGTCCTGGGACTGAACAAATTTGCTCTTATGAATGGCCATGCAGAAGCTAAGTCTTGGGGATGCCAGATCTGTACATTCTAGAAAGAGGACCATAGACTATAAAGCTTAAGATAGAGAACTAGGAGACCAGGATTCTAATCTTCATTCTCTTACATGAGTATGGCCGAGTTCACCAGCCATTCTGGGCTTTAGTGTCCTAATCTATAAAATGAGAATAACTGTGAGATCACTTTCCCCACTCCCCCATCCAAACTTGCAGGATTATTGTGAGAATGAATTAAATACCCTCTCTTTTAGTCTGGAAGAGAGCAAAGTATGCGTACCCAGAACTTCTTTTCCTTAGGATTTAGAGACAGTTGCCTTAGCTTTCCCAAATAAAAAGGAAGCGAGAACTGATGGGGTGATGGGACCTGAACCCCTAAAAGGAAAAGACCATGTCTTTGAAAATCGTCTCTGAACTTTCCCACACAATCCAGTCCTTGGCCATCTCGATATTCAATAGCCCTTTCACTGTGGCTCTCTAACCCAGCACAGACAACTCAACTTCTTTCACTGTTAGCACCTGAGCCACCCAAGCTATTTACCATTCCTTACTTAATTCCATCCAAATCTTCTCAGTCTTTTTCTGTTCTCTTCCCCATAAGGCTGCAGATTTACTAGGAAATCTTGCCCACCATACTAAAGTTACAACAAACTTCACTACTTTGACTGAAAGAAGACTTGAGTAATTGAATTCTTTCCAGGAACACACCCCCCACGCTTAAATTTGGGCATTCCCAGAACCCCAAACCACAACATATTTTGGTTCTAACTGGAAATCGAACCTGGGCTGATGGTAGTGAGAGCACCAAATCCTAACCAAAACATAACCATATTGGAATAAAGTGCTGGGTTTGGAGTTAGGAAGACCTGGGTTCAAATCCCTCCTCTGACATTTATTAGTTATGTGACTCTGGATATTTTAAAGCAGAGGTACTATAAAGATAAAGCGGAGGTTCTATGAAAACCTTAAGAAGTTAAACCCTCTCTTCTTCCCTGTTTCTTTCAAAGGCACTACCATACTTCTAGGAATCGAGATTCACAACCGCCAAGTCATCTTCAGCTCCTTACTCTCACCCTCCATATGTCTTTTCTTTTGCGATCAGGGTTAAATGAAGTATCTGAGACCATATTTTAATTCTGGTCCTCCTGCCTCCAAGGCTGGTGCTCCATCCACTTTGACACCCAGCTGTCCCTCACCCTCCATCTCCAATTAGATTTCAAGACTTGTCAGTTCTTCCTCAACATCTCTCATATCCATACCTTGGCTCATTCATGGCTAACACCCTACTTCAGACCCTCATAATTTCTCCCCTAAACTATTGAAATTGCCTCCTGATTGTGTTGTGGCCTATGGGAATCTCAAAATTCAAGGGCAACAGAAGTGGGTCCCACCTTGAAAGAATTCAACCTGAGCCTTCTTTTAGTCAGAAACAGGGTTTGTTAAAACACTTGTTGAGGTGGGCAAGATTTTAAGAATCTGCACATTTGTGACCCTTGTATTGACAATCGGATCAGATTCTTAAGGAATCTGAGCCTTTGTGATGCCAGTACAACTGGGCCAGACTCTTAAGGCCATCTCATGGGACCCACACAGTGGTCAAGGAGTGGGTCTAGATGGAATCAAGGAGTGACGGTCTAGGGTGGGGCCAGGTGCAGAAATGAAAGGGCCGTTAAAGCTCAGGGATCTGAGTTCAGGGAGTGGACTCCTGGAATGCATGGGAAAGTTAAAAGGGGAAGGGGTCCAAAGCCCAAACTCCGTCAGTTGGTCTCCCTGCCTCAAGTCTTCCCTTTCTCCTTCATCCTCTACGTAGCTACCAAAGTGATTTTCCTAAAGGACAGATCTGCCCATATCATTTCTCTAGTCAATAAACTCCAGTGGCTCCTTATTAAACCTTGATTTGGCATTTAAAGCCCTTGCCAATCTGTCTTCCATCCACATTTGCAGCCTTATTTATTCACTCACTTTTTGGTCCAGCCAAAGTGCCCTTGCTGTGATTCACTGTCTTCCATCTCCGTACTTTTGCACAGGTTGATTCCCATCTGAAATAAAGTCTCTTTTTTACATCTATCTCTAAGTTTCTTCCAAAGTTCAGATCAAATGCCACCTTCTGTATTAGATCTTTCCTAATGCCCCTAGATGCTAGTGTCTCCCCTCCCAAAATAACCATGTATTTACTTTGCACCGTATTTCCTTTTATGCTTATGAAAGGACAGGAAGTGCTATATCCTATTTGTACTCCAATAAAGCAGAAATTTGGAAGGAAAAAAAGATAGTCATTGGAATGTTGAGAGACATGCCTCCCAGATACAAAGGAAACATTTCAAGTCTTAGAAAGGGGCTAAAGCTAGAATAGCTGGATCGCATATGAAGAGACCATCTAGACAATAAACTTGCCCCAGGGCACAGGCTGCTTTGGGGGACCTTTTTCTCCAGCCACTCACCTACAGAATTTGGGGAAGGGTAACTTCACTGATCATCATAAGTAAAGACGAACTGAAGGAAGCAACTTCAGAACCTTCTAGAAGGATCAATCAGGGGAGGTTAGACTTCTCCCGCTTCCTAACTGGAGGTTGACAAACCTGAGAGCTGGGATTCTGAGTGAATTGTGAGGAACCCTGGGCAAGTCACTCAGCCCTGTTTGTCTCAGTTTCCTCATCTGTAAAACCAGCTGGAGAAGGAAATTGCAAATCACTCCAGTATCTTGGCCATGCAAACCCCAATGGGATCATGACACAACTGAATGACAAAATAGCTATTCCTCAAAGAGCCCTCAAACCAGGCTAAAAATATAGCAAAGGCAATAAACTTGTCTCTAGTCACAAGCTGCTTCAGTACCTTTGTTCGCAGACACTTGACCATTAGAAATCTGAGAAATGAACTGCGATGATCAATTGCGTGAGGTTTATTACTGAGAGGATCCAGTTCCAAACCAATCAACTAATCCATCAAAAATCAGTTATTAAGCATCTATTTCTGTCAGGCACTGGGCCAGGTCCTGGAGAGACAAATACAATAAATAAAACAATCCTTATTCATATGAAGTTTGCATCTAATAGGAGAGGCAGCAAGTACATATGTAAGTATTTATAGCATCAATGTAAAATACATGTAAGTACAAAGTATTAAATGTAAGGTCGTTGGGGGTGGGGCAGTAGGTAGAGCACTAGGCCTGGAGTCAGGAAGACCTGAGTTCAAATTTAACCTCAGACACATTGTACTAGTTAAATGACCTCTTGAAACCTCCTTGAATTCTCCTTTAATCTCCCCACTTAACCTGGTCTTTCATACTCAAATCTGTTGCCATTATCTGTTACCTCTTGATTGCCCCACCTACTTCCCACCCAAGCCCTTCATTATCTGATATCTCCCAATTGGTTCCAGCTGTTTTCCACCCTGGATTACATCACTAGTTACCCCGATCCCATCAAGATCCTTCTTGGACCCACCTCCCAGACAACTAGACCGCCTCTAGATCTTTCTATATATAAATTCCATCTTGCCACCTTGAAGGCATTCAGATTCAATCCAGCTCTGACTCTGTCTAGCTGAGATTCTATCTGGCCCACTTGTATTCACAAATGCTTAGGCTCCTTAAGAGTCAACCCAGTATGGTGAAACTTTAACAGACTTTGTTTTAATTTGGTTTAAAGAAGTCTTGAGTCAAATTCATTCGAGCAGAATCCAACGTGTCAGTATTTTGAGGTCCCCAGCACCCCTGAACCTCAACAAGTTCACCCTGTTTGCTTCAGTTTCCTCATCTGAAAATAAGTTAAAAAAGGAAATGGCAAACCACTCTAAGGTATTTGCCAAGAAAATCCCAAATGGGGTCAGACACAGCTGAGAACAACTGAACTAAAAGTTTTTGAAGGAGGAAACTTGTGGGGAGGGAGGAATCAGGAAAGGCTTCATCTAAAAGGTGATATCTGAGTTACATATAAGGACTCTGAGGCAGAATTGTAGACAGCATTCATACCCGGCCTGTAAGATGGCCAGTGGAGAGTCATGTAGACTATAAATGGAGTACCACACGTGTAAGAAACAGCGACAAGGATAGTTTGGCTAGATCACAGAATGTAAGAGGGAGAGTAATGTCTAATGAAACTGGAAAAATATATTCAGTCCAGGTGGAAGGGAGCTTTAAAAGTTAAAACAGTGAAGTTTATATGTTCACTTAGCAATAGGAAACCATGGAAGTAGGTTGATTAGGGTAGTCAGATGGTCAGATCTACAGCTAATGAAAATTACTTTGGCAGCCATGTGTGAGATGGACTAGAACAGAGAGAGACTTGAGGCAGGAAGATCAGTCAGGAGGTTGTAATAATCTAGCCAAGAGATGAGAAAGGTCTGAATTAAGGTGGTAGCCAAGTGAATGGAGAAAAGGAGCAGATGTGAAAGATGTTCTAGAGTTCAAAATGGCAAGATTGGTAACCAACTGGATATATGGGGTGATGGAGAATGAGGAGTTGAGAGTTCAGAGGATGGTGGTACCTTCAATAGAAATAGGGAGGGGAAGAGTGTTTGAAGGGAAAACAGTTTTAAATGTATGGAATTTGAGATGTCTTGGAGACACTGAGTTTGAAAAATCTAATACGCAATTGGTGATTCAGGACTGAAGAAGCTCAAGGGGTTGTCTGGAACTGGGGAGGAAGAGTCAGAGACAGAGAGACAGAGGTACAGAGATAAACAGAGAGGGAGAACAAGAGAGAAGAGAGACACAGAGAGGAAGGACAGAATGAGACAGACAGAGAGAGAGAGAGACAGGCAGATATAGAGACAGAGGGACAGAGATAAACAGAGAGAGAGAATAAGAGAGGAGACAGAGAGAGAACAAGAGAGAAGACAGAGAATGAGAATAAGAGAATAGAAAGACAGAGACAGAGGGATAGAGATAAAGAGAGAGAGACAGAGACAGAGAGAAGAATGAGAGATCTCAGTCATCTACATAAAGGTGATAGTTAAACTCATGTGAACTGATGAGATACCAAGAAAGAGTATAGTGGAGAAGACAAGAGGAACCAGGACAGAACTTGGAGGCACCCACAGGTAGGAAGGATACTATATAAGAGGACAGGTATGAGAGAACATGAGGAGAGCAGTGTCATGATACAACCCAGAACGGAGAGTATCCAGGAGGAAAGGGTGGTCAAGAGGGTCAAAAGGTACTAGCAAACAGATTGAAAAAGAGTGAGGACTGAGAAAAGACCATCATGTCTGGCATTTAAGAAATGGTGGAAAACCTTGGAAAGAATAGTTAGGGCCTTAAGGGATCCAACCTAAAGAAACCTCTTTCAGTCACAGGGGTTTATGCCAATCCTAGGCTTAGGGTCTTCACCTTTTTAGAAAGAGCACAGAAGTGCTCCAGTTGAGTTGGAGGTCAGCAATGCTGGGGCCTATAGCTATTCCTGGCACAGTGGGTAAAGTATCAGGCCTGAAATCAGGAAGATCCATCTTCATGAGTCCAAATTTGGCCTCAGACACTGCCTAGCTATATGACCCTATTTGCCTCAGTTTCCTCATCTGTAAAATGAGCTGGAGAAGGAAATAGCAAACTACTCCAATACCTTGGAAAACTCCAAATGGAGTTGGACACAACTGAAACAACAGAATGACAAAATTGCTATTGCTCAGAGAACTAGCGCAGAACCATCCATCCAAGACATGTTACCCTACAAGGCGCTGAGCCACCTGAACAATTGAGATATCATGTTGTGTAAGGAGTTAGACAAGTCTAATAATGGCAATGTATCCATCACTAATAATGATATCCCTCCACAGTGTACATTGTGAAGACTCTCTAGGGAAAGAAAAGGACACTGAGACCCTAGAGTTCCATAAATATGAATTACCTGGCAACATGTGTTCTCTATATGTGAACCTCACTACCATAGTACATTATACACTCTCTCTTTCTGACTCCTGTTGTCTTTGTGAGAGTGTGCCTTAGGTTTTTTAAGAGAAATTCTTTGTAACTATTCTACTTGAGATGCCATTTGAGTAAATATCTTTTCTAAGAATTATTTTAATCTATTGGCTATTTATTTTAAATTTAACATTTCCCCCCAATTACATGTAAAAACAATTTTAACATTCTTTCTTCAAATTTTTAGTTCCAAATTCTCTCCCTCTCCCTACTCCCTCCATTAAAAGGGCAAACAATTTGACATAGGTTATATACATGTAGTCATGCAAAACACATTTCCATGTAAGTCATGCTGTGAAAGAAAACAGACCAAAAAAAAAAAAACCCTAAGAAAAATATAGAAAGCAAAGAAGAAATATCTTTGATTGCATTCAGACTCTGCCAGTTCTCTCTCTGGAGATGGACAGCACCTTTCATCATGAGACCTTCAGAATTACCTGGGGTCACGGTATTGCTGAAAATATAGAAAGCAAAGAAGAAATACCTTTTATTGCACTCAGACTCCGCCAGTTCTCTCTCTGGAGACAGAAAGCACCTTTCATCATGAGACCTTCAGAATTATCTTGCATCACGGTATTGCTGAAAATAGCTAAGTAACTCACAGTTGATCACTGTACAATGTTGTTGTTAGTGCATGCAATGTTTTCCTGGTTCTGCTGATTTCACTTTGTATCAGTTCATGTAAGTCTTTCCTCTAATGGCTAACTGTTAAGAGGATGAACACTACCATACCAGGGGTATTGTAAGCAACAGTGTTAATAGTAGTGACTCACAGAATTTCCCTCTCTTCCCCAATCCTAACCCAAGGTTAGGATTCTGAGTATCCAGCTTATGAATGTGAATGTGAGTTGGGGGAGCAAGGGAGCCCAGAGAGGGTCTTACACTTACATAAATTTTATCTCCTTTTAGCAGATGTTGAACAAATGGCAATTCAATTCAGTGAAAGTTTAGGTGTTTTTTTTTGTCCAGGGTATTGTGCTGGTCAATGAGAATAAGGAGTATCTAGGTAGCACAGTGGATAGAATGTCCAGCTGAGAGTCAGAAAGACTCATCTTCCTCAGTTAAAATCTGGCCTCTGACACCTACTAGCTGTGTGAGCCTGGGCAAGTCATTTTACCTTGTTTGCCTCAGTTTTCTCATTTGTAAAATGAGCTGGAGAAGCAAATGCCAAACTATTCTAGTATCTTGGGCAAGAAAACCCCAAATGGGGTCAGGAAGAGTCAGTCATGACTAAATGCAACTGAACAGCAACAAAGAATAAAAATAAAAAGGACAGGAAGAAAGAATCAAGGAAAGAAGTCTTTCCCCTCCTGTGGAGATATATATAGATAATTAAATGCCAGATAATTTGAGGAGAGGGGAGGAGCCAAGATGGTGGAGTAGAAAGACACACATATGCTGGCTCTCCCTAAACAACCCATAAAATACCTGTAGAGAGGGACTCTCAACAAATTCTGCAGCAGCAGAAGTGGAGAACAACAGAGTAGAGGAGATTTCCAGGCCAGGGTGATCTGATAAGACCATCAGGAAACATCTGTTGCACCAGATATGGAGCAGAGCCCAGCTCAGCCTTGGCCGCATGGCACAGCCCTTGGGGACAGAATCTACAGTTGCAGTAGTAGCAGTGGCTCCCAGATCCCTCAACCCACAGGTGCCAAAGGTCAGTGACAGGGTTTTTTCAGCTTCCCAGGAAGGAAGAAGGGCCTTCTCATAGCTCCTGCCTTAGGCAGTGACCACAGAGGCCACTTTGGGCAAGCAGCAGTTCCCACTGCAGCCTGCATCCATTGTTGGATTGTAAAAACCCCCGGGGGCACTGAGGAACTAATTATTACCTCAGCCCTGTATAGAGGCCCTGGGGGTGCTGGTGTTTATCTCACACTGAACGGTGGCCCTGCCTAAATCTCAGCCCCGCAGTGCTGGCTTGGTGGAACTGGAGGCCAGGTGGCTGTGGAGAGGAAACTCTGCTAAGATTCTGGGCACAAATATCTCTTATTGCTCCCAGACCAGTATACATGCTTCACTGTGCCACCTTGGAGGAACTGAGATCTTACAGGTCCCCAGAGTATACCCTGCTCTTGACAAAGGACCCAATAGTCAAGTAACTGGTTGGGGAAATGCCCAAAAAAGGGAAAAAATTAAGACTATAGAAGTTTACTTTCTTGGTGAAGAGGTACTCTCTCCCATACTTTCAAATGAGGAAGAACAATCTTACCATCAGTGGAAGACATAAAAGTCAAGGTTTTCGCATCAAAAACCTCCAAAATAAATATGCAATGGTCCCAGACTACGGAAGAGCTCAAAAAGAATTTTGAACATCAAGTAAGAGAGGTGGAGGAAAAATTGGGAAGAGAAATGAGAGAGATGCAAGAAAAGCATGAAAAGTGGGTCAACACCTTGCTAAAGGAGACCCAAAAAATGCTGAAGAAAATAACACTTTGAAAAATAGGCTGACTCAATTGGCAAAAAACATTCAAAAAGCCAATGAGAAGAATGTTTTAAAAAAGCAGAATAAGCCAAATGGAAAAGGAGGTTCAAAAGCTCATTGAAGAAAATAGTTCTCTCAAAATTAGAATGGAACAGATGGAGGCTAATGACTTTATGAGAAACCAAGAAATTACAAAACAAAGCCAAAAGAATGAAAAAATGGAAGATAATGTGAAATATCTCATTGGAAAAACCTGGAAAATAGATCCAGAAGAGACGATTTAAAATTATGGGACTACTTGAAAGTCATGATCAAAAAAGCAGCCTAGACATCATCTTTCATGAAATTACCAAGGAAAACTGCCCTGATATTTTAGAACCAGGGGGCAAAATAAATATTGAAAGAATCCACTAATCACCTCCTGAAAGAGATCCAAAAAGAGAAACTCCTAGGAACATTGTGGCCAAATTCCAGAGTCCCCAGGTCAAGGAGAAAATATTGCAAGAAGCTAGAAAGAAACAGTTCAAGTATTGTGGAAAAACAATCAGGATAACCCAAGATCTAGCAGCTTCTACATTAAGGGATCGAAGGGCGTGGAATAGGATATTCCAGAAGTCAAAGGAACTAGGACTGAAACCAAGAATCACCTACCCAGAAAAACTGAGATAATACTTCAGGGGAAAAAATGGTCTTTCAATGAAATAGAGGACTTTCAAGCATTCTTGATGAAAAGACTAGAGCTGAAAAGAAAATTTGACTTTCAAACACAAGAATCAAGAAAAGCATGAAAAGGTAAACAGCAAAGAGAAATCATAAGGGACTTACTAAAGTTGAACTGTTTACATTCCTATATGGAAAGACAATATTTGTAACTCTTGAAACTTTTTTCAGTATCTGGGTAGTTGGTGGGATTACACACACACACACACACACACACACACACACACATACACATACACACACACAGCACAGGGTGAATTGAATAGGATGGGATCATATCTTAAAAAAAGAAATTAAGGGGTGAGAGAAATACATTGGGAGAAGAAAGGGAGAAATGGAATGGGGCAAATTATCTCTCATAAAAGAGGCAAGTAAAAGACTTTTCAGTGGAGGGAAAAAGTGGAAAGGTAAGAGAAAAAGCATGAAGCTTACATCACATTCAACTAAAGGAAGGAATAAAATGCACACTCATTTTGGTATGTAAATCTATCTTACAATATAGGAAAGTCAGGGAGAAGGGGATAAGCAGAGTGGGGGGGATGATGGAAGGGAGGGCAATGGGAGGAGGGAGCAATTAGAAGTCAACATTCTTGGGAAGGGACACGGTCAAAAAGAGAGAACAGAAGAAATGGGGGACAGGATAGGATGGAAGGAAATATATTCTTACACAAAACGACTATTATAGAAACCATTTGCAAAACTACACAGATATGCCCTATATTGAATTGCTTGCCTTCCTAATGGGGATGGGTGGGGAGGGAGGGAGGAAGAAAAGTTGGAAGTCAAAGTTTTAGGAACAACTCTTGAGTATTGTCTTGCATACAACTAGGAAATAAGAAATACAGGTAATGAGGTATAGAAATTTATGTTGCCCTACAGGACAAAAGAGAAGATGGGGATAAGGGAAGAGAGGGAGGTTAGAAGGGAGGGCAGATTGGTGATAGGGGTAATTAGAATTTGGTGTTTGGGGGTGGGGGAGGGGAGAACTGGGGAGAAAATTTGGAACTCAAAATTTTGTGGAAATGAATGTTGAAAACTTAAATAAATTTTCTTAAAAAGATAATTTGAGGAGAAAAAGAATAAACAGATCTTATACCCCTAAAGGTATTCTGTGGGGTGACACTAGCCTCTAGTCTTGTTTATTTCACAAATAAGAAACTCTGTCTTTCAGCTCCATGCATTATTTCTGGTTGTCTTCCATGTCTGGAATGCTCTTCCCCCTCCATTAGAACTAAAGCTTCCTTTAAGTCCCAGCTAAAATCCCAACTTTTACTGGAAGCATTCTTTAACCACTCTTAACCACTGCCTTCCCTCTCTTATTTATTTCCTACATACCCTGTATATAACTTTGGTTAGTTGCTCAGTTATGACCAATGCTTCCTGACCCTTTAGATCATAGCATGTCAATACTGTCCATGAGATTTTCTTGGAATAGATATTAGAGTGGCTTGCCATTTCATTCTCCAATAGACTAAGGCAAACAGAGGTTAAGTGACTTGCCCATGGTATTAAAGGTAGTAATCATCTGAAGTCATATTTGAACTCAGGTCTTCCTGACTTCAGGCCCAGCACTATTCATCAAGCCATCTAGTTGCTTCTTGTGTATAGTATATATATATATATATATATATATATATATATATATATGTGTGTGTGTGTGTGTGTGTGTGTGTGTGTGTGTATACATATATGTATATAAATTATATGCTTATATATTCATATATGAGAAACATGCTCACTCTAAACAAAGAACAATACTTTTTTTTCTGGATATATAAATTTACTTATTTAACTTTTTTTTTTACATTCATTTTCACAAAATTTTGGGTTCCAAATTTTCTCCCCATTTGTCCCCTCCCCCCCACCCCAATACACCAAGCATTCTAATTTCCCCTGTCACCAATCTGCCCTCTCTTCTATCATCCCTCCCTTCCCTTGTCCCCATCTTTTCTTTTGTCCTGTAGGGCCAGATAACTTTCTATTCCCCATTAACTGTATCTCTTATTTCCTAGTAGCAAGAACAATACTCAACAGTTGTTCCTAAAACTTTGAGTTCCAACTTCTCTCCATCCCTCCCTCCCCACCCATTCCCTTTGGGAAGGCAGGCAATTCAATATAGGCCATATCTGTGTGGTTTTGTAAATGACTTCAATAACAGTCGTGTTGTGTAAGACTAACTACATTTCCCTCCATCCTATCCTGCCCCCCATTGCTTCTATTCTCTCTTCTGATCCTGTCCCTCCCCAAAAGTGTTGACTTCAAATTGCTCCCTCCTCCCATTGCCCTCCCTTCCATCATCCCCCCACCCTGCTTATCCCCTTCTCCTCCACTTTCCTGTATTGTAAGATAGGTTTTCATACCAAAGAGAGTGTGCATTTTACTCCTTCCTTTAGTCAAATGTGATGAGGGTAAACTTCATGTTTTTTTCTCAGCTCTCCTCTTTTTTCCCTCCACTAAAAAGTCTCCTGCTTGTCTCTTCTGTGAGAGATAATTTACCCCATTCCATTTCACCCTCTCTCCTCCCACTACATTTCTCTCTCACCATTTACCTTAATTTTTTTTAAGATATGGTCCCATCCTATTCAATTCACTCTGTGCTCTCTGTCTCTGTATGTGCGTGCATGTGTGTATGTGTGTGTCCACACATGTATGCATGTGTTTGCATGTGTGTGTGTATGTGTGTGTGTAATCCCACCAACTACCCAGATACTGAAAAGTTTCAAGAGTCACAAATATTGTCTTTCCATGTAGGAATGTAAACAGTTCACCTTTGATAAGTCCCTTATGACTTCTCTTTGCTGTTGACTTTTTCATGCTTCTTCTCATTCTTGTGTTTGAAAGTCAAATTTTCTTTTCAGCTCTAGTCTTTTCATCAAGAATGCTTGAAAGTCCTCTATTTCATTGAAAGACAATATTTTCCCCTGAAGTATTATACTCAGTTTTGCTGGGTAGGTGATTCTTGGTTTCAGTCCTAGTTCCTTTGACTTCTGGAATATCCTATTCCACACCCTTCAATCCCTTAATGTAGAAGCTGCTAGATCTTGTGTTATCCTGATTGTATTTCCACAATACTGGAATTGTTTCTTTCTAGCTGCTTGAAATATTTTCTCCTTGACCTGGGAATTCTGGAATTTGGTCACAATGTTCCTAGGAGTTTCTCTTTTTGGATCTCTTTCAGGCGGTGATCAATGGATTCCTTCAATACTTATTTTGCCCTCTGGTTGTAGAATGTCAGGGCAGTTTTCCTTGATAATTTCATGAAAGATGATGTCTAGGCTCTTTTTTAGATCATGGCTTTCAGGTAGTCCCATAATTTTTAAATTGTCTCTCCTGGATCTATTTTCCAGGTCAGTTGTTTTTCCAATGAGATATTTCACATTCTCTTCCATTTTTTTCATTCTTTTGGTTTTGTTTGGTGATTTCTTGGTTTCTCAGGAAGTCATTAGCCTCCATCTGTTCCATTCTAATTTTGAGAGAACTATTATCTTCCGTGAGCTTTTGAACCTCTTTTTCCATTTAGCTAATTCTGCTTTTGAAAGCATTCTTGTCCTCATTGGCTTTTTGAACCTCTTTTGCCAATTGAGTGAGCCTATTTTTCAAGGTGTTATTTTCTTCAGCATTTTTCTGGGTCTCCTTTAGCAGAGTATTGACCCGTTTTTCATGTTTTTCTTGCATCTCTCTCATTTCTCTTCCTAGTTTTTCCTCCACCTGTCTAACTTGATTTTCAAAATCCTTTTTGAGCTCTTCCATTGCCTGAGCCCATTGGATTTCTATTTTGGATGTTCAGGATACAGAGGCCTTGACTTCTATGTCTTTCCCTGATGGTAAGCATTGTTCTTCCTCATCAGAAAGGAAAGGAGGAAACATCTGTTCACCAAGAAAGTAACCTTCTATGGTCTTATTTTTTTTTTTCCCCTTTTCTGGGCATTTTCCCAGCCAGTTACTTGACTTCTGAGATTCCTCTCCACCCCTGCCTCACCAGTGCTTGGGGTTTGGGATTCAAATGCTGCTCCCCAGCCTCAGGGCTTTCAGCGGGGGAGGGGCTTCTATTAAGTGAGAGATCAAGTACTGCTGCTCAGGTGCGGGCAGGGCCGCCTCCCAGGCTCAGTTCCCTCAGGGGGTTTATGCAGAGATCTTCAGTAATGGCCCTGAGCTCCCGTCTGCTCCAAGAGCCCCTGGCCGCTGCCTCCCGAGGGGGCCTGAGTTATGGAGACACCCTGCTCCCCACCCGGCCAGTGCAGAAGGCTTTCTCACTAACCTGCAGTGCCTGCGGGTGGAGGGATGCTCGCAGCTGCCGGAGATTCCGTCCCTGAAGCCTGCTTGGATCTGCTCCTCTAGGGCCGCACAGCCAGGGCAGGGGCTCCGCTCAGTGTCTGGTGCCCGATGGACCTTTGGGGTTGGTTTTTCAGGGCTCTCTGGAACAGAAATCTTCTCCACTCTGCTGCTGCACAGCTTCCACTGCTCCAGAACCCGTTGGGATTCTTTCCATAGGTAATTTATGAGTTGTGGGTTTGGAGCTCGCATATGTGAGTCTTTCTACTCCGCCATCTTGGCTCCTCCCCCGCAAAGAACAATACTTACTGTGAAGTCAGGAAAAGTCTCACTTTATTTTAGCCAATTATTCCATGTTTCTGGTGAATGGGTCTCTCCCAAAAGGAGAGGACACTTGTTCAGACAAACGTAACACTTTTTATGCAGTTCCCAATTCGAATTTCCCTCCTTGCTCTCCATTGGTTAGATGCAGCCTTCTGAACTTCCCCCTTCATGTTCTCCTCTCTGATAGGTTCCCTTCAAACTGCTCTTTAAGCATGCTTACAAGTTTCTGACCTTTTATCTGACCAGAAGCCTGGTTCTTCTAGGTCACAATTCTGATTAGAACCAATCACCTCTGACTTACATTTTGCTATCACTCAAACCTGGGAGGAGTTTTAATCCTGTGGATACAGAATTCCATCTTTGGTTTCCCACACATACATGTATATAAAATATATATACACACCTATACATGCATACACACATACATATACATATACACATACATATATATACATATACATATATATACATACATACACACATTGTATCTGTTTGCATGTTTTCTCTAGTATTAGATTATAAATTCCTTGAGGGCAGGGACTATCTTCTTTCTCTTTTTGCGTCTCCAACGCTTAGCACAGTGACCATCACCTAGTAGATGCTTAATAAATGTTTGTTGACTGATAGATGGACAAGAGACTTTAGAGTGAATGTCCAATGCCCTCTAGGCTAGCAGCAGCTAAAATTCAGAGCATAAACCCTCTTGGCAGCCTCTGGAGATTTGGTCAGAACAACTCAACAAGATTTATGTGATCTTTTATTTTAGTCTAAGACAGTTGTTGGTCTATCATCAAGTAGGCTAAACAAGACTTCAGAGAGGGTTTTGGCACTGTTGAAACAGGGATAAAATTATTTGGAAGGAAGAAAATTATGAAGAAGTGATAGGATCATTGCATTTTTTGGCTTTTACTGTACCCAAAGACAGAGTTTCCTGAATGCTTTATCTAAGCAATCACCCTAGGGATAATTCTCTGCTGCTAATGACACCTCCCTCCCCATCCCCCAACCAGGAGGTGGTTTTCAGTTGGTACTAGAAAGTCTCAAAGCTCAAATGCTCAATGAGATGCCATATGGGTTTCTTATTCCCCGTGGGATACTTGCTGAATTGGACCAGATAAGAATATTAAAACTAGAATAGATCTCAAAGGTCATCTAGCTCAACCCTCTTACTTTACAGATGAGTAAATGAAGACCCACAGTTGTGAAGTGATTTTGGATCTTAATATCTTACTTAATTTCCTGGACCTCAATTTCTGGATCTGCAAAATGAGAGGATTGCAATCTCAGAAAAAGAAATTGAACAAGGTATAAATGATCTCCCAAAGACAATAATCAATATCAGATAAATTTGTATCAAATTCTACCAAATATTCAAGAAAAATTACAATATTACATAACCTATTTGTAAAAAAAGGAAAAGAAGGAATCCTATCAAATTATTTCTGATACAAATATGGTCTTGTTATCTAAACCAAGGAGAGTCAAAACAAAAGTCCAATATGCATAATGAACATTGACACAAAAAATTAAATATTACAATATATCAAAAAAGTATATACTCTAACCAACGTGGATTTATGCCAAGAATGCTGGATTGGATTATAATCAGGAAAACAAAATGAGGATCTGAGGTCAGATTTGAGCTCAATTCTTTCTAAGTCTAGGACCAATAATTTATCCACTGTGCCAACTAGCTTCTTATTAAATTAAATTAGGATCCTATTTAAATTTCTCAGACCTATGAGCCACCTTCCTGGGCTTTTGGGGCTGGGAAGTGGTGCTAAAAATCTGTCTCTGTCTGAAGATCAGTGGCTGGACTTCTGAGGTCTCTTCCAGCTTCAGAACTTTTGAATCTCCCTGTCATCACTAATAGAAGAGAAGCTGCCTCTTCCCTCTTCTACCCTCCCCCCTCAGGCTATTCCTCCATGGTTTTCTTTCCAAGGACAGCTTTGATGTCCTTTGAGCCAAATTTCACATGGATATTAATGTGGGAGGAAATAAACAATGTGATTTGCATGACATATATCACTCTATGCATGGTCTGGCCCCTCCTCCCAGCTCATCTCACCAAGGATGCCCCTGAGCAGGGATGTAGGACACTGAAGATGAATGCAAGCCACCACTTCCATCTACTGAGATCCCTTGTCAGTTCTGCTCTATCTGTAGTGACTCATTCCCTGTTCCCTGTCAGATGAAAATGGATCTAGTTGAAATGTTTTGGCTCAGGGGCCTGTGGGGGGTTGTAATGAAATTGGCCCCTTTCTGCTGTCCCCACTGGGGGTTCAGCAGACAAAAATTAAAGATCTCACTCCTTAGGAACTCACACAGACAGCAGAGGCATGTGTTGAGCTCTGAACTCACCAGACCAGACCTCTGGCCAGAGAGATGTATATTAATAACCAGAAGAAGAAAAAACTGAGAAGAGGCATTCTCTCCAAGGTCATAGTTTTCCAAGTGCAGGAGATACATACAAGTGAGGGATGTGTGTGGAATAGAGAAGAGATGGAAAAGGTTTGTGAGAAGTCTCTAACCACTTACTTCTACAGAGAAATAAATCTCCCCTAAGAATCCAAAGCCCAGCTACTGACCTTCAGACAGAGACAAATTTTTAGCACCATTTCCCAGCTCCAAAAGCCTAAGAAGGTGGCTCATAAGTCTGAGAAATTTGAATACAATCCTAATTTAATCTAATAAGAAGCTAGTTGGCATGGTGAATAAGTTGTTGGTCCTAGATTTAGAAAGAACTGAGCTCAAATCTGACCTCAGATCCTACTTAACCTCTGCCTACCTCAGTTTCAACTGTAAAAACCAGGATAATTATAACTTTGAACTCATAGGGTTGTTATGAGGATCACTGTGTCTGGCTTAACAAGTGCCTGCCCCTCTCCCCCTTCTCCTGCCTCAATCTGGCTTGTGACCTCACCACTCAACTGAACCTTCTCCTTAAGTTGTCTTTGTTCAGTCATGCCTGACTCTTGGTGACCCTACTTAGGGTTTTCATGGCAAAGATGCTAGAGTGGTTTGCCATTTCCTTCTCTAGCTCATTTTACAGATGGGAAAATTGAGGCAAACAGGGTTAAGTGACTTGCCCAAGGTCACCCAGTTGGTATCTGAGACCAGATTTGAATTAAGGAAGATGAGTCTTCCTGACTAGATTCAGTACTCCCATATCCACTGAGCCATGTAGCTCCACACCTTGCTGGACTGTTCAGATTCCTGGTCACAGCTAACAGACTGGACTAGACTAGGCTGAATTAGAATTCTGATCCCTTAACTCTCAAACGTAACACTCTTTTCAGGTACTCTGGCATCCCCTAAAACTCAAGATTTGTGACTCTGACCCATCAATACGCAGAAACGGGCACACGGAACATACGCCTGAAACACCATGTTGGGCACTTTGGTAAACGAGAGCCTGCAAATGCAGTATAACCATATCTCTAAAGATCATGTCATATGTTAAAGTATACCAAAATAAGATTTTAGCTCTCACCTCTGGGTCTCTATGAGTCTGCCCCCACAATGTATTCCCTCTTTATTTCCACCGTAGATTCCAAGCTTCTTCCAAGGATCTGTTCCTGTGGCATCTCCGGAGTCCTTCTATAATTTCTACTAACAAGGCTGGAAGGAAAGAAAGGAGGGAAGAGGGAAAGGAAAGGAAGGGAAGGGAAGGGAAGGGAAGGGAAGGGAAGGGAAGGGAAGGGAAGGGAAGGGAAGGGGAAGGGAGGGGGAGGGGAGGGGAGGGGAGGGGAGGGAAGGGGAAGGGAAGGGAAGGGAAGGGAAGGGAAGGGAAGGGAAGGGAAGGGAAGGGAAGGGAAGGGAAGGGAGGGAAGGGAAGGGAAGGGAAGGGAAGGGAAGGGAAGGGAAGGGGAAGGGAAGGAAAGGAAAGGAAAGGAAAGGAAAAGGAAAGGAAAGGAAAGGAAAGGAAAGGAAAGGAAAGGAAAGGAAAGGAAAGGAAAGGAAAGGAAAGGAAAGGAAAGGAAAGGAAAGGAAAGGAAAGGAAAGGAAAAAGGAAGAAAGCATATGAAGGAAGGAGAGAAAAGAAGAGGGAAAGAAGGGGGAGGGAAAGAAAAGAGGAGGGAAGGAAGAACTTATTAAGCACTTAGTATGTGCACCAAAGATTCAAATATAAGTATAAAGGAGCTGAAAAGCATGAGGTGGGGAAAAAAGCTACAGTATGTGTGTACAACTTCAAATTCCAGAAGCCAAGGATAGGGTCAGGAGGGGAATCAAGACCAGCTTGGATCACTCTGCAAAATGGAAGCTACAGAAAGAATTCACCAACGAGAGAAGGGGATGGGCCTTACAGAGAGATAATCCAGACTGAGGAGATTTAGAAGAGTTGTTGGATGTTTTAGAGTGAGGAGGTCCCTGGCAATGAGGGAAGGCCCAGTGTAATGTAACAGTGGAGGCATGATCTTTTATTTTTATTTTTTATTTATTTGAAACTATTTTTCACTTTATTTTTTTTCATGGGTTTTGTTTTGGTTTGCTTTATATTTTCATGGTCTTGAAGTCTGAGAAGGAGGACTAGAAAATAATCAACCCCCTTGGATTGAGTCCTCATTTGCTGAGATATGCTAGCTTGTGTTAAAGAGCAGCCATAGGCAAAGCCTACAGCTCAAGCCCTGGCGGGGACCTCAGCATAGCAGGATCCTACGCTGATCCTAGGAACTTGGGAGACAGAGTCCTATTTGGAAAACTCCTTGATTCCAAAGCTGGGAGATAAGACTTCTGTGTCTGGGAAACTGCATTTTGGGGACAGGATCCTCCACTGACAATCAGGGGTCTTTTCATCTCTTTTGAGTTCAGTTTGCTTATCTGTAAAGTGAAAGAGGCTGGATTAAACAATCTCCAAGGCCCCCTCTAGACTGAACATTCTGTGATTAATTCTATGTACTGGGAGACAGACAAAGCAAAGAATATATGTGGATCCAAAAAACTGGGAACTATTTGTCTGCCTGGGCCTGGGAGGGCAGAGGCTCTTGCTAATGTCAGCTGTGTTTCGCTGGGAACCTCCCAAAGTCTGGGAACATCACTGGGCAGGAAACACCCAAGTGCCAAAGTTTCTTGGATGGAAAAGCATAGGGTTGAATAGAGGAGGTACAAGGGCCAGAGGAGCCAAAGGGGAGAATTCAACTTTCATTCCAATGAGCAAGAAGACAGAGTAAGGTCTGCAGATGCTCTGGGGCCAATGAGTCTCCATTTTCTGAATTGGTTTCAGGGCCTGTTGTATGAGCATATATCCATGGTCATGCAACCTTTATAATTTTGACCCCTACTAGCAAAAGATTTTAAATGAGCAGATAGACAATGAAACATTTTTCCAAATGGTTTCAACATTCATTTGCCTGATGGGCCTAGATAACAATCTAATTTTTTTAAAGTTTTATTATAAACTTAATAACTTTCAACAGACAACCAAACAAAAGATGAAGTAAACAGCTAAGAAGCAACAAGAAATGTTTACTCTGTCCCCATCCAATTCTATTAAAAGCTCCTGTACCCTTGGCCTTCTGTGATCTCACTTGGCATCATTTCATGTAAACTTTCCATATTTCCTCATATTCTTCATAGTTATCATTTTTATTGTACCATGACATTCTATTATATTACTCTATTAAAGCTTGCCTGTTCACCAGTTCTCCAATTGTTGGAGATATATTCAACCCAATCCAAACCAACAAACATTTATTAAGTGCCTCCTAAGTGCAAGGCTGGGGCAGCTGCGTGATATAATGGATAGAGTGCTAGACCTGGAGTCAGGAAGACTCATCTTCATGAGTTGAAATCTGGCTTCAGATACTTACTAGTTGGGTGACTCTAAGCAAATCATTTAACCATGTTTGCCTCAGTTTCCTCACCTGTAAAATGAACTAGAGAAGGAAATGGCAAACAAGAAAACCCCAAATGGGATCATGAAGAGTTGAATATGACTGAAGAAGAACTGAACACATGCAAGTCTCTGTAGTAGGCACTGAAAAACTTTTCTTGCCTACTGCAAGATATACAACTCCTGGGATCAAGATCTGCTTCCCATAGAAGGCACATGAGCTGGACCTTGAAGGAAGCTAGGCAGAGTTGAGGGATAGCTTGAGTATAGCGAAAAAGGTAGGAGATAGACAGCTGAGTATGGAGAAATAGCAAATAATTCATTTTGGCTAGAATGCAGAGTGCCTATAAGTTGTTTTCAGGTTTGTTTGCTTGTTTTATTATTAATAGAAGAAATTGTGCATATCTTTACTTAGATCTTCTCCTTCCCCTTTTTGGGAGGAATACTTTTAGGATAAATTCCTAGCAACAGAATCACTAGGTCAAAAGGTATGATCAGTTTTGTGATTCTTATTGTGTATTACCAGATCACTCTCCAAAATATTTACACAGTCCAACCATATACCAACGAGCCTATTTCCCCACATCCCCACCAACATTGAATTTTATCTCTTTTTTTATTTTGCTATATTTGCCATTCTAGTGGGTATAAAATGGTCAGAAGATGACCTCTTAAAATTCCTTCCAATTCTACAATTGTATTACCCTAAACTCCAGTATTCTTGCAGAACATAAACTCTATCTTTTTCTTAAGGCCTCTTTCATACACATAAATAAGCATCTCCACCCAAACCACTTACTGCTCAGTCCATAGAAAAGTCAGATTCATAAGTATTGTATAAAGGAAAGAATGCTAGTTTTGGGGATACCTGGTTATAAGTTCCAACTCATATTTGGTAGTTACATGAATGAGGATGATAATGGTGCTTACCTCCCAGGATTGTGAGACTCAAAGATATAATGTGATATAGATATATGTATTTGTATATGTACATACACACATACAGATATATATATATATATATAAAATGTTGCAAATTTTAAAGTGATATGTAAAAATCAGCTAGAATTATACTCTCTCAGAGAAAAGAGAAAAAAATAATAATGACACATTTATGTAACAGCATATCTTAGTGAATGGAGGGCAAACTTCAGAACTAGAAAGAGTTGGATTCAAGTCCTGTCCCTAACTCATATTGATTGTATGACCCTAGATAAATCACTTACTCTCTCAAATCCCTCAACCAACTCCCTAAAATTAAAAACTAATTTAGAGACAAGTTGCAGATCTGTATCACTGAAAGGAATTCTTCAGGGAAATGAAGTCACAGACCAAAACGTATTATAATTTCTCTGTAGTCCCATAAGTGCTAAAAGTTATCCTGAACCATAAGATCAAAAGGTCTTCGGTATTAAGGAATTAGGTTACCCCTAAGCAGATCTGGAGGGGGTGAGGAATCTGAGGAATCCTTGATGTTAAGAGTTCTGGGATGAAGTCTTATGGCTTCTGAGGTGGAAGAGATAGGGCAGTACTAGTAAGAATGAATTAATTAGGAAAAGAAAGAAAAAAAATTTACATGATAATTTTATTATATACTTCAATGAAAAAGCAAGTTGTACATAATAGAGTTATAGTTCTATGAACAATCATCTTTTTAAAAAATTTTACTATATTATGGAAATGCTTGTTTTATTCCATGAATTAAAAAATAAAATAAATAAAAACATTTTAAAGGAATGAGTTAATTAATGATGAACATTTGTTAAGTGCTTATTATGCTGAGTGTTGTGCAGAGGAGATATAGACAGAAAAGTGAAACAGTCTTTTCTCTCAAAGAATTCATATTCTATTGGAGAGACAACACATAGAAGAGGCTTCAGCAGCAAGTCACATGGAAAGGCTCAGTGGACTAGGTTTGCATGCCAAAAGAGATTAAAAAAACAGAAAGGTAAAGGACCTTTATGTACAAAAATATTTATAGTAGCTCTTTTCTGGGGGAAAAGAATTGGCAATTGAGAGGATGCCCATCAGTTGGGGAATGGCTGAACAAGCTGTGGTATGTGATTATGATGGAAAACTGTTGTGCTATAAGAAATAATGAACAGGAAAACCTGGAAAGACTTACATGAGCTATTGCAAAGTGAAATGTATTGTGTGCAAAAAATCCAGCAATATTCTAAGATGACTGTAAATGGCTTAGCTGTTCTCAGCAATACAATGATCCAAGACAACCCTAAAGGATTTATGATAAAAAAATGCCATCCATCCCCAGACAAAGAAATGATAATGTCTGGATACAGATTGAAGCATACATTTTTACTGTCTTTATTTTTCTCAAGGTTTTTCTTCCCATTTGGTCTATATTTTCTTTCACAACATGACTATTATGAAAATGTTCTACATGACTATACATCTATAACCTATATGTAATTGCTTGCCTTCTCAAAGGGGAGTGGGGAGGGAGAAAGGGAGAGAATTTAGAACTCAAAGTTTTAAAAATGAATGCTAAAAATAATTTTTTACATGTAACTGGGGAAAGATAAAATAATAAATAAAATTTAAAAATGCATAGTTGTTTTTTTTTAAAAAGGCTCAGTAGTCCTTAGGATACAGCAGTGAAATAGACAGTAAATGCATCTTCTCTAATTTCATTATCACTTATAAAAACATTTGTTTTTATAACTAGTAGCATCAAGTTGATCACTCAGTCAAGGACTTTGGTGGCAAACGATGAAATAATGGTGTATGATACTGTGCCTCTAAGGTACCTCCCTTTAATATGGTACTATTGGTTACTAAACTGTCTGCTTAGTTTATAATTACTCTGATACAGAGTTCTATGACAATTGTTAATTTTGAATGAAACAGGTTATCATGTGCAGGGGTGATATGGACACTGGGACTGTTCTATGACTCAAATAAATGTGATTTATCTGATTATATAGAAAGAAGATGAGAATTTGGTTACTAACCATAAGCTAAGGTGGGGTAATTGGCAGAGAGGACCCAGAATCTCGCTCAGAAACTTGAGGGGAAAAAGAATTGAAAGGATAGATTTCATAAATGTATCAGCCAATCTTGAAGCTAAAAATGATGGATTCTAGTCTCTGTTAAGAACTATTAAGTCCAATGCAAAGGGCCAATTATATGTCCAGAGCAAATTAACTATCTCCTGATCAAGAGATGATGGATACAAGGCATGAAAAGAGGTTTATATTTTGGACAAAGCCACCATGCAGATTCATTTTGCTTGACTATATTTATTTGTTATAAAGCTTTTTTTTCTTTCAGTTTTCAATAGGTGGGGAGAGAGGAGAAGAGGGCTAAAAACAGAGATACTGAAAAGAAAACTACTGAAACACTTTTTTAAAGTGCAAAATATTCAGAAAAAGTACACACAAGCAAGACAGTTTTGAAAGTATTACGTAGAACTTATTACCTATTTTAACAAAAAGGAAAAGCAAACAGTTCTAAATGGAGATGGATAGTTTCATAGAAAAGTCTCTTTTCATGTTCTGCTGTTTTTATGATGCACGTTCTTTTTCTGTGTTTCTATATCTCTGTCTTTATTTCTCTACGTCTCTCTAGCAGAATTTTAAGATCGTTTTTTTTTTTAAAGAAGTACTAAATACAGATGACAAGAGGAACCAACTTGAAAGTAGAGGATCAGAGAAACCCCCTGGGGGATTGACTAGTTTGACTAAGGTGTCAGGTCTAGCAAAATGCCTATCAAGATACCCAGCAGAGATCAACTCAGTTTAATGATGAAAGAACTCATTGGGAAAGTCTTATGGACAGTTCCTGAGACACAAAGAAAGAAAACACTGAAATTTACAGGTCCAGAGTGGAGTTACCCCAAGTACATGAGTTTTCCCCACTCATATTTCCCTGACAGATTTCTGTATATGCTCACTCTCCCCAGAGATAATTAGTAGGAGAGTATTGCTGAGGTTTAGGTATATCTTGTGATATATTTATTATCCCTGTATTTAATATATGACAGCCTATGATGTTATTATTTCTTTTGACTTATTGATAAGTAAATGGCTGTTTAAGATCTAAAAGTGTGATTACTGTGAGTAGCTGGTTTTGTGTAAATGGAAGTATGTCATAGGAGCTCAAGATCTATAGTTCTGCCAGGCCTGGAGTCAGGAAGACTCATCTTCCTGAATTCAAATCTGACCTCAGATACTTACTAGCTCTGTGACCCTAGGTAAATCATTTCACCCTGTTTGCCTCAGTTTCCCTATCTGTAAAATAAGCTGGAGAAGGAAATGGCGAACCACTCCAGGATCTCTACCAAGAAAATCCCAAAAGGGGTCACAGAAGAGACAGACACAATTAAACAACCACATCAGAAGGAAATCTGTTCCCCTACAAAAGGGTTGCCTCCCAGAGCCTTGGAAGAGTGTGAATGTGTGGTGGTTGTGCTTTTCAGGTAACCTATACCTGTAATCATAAGATCAGGTCAGAGTGAGAATAAGTGTTCACATGCCCTGTGAAAGAGGTGTGGGGTACAAGGGTACAGGTGATCATTACACATACCTGGTACAAGAATATTTAATATTTGTAAGGCACTTTAAAATGTGCAAATCGCTTACATGTGCAAGCTTCCATTTTAGTCACATAGCAACCTACGAGCTAAGTGTTATTGACTTCTCCTTTTTACAAATGTAGAATCTAAATGCTGCATTTTATACGTTTAGATCTTCCTGACTCCAGGTCCAACAAGGTTTTCTACTGATCTCTACAACAGAATGGATGCTCAACAGGTGTCAATTTCCCTAACAGAAAAAATATAGCTTGGCTGCCCTTATGATGCTGCTACCTTGAAAGGTCATAAGCCAGCATCAGTTTGATTAATGGAGTTGAAAGAAAAAAGGATTTGCCACAGAGACAAGAAAGCTGAAATAAAACGATTTATCACTGACCTCAATAACACCTTGCCTTTTCTCTTCATAATGCTTTTCCTCTTGAAAGTTCAAATTGCTGCCACACATCTATTATCTCATTCATACCTTCCTGGATAAGGCATATATTTCCTATTTATAGACAGGTATACCAGGGTAGGCACCCTCCTTCTCTCCCTTCCTGCTTTCAGTGAGACTATATCTTAGTTTAATGAACTGGCACTTTGAGGATAATGAAGACTGTGAGTTCCTTGAAGGCCAGCACTGTCTTTTGACCCTTTTTGCATTCTCATTCCTCAACACAGTGCCTGGAACACAGTAGTCACTTAATAAATGTTTATCAGTTGACTGACTTTCTAGCAGGCTAAATGTGAGACAGTCCTAAAAGGTTCAGGCACTTCAGGAATGTTGAAGCTATCCCCCTACTTGGCCCCTAAGAAGAAAGACCTGATGGTTTGGCTTACCTTTAAATAGGAGTGACCCGCTCTGAGTGGTAATCTTTTTTTCCCAGATGCAGATCATGTTAGAACTGTTAGAGGAGGAGACGTATCCTTCCCTCACTCCGGGAGAAATAGCGAGCCAGGGTCCTAAGCTGCCTTTTCTACTTTGTGTTTCCTGAGTTTACAGTAGGTGACTGCATGTTGATCCCAAGATGAATATATTCTGTCTTAGAGGCAATTTTGTGAGTTAGGAAGGTTGTAGAATCTGAGTTCCCTTGTCAGAAATAACAAAGTCCTATAGCAGAGAAGACACCAGCAGCAAAGGAAGGAGCTCGAGAGTTGTTTTGGACAGTGCAGAACTGAGGTGAGATGTAATAATGACTGCTCAGCCATCTCACAAACTCTTCCCTACACTGATATTTAGGTCTCAATTTCATGGTAAAGTATAATAATAGTTATTACTACTGTTTGTTTAAGTTTCTATCAATGAATGCTAAGTGTAAGAGTAGCTATAAATGACTGAATTCTGTTGTAAGTCTGTTTATCTGTGGTGGTGAGGGCCTTTATGGGTTTAGAATTTCTTCTGTGTGGAGGAAATTAATATCTCTATCATAAGTCACTTACCTTGAGTGCTTTTGTATTCTCCTCTTTGGGGAGACTGTAAATGTAAGCCAAAACTTAAGTGACCTGAGTCTTTGCTCCAGGAAGGGAAGAACTCAGAGAATATTGAGAGGTAAGCTACAAAAATGATCAAAGTGTTGGGAAGAAAGTCCTGTGAGAAAAGATACCGTGATTAGTTGAAGAAGAGAAGATTGAAGGGAGATAGTCTTCAAAGACATCAAGATTTTTATTTTTTTCAGTGAAAAGGATGGTGATCAAATTATTCTCCTGGTTCACTAGAAATGCTACAAAAATCCATGGGCTTAAATCATAGGCAATAAGGATTTGTTGGACATAAGTAGAATTTTCCTTGAATTTTTTAATATATTGAAATAACTTTAAATTACTTTTTAATATATTGAAATATATTGAGATTACTGAATAGTTTTGAAATCTGTTCTTCTCCAGGGCTGAGAGTATTAGAGATGTCTTTAAATTTTTAATAAAGTCTCATTAGTCTGGAATGGATTAATTGAGGACCTTTCTGAAGGCAAAGAGATGAATTAGTTGACCTCTCAACTTCCTTCCATAACCTTCTCAAGCAGTTCTCAAGAGAATGCCCTTTCCCTATCCTAAACTGGGGAAACAGATGGGCCTTTTGCCCTGAACCCCCAAGTTGGCTGATTACAGTTTGGGTGAATCAAATGGAGGAAACAGATCCAGACCCTGATGAGAGAGCTCAGCCAAGGCAAGACATATGGAGAGAAGAAACTGGGACTACTGAACCTCTGATATATAGGGGGGAGCTCCCTTCTGCCAAATAGCTCCAGATTGGGTAGAAACACACAGAGGAAAGGTAGATTGGGCTAGGGATGGGCGGGGGTGGGGGGGTGCGCCGGGAGGAACGGGCAGGAGTGAAAAACAGCCCAGTCGTGAATTGTGAGTGGAATGTTGGGTTAAAGGCAGGTCTGGTCTCTTGTAATATCTGCACTAATGAGCTGGAAGAGGGGGAAGCAGCTCAGCATGCTGAGGCCAGAGAAGGGGAAGAAGTTATTGATGCCAACCAGCCTGGAGAGGAAAAGAGGCAACTGAAGATGGCAGGAGGCAGGTGGGCGGGATTGGAGTAGGAGGACAGTCTGGAACCCACACAACAATCTCTGGCAGAAAGATGAAAAGCTGTAGGGGGCCAAAGGGGGGGAAGAGAGAGAGAGAGAGAGAGAGAGAGAGAGAGAGAGGAGAGAGAGAGAGGAGAGAGAGAGAGAGAGAGAGAGAGAGAAGAAAGGAGGGAAGAAAAAGAGAGAGAAAGGAAAGAGAAAAGAGGGAAGGAAGAAAGAGAGAAAGAAAGGAAAGAAGGAAAAAAGGAGGGAAGAAAGATAAAGAAAGAGGAGAAGGAAGAAAGGAGGGAAGGAGGCTAGAAAGAAAGAGAGGAAAGAAGAAAGAAAGAAAAAGAGAGAGGGATTGAGAGAGGATGGAAGAAAGAAAGGAAAAAGAGATGGAAAGAGGATGAAAGGAAGGTAGAAAGGAAGAAAGGGGAAAGAAATGAAAAAGACAAATGAAAACAAGAGTTTGGTGTATAGTAAGAGACATCTGCAAAGAGGCATCAGGGGAGAAGGAATGAAAAGACTGTCAAGGGACATTGGTAACTCAAAGCAGTGGGAGAAAAGAAGTTTTATGGAGAGAAGAACTTTGGGAGTCCTCACGGTGCAGACTTTGGGGAGGTTGGATATCTCCTAAAAGAAGAGTGCTGGCTAACCTAGCAGTTACCACTCCAGTTCTCAATATGCAGACTCAAAGGAAAGACCTCAGGAAAGAGCAGTGGAAGAAAGCAAAGGTCTGTCTAGTGGGACTGATTTATAAGGGGAAGATGGACAGTATTCACCTAGTCCTGCCAAATTCTTGGGAAATGGCTACAAGACTTGTAAACACCAAGGAGAATTCGTCTGGGGCCAGGGAGGGGGGTGTCTAGGGGTCTGTCTGACAAGGCACGAGCCTAGGGAGGGGTGAAGAGATATTATGAAGCATGTACAAGCTGAATTTCCCAGCAGCGAGTCCTTTCGATTCATACCACTGCTAGAGACGGAGCTGGGCAAAGCCCCAGAGAACAACCCGTTAAGAACAGTCTTGAACAATCTTGTTTGTGTAGCCAGCAAGGGGAGACAGGAGGCAGGAGGAGCACTCCAGGCAAGCCCTTTTTCCCTCCCTGAAGTCCAGCAGTCCCAGTTCACAAGAGGCAGAATCTCTGGTGAGACTTTGGGTGTGAGCACCACTGCAGGTATGGGCAGCAAACACCTTGACCGTGGGGGAGATGGTGCCAATACTCTCAAGGCCATTTTAACCCTCTAGGAGACTCTGGAAAAATATCTATAGATAGGGAAGGAGGAGAGGGTGGCCCATATTTCTTTTCCCATACTTACTTTTCCCTTTCCCTTAGGGGTAGTGAGGTACAGTGAACAGAGTTACCATTGGAACTAGTACTCCTTTTAACACATCCAGGCTGTTGTGACTCTGGGCAAGTCACTTACTCTGTTAGTGCTTTAGGAAAGTCTCTAAGACTACATGTTTCAGAGAAGATATTGATCTTCATTGGTGGTAATTCCTCATCTGGGAGTTCCCTATGACAATGAAATCAAGTCGAATTCTCATTCCTATACCTCTTTTACCCTCACCCAGAGAAAAGTGATGTTATTATTAAACTTCTTTTGAAACAGTGGTATAGTAGACAGAGGACTAACTCTGGAGTCAGACGTCCTGCCTTTGATGAATAATAGCTGAGTGACCCTAAGGAAATAACTTAACCATTCAGTTCAGGGTCCCCAGACACGTCTTTAAAACTATAAATTACAAATGAGTTGCCAACATGTATTGGTAGAGGAAATTTCCATATCTGGAGCCTCCCACACTAATGAAATCACATGTCTGAACTCTTTTCCAGTTTCTTAAGTTTAAAATTTTGGAGGGGTTTTTTTAAGTTTTTAAAATAATGTGAATGTTATGAACTTTATAAATTAAAGTAACCATATTTTTAAAGCCAAATTTCAAGACATGGAGTCTGAGAAAGAGTATTTCTTTTGCAAAGTCTTGTTAAAGACTTTTCCTCATAATCAGTACTATCCTGGAAGATCACAATGTATGACTGTTGAGTCAAGGCTGTGAAATAAGACCTCTTCAGCACTTATCCTAGAATTTATGATATGATTGTCAGTCATATTTGTCCCTATAAAGTTTTAATTGACTTCACTTCATAAATGTGTGTATGCATGCATACACGTATACAAATATACACAAACATACCCACATGTATGTGTGTCTACACAAATATAATTTATGTATAACATATGTGTATATCTATCTAGCTAAATAAATATATATGTATATATTAGAGCTGTTTACAATTGTGAGGGGGATTTCCAAGATAAGAAAAGTAACTTGGACATAGCTGTCCAACTGGCTGACTGGTAAGAGATTTGGCTCTTTAAACATAAAGAATGCAGGCACAACTTACAACCTACTCTCCCCACCAACCACAGTAGCCTAACATTCCATCTCTTTATATTCTTAGATATGCAGTACTGTATTAAATGGCCTAAAGATATAAGCCCCTGTTAGAGACAGGTGTCCTAGGGTAATTTCTCTTTTTGCCCATAGGAAAATGTGGCCTCAAGTCCTATTCTTAGCTCCAGGGGTGAAGCAGGACAATCCTGAGTCCCTTCTCTCTGGCAGTGATAATAGCTGACATTTATTTAGTACTTTGATGTTTACAAAATTTGAGATAGAAAGAGAGAAAGAGAGAGTAGGAGAGTGAGAAAGTAAGAGAGAAAGAGTTAAGAGGAAGAGAGAGAAAGAAAAAGAGAGTATACAGTACATATATATCATATACAGGCATATATACAGCCATATATGGGTGTATATACAGTCATACACACACACATATACGCCTTGTCAAGCCCACACACACGAGCAGGCCAAGACCCCAAAGTTCTGCTGCTACTTCCCTGCCCTAGTGTGCTAGGGGAAACTCTTGGAGGATATTTGAAGTGTTTTCTAGGGCTATAGTTTCCAAATTCCTATTGGATGCTTTCTCTCAATATCAGTTAACCAGTCACCATGTCAATATAATCAAACCAATGACTAGTGCCCTAATACAATTTTGTCCAGTTAATATCTCCTCATCATTTAAAACCAATGAACTTTTACAGGAACATTGACTGAAAAGATAGAGTAAAAACCCAAGTACAGGACATCGCCTCAAACCAGGCATACTCTCCCTCTACATCTCTACACAGTGGAGAGTTGTTGTGTTTGTCCTTTGTTGCTGAAGAACACCATGCCATCAGAGAAATGATGATGTGATTTGTACTTGACTTTGTTTTGAGTGAGGGAGGGCTGTGCAGGTTACCAGCCTCACTTCTCCAGAGCCATCTGAATCCAGTGATCAGATATTCATCAGGATGACTGGAGAAGACCCAGGATGCACTGGGAGACCACACACACACACACACACACACACACACGCGCGCGCACACACACGTACCAGGTTTTTATCAGAAGGAGAGGGGTTTGGGACTTACTACTTATATGGACTAGGGAAGGAAAGCATCATGATCAGGTGGGTGGAAAGAACCAAAAAGGAAGGCTGAGATTGTCAAAGATAAATTTTAGGATCCTAAGATCACAGACAGACTTATGACTAGAAATGACCTCACAGAGTATCTGTGAGTATGAGGATAAAAGAACTGAGATGCCAGAGACTTGAAATGATTTGTCCAGGGTCCAACAGTAACAGAGCAGGAATCTGAACCCAGGTTCTGCCATTCTAAATCAAATATACTTCATGTAACTGATGGGGCAGAAGGTGGAAAGTGAGGTAGGTAGAAGTTGTGGTATGCTCACCAAAATCTCATTTCTCCCTATATCCAATTCCCCCAAAGCAAGCCAGGAATTGGAAGGGCCCTGCTGCTCTACTCCAACTAAACAGATTCACCTCCCCCAGCTTTCTGTCTCTAGCAGCTCCTGCTAGAGTAATTACCACCCACCTGTTCTTCATACAAAAAGTCACAGCCAGTGGTTATACATCTGGACTACAAAATATGTTTGGAAGCCTCCCAAGATGCTCTGAACAGTCTGAGGACAGTGAAGGGTTAGTCACTGTTTCAAAGTGAAGGAAACAGCTGACTTTCCAGCAAAGGTCAATGCTGGCCTGAGCCATCCACACTTCCCCCCACCTTCTCTCTCCTGTCCCTTCCCAGTCAATCCTCAAGGGATTTGTCCATAGAAAGGTGCTGTTTGAGTTTGGGATAAGCCCCAGTATGAAGACGCAAAAAGAAAGGAGTACTTTTTGTAAGTGAGAGTAGGAGTGAGAGTCTCTGGGCTTAGCTTTCCAGTGATAAATCATCCCCCCCGCCCCCTCCCCAAATTCCAACCACTGGAGTTACTTATTTCCCTTATTCATTACTGTTTGGAGTGTAGATGCAATTTTCCTGGTTTTCTTAGTTCTTTCTTGCTTTTTCCTTTCCTATTCTTTCCACATCCTTCTCTTTTGAGTACCTGCTGTGTCAGTGAGCTCTCAAAATTGAAAGGAGGATTCAAACTCCTTTGCCTTCATCTTAAGTCTCTCAACAATCTGGTGCTACTATGCTCTTTCCTACAGTTTCCTAATCCTGGAACATTCTTCCTCCCCTTCTTCACCTTTTGTAATAGCATTGTCACTTGTAGTAAATGTCAGGTGGAGGGATTATCAGGCGGGGTATGGGCAACTTACAGATTGTTCATTGTTTTTCCTTAGTTCTCAGAAGAGGACCATGACATAAGGAAGGTGATGCCATGACTAGTAAGTGAATTGGATTTAAGTGAGGGAGGGCCCTACAAAGTCACCAGTTTCACTCTCTCCTCCATCTGGGTCCAGCGGCAAGACAGAGACCAAGACAACTGGAGATGATCCCGGATGCAGTGGGAGACCTTGGCCTTTTTAATTTAAGGTCTTTCCCAGGTCTCAGTTTGACTGAGGCAACACCTATTCAGTGATTAAGGCTAGGTAAGAAATGAGGCAAAGAATGGCCTTTTTAAATAAACAAATAAATAAACCAGAGAGAAAGACCCTTAGGGTTTCTGGCCAAAAGAGAAACAACTGCTACTTATATTCACTCTGAGCCATCAAGGCTCAAATAATGACCGAGTGAAGCTTTGGACTTCCAGACAAGGTGGCTCTGAGATTCCCCAGTGTCACTCTTCGTGAAACTGATCAAAGGAGGGAGGAGGGGTTTGTCTGCAAATGCTGCTCTCATGAGGTTTATTGGCACACAGGCTCTAATTTGTCTCAGAGGCTCATCTATATGAATATGTAGTAGATGCTCTGGATTTATTCTCCCAGTTTCCCTTGGAACTGGCAAGTCAGATCCTCAGATCTCATCTCTAGGATGCTACATCACTAGGGTGCTACATCTAGGAGTAGCCCTGAGAGGTTGGGTTGTGCTATAGCTCATAAGCTCCCACCTGAGTGCTTTCCCCCTTGATTTAATAGTTAGTTCCAGTCTTATTAATAGGATACGGATGAAAAGTCCAAATCATCTGGTTCTCCAAACTTCACATCTAGTCCTTTCTAGATTTTTCCCTTGACATACAATGACTATTCACCCTGTGTTTGTTGCCTCATGTAACTGTCTTATCTGGGTAGGGATGCCGCTTATAAATAGGCACTTAAATGCTTCTAAGATGTGAGGGTGATGACTGATTGATGGTGCTTATGATGCTGATAAAATCCCACAAAGGGTGAAGCAGGAAAGGAATTAAAAAAAAAATTCCTAATAATAGCTGGCATTTATAAAAGGCTTAAAGGTCTGCAAAGGGTTTTACAATGAATGTTATCTCATTTGCTCCTCACAACAACCCTGTGGGGTTATTATCTCTATTTGACAGATGAAGAAATTGAAGCCAAGAAAGGTTAAATGACTTGCCCAAGGTCATACAAATAGAAAGTGCTGAATCAAGATTCAAACTCAGACCTACCTGATGCCAGGTTCAGTGCTCCACTCACCGTGTGACCTAATGGTAATGTTCTAATGATCTAATGGTCCTCCTCTAGTCAAAAGGGGTGGAGAAAGAGATCAAGACCTATATCAAGATACTTTCCTCCCAGAATGCAGCAAAATAATGCACTGTTGGTGAAATTGTGAGTTGGAGGACAATTTGGAACTATGTCCAAAGGGCTATAAAACTATGCATATCCTTTAAACCAGCAAGCAGTACCTGCTATTGAGTATCCCAAAGAGATCAAAGGAAAAGGACACATGCAAAAATATCTACAGCAGCTCTTTTTGTGGTGGCAAAGAACTGGGAACTGAGAGATGAAACACCG